>CM052701.1:84936005-84983504 GCA_028551405.1 Uromys caudimaculatus | reverse complement strand
AAAAAAAAAAACTACAACAAAGCAGGATTTCCAGGAGAGATAGGAACTCTAGACAAAGAATTAGTCATGAGGGAAGATTCACCAATCAGACTTGGGGGAAGAAGCAGTCCTGGATTAAAGGAGAGGTAAATAATGAGTCACATTGTAGAACATAGATTAATATATTTGTGTCAATTTAAGTTATAAGAACTAGTTGAGGACAAGAGTAATCCAAGGCTTAAAATTATAATTAATAAATATGTAAGTTTCTCAGTCTTTATTCAGAGCTAGTGTAGACTAGAGAGTTTGTTACTATTATACAACACATGTTAGCAAGATGAATCATGAAGAATAGAATCAGATTAATAAAGAATAAAGAGCTCAGAGTAGTATAGTAATACAAACCTCCTAGGAAAGAAAAGCTCAGGACTACTGGTTAGATCTACTTATTTATTTAATTAATTTTACATTTCCCCAATATAGTCTCTCTACATTTCCTAATATTTCATATTAATGAACTATCTGTAGAATTTCAAAAATAGCCATATTTTAATACTGACTAGAATTTCCTTTGAGGTAATTAAATTTGCCCAGCAAAAATCTTTGCTATTTCCAACTCTCCCACCTCCCCACACAAAAAAAGCAGAGCTTGAGACCTGCTAGGAACTATGTCATGTACAACTAGAAAAAGCCACCAGATTGCAACTTCACCCACATGCAAGTCTGAGTCCAGGTAGGAGAAGTCAACTGTGTCTCTACGAGCAGTAAGAGTAATCCTGAAGCCAGGCAGTGGTGGTGCATGCCTTTAATCCCAGCACTTGGGAGGCAGAGGCAGGTGGATTTCTGAGTTCAAGGCCAGCCTGGTCTACAGAGTGAGTTCCAGGACAGCAAGGGCTACACAGAGAAACCCTGTCTCAAAAAAAAAAAACCAAAAAAACAAAAAAACAAAAACAAACAAACAAAAAAAACCAAAACCAAAAAAAAACCCCAAAAAACAAAACAAAACAAAACAAAAACAAAACAAAACAAAAAAAAAGTAATCCTGTGTGGACAGAACTCTGGATTCTTGTTATCCTCTGCCCAACTTTCCCATTGGACATTATGACTATTTTAGCATCTCTTCTCTAGAGTTTGCTCTTATTTTCTTAACTTTGGTGTGTATATTTGTGAAATCTTTGGAACAGATTAAATGTTCTGTTCTTTTTCAGCAATTCAAATAGAATGCAAACAAACCTGTAGTATTTTTAAGAGTTTTGGGAGAATGAATGAATGTGTATTGAAAACTTCAGATAACAGATAAATCAACAACATTGTTCTTCTGAATGCTATGGAAGAAAGCCTTGCTATTACATATTTTCTCCTTGAAAGTAAGGTCATGCTTTATTATGCTCTTCATGAAATAGCTTAACAAAAGAAATTAGTGTGGTACTGAAAGTGTTCATTCATTAGTATGTGTTTTTAAGTAACCCACAGTCAGAAGATCCTAAGAGATGAATTAGAGAATCTGTAAAATAAGGATACTGTTGTGGGAGTTATTAACAAAGATGGAAGGTACTGCAACATGTTCCTGCACTATGCCCTGGTTCTCTCATTCCCGGCAGGCTAGCTGGCCATGCATTGGCAGGCAATGGCCAACCTGCTTTCACCTCCTGGAGCTCTGACTCAGAGCTCAAAGACCTCTCCACTCAGCTCACTAGGTTCCCACTGGCAAGTCACTATCACGCCAGTCCCATGCTTCAATACCCCCATGGCCTCTGTGGTGCACATCAGGCAAACCTACACTTTAATGCTGTACCTTTCTCTCTTGAACTCAGATGAGCCCCCGAGTGAAGGAAAACGCAAGACAAACTTAGTTCAGAAACAATGATAACTCAATCTCTGGGTGCATCAACTGAAACCTTACCTTGTAAACCTTATCAAAGTCTGATTCCTCTGGTGGCAAATCCTTGAGGATTCGCCATGATACCAGGAGACTCTACTTAGCCTCATCTTACTTACTATATGTTATCCCCATTCCAGAAGGCACCTCTTTCTCTCTCTTCCTTCTCTTTTTCTCTCTCCATCCTGGAAGTCTCCTATGCGCCCAGTGATTGCCTCTTTTATTCATTAGGGGATTGGTTCACAAGAAGTCACAGGTATAACTCACTTCTTGTCTGAAGCCCCTCCCAGGAGGGCTGAATTAACAGAATTACAATCAGCCCCAGGGCTATCCACAACAGGATACATTCCTAGAAATATGGAGTGGAACCAAGACTGAACAAAAAGAATAGAAATAGAGATCAATTGAGACATTTACTCATGAGAGAGAAAATGGCTAAGACTGGCTTAATTTGCTACTAAACTTGAAAAAAAAAAAAACCACTTGATATAGCCTATGGTTCTCATTATAGAAAATGGAGCTCTTTCCTTCATTCAGGTAGAATTCAGTAAGAATATCTGGGGACTTTCGCTCTGCTATGTAAGGAGTAGGAAACCCAAGTCTATACTCAAGGGACACTATTCTTCAGTTAAACTGGAACACCATTAAACAGATCGTCATCAGTTGCTATTGGAGTTGGATTTGGGGGATTCTTTTAGGAGACTATAGAAATTCTAATGTTTTCATATAGAAGCACATGCACATGTACACTAGTTACACACATGTTTACAATACTGCAAGTGCAAAGTGAAGACAAGCATTCGAAGATATTTTAATGTTAATTATAATCAAATATTGAAGTTCACCTATTTGAAAGGAAATAAGCAAAAATTTATACTTCAGCAGGAATACCTTAAATAAACAGTTCTCTTCTAAGAACAAAAACACTGACTTCCAATGGGCTCTGTCAGAGATCTTTACTTTTCTCACTTCTGCTTCTGTCCACATCATATTAAACCCCTCACAGAAACAATTTCACTGAGGCTATTGAAACTAAGTCCCAGACCCTAATGAGAAAGTAGAAACAGAGAGCTAGTGTCTTCCCTTTGTTATTCTGACAGAAGTCACTTTTCTGTTTCTCCTTCCTTTCAGTTACAGAGAAGATCTTCAGGGACAGATTAATATGTGTGCTTGGGATTCACATTCCTGGGACACTCATGTATGCCGATTTTGCCAGTTAATTCTCAGTTAATCAGAGAAAAGCACATGCACAGCCACCACCCTCTTCAGAGATACTAATAAATGCAAGGCTCTGCATCATTCATAGTAAGCATCCATCCAGAGGGCAGCAGACTTCTTCAAGGACCTGGAGAAGAAAACAAAATTGTCAGAAAATGAAACTCAGTGCAAAGCGATTCTCTATGAAACATTTATCAGATTCATGGCTTGTTTTAAGACAATATAGTTTCTAGTCATATTTGATAAATGTCACTGTATATGAACCAGGGAAGGGGATCAAATGCACTGAATTGCTTTTAGCAGATAAATTTGCCTTTCTTTCAGGGAAAAGGTTTGAGTTTAATTTTCATTTTATTCTCGTCTATACCATATACTTAAATATAAACTTATACCATATTCACCTGCCTATCCTATTTTATAATGTTGATAATGTTTTTTGATGTTACATTCCTAAATCCTAGAAAGAGACAGAAATGAATTCTGGCCATACAGAAAGATAAGCATTAAATAATTGTTTACTCAACCAGTTGTTTAATCAAGGTTGTGATAAGAACTGTGATAAGGATAGATTTAGTCTTGAGATGAGTGAAGGCTGACATAAGGGAACAAATTGCAATGAGTCTTAGAGAATGATTGGGGATTGAGAAGGTGAAATGAGGAGTGGTCATTTTGAAAGATGTTGCAGGCTTGAAAAAAACTGACAAAGGGATAAGTTGCTCAGGTATGGGGAATTTTCAGCAAGTAGAGGTAGACCAGATGTGTACATGACATAAAGGAAGAAGCATGTGGATAGTCTGAAGGAGCCAGATGAGATCAGATGTGGCCATGGTGTCCTTCACAATATTCCCATGATTTCCTTCCTTCCTTCCTTCCTTCCTTCCTTCCTTCCTTCCTTCCTTCCTTCCTTCCTTCTTTCTTTCTTTCTTTCTTTCTTTCTTTCTTTCTTTCTTTCTTTCTTTCCTTCTTTTTTTAAAAGAGAACATTACTAAACTCAGACCAGTGGTTTTAAATTTGTCCAGTACCATGTCCTTCAGGAAAATGCATGTGTGTACATATATATTTGTTGTTAGATTAACTTCACATGGCTAATTAACCTGACTGATTCTTGTATTACGTCCCTCTACATATTAATGATTTCTCCAGTGGATCAGAAGATTTGATGGTCTTTCCTATCATGTTAAATTCTAAAGCATGTCCAGAGGTCTATGGGGGATGAATATAAAGACAAATTCTACGTAGCTATGACTTCAGGAAATTTGAACTATGGAGGACACTAGGGTATTTCTACTAAGAAATACCATACAGTCAAGTAGGTAAATGGTAAATATTTGCGTGCCTTTATTATTGTTGATACTTGTGTTTCTTAACAAATGGTTGTTAGATGAAAGATTCAAAATCTGCTGAAAAGTTTAGAAACTTGGAAGAAAGCTATGAGAAAAGAGCTATGAGCAAAGGTAAGCTGTGTTATTACCTGACAATATCTCCAAATGCCTTCAATATGGGCTTATTTATATATTCCAATCCATGTTTGGCGCACAGTGACTTCACCAGAGGTGCCACTTTGTGGTAATTATGGCGTGGCATTGTGGGAAAGAGGCTAAGAAAATAAACAGCAAATGTGAGACTTAAACCTAAAGAGAAACCCAGAAGGAATTTTATTTCTTTTATTTCTAAATAAAATAGGATCAGGAATGTAGACCCAAACTTGATCTTGTATAAGCCTTCTAATAAGCCAAATTTCTTACCCCCAAACTCTTCTCTTTTAACATCTCTATAAGCCATGTGGATGACAAGTGTTTGGGAAATGCTAAGAGAATAAATACTAGCCATTTAATATGTGTATTTTTGGTAGGGTCAAATGAAAATTTGGATTAGCTAGCATTATGAATTGTTTAAGAGAGCATATCATGTCTCCTTCATTCTTGCCTCTCTTATGTTCTTCCCACCTAAAACTTACTGTTGAACAGCTAAGTACTTACTCAGGTCTAACTATGACGTTTAAATGAAAGTCCTCAGATTGGAATTAAGGGAAGAAATCTTTTATCCATGGTTTGGCCTGTAGAAGCCCAGTAAATTTTCTTGACCTGAATATTTTCTTTAATTATATATAATTCATGATTCCTCTTTTGCTAGAGTGTTCGAGCATTTACAAAGAATAAAGATAGAAAAAACAGCATAAAGGCCATAAGAGTTCTTTTGTTCTCTGACTCCTAGATGTAGCTTCACAGAAGGAACCATGAGAAGCATCTTGTAAGCATTCTGGGGAGATTAGATGTCCAAATGTTACCATTTTCTGTTTCTTTATTGTATGTCCACTTCACTGATTAATTGGAAGGTTAGTTTTAGATTCACTGGTGAATTTCAGAAGTGACTAGATTTCATTCTTGGTTATTTTATGACTTTGGCCCTAACTTGATAGTTACATTAAATTGCACTTAAATTTCAACAAAACGTGGTTATTCAAGTACTATAATTTCTCTTAGGTTTCCTTAACAAATGAAATATGTGTGGGCACATGAACTCATTCTCCATATCTCCTGCACCCCACCACAGACATCACCTACTCTTAAAACTCAGGATATATGGTAACTAAGTTAGTGGTCCATTTCTATGACTCTACTTCACTTTCCACAACAGTTAGATGCTCCTTCTCACCCCACAATCCCGACCATTGGCATGGATGAGCAGCAGTCTTTAGAGAACCCTGGTTAAAGTTTTTAACTCTCTGATACTCTTAATTGAATGGGTGTGCCATATTGGATGGTATTAAGGGTCAGTCATTGCTCCATAATAGACCATTTGCATCACTCACTGGTGTTCAATTTGGAAGTTCAAATGTCCAGTGAACCAGTCATTGAAAAAGGACTGTTCAATATTACAGGTGGCCACAATCTGCAAAGAAAAAGCTTGCATTAGCTATAAGTGAGCCTAAGTGTCAAAGAAAATGCTAAATTTTGTATGTAAATCTATCAACACATGCTTATTATTGTTTACTTTTTATTTTTTAGTAACTATGTAACTGAAGTTACATAGACACAGTCCCAGCCTTCAAGAAGTTTACCTTTAAAACATACTAATATATTTTGCTAAGAAGTACAAATAAAGGAACAGATGTCAAGGGGTATTAGGACTGAAGGAGAAAATGCCACAATCATTCCTCAGACACAGAAGGCTATGCTGTTATGAATGCGGAGTTTGACTGATGCAGATGGGATTTTAGGATTGTGGTGGAAAGTGTATGGTTAGGTTAGAATGTGAGGGTTTCTGAGTGACATGAAATAGTAAAGTATTAATGAAGTCCTTCTACAGGAAAATTACAGGGTTAAGAACCAAGTAGGAAAATGTTTATAACATATATCATGGGCAATGTTTTAAAAGCCCTACTTTACAAGATGTTTTCCAAAAAATATTAATACTCACATAAAAAGGTCAACGGTACTGGGAAACAAGTCACATAAAAAGAAATGTATATCCAATGAGTATGTGGAAAGCATGGAATCTAACCAATGACTAAAGAAATGATGAAAGAAAAATAAAAGATAAGGAAGTAGCTCTCAGGTCAAACACCTGAGAACCCTTCTTCTTTACTCAAAAGGGTGAGGGCCCTCTGATCGCTAGGGTGCAACTCATCCTATAACTTTAAGTCTTAGATTTACTTGAAAGACTTTTTTATACTTAGTGATTAGAATAAAAAGTTAAAACACACTTTCTATAAATTCCCAGGTAATACGGGTTTTCTTTAGACTATTGTTTTTAAATACATAGAATTACATCACTTCTGCCTTCCCTTTCCTCCCTACAGTCCATCCCAAGTACCCTCCCTCAAACTCCTCCCATGCCCTACCCATTCCTCAAAATGATATCCTTTTCCTTTGATTACTATTGTTACATATATATGTCCATATATAAACAAATATGTAAATATAACCCACTGAAGGTTTTTTATTGTTTGTGTGTATATAGTTTCTGGCATGATCACTTTGTATTCAATAAAGGAGTGGATTATAGTTTCAATAGTAAATCTTTTAATTTTGTCATCAACATTAAATTTTGTTATAGCATCAAAGTGGCCATGGATAATATATAAATAAACAAACATGACCATGGCAGTAAACCTTTGTATACACAAACAACCAGTGGTTCAGATTTGGTTTCTGGATTTTAGCTAACTGATTTTACTTTGCAGACAAGACTCTATAACCAAACTGCTTAGATTTAAAGATTGGTGCTATTACTTATTAGTTGTGTGACCATATACAAGTTACCAAACCTTCTCACAAGTAGATTTTATCATGTTGTAAAGTGAGAATAATCATTGTGTCCACTTTGTTTAGTTGCATGCAAAACATTTTATGGTGCCTGTTCTCAGGAAATTGTTTTAGGAAGGTGAGTTATTATTTTTATTTGAGGTTAGCAGTTGTAAGCCAGTCTGGTTGGAAGGACTGTCCCTCAGAAATGCCATTATCACCTGAGTGCTGAGCCAGTCCTGATTCTCTTCCCTGCTCATTTTCATTGGTATGTGGCTCATCTGGGTAACATAAGCAATCCAGGGGCTCTCAATAAACCTGTGGAGGAATAAAAAGAGGGAGTGGCAACACATTTAGTATGTTTTAGGTGCAATCACTGAGCTTGCATGACCTCTGTCTGAACTAGCCAAACCCTGGAGGAAATGAAAAAGGATCCAAGGTTCTAGTAGCTGTCTATTTCATTTTTGAGTGCCATTACGTTTTATAAAAAAAAATCCTTTAAAATTATTTTTTATTAATCCTACCATTTGTTTACATCTCAAATGATATCCCCCTTTCAGGTTACCCCTCCACGGCCCCCCCACCGGTCCCATCTGCCCTCTTCCCCCTCCCCTTTGCCTCTATGAGGGTACTCCGCTGCCTATCCACCCATTCCTGCCCCACTGCTTCAGCCTCCCCCTATGCTGGGGCATGAAACTTCCACAGGACCAAGAGCCTCCCTTCCCATTGATGACAGATAAGGCCATCCTCTACTACATATGTATTTGGAGCTATGGATCCCTCTCTGTGCACTCCTTGGTTGGTAGTCTAGTCCCTGGGAGCATTGGGTGGTCCAGCCAGCTAACATTGTTCTACCTATATGGTTGCAATCCCCCTCTGCTCCTCCAATCCTTCCTCCAGCTCCCCCAGGAGAGTCCCGAGCTCAGTCTGATGGTTGGCTGTGAGCATCAAGTGCCATTTCTAACTAGTGTTGGCACACAAGCATTTGATAATATGCTTTGTCCCATTTCCTAACTCAAAGAAGCACTGTCTGCAAATAATCTACTCTAGCTTTGGTGAAACCATAAAAGATATTGAGGGCTGAGTGATTGCCTGGTATGCAGGAAGCTCAGTTCAATGGCCAGCATAAGCAAAAGCAAAACAAAACAAAACAGGTTCTTCAAGGGCATTTGCAAAGTAATTGACAGTTTGACATCAGATAGAGCTGGGTTCAAGTTCTATACTGGCAACAGTCTTTGCTCTTACTTGTTCTGTCACCTTAGGCAAGCAATTTAATCTCTTAAGCTTCAGTTCCTTGAGCAGAAAGAAAGAAGATATTATCTACATTGTAAGACTGTGTGGGGATTGCACCAAACCAAACGACGGCTGTCAATCCTGTCAATCCTTAACCAATTGTCTGATCTACAGTTGCTCTCATTTTCCTTACAACTAAGAGGGGTTTAGTATAGAAATGCAACTGAATGAAATATAAACAAATTAGAAGTTTGGGAAGGGTTATTTATGCAAAATAGTGCTTTGAAGCCATTTTGGTTTGGTTAAAAATTTCTAGTCATGACAGCTTAAAAATTTTCTTGTTCTATCATGATTCTTGGCAGAGTTTATGATGTCAAAGCAGCTTAAATTATTTTGGCCTTAAAGAACAACTGACATGGCTTAGTTGGGAATCTAAGACCATAAGGAAAACTGAACCTGGACAAATTCTTCTTAGATGGAATCACTTGAACTGTTGCCTTTCGTGGGAATGAACCACATTGCCATGATATTTTGCTAATTACAAGTAGCTTTGGTAGAAGAGGTTATAGAAATAAGAGAATATTCTTACTTCACCAAATATATGAGCAACACCGTTCCGAAAATTCCATAGAAAGGGCCAAATGTGATGAAATAACGAATATAAAAGCTGCTGACCCACGCAATGTCCTGCAGAGATAAGCATTTCAGTGAGAAGTCTTGAACACGCCTTCAGATCCTGTTCCTTGAGCACTGTCTCAAACCAATATCTTTTTACTCACAGAAGCTACACCGGAGGACTCTAAACACTTTCAACTCATTTTCTACCTGGTCTAGGTTTAGAAAATGGGATGAGTGACTTACCGTCCAGTACTTTCGAAGGTACATTACTTGCATGGACTGCAAATTAAAGTAGACAGGCATGAGGAGGGGGAGTGCAACTGAAAAAGATAAAAAAAAAAAAAAAAAAAAAAAAAGACAAATGAGCACTGTGGGCCCAATGCAAGCCAGCAGGTGTTTGATTTTTTTGCACGCCCTCCCCAGAGTGCTGGCCTTGAGAAAGGATGCAAAGAGGATATCCAGAATGACATTCTGGGCTTTAACACCTCAGAGGCTGGGGAAGGAATTTGGCCAACAGTTCCAGGTTCAAGTTTCCCAAAGTAGCAAATGAAATATTGAATTCCTCAAAGTGGGTTCTGTTATGATACATTGCTATGACGAGAATTATGTCAGTATACTTATTTCCCAGCTATACATCCAATTTTCTTACAGCACCAACAAGACCTCCAAGAGCACAAACAGTCTCAGAAGGACACTTATGCTTTGAGCAAATACCTTTTCCCTGGCCAAACTTCAGTTTTGTTCCTTTGAGCTTTGTTCTCAACTAGATCTCAAGCTTGGCCAATGAGGATTGCTAACTGTCAGAATAAATGATTTCACCCATACCCACTGTAGCAGCTCAAACCCAGAGCACACCAGCCTCCTTAAAGTTCCTGCTTGGGAAAACCGAATGATGTTTTTTTCTGACAAGAAAAACCTGGCATCACTTTTCTTAGAGAATTACCTTAGACTACAAATGACTGCAAATTTTTCCTCTCTTCCTTTGAGATTTATCTGCTGTGACTCAAGACCAGAGAGCCTTTCTTTTGAAATATTGTAAAGAAGAAGAAAAAGGAGAAGAAGAAGAGGAAGAAGAGGAGGAGGAGGAGGAGGAGGAGGAGGAGGAGGAGGAGGAGGAGGAGGAGGAGGAGGAGGAGGAACAAGAACAAGAAGAACAAGGACAAGAAGAATAAAAATAAGAAGGGCCATTTTTCTATGTAGTATCAGAGCCTAGCACCAATAAACACATTTTTGCAAACACAGATGCTTTAACTTTATCATACTCCTTTCTCTCTCTCCTATTCAATACTTTTAAATATATTTCTTTAGTATTTTGAAAGTCTCCCTTTCAACATTTGTTTCAGCTGAGTTAAGCTCAGTTGGTACTGAAGTTTCTCTCTCATTTTGGCATTAGTCTGAATATAATTTTTCTAGCTATGTTTGACACTATGTTTTTCTGTAACAATTTGAGCTTGACTTATTTGTCCCTGAGAGGCTCTCAGTTGACATTCCAAGGAAAGGGGCATCAAGAAACTGGTGAGGATTTGTGACATAGGCATCCTGGAGTGAACTTAGCCAATACTCATTCTGCATAAGCAAAGGGGATACTTTATTACTACAGAGACATGATATTAAGGCATATTACTTACTCAAGTTCAGTAATAAAAAATCACCCTTTTTTGTATGTTTGTGTGAAACTACACATGATTTAAGATGGTGTCAGCTGCCTTTTGTAATGTGTCACAAAAAGGGTATAATAATGGGTACAGGGTGTAGAGACTGAATCCCAGTGTGAAGGAGAGAGCTAGAATGGGTAACTGCACTTGACAAATAATTCATTCAGTGGCTGTCTTCAACAGGTATGTTACAAGTGACCACTAGCTGCTGATATGTGCAAATGAGAGCCTGTGTTGACTTCTCAGTCTCAGAGGTACTAAATTATATGGTTAGGTAATTATTTATTATGATGGGTTATTCTTGTGCATTACAGGATTTTTAAATCATCATCCCCTTCCATACTGAGAGACAAAAATGTCTCTAGATCTTGTTCAAATGTTCCCTCATTTTAAAAAAAATCCTCAATTGACAACCTCTGGTATACAGGAAGTATTTGTTCCTTCTCTGGTGTTGGTTTGTTGACAAGATTGTACATCTCGTTTGTTTCAGATGAGTAGACTTTGGAATTACTTGAACACTTGTTCATAAGTCACAAGGAGTTTGACTTTGTTTAATAATAATAATAATAATAATAGTAATAATAAATAATGGTGTCAGAATTACTGAACTAATGGTTCTGTTTAGTAACTTGGCAATATACTGTTCTGCCTACCTATCTATATTTACAATCTATCTATCTATCATATCATATCATATCATATCTTTCTTTCTATCTATCTATCTATCTATCTATCTATCTATCTATCTATCTATCATCTATCTCTTTTTAACATAATCTGTCTTCTATTTATCTGTATACATATATATATGTATCTATCTATCATCTATCAATCATTTATCTATACCAATCTACCTATCGTCTAACATCTATCTATCCATCTACCATATCTACCATCTTATCTATCATTTAAGCATCTGATATGTGTGCATACATTAGTGCTGTTTGCTGATCATAGCAGCTACAAGCCTTTTTCCATGTACACTTTCTCGATGCTCTTCATTTTTGGGTCTATTTTCTCTGGTATCATACTGCAAATGTTTTCCCACTCCTCTTCTCTCTACAAAAATGTTATTATTCTTTTATCTCAATATTGTAAAGATTTTCTAAGACAAGAATGTTTGACAATATGATTAGAAGCCTGCCTTCTGACTCTCTTTTAAGGATATCTTTCCTTTCTTGCCCAATACCTTGTATGATGGACATCTATTACAAATGCTTATTTACTTTGCCTCTTCCATTTTCATAGTTTCCCACCAGCAAGGTTGAAATAAGATCTGTTTATTTTCTCATTAACAAATCAGATATGGGTTGGTGTCTGTGAGACAGTTCTAGTCATGCCTTCAGCTTGACTACTGATTACAGAAAGAGTGGCTGCAGGAGACTCACCCATGTAGAAGTACAGATGCTGCTTCTCATAGTCAATGTATTTTATTTTCTTCTTGCCATACTAAAGGGACAGAGAATAAAAGAGCCATTATTCTGCAGCATGTGTGTGTTTGTGTGTGTGTGTGTGTGTGTGTGTGTGTGTGTGTGTGTGTGTATGTACATGTATGAGTGTGTGTGGGGGGGGGGAGAAGGAGGAAGGAGAGGTATGATTTTAGGACTCTGCCTGTCAAACTTGAGGCACTAGAAGAACCAGAACAGGCTTGGGAGTAAATAATGTGCTTTAACTTTGGGTAATTCTTGCCCAGGTGGATTATTTCATTTTTACTACATGGAGTTTATTATAATTTAAAAATTCTTTTCCTTGTGTGATTTTTTTTTAAAACTTTGAAATGTATTCTCTTCATGTGCAATGTTAATTTCAAAATTTATATTTCTGTGAAGCGTTTAAGCTCTTCTTAAAACTGTAGTGCTTAGACTCTGCCTTGACATCCTGCGATATCTTTCCTCCTTCATCCCATGGATGTTTATTAATTGTTTTTCTTTTTTTGATAAAAGGGACATACAGGCTCCATCTTGTCTCTCTATCTTTGTTTTTTATACTCCCACCCTGGATTTCAATTTTACATTACTATTTCTAAGTCATCATGATAGTATGTATAATATTTTTACAAATGTCATATAATTACTCATGATGTGTACTATAAGTTTCCATTCATAAACTAGAATTTGATTCACTTGCTGGGCTTCTCCTTGGTCAATTTGATCTGTGCTCAGGACACAATGGTAGCAATTACCTTGTCAGGAGGTATAACATTGATGTTTGTGTATTTTTAGTATATAGCTGACATTCATTGAAAGATTATTTGAGAGAATGATAATTCACACACACTCTCTTCTCCCTCTGAGAACACCAGAGGATGTATTCAACTCATTTTATTCAGTTGTTTCTCCCTCTTTTATATACAGATATCTTCATTTATCTAGATAATGCAGTTAACTTCTTTTGTCACCATAAAAATGAAAATTATGGTGAAATAATGATATCTATTTGTAATTGTTATCAAGTCTCCAAAATCATAACTAGTGAGAAATGAGGCAAAAGATAATGTGGAAGATGTTTGGGACTTGGTAAACATAAATAGACTGACTGAGCAATACACTGAAGAAGGACAGTAAGTCTCTCTGGACCTAGACAGAAGATATCGAAGATTCATTCAATGTGGGTTAAGAACATTCTGTTTGAAAAAAGGATCAGAAACAGTTTCAGGAAAGAGATATGAAAGGAAAAGCTCATAACTAAGAAGAAACACCACTGCTGTGCAACCACACCACTGAGTTTCAGAGGCGGAATAACTGTAAGTCTTGCTTTAAACTATAGTGTCTGTGAATGGGCCCACAGGCAGCTTTTAGAATGTATAGAAGTGGCTTCCGTATTTGTGAAGTGTCAGCATGTATATAAGCATAGATCTTTAGAAGGTGTTTTTAGATGAAGTCAGACTGCTTCATGGACAAATCTCCTATGCTTAAGAAACACCAACAGAACACTATTTTAGTGATGAGCACACAAGTCCACAAGCATCAAGGGAATGAAAGTTTTTGTAGAGCTATTGTCAAAAGCAATCAATTTGTGATAATAGGTAACATCTTTAACATATATATTAGAAAGAAACTTTGTTTTCTACTTTACTTGGGGCAGAAATAAATCCCTAAAAGCTGAGAAAAGAAAATTTTCTAAAAGTTATACAATCTTTGGGTTCTGTGTAAGACAGGCCTAGACAACAAACAACAAAGATGGAATCACATTTTCTAATACCCCCAAATTCTTCTAGAAGACAGAGACCTGTTTGAAAGTATATGATTCTCAGGAGCTACTATTCTCCTAGAGGAGGGATAAACCTTTGCTTTAATCAGTAGGCCTCTTTTGTTTAATAAACACTCTATTTACTATAAAAATTTAGTAATTTAAGTAGTCTTTTAGATAACAGACTCAAGTTGAGACTTTTAAAATCAACGACTGAAAAATTCAGCATATCACTTCTGTCCTCTAGTTTTGTTTGAATGTCCAAATTGTGCATGAGATTACAGGCCTCACTGGGCAATGTGTTTCATATAAGTCAAACACACCAAAATGAACATGAACTAAAATAACATGGTTTCTTTTAGTTAGACTAGAATGAGTTGATTTAACCAGCATTTATAAGTTTGCAGCCTAGTCTTTTTTTTTCCCCCCAAGACAAGGTTTCTCTGTGTAGCCCTGGCTGTCCTGGAACTCACTCTTTAGACCAGGCTGGCCTCGAACTCAGAAATCCACCTGCCTCTGCCTCCCAAGTGCTGGGATTAAAGGCATGCGCCACCACTGACCGGCTCTTGCAGCCTAGTCTTAACTAAATGCAATGAATTATTTTCTCTCAGTGAGCATCTCTCCATCTTGCTTTGAAAACTAATGTTGGTCCTAGTTACCTGATTCTACTGCTTGAGAATGGTTAATGTTGCCTCAGAGGTGGTGATAAACACTAGAAGTGAACTTGTCATTGGGGTTGCTCAAGCAAGGCGACACAGGTTATTATGTCTCCTGTTCTGGGAGTCTGTGCTGGGTGACCTTTATGGTCAGAGAGTCATCACTCTTAAATTTTTTATACTTAAAACTTCAGGTTTATATCTGGACATTAAAAAGGAGAGAGGCCCTGGGATCCTTTGTGATTATCTTTCTATGATAAGGGGCCTCTTCCAGGAACATTTTCTTAATGTTGATGGTAGTTAAATGCACCTTGATAGGCTGAGTATCTCCAAGCAGAAAAAGTGGGCCCACATCGATGTCTGGATCTTTAGGGTAGATATTTGGTTTTACGTGATGCTGGAAGTGTCGATAATTCCACCAATCAGCTGACAGACCCTGAGGAGAAGAGAGAATTCATGAACTACTAGAACTTTTCCCCCCAAGTAACTCTCATTGTTGGAGTGGTCTGCATCTTCAAAGTGAAAAGAGGTGTGGCTTCTCTAGCTGATGCTGCTGAGCCACAGGATGACTTATAGGAAAAGGCAATCAGAGCTTAGGAAGAAATACTGTTCTAATCCAAGAGCACACTGCAAGCTAAAAAGAGCTCCTGAGAATGGAAACCTAATCTACTCACCTGGAGTGGTTTTCTAAGCCTTCTTTATAAGAGCCTAATCTAAGAAATGATTCTGAAGGTAGACGGAGTAGTGAGTCTTATTCCTATTTGACATATAAAGGAGTCTCACATCCAAGATTTTAATTAGTTCTGGGGGAAAAAGTGGCCCTATGTATGAGACTTCAATGAATATTTCAAAGAATAATGAATCTGAAGTGTTCTCCCTGGAGAACTCTGCTCAGATCATTTTAAGTCCTGGCTCAATGCTCTCCTATAAAAATAAAGGAGAATAAAAACATTTTGGGTGGTGCCAAGCTAGAATCATCTTTGATTAAGCTGTTAGTGATGCTTTCTCTCTTACTTTAAGTTTGAGAGTTTTGATAAAGCAAAAATTTGGAGGTCTCTCAATCTGCTTTCATATACTAGCTTTTAAATGTTGATGTGTAGGTTTGGAAAACTACTCATCCTCATTGAAGCTCAATTTCAACTGAACATGGTGACATGATAATTCAAGGACATATGATATGCTGGAGCTAAAATATTGGCTCTTTGAGAAACCCAATTTCTTCTCATTTGTGTTAATTGCTTATAGAAAAATGAATAGCAATAATATTTTATTGCATACTTACTACCTCTTAATAATTAATATATACATATTATAGATAATCTTTGTCCAATATAGAAGGTACTAACTATATGTGGCTAGATAAATTAAGTCTTAAGATTCACTTTGAAGAATCGGTAAAAAATAAAGACAAAATATTTCACTAATTTTTATGTTGGTCACAGATTTGAGTCATAATATTTTGATTATCATATTATAGCTATAATTAGGCAGTTAAGTATGACTAAAATTTAAGATGAATGATGTCATTTAAATTCATTTTTATTTTGGGAATTTCATACATCAACATTGTATCTATCTACACCATACTAATCCCCAACTACTCTTGGGTCACCTACTTTCCCTCCCAAATTCATGACCTCTTTTAAAATTATTATTGTTACATATATACACATGTTTATATGTACACACCTACACACATAAATACTCATATGCATACATATACAGCCTACTGAGTCCATTTAACATTATTCATATGTACATGTGTTGAGTGCTGACTACTTGGGTCTGAGTAACCTAGGAGGGAGCTTATCCCTGGAGGAAACTGATTATCCCTCTCTCAATGTCTATTGATCATATATAGCTCTTTAGGACATTGTAGAATTTCCCATGTCCATGTTGTCATATTCATGTCCATGTTACCATTATACTAGTCTTATTTACGTAACCATACTGTTGAGAGCCCATGAATTCATTTTTCTTGTTATGTCTAGGGGACACTATCTAGCAGCAGGCTCCTTGGTCTTGTGATGTCATTTTAATGTAGCTTATATATTACCGCTGCTGGGAATGATGGTTGATACACTATACACCTCAAAGAGGATGAGAATGCTTTGAAAAACTTGTAAGCATTAGCCCCGCCTTTCCATAATCTTTCTGGAAGCTCTACTATGAGACATATGATTATCTACCACTCATAAACATAAAGAGTGGGATGCGGTGTTCCATTTCCCTCCAATACTCCCTAACACTTTTAGAGTGGGGTTTCTAGCTCCAATTCATATATGTTTCCTGACTGCCTCAGCAGTCACTTCCCAGATGTTTCCCTCTAGGATAGCTTATGGTCACTCAGACTTGTGTCCCATTGCATGCTTTTCTACCCCTGTCAAATTATACTCTGTAGGCTGCAATCCACTCTCTTATTCACTCATTTCTGATTTATTTTGAAGCATATCAGATTCTGATCTAAGAAGGTACCTGCTATGCTAAGTAAGACGTGATGGGACAAGGTTCCCACACTAGCTATGTACAATCTAATGGGAACAGATGGCAGCCAAATTCAACATGATAAGAAATGATTCTCTTTTAAAATTATCTCTTCCCATAGCTGATAGTTTGGCCTCTTCTACCAGCTGACTGTACACTTTTCGGCAATGACTACCTGTTGTAACTGGTAACGTGGGAGACGGGTTTTAATGCATAGTAGATCAGGGAGCAGATCTTAATACCACAAGGTTAGAATAGTGGCTAACATAATGATGGGTGTGATCTAAACAACCAGTTCTACCTGAATCCCTGTGTCTAGAAAACACTCTTACCAGAGATGAAGGAGAGTTCTTTGTGAGCAGGGGAGGATTTTCAGCTTCATGTGTGGCTACCCTGAGACAGTTCTACACAGGTCCTCCTTAGGCCAGTCCTTATTCCTAAGTTATGCCCTTAGTTCAGTGCAGAAAAAAAAATCTAGTCTTTGGACTGAAATCAATTGGAATTTAAATTCTTACTTGGTCATCTACTAGGTGTGTGACTGGAAATTTCCTCAACCAGGAAATGGATGTAGTTCTGCACGATTACAGGAAGTAACTGCCTGACATCTCCTCTTCTCTCCCACCAAATGATTTAGGATATAGTCACGGGCTATAGTCAGGTCAGGTCGTAATCCCAATTTTCCTGCTCCATTATCTCTATCATCATACTGTATTGTTACTATTTGGAAATGTGCATATGGGAAGACCTTGAAAAAAGTTCCATGTCCATCTCAAATGTTAGGGCCAGTAGTATGTTTAATTGAATTTAAAAAACTCTTTGGAATATTTGTACATATACAGTGAGATATGAAGATGATAATTAAAGTCTAAACATAAAACTCATTTGTCTCATATACACCTGGTTCTGGAGATAAATTTATTCAGCATTTTAAATAATTTTGAGAGGCATGAAAGAAAGTTTCATGGTATGGAATTTTCTATTTCTGGCATCATCCTGGTGTTAAAAAATATTTAGATTTTGAAACATCTCATATTTGGTATTTGGATCTTTAAGAATACTCGATCTGTAATACATGAGAATGCAAAATATATATAGAGATTTCATGGTTCATTTTTAGACAGGGTATTTGAATGTTTGTATATTGTGTATGCTAGAACACATATATGCACACACACATACATATGTGTATACACATAGACACACATACGTACGTACACATGCATGCACACATGTACGTGCATGCAGAAACACACACACACACACACACACACACACACACTGGAGAGATGCTGAATAATAACTCCAATGTTATCCATGCTTTTCTGAGTTGTAAGGGAAACTGAGGTTAAGCCTAGTTTTGAAATTTAGAATTGCAATGATTGTAAAAGGTGGGGATGTTGCTGCTTATAATTTTCTTTGTCATCTCCTTTCCACCCACTTTACCACCCCACAAGTAATTGTCTCTTCTGTACACGTTGAAGCCTACATTTACTTTGCTCATGAATCACTCACTGGCTTTGCTTGGAAAAGGGCAAAGCATTCTGTCTCTGCTTTTAGAACTATTTCCCATTTTCTCATTCAAGTCAGGAGTCACCAAAGATATACATTTCAAATCATAAAAAATAGCTTTTAGATATGTAGTAGAGAAAGACTTATGTGTAAATTTGTGTTAGTGGGAAAACATTGACTTTAAAAACAGCCAGCAAGGGTGGAACTCACTGGAATTAATTGGTACCAAACCTTGGTAATTGGTGCCAATTACCCTGAGGACAAATGACTTTTAATTCCTCTGTCTCCTGAGTACAGGGGAGGAGACACGTACACTTCACTACCTGAAACTCATAGTGATAGGGAAAAATGCCTTTATTTTTATTTTGTGATATTTCAAACTGAATTCAGAAAATTCATCTCATTAGCAATGGTGGCTATAGGTGAGGAAGAAAATATACCTAGAAAATTTCTGATTAAATAAATCTTTTCATACATTGTAAAAATTACTTATTTATTTTGAGGGACAGATATGTTTTTAATAGGAACTCAAAGTCCAACTCTATTGCTTAGTCTAGCTATGGATCCGCCTCCTGAATGATAGAGACAGTGGCTAAGAATGCATGATTTCTGAAAACTAATCATAGTCTGACTTATAGTCTACCTATTAGTACTATCATGATCAAACATTTTTCTTATTGAGTCTGGATCCTTATTTTGGTTGTGAAATATTGTTCCTAATATTAGCAGCAGCTGACTTGACTGTTTCTGGGCATTGTGTTACACATGACACACAAGTATCACATATAACTGATAAAAATCCCACAGGTTGAAGCTTTAATACATCCATCTTCATCTTCTTTTCTGCGAAGAAACTAAAGTTAAAACACATTAAATAACTTGTTCAAAGTGACCTAGTTCACAGAAGGCTGAGTTTCAATGCAAGAACACTTGTTCAAAGTGACCTAGTTCACAGAAGGCTGAGTTTCAATGCAAGAAGGAGCAGTAGTTCTAAGTACTGGCTCTAGGTTAAAATCATCTGAGAAGCTCCAGAGAGCTTCACCCTTGCTGACACCAAACCCCACTGAAAAGAAAATAAATCAAAACATCTTTAATAGTCTAGGCATGCCTACTTTTACTAAGATTTTCAGTGTCCTTCAAATGATAGTTCAAATTGAGAAGTCCCACTCTAGCCTGCATTATTCAATACTGTGTCTCTCTAATTAACCATTTTCTAGACATGTGCTTAAATAGTCAACCCCTTTGAAGATACATTTTATCTGAAAAACAGGTGTAAGGTACTATTCATCTCATGAGTCTTACAGAAGTCTTACAAGGGCCTCAAGGGAGATAGCTCTGCACTTGGCGTCTGGCTACTTTCACCATCAAGTTCCTTCCCACGATCCATTATCACTTGCTGCCCATGGCTGCTGCTCATTGCTCTCCAATGTTTTGGCTCCAACAATCTTTTACTCCATTAATTGGTTGCCTATTTTTAGTCTGGGAAACCATCTTTGAGAAGTAGTGTAAAGAGACAGTATGTTATGAAAGAAAAAGCAGTCTGAGTGGGTTCTAGTTTTTCCTAGGAGGCTCTAGCTTGAATGGGAGGATTTGTTTGAGATGTATTGACTGGAGGACATTTTCTCACCTTCTGAGCCAGAGTACACGGTAAGAAAAATGTACATAGTTAAAGAAAAGTAGAGATGTAGCTTATCTCCTAATGTTACAGGATGCTAAAGTTCAGAGACAGACATGATGGTCTTGGGATGGTATACTGAGCATTGTCAAGGCCAAAAATCCCTTAATACTGCCATCTTATCACCTTGGTTCCTTTGTTCCTTCACTCATTCCTGCACAGAAGCTTAGTGAAGAATTATGTTCGGGAACTCACTAGGTGCTGCATAAGGTAACACATTCCCTATTCAGAAAATAATGTCAGTTTATGTTATCAATTCTTTCTTTTTGCAGAAGTATAAGAATTCTTGCTTTTTGCAAAAGTATGAGTTTTGTAATCTCCCTTTTCAATGGAATCACCTAGCCTTCCTCAACTATTCTTTTATCTCATTTGCTATTTGTCTTCTGACGTTTTCAGTCTCAGCCTTTCACAATTAATTAGGTCTGCTGAGTTCTCCCAAGGAAAATCTTCACATCCATTCTAAGAAGGTTCCTATTCATGGTTTTATAATGCATATCTAGATTTGAAGGATTTGTGTATATTCCTTAGAGCAATATGAATTGAGCCAAATAGTTGATCAGAGTAATAACAACAATAAACATACACTAAACATTTTCCTCTTAAACTTTAACAATTTGATTTTGCTATGTATTTTACGATGTGTTATATATATATATATATGTGTGTGTGTGTGTGTGTGTATGTATGTATGTATATATATGCAGCAACCCCTGCATGAGGGAGTTGCAATCAACAATCTTCATCACACTTCCCCACATCCTTTACCTTGAGATGACACATTACAAATTTATGCATCAGATGGTTCCACTTGGACTTCTTAAACATCGAAAGGTGTCCTATGTCATGTTGTAAAAATGAACTTTGAGCCTAAGAAAGAAATGAAGTTAGAGAAGTTACAAGAAGGAATATCAAGCCCACAAGTAGACTCCCAAGCCTGCCAGAGAATCTTGGGAGACCTCCTTTGATCTCACCCAAGTTTAATTTCAATTCCCTTCATACATTCCCATCTCTATAACCTACATCTATATATGCAAGTGGTTCTGCCTGCCTCAGACTCTTTCATTGTCACTCTTTGATGCCTTCTATGTTAGGGTAGAAATACCATGAATAGGCATTATTGACTAATAAGTTTGGGATCTTCAATACTTAAAAGCTGACAACTCTGGTCAAGTTATACAGTAGTTTTGATCCTCAACAATCTGTCTGATTCCCCCTGTGTATAATGCCAAAGACATGAAACTGTCATGTAATTTATTTACTGTAAAGTGTCAAGTTAATGCTAGGCATCAAATGGATATTTCTAAAAATTACTTCCTAAAGAGTAGAGAAGTTTGACTTTTCAAGAAATATATTGATGTAAAAATTCTGGGATCTGGAGACATTACTCTTCTGTCTTTGGAAACTCTTCCCAAGTCATTCCACCGAGAGTGAACTTTCATTGATGTTTCAGGAGCACATGATTCCTCTTGCTAATGGTGCTTCCTCCCTTTTACCATGCGGTATGTTCAGCTGAGTGGTTCTCTCAGTCCTGGAGAACTCCTTAATTCAGGGCAAGGAGCATGTGAATTTCCCTTTATATCTGTACAGCGTCTGGGCTCATATGAGGGCACATGTATTTGGACCTGAATATAGAACTTAACAAAGGTTTATCAAATGCTCTGCTAAGTGCCAGTTGCTGATGATATTTATGCTGAAAAGTGCTATTTTATTCTTATATACTAGGATGTAATTTTCCCCTTGAAGGATTCATGAGTTGATGTATTTATAAGTGTTAGTGGATTGATTAATGAAAGATAAAGATGGATGTTATATGGTTAAGGATAGAATTTTAGTTATTAATGTCAGAATAGAACAGGGTGAATAATGTAAATTGCCATTTATTTAACCATTACCACATGCTAGATGCTGTGCTATCTTGTTTATAGATTAACCTGCTTAGTTTTCTTTATAATAACTCCATATTCACTGTTGTCCTCACCTAATAGGTGAGAGAACTGGAGTCCAAAACTTTGTAAAGCTATTAAAACTCATGAGTAGTATGCCCAGATGTGCACCAGCACATCTAAAGAGGATCAGAGAACATTACAGTAGAGGATAGAAAGAATGTAGGAAATGGGGAATGAAGAAGAGAGCTATGAATTGTGGTCCTCTGGATATGAAATAATGTTACACACATGAACACACAGTAGCCGTGGTTATAACGTACAAGATCAAACCAGTTAAAAATTACATCATTACCCTAGCTGAGAGCCTACTGGCTTCTTGGAAAGGGAGAGTAATTTTAATTTGTGGGTGTGGCCACTGGTAGTTTTCAAGTGTTCCAATGGCTGATTCCACATCCCTGTGCATATGGGCAGCAGTAATTGGACTTCATATGCTAAAATTAACACTTAAAAAGGAGGACATGAAGTTGGCAGGAAGATGAGTGGTATCCTGAGTGGGCTCGGAGGGGACAATGAGGAGCGAATATGATCAAGACATATTGAATGCATATGTGAAGTTTTCAAGTAAAAAACAAAAGGATCAAACACCAAGCTTCTCTCAAAGGCCACTCTCATAGCTTAGGGCAGCTGCTTACCTGAGAAACTGTAAGGATAATGGAAATGAGTATTGTAACAATCCAGCCACTGCCAAAATGACGTAGTATTAGCCAAGCTAAGACTTCCAAAATCAAGATCTGGGCAAGGTGGAGAAAGAAGAACCACAGGTTGGCACGGAACATATTCATGGCCTCTAACGTCTTGCGCAATTCACGAAAATCTTCCACCAACTGTGGCTGTGAAGTGAATATTCAAGGTTGGAATTAGTTTATTCGGGGGACTGGGAAGATGAATGCAAGTAGCGACTTATCAAGTTATTAATAAATTACTTTATTAATATGAATATATTTGATTAAAATTTAAAACCAATGACCATGAAACTTAAATGAAATGTTGAAAAGGTGGAGATGACATTTTTATGGGCAGGAGAGAATGAGTTGCAATGTGAAGATCTCTCCCCAGCTGCTAGGAAGGGCAGGTAAAAGCAACTGTTTTCTGAGCTGGGGAGATGGCAAAGTGGGGGTAGTTGTGTTATGTGCAAGTCCAACAGTTGCATTTGAAATCATCACTATTACTTCAATTGATGACTGAGTTGAACTCTGTTTACATTTGGGAGAAGGTACTGTTCATGAGAATATGTATTACCATAGTTGCTGCTACAGTGTACAAGTGATTTTTCAGTCATCAGTGATTTACTGTATACAAGTGAATCACTTATAGATTGAGGTAAAGGCAGAACAATGTGTTCTGGGTAGATTACCTTGAGGGATAAACTTTCAGAGACCTTCTCAGTGGATTCCCTTCAGAATAAGACTCTCAGCCTCAGTGTGTTTGCTGGTTAACATGGTCTCAGTACATGGGTGTTATGTATATGTGCAGGAGTAAGACATGAGCATTAGTTTGCAAGTTTGCCATATTGTACTGGAGGTTGAGCAGAAGCATCCTTTCAGCTAATGAGTATAATAGCTTGAAAATCAGGACAGTTCAAAACATGAGTGAGGCAGGAGAAAAGTAGCATGGTCTTAGAGATATATAAATGGAATGTGGAAATAGAAATAAGAGATCTGTAAAGGAAATTCCAGACACCAGAAGTCTCATTTTAAAATTCATAGGTGTAACTTAAAACTATGTATTCATTATTACAGTACACATAGGGGTGGGCACATATGTCCTATGCTCGTGGAGGTCAGAGGATAACCATTGCAGAACTGTTTTTTTGCACATTTATGTTGGTTCTGAGGATCAAACTCATGATGTTAGGCTTGTTCAGCAAACTCCCTTACCTGCTGAGATAACTTGAAGGCCACCAAAGACATTTCAACAACCATATTATTTACTTATTTATGAGTAACTGGTGCCTAAAACCATAGCTTTATTTTTGGATAGTCAGAGGAATAAAAATAAACTTGTTAACATTTACATTTCTTTATGGAAAATTCAATGTAATTCACTTTGAATTATAAAAGAGTTAAAATTAAAAGAAAGGATGTTTGCCTAATATTTCATCCACATCATATATCTTTATTCTCATAGACAACTTTCCAGTCAATAGATTTATACTTCTGATAAGTGTAGGGTTTAGGATATGGAATTTTGCAAGTGAGAACTTACTCCTAATTTTTCTTAGGAAGCTTCAAGTTTGGCCTTAGTTTTCTTTTAGTATTCCAGTGTTTAGACCTGACTGGTTATCTCCTACTAAAATGTAGAGATCAACACATTCATTTGTACAGAATGTGCTATCATGTCAAGAAACTTCACACTGAAAATTCTTTCTCTCTTACATAAGGAGAAAGAGGAAGATATGAAATGTGGGGAAGAAGGAAGTTGGAAGAAGATGGAAGGAGTTTTTGAAGGATTCTGAACTGTGTAAATGACTATACAGTTGACTCCTTTATCCACAGAGAAAATACTTAGAAATTATCAATGTATATCTGAGATAAAAGATAGTCCCATCTCATAACTAAGAGAATGCAAAGGTAAATGGGTAGGTGATCACAGTTTGAATAAATCAAATAAAGAGATGATTCTTTACATACTGCTCAGAATAATTGAAGACATATGCATTAGTTTTTTCCTAGAATTTTTAGAGAATGTTTTTGGACTTGATTCATGATAAATCATTGAAATACTAGAAAGTGAATCTTGGGTAAAAGGGAGGTACTGTGTACAGTTTTTAGTGACATACAGTATGTATCCTCTTCTTGGGGGAGATGGGTAGATGAATAAGAAGTATCACAGAACCTAGGTTCTGGGTTATACAATCACCAAGCTGTAAAATTACAAAAGTAGCGTATGGTGCTTTTTGCAGGTCATATTTGTTTAAGTCTATTTCCTAATTGCTAATAGCCATCACATTATTTTATGTGTGTGGGTGTACCTGTGATTGATGGAACTTTTAAAGGACCCACTCTCAGTCCAAAATGCTCATAAGCCCATATCCAACTCTCATCAAACTTAGAATTCTGGTGGCCATCGACAGTTTTAATTAGCTTCTGATATTAATTTGTCGATAGGATTTCTCCTGGCCTTTTCCATTTTACTACACTTAGACGGAGTAGAAGTTCACTGAAATGCAGAAGAGCAACTATCTTAAAATAATTAGCAAGCCAGTGACAGATGCTGGACTTAAGCCTACACTTCCTGACATGCAGTTTTACCAGCTTTCTATACTATTAGCTTCAGTAGTTATACAGATATCAACTCACAGTCAACTTTATCTCTCATAGAAGAACAATAGTTTAGATAGTGATAATCCTTCAGCTCTCAGAAGTCATTTGAATTTGCTTTGTCTTTGGAAACTCTTTAAGAATAACAACTAACCTTTGCTATTACTTTTAAACCTAGGGTCACCAGCTGAAAGTGGTGGGGATATGTATGAGGTTTGTAAGTTTTGGTTCCATCACCACTATGTTCATAATAATGTTAATACCTTTATTGTAGAACATTTACTGTGTTTTAAACATTATTTCAAAAAACATGTGTTTTTTTTTCAATTACAGTCCCCAAAATTCAAAGATGTGGTGGTGGTGTCACCATTTTACATGAAAAGATACTGGGCTACAGCAAAGTTTGAGAACTGGACTAAATGGGTTTGAGATGAGCAGAGTTAGGGTAAGACTCAAGTCATCCACTCTCAGAGTCTAGTCTTCAAGACACAGTGGTGTCACTGGGCATACAGCTGTGTAGGATGCATGTGTGCAAAGTGAAACCAAGTATTACTCCCAGATATGAACACAACACCTTTATTTCCTTGAAGAAGTCTTGTTTTCTGAGTCAACTCCTCAGTTATTAAAGAGTGAATAAAGCTCTTTATCTACTTCATAGCACTATATGACTCAGTACTTTGTATAAATGATTTCTTATTGCATATCAGACATATTTAAGTTTCTACAAACATAAATTTCAAACAAGTGAACCATTTGTTATTAAATAAAACCTGTTTACATTTTATGAAAATACATCCCAGCAAAGTATTAGTCATGTAGAAACATTAGAAGACTGTATGTAAAACAGCTAAACTATTAAAGAAAGAATAATACCTATCTTGGGGAATAGCTAAGAAAATGGGGCTAGAGAGAAGTGAGTTCAGGTCCCATTTCTTTGATAAAGTAGTTGTGTATGGAAAGTAATTTGTTCTTCATGAATGATAATTTCCCTAAACATAAAAAGGGCAATGGTTAAGATTTATTTGCATCTTTCATCCAGCTGCTAATTGCTGAGTTTTTGCTGCATGTCTGATCCTATGTAGGCAGATTGGAGGACAAAAGAATAAATAAAATAGTCTTTGTTCCCATGGAACTTAGCTTAGTAAGGCTTCAAACACATAATTCAAAACAGCCACAGAAATAAAGCCATGCCTAAGTTGTCTGGCATGACCTAAATGCTTAGAGACATAGAGCTTGTATTGGATGAAGTGCTATAAATTTCATTGTTTTGTTCTGAGAGTAAAACATGATCATATTTCATTATATGCATGTATAAAATTATAAAAAAATAAAGAAAATATCTTCCTAAAATATGATTTTTGAAATATGCAGAATCTGATTATTTAGAGATGAATAAACAAGTGACAGCTCATGCTGGCAAGGGCATGGAGTAAGGGGAACACTCCTCCACTGCTGGTAGAAGTGCAAACTTTTACAGCCAGTATGGAAATCAGTGTGGCATTTCCTCAGGAAGATGGGAGTTGATCTGCCTCATGATCCAGCTATACTATTTTTGGGCATATGCCCAAAGGATGCTTCAATCTATCACATAGACACTTTGTTAGCCATGTTCATTGCTGCCCTTTTGATAATAACCAGAAGTTGGAAACATTCTGGATGCCCTTCAACAGAAGAATGGATAAAGAAAGTGTGGTGCACTTACACAATGAAGCATTATACTGCCGTTAAAAAAAAAAAAATCATGAAATTTGCAGGCAAATGGATGGAACTAGGAAAAAATCACCCTGAGTGAGGTGACCCAAACCAAGAAAGATAAATATGCTAAATATTTACTTACATGTAGATATTAGTCAATGATAACCAAGCTGAAATCTATAGGATCACAGAGGGTAGATATGGAGTAAATGCTTAGAGAGAACACGTAGCTATTGTCAGGAAAGGGAAATAGAATAGATAATTGTGGGTTAATGGGCATGGAGCTGGAACAGGGGATCAAGAGAGGAGAGGAAAGGGGGTTGTGGGAGGGAATATGGAGAGACACAGCTAAAATTAAAGGGTATTTGAGGGGTAGTATGGAAAGTCAATATATTAGAAACTTCCTAAAAGATATCATTATATGAAGATGATCTAAATGAAATTGTCAAATAATGAGTGAAAAAAGTCCCAAGTGACCATCTCTTATCATCAAATAAAGTTTCTAGTACCAGGATTGGGTTACTGGGTAAAGGGGTCCAATAGAATCCCAAAATAACCAAGGCTCTTGCCAAGACAATAGGTTGCTTTCTACAAACTGACAGCAAGGTCTCACTGCTGAAGACAACACTTTCATATCTCATTGAACATGGAGAGGCTGAGTTGGTGCCTACTTTAGAGCTTTCATTCCTACATACTAGTGTCTTTGGTACAGAAAGGTGCTCTAAACACTACCGAAAGAGAAATGTAAACATCAAGCTAGTCAAAAACCTTTTGATCTATAATACTGTCCTGCCTGCCAAAGATGCTAGGGCAGCGGTGGCACAAACGTTGTGAGTAATCAAGTAATGTCTGATTTGACTTAAGGTCCCCTCCACAAGTTGGAACCCACACCTAATACTGCTTGAGTGGCCAAGAACCAGAGGAAATATAGCCTAGAGACCTAGGATAAAACCAAATAATAATGATCTAAAACAAAAACAAAAATATGAAAATTAGTGATAAAATGACTCCCAATGATATTCTGCCATACTCAGATCAGTGTCTTGTTCAGCCATCATCAGAGAAGCTTCTTCCTCCTTGAGATGGGAACAAATATAGAGACCTACAGCTGGATGTTACACAGAGGATGAGAAAGGTTTTGGAACACTTAGCCCTAAATAGGATGCTTACACCAAATTCCTTCCCTCAGAGCTCAGGAAAGCATGAGGAAGAGAAGTCAGAAAGTGTTTGAGAGCCAGAGGAGATTGAGGATATCAAGAAAACAAGGCCCTGTAAAGCAATATAAGTAGAGCTCATATAAACTCACAGAGACTGAAGAATCATGCACATAGTCTGCACTGGTTTGCACCAGGTCCTCTGCATATACATTATGGCTTGTAATTTAGTTTTCTTGTGGAACTTCTGAGTGTGGAAATGGGTGAGTCTCTGATTTATGTGCCTCTTGGGCTCTTTACCTTCTGTTAGACTGTCTTGTCCAATTTCATGTGATGGTTATCATTTTGTCTTATTATATTTACTTTGTTATATTTATTATTATCTCTGAGAACCCTTACAGAAACAGAAAGAAATCATATCATGATGAGAGAGGACGTAGGGGAGGAATGGGAATAATAGAGGGAGGAAAAACTATAATGAGGAGATATTTTGTGAAAGAATCCATCCTCAATAAATGGAGAAAAAGAATAGTGTTCCCTGCAATTCATGTGGTTTCACTTTCTTTTAGTTATCCTTAATTAAAATAAAATTCCAGAATTTATAATTTGTGCATTGTTCTGAGCATAATAATGGAATATCATGCCACTCTGATCTACCTTTTCTTTAACCTGAATTGCCCCTTCATCCGTTGTATTCAGTTGTATTCATCATGAATATGCTACATTCTGTCCAGGTATTTAGCTGCCATTTTGGGAGTTAAAACGACTCTCAAGTTCACATTGCCACAGATACTGCTCAGATTATCCATTATTTTAGGCTTCAACTTGGGAAAAAGTCTTAGTGGACACCTTGACGACAATAAGGAACTACTATACTTTACTATGAAGTCATGTTCTCACAGAAAACAGTGTTCTTGATGTATGCCTTGTCCCCGGTCCTTCTCTGTCCTTGGACCCCGAAGCTGTACTTACGTTTTTGTTTTTCTCCTGGCTGGGTTCTTCTGGAGAAAGTTCTCCAATGAGTAGTGGCTTAAGGTATAGCTGCACAATGCTCAGATCCAGGTGCATGGCCCTGAAGGCATCCTGTAAAGCATAGATACTTGTTAGAAGCTTGTAAAAGATGTGTTTATTCTCAGCTATGCTCCTTCCTTGCTCATCCTGGGCCCAAACTGGCAATAGCACAGATCCTCTCACAGAGCGTTTGCTTATAATACCATGTTGATGCTTCAAGGTGAGCCTTGAAGATACTTCTTATCCTTGAGATACTTCTACAAGAGGATAAGGCTGGTGACTGTCTAGGGACAGGCACTTTGTAGAACAATGATTACATCATTGCTTCTTTTTATTAAGCATTGAAAGGAAGAATTCCTTGAGTTAATTAGCCATGGTGAGTCTTTTTTTAAGTCAAGCATCAAGTTTCATGTGAAAGTTTCTTAAACTATCTAAGGCATGCAATAAACAACACTCTACACAAATTACATTTTCTATTGAGGGTTTCCTTTTGACTCTTGACTAAGTCTCAGAAGAATAAGGCCTCTTCAATTTGTTATTCCAGAGAAGAGAAGATTGGATTTGATAGCAATATCTTAAAATAAAGACATGAATGATTGGGGGAGTACAGTCCTTGAGTCCTGGGCTGCCTAAAGCAGTACACTCTCAGCTGTATTCATCATTGAAGGACTCTCATCACTCCATAAAGACAATGTTGCTAAGTAGTAATTCCACATCACTACAGGACATTGGAGTTCTTATGTCCTGTGTATGTTTGTAAGAAAAAGATTCTTTCCTCCCAAGTGTTTTTATAGTTCTTTTGTCAGGGGAGGGACATTTTCCAAGATGGAGATGATTAGCTTCTTGTTGTTGACATTGAGGTTGGAGTGATTAAAACTGAAGAAATATAAAATAAGTTTTACCTTGAATATATAGGATGGGGTACAAATACTGTGGAGCAGTTGCTTTTGCACACTAATGCCTGTAAAAGGAGGACTCTGGAGCCGCCCTTCCTACACTTCAGGTCTGTGTTTGCTGTTTACTGGCTGTAACTGTGAGCCTTTGTCTTCTTGCCTTACATGCATTCTATATTTTCTTCTCTAATTGGAGTGACAGTTGCCACTCAATTCAGAAGTCAGTATAAAGTTTGAATGAATGAATTAGGATGCTGATTGGCATAATACTAACTATGCAATACTTTAAAAAGGGGATTTATTTTATCACTAATTATGTTTATGGATATGCATGGGTATGTACATATGAGAGCCTGCAATGGTGAATGGAGCATGAGGTCTCTTGGAGCTGGAGTTACAGGATGTTGTAAACTGCTGGATGCAGGAACTAGGAACTGAGTTCTACAAAAGTGACAGGTACTTGTAACCACTGAACCATTTTCTCAGGCTTCATTATACAGTACTTGTTAACTGTTTTGTTATGTTCCTCCAGTGATAAGAACTCACTCCTTCTCTATTGTAGCAATTCAGGCTTTTGTTAATATATTCTAACCATCAGTAGGCTCTGATTATACAAGTGAATATATTGAACCCTGGATTTTCAGTGCCATGGAAATTTGCATAAGCCTTCATAGGAGAAGGTGCATATATGATGAATATGGTGATTAGAAGTATACGATAGCAAGTTTGCAGATTGACTTCACCAAAAGGACCATAGGTAGAATGCTAGGGTCCTCCTGGGCTTTCTGTTCATTCTACTACACACTTCTCACCATACCTTTGAACTACAATGGGCTACATTTTTTCAAAGATGTCTCACAGTTTTTACATTCTGTGATACTAAAGATTAGCTCTCCTAACCAGGCAAATAATTATCCATTGGTTAAGGGAGTGATTTATGTATCTCATGATGATCTATACTGACTCAGTCATCCACCTGCAGTTTCTTGGCAGGTTAGAACGGGAAAGCGTACTGGTGGATCACGTGTCAGAGTACAGATGAACATAAGCGATTTCAGAATATGTAGCAGACATTACGAAAATGTAATCTAGCATGATTTCAAATTGTGTTGATAACCTACTCTTCTGGGTTCCTTGTCCCTTTTGAGCCTGAGGAATGATCTTAAGTCTGTGCTCTGGGGACCGACACTGCAGAGCCACAGTTTTGCAGAACAGTAAGCATGACTGTCTGTGGAGCTCTTTTCATCAGAATATTGAGGAATTGCAACAAAGGAGTTCATTTAATCTTAAAGTACTCAACGTTTTTCTAATAGAATCCATATACTAAATTGTGAAATCCCTGCTTGGAAGCTAGGAAAAACAGGTTCTGTTACCCACATTCTTGGGCAAGCATGCTCTTGCTGAAGGGTGTGGAGTAAAGAGAAGGAAGAAGCCTGGGAATGCCAGTATTTACAGAATCCACTCAATGTATAAGGAGCGTACTGGCTCGTAGCTACCATTTTATTCCTGTGAAGATTTATTGCTTCTATTGTACAAAGACATCACGTTTTTAGGAATATGAGATGGAAATCTTTTTCCTACATACTACATGGAGCAGCAGAGCTAATGTTTGACCTTGGAGCTAAATAGAGCATGACTCTAAAGATCTACTCCAGCTATCAATATCTATAATCCTCTTTCTGGGAGACATGCTGCTAGATCATCTTGGGATAATATTAAAATCAATCAGTATCTTCTAGACAAATGGTGATGGGTTCCCTACTGTAGGCTTTAGTCTCATGAAGCACTTTGCCTCTGACTTCAATTTGCCTCCTTAGGCTGACCCTTCATGGGATTCTCTACTGGAACCTTGTGTTGAATAAAATTCTATACCTTCCTAGAACTGAATGGTTCCATATTTTATACTCTTCCCTTTAGTTCCTTTCATTTTTTTTTCTCTACACAAAGGTCTTTCTTAGAACTTGATACAAATATTAGATATTTGCCACCCCTTGAACATGTAGAAAAGTTATTCATGACTACACCTACAAGATCATAATATACACATACATACATACATACATACATATTTATTTATTTATTTATTTATTTATTATTTGTTTGTTCATTTATTGAGTGTTGGGGTACATGCATAGATGTTAGAGGACAACTTGTGGAAACCAGTTCTCTCCTTGCATGATGAGGTTCATCACAGGACTCAAACTCAGATCATCATGGCTGGCAGCAAATTGTCTTTACCTATTGAGCCATCGCATTGACTATAAAGCTTTCTTTGTATTGTAATGAACCTTGCTTCTTCATTAGTGAATTTCTGAAACTAAGACTGTGTACTCGTTATCAATTAATGTAGACCTAACATCTAACACTGTGCCTAGAATACAATGTGTAGTGAATACACCCCTGATGAGTAAGGGAGAGATGAAAAAAAGGTGGGCAGAGCAGTTCTGCATGAGGAGTTGGATGACTGAAGCATGAATAATATGCTGCTCCCATTTTCCCTATACTCTTGTTGACTCCCTCTTCCATTATCTCTGCTCTTTGAAGTCACCATAAATTGCATAATATTTCAGTGCCTCTTGAAACAGATTATTTCCAAAATTATTTCAATAAGATGTAAATATTGAAGATTATTTTACATTTACAAGTACTTTGGAAACTGCTAATCCATAGCTATTCTTTACTAGAGGCTGTGGCTGCGTACTGCTTCATTATAAAGGCAATAGAATTCCTCACTAAAAGAGAACAGTAAAAGGATGCAAAATCAGAAGACCTCAGACAAAATTCTGATTTTGTAGTTTAGATGCTGTTGTCTAGATTGTATCCTGCACAAAGCCACTAGGCCAAGAGGGAAAGAAGGCTTGAAATGGAGCAAATACTCCATTTGCCAAACCTGGTGTCTAGGGGACTGCAACCACCCAGAGAAAGTTTGTTTCTTAACCTCCACCATGAGTGATACAGGGCATCAGAGGGTTGGGCTGCTGCATGTTGGGAAAACTACTTTAATTTTAACAAATTAGTTATTATTGTTATTAATAATATGTGTATGTGTATGTCTGTGTGTATGTACACATACATGCATGTGTACACAAAACGTGCATGATGGGACATATGTGGAAGTCACAGGATAGCTTATATCATTAATTTACTCAGGTACTATACAATCTACATAGAACCTAACCTAGTGACTCAGAGCTTAGTCTTTGCAATCAGATAGCAATATCATTATTATTATTATTATTATTATTATTACTATTATTATTACAACATAATGCTAGGTCTCAAACCTGGGACCTAGCAATTGGTCTGATAAGGGTTGAAATTTCCCAGAAGATGTTGATTAATACACAAACAAACTCATGAGACATCAGTAGGATAAATATTACAAAAGAAGACATGTGGAATGTGGCTTTTCCCATACAGGAGCTCACAAATTTATAAGGAAAGTCAATACTAGGAAGTGGAGCCAAGAGGTTATTGTTGGCTATATAGTGAGTTCCAGGTAGCCTGGGATACATAAGACCATTTTTTTCCATTCCCTTGAGTAATTCCTCTTCTTTTTGGTTCCTTTTTAGAACTTGTATGCTTCTAGGTTGTGACTAGCACAAGAGTCCTGAGATCCAAATGGAAGGTGAGTTGTAAATAAACTCAGTTATGAGGAGAATGTAGCTTTGTCCTTGCCTTGGGAGAGAGCAGCAGCCTGGGAGAATGCCCACAGAAGCTGTCAGGTGGCTGTAACTCTACCAGAGTCCCTATCCTCACTGGAAGGCCTTCATTTTATGCTTTCAGCTGAACTCCAGCCTTTTCTCTCTGTCTCCACCCCCTTTCTGTCCCCTCCTCCCTTTCCTTCCATCCTTCCATTCTCCTATTTCACAAACCTTCTGAAGTTCTAATAATGGGCACCTTGGTGGCTTACTGAGGTGCCCATGTCAATTAAGACTTGCATCCTCCTTGTTTATCCGGTTACCCATCAAACATTAAATCATGTTTCCACAGTGTAGCTTCCACTCATCTTCTCTTTCCAGTTTTGTTGTTCATGCTCCATTTGGACTTTCAACATGTTCCTGGGACTCCACTTGGTTCCCTTCCTTTTGACTGGTTTTTCTTAGTTCCTTACTTAATTGCCAGGCTGACCTTTCACAGTGGCAACATTTATCATTTTATGTTCCATTCTCTCTTCTTTATGTTTTTGAAATTAAATGTTTTACTAGCAGATGGTAATTATACATACTAATCAGTTTTATTATGGTATTTTCATATACATACAATTTCTATATGTTATTACAAATATATAATTTTAATTACAGTTGTCCTTTGTTCTTCTCCCACTCCAGAAGATTCTCTTCCTCTTCCCTTCTGTTTGTCTGCCTGCCTGTCTGTCTGCTTGTCTGTCTATCTTTCTTCCTTCCCCCTCTCTCTTTCACTTAATGACGTAATGAATTTCATTAGGGTTGCTTATATGATCCTGAGTGAGAGATTATTTACAGTACCATGGATTCCTTAACCATGGTTACACTGCTGAAGAAAAAATTTCTCTCTACTCCTAAGACTATTAACTTCCCATGGCTACTCAGGAAGGGTGAGGCCTTGTGCGCCCCTTCCTGTTAGCTGTCAGGGTCTATTTTCATCTCCTAGAACCTAGAATGTCTTTTGTCTGTTTCTCTTGGACATCAATCAAGTGTGCACTTTGGCCAATATTATGCTAAGCAGAGGAAGTGGATGCCCATGATGCTTGGATACTTAGTCATGACTAGTCACATATGTGCACCCTCTTTTCTCACACTTTCTTCTCTTTGCCCTAGCCTTGCCTCTGGCAGCTGAGCTCATCCTAGTCCACATGGTCTCTTCCTTTTGCAGTTGTACATGGTGAATTTTCTCCCTAGGAGTCCTCCAAAGAGTTGAGGAAGACTCATTTTATATCTGCATTTGTCATCTCTTCCTTGGTTTTTCCACATTCAATGTAAGAAAAGACTTGACTGAATGTGTTATATTTGTGTGTGTGTGTGTGTGTGTGTGTGTGTGTGTGTGTGTATGTGCATGCATGCTTGCACACTCATGTGAGTTTGTATGCATATGTATATGAAGACTGGAGGTCTACAGTCACTATTTCTCTTATTCTTAGAGATAGTGTTTATCCCTGGATAGTGCCTCTCTCTGCCTTGGATTCTTATAAGCTGACTAGCCAGAGGCAAAGTTCAGGAATCTACCTATGTATGCACTGATAATAAAGATTATCATTTAATTTAAAGATATCTAGCACTGGGGCCATATACATGCTGCAGTGCGCAGCATTTTACATACGTGCTTAGGATCCTAATCCGAGCTCTCATGCTTGAATGGCAAGTAGTTTCCTGACTGAGCCATCACTTCCACCCTGTCATTGCTTCTAAGGTGTGACTTTGAGAGATCGACCTGCACTGGCTTTCATTGTTTCAAACATTGCATCCTCTGTGTATCTACCATCATGCTTGTACTTAATTCTTTGGGACATACCAATGTCTAGTATAAAATGTATGGACAAGTATTTTTATGTGTGTCTTATCATCACAATGATTAGCAATCTTCATTCTAGAGACTGCAAAATAATCTATCATTGTGAAATTAAATGATAATCTTTACAATCATGTTGTACTTACTACTTACGGACTTTTCCTCAGTAAACTCACATACATGAAAAGTCCTGGGTCCCAAGCTCTGTTTATTGGCACTGCTACATTAGCTTGCAATTACATAGCTTGTAAGCAATCAAATAAGACGTGCATTCAGTAGCAGGAGTTTATGTGCTGATTTTGTTTTATAAGTTTATTAAACTGCCGTGGAGAGCATTAAAATCCATCTCAGGAGAATGAAGGGATGATAAACTACAAAACTGTCATTGCTGAATATTTAATCTCAGCTGAGCACCATAAGGGGCATTTTATTTGACCTCCACTGATTTTTATAATAAAAACCAAGACGATTATCTCCTTTAATAAACAAGAAATGGAGGCTCCAAGAACTTAAAACAGTCTCCTCAGGATGGGCCTCCCTCATAAGTGTGGATCCCAGATGTCCACTGAGCCATTCTGAAACCTATAGTTTTAAACATTAGGCCAGATTCCTAACAAAGCTTTTTAAAAGTGAGTGACTGACTTCTCAGTCACTCACTCCAGTTGACCCTGTGGTATTGCATCCACGACTTAGGGACTGCTACCCACCTTTTAGGAGGCCTAGAAAATAGTTTCTGTGTAACTAAGAGATAGTTACCTTTCCTGGGCAAGTGCAGCCATGAGTCTGGCATCTATAATGCAGAGATTAACCTGTGGTCTTCAGTTGCCAGTCAGGAAAACTTGTGCTAATACCTCCTAAGCTGTAAAGTGAGTATTTGGCCTTGGGCCTTTGGGCTTGGTGTTCTGATCCCAATTAAATGGTACAAACTATAATCAGAATTTCTATGTTGATAATAAACTTTCTGAGAGTAATAACCACACTTCTGAGGATATGGATGCTATAATTTGCTGAACTTTAGTGTCTTCAATTATACTTCATACTACACATGCATTCATTCTATTTACCATAGTTCAGGCAGGTGGGCAATGCCATTCTTTTGTAGATTATGGAATTGAAACTCTTGGCATTTCAATAGCTTCCCTAAATTCACACAACAAATTCCAGTATATGTGTTCTCCATCCTCTGAATAGCCAGGGAGAATTAGAATTTCCTTGCTTCCTATGTCTCTCTTCTACCATTCTTGAGCTACCTTTCTTTAGAGAACCTTGTATTTGAATGCTTTTGGATTTATTTTTCTAAAGTATGTTGTTGACCAAATATATGATTTTCTTTCTTGATATGTCCCCAAATCAACAAGGTGGTCTTGTCATGGCTAGTGGTTTCTATAATATTAAACATTTCCTCTTCAATGACTAGGCTGGCAATGACCACTTGAAGACATCTGGGGTATTAAAAATCATTAGCAAACTTCACATCTACAAACTGAGTGAGACAGTCAGCAATTTTCAATGTGACTACAAGCTCAAGTCCTGGCCAACACATCTTTGAGTCAATTCTGTGATTTAAGCTAGAAAGCTGTGACCCAGGCAAGTGTGATGATGTATGCCTATAGTCCAAGCATTCTGGAGGTGGAGGTCAAGAGTTCAAGGCCAGATTGGCACACTGGAGATCTTGTTTCAGACAAACAAATAAAGTCGTCTATTTCCTGTGTGCTGTAAGAACAAGGGGGTAGACTAGCTAGGCAGCGGTGGCTATTTTATTTTTATTTATTTATTTATTTATTTTGTCATTTGACATTTGTCCATTGTTTTTCTCTTATTCTCACAAATAATCTGCTTTGCTCTGAGTGTGCTTTCTGACATCTATAAGCGCTCCTCCTTTGCTACTAAGGAAAGATTGAACATTGTTTTAAAAAACATATCAGGGGCTGGAGAGATGGCTCAGTGGTTAAAAGCACTGACTGCTCTTCCAGAGGTCCTGAGTTCAATTCCCAGCAACCACATGGTGACTCACAACCATCTATAATGGGATCCGATGTCCTCTTCTGGTGTGTCTGAAGACAGCTACAGTGTGTGTGTGCATGTGTGTGTGTGTGTGTGTGTGTGTGTGTGTGTGTTTATGTGTGAACTAATGCACACGAATGTCAGAGGATGACTTGCAGGAGTTGCTTCTCCTCTTCTACCAGGTAGTTCCTGGAGGTTGAACTCAGAATGTCAGGCTTGGTGGCAAGTGTCTTTATCTGCTGAACTACTTTCTGGCTCTAAGTTTTATTTTATTTCTTAAAAAATGAACCAGATATACAGGACTTTATGCTTAAAACAAAGCAACCTGAAGCCCAGCGCTATCATTACCACTCCTGCTGTTCACATGGCTTATCTCTTTGAGCATTAGGCACCTCAGCTGTGATGTGGGAATAACATGCACACCCCTGGCAAGAGTAACGAAGGTGGTGCTTTTGAATGCTCCTGTAAGTGAGAATTGCATCACCCTTGTCAAACTGCTTGAGCTACACTATGCAGAAGAAAACTGTGAACTCCCAAAGTCCTGGAAGTTCTTGGCTTTCACTATTATTAACGAATATTTGCTTTCCTGTTTGAATTAACAACATGCCCTCCCCAGCTATTACTTACCTATTTATAATTTGCTGTTTATAGGACAGTTATTCTACTTTAAGGAGGATAAATAAAAGAAAACACTAAACAAACAACACAGACAAAATCCACAATTCAAAACCACAATCTTCACCATCGACATTTGAATGTATCCCATATTGGACAGCCAGACCTTGAAGCCCCATCTACTTCCAGTTTCTTGCTAGATAGGAATCCTGAAAAATAGGTCTTGGAGGAGATAGTGATAGTGGAATCCAGGCATGTGCTTGATGTACTTCAGTATTTTGGGGATGAAAGCTAAGATCTCAGGCACTCAGCAAGCAGCACTGGGGAAAGGGAAAGAATGGAGGGAAAGAGGGAAGGGGGGAGAGGAGAAGAGAAGAAAAGGGTAGGGGTAGGGAGAGGGGGAAGGAGGGAGGAAGGGAGAGAGCAAGAGGGGAGAGGGAGGGAGGAAGAGAGAGAAAAGAGGGGCTAGCAGCACGTGGATGTCCTTACCGTTGCATCTTCCCCAGCGTAGTGGTTGAGAACCCGATGTCCACCTGGATGCTTGCCTGCCCAGTCAGTCACATTGTAAACCTTGCGATCAATCACCAGCCACTGGTCGGCTTCCTGATTGTGTCTCTGGATCTCCTGCCAGGTGTACAGGTTGAGACATTTCCTGAGCCTGTCGCCCTTGCCATTTGCCTCCTGCTTTTCATAGCCCTCCGCTTTCCCATTTGCTCTCGGATTCCCATTAGCTATCTGTTTCCCGTTTGCCTGATGCGTGTCATGAAGAAACGGTCGACTTTTTCCAACAAGGCTCTCACTGTGCTCAACCTTTTCCTCCAACTTCATTGTCTCTGGAGCCCTGAGATTATCTAGGCTGACTCCTAAATTTTCTAGTTCTCTAATTGGACCATAAAACGACTCCTTTCCTCCTATTTCATTCCACTGCAGTCCTGGCGCTCACACACACAGCCTTTGGCTAAATTGGCTCTTCAGAGCCTGACAGTGAGCACCTGCCCAGCCTGGCCCTGTTTTGAAGTGTAGTTAATCTTCTGCACTGAGGACTAGACTACATTTCTCTCCCCACCTCTCCCCTTGCTAGCTGTTGTCTTGCAGCATCTTCCTTCATCATTAAACGTTCCAGAGTACAGAGCCTGAGCCAATCACAGTCTTGATGGATTAGAGCCACCCTCCTCCCTCCACACACCCCCTGCCATTGGAGGAGGGGCTAAGATCTGCTCTCTGATTTTTCCTATGACTTCATGGTGGGTTGGGTTTAGCTGCTCTCTGAGACACCTCCAAATGACAACCTTTAGATTTGTAAATTCAACATGTGAACAAAAACTTTCAGAATTTCCTGGATGACTAGAGTCTGTTGCTTGGATTAGAGAAACGTTCTCTGGACAGCTGTTATTTCATCCAAGGGCTTTCAAATAGGTTTAAAATTTTTTATAAGTGTCATTTTCAAAAGGGGGGAAAAACCCAAGTATTCGATGTAAATGACTCCCCTACCCCACTACACCTCAGTTAAAATCTTTCTGAATCTGCAAACACTTCTAAAGGCCACATGACATATGCTGACTTAGAGTCCTTGTCACATGTTTTATCTCTTAATCTTGTCATCCCTCTTTCCGGAGAAGCGTCTTAGTGCACCATTTTTCAGCTTAGGAAACAAAGAACTGACAGTCCAGGAAGCATATCACCCTATCATAGCCACGCCGTGGATGAGTGAGAAGTAACCCGGAGGAACCCAGGTGTGTCTACCTCTAACTCCAGGTCTTTTTTTCTCTGCCCACATCTGGATTCTAGATTCGCAGCAACTGAATTAGATTGTTTGGAAGCAAAGCAGAATAGATTCCCAAGTGTTGTGTGGGAAGACTCTGAATTTTGAGAAAAGCAGTTGCACAAAATAACAGCAAGAACACACGTTTTCCAGACTGAACTGATTTTTCAACACAATTCAAAATTGTCATGAAAAGGGATTTATTCTACTGATATTTGCAGCTATTAAAATTGGCCTCAGTACTCAGCTCTAAGAAAGAAGAATGTATCTATTTTGAATATTGACTAGGTTGTACTTATTTTATTTTTATTTTTTATTAATTATTTTATTTATTTACATCCCAAATGTTACCTGCCTCCTGGTGCCCTCTCACCACCCCCTCTCCTTCACCTCTGAGAGGGTGCCCCTCCTGGGCATTTCCCCTCCATAAGGCATCAAGTCTCTGGATATAAACATTTTAAAATCAAAGTTCACAGAATTTTTATTGATAGGTACTCATGACTGCAATATTATTAATATGAAGGAAAATTATTAGACAAATTTTACTATATAGTAATTTCTACTAAAAAATCCAAGTTGTATTTACTGAATAACATATGATAGGAAGGAGGTAGGTTAAATTGTTGGCCTCATTATCTTTGGAGGATTGTGGCACCTCCCAAATTTTGACAAATTAATGGTTGCAAATTTTATGATTTTGAAATGAAAAACTTAAAGGAAACAAAGAAAATAAGGCATAGGTTTGGACACTAGATAGAGGCATGTTTCATCTGTATCATTTATTAGCCATGGAACATCCTTACATTAAATCTTTGCATATTAGTTTTCCACCGATAAACGAAAGGAGAAGCACATTTCTCATGACTTCATTAAACCAACTTTCATGCTGTGGTATTACATGAACTCATAGTTTCCATGATCTTCTAAGTGGAGGGTTCCCAAACCCAACAAAAGTGCATGTGCGGACTATCTGCAGATCATATTATAAATTCAGGAAAAGTCAAGAATTCTAGTACTAAGGATGTATGGGAACAGCAGTCAGCCTAGCACTTTACTTGAGGCTGGCTAGCTTCTCCAGGGGACTGTTGGCATGTTTTATAAACTGGAGACAGTGTTGTCTTTACTATATCATGCCAGGCAGACACACCACTGAGGAAGGTACCTCAAGACCTGCATAAACATCATGCCCTTCCTTCACACCCTTATCATCTATCTGGGAGATTAAGAGAGAACTGATAGGGGTTTTGTGGCAACAGTCCTCAATAAAATTGTCTCCTATAAATAAATGGTCTTTTTTCAGCATGGATGTAGGTTTGTCAGAATATGTATGGGGATATTTGAACTGCTTGAAGCTTTCTGAAAACTGGAGGGTCCTGTCCCAGAGGTACAGAGAGCTGGCCCCCTTTTGATTACTGTTCTTGGCATTGTCATAAGATTCTGATTCTTCATTGGGGGACAATTAAGTAAAAGCTTTATTGTAAAGGTAATCCTCAAGCTGATTATGATTTTACAAAGAGATGGGTATCACCCAAAGTTCCTTGTAAGGGTAAGATCATGGGATGTTAATCCTACAAAGAGATTTTGAAAGCTAGCATCCATTGTCAGGGGAAGGTGAGTCAGTTGTTTATTTTTCAAATCCGTCCATTGAGCGAGCATGTATTAAGCAGCTTCTGTGAGGTAGCATTGAGCTAATCTTGAAAATCAACTGACTCTGACACCATCACTCAACAGGACACGGCTGAGCAATGCCAGATACAGAAAAGACTCAGACAATATCTCTGAGCTATTTGGGTTCAACCTTCACAATATCCATGCCCCTCTCAGCTCTGTAGTCTTTGATTCGATTTGATTTTTTTTGGTTATTTGGAGACAGGGTTGAATGTGTTGCTGGCTGGCTTTAGACTCCCTATGTAGCCAAGGATGGCCTTTAAATTCTGATCATGCTTCCACCTTCTGAGAGCTGAAGTTACCGGCCTGTGCATGCTGCAGTCTCCTAGTATATGTGGTGGTTGAGCCCGGAGCCTGTGCATGCGACATAATCACTCTACTAAATGAGCCACATCCTCACCCCTCAGCCCAGAACTCTTTAGAGGCATCAGAAAGTATTTTCCTGCCCTTACGAAAATTCTCTAATTTCTTGAAGATTCTCTGAGAACTTAAGTATTTTATAGTTGCCATCTTAGGATTGAGACATGACCCACACTCTCATTTCTTTTTACAGAAAACTATTAAAATACAAACAAACCAAATGGAAATAAAACTTCATTTCCTGAACTTCAACTTCTTTATAGAGCAACAGAGGATCAAAATCAAGAACTCTTAATGACATAAATCTGGAAAAATTCTTCAACTTCACTGTGTCACAATTTAATTAATTAATGCTGAGATAGACTCTGTATTCCAAGATGATGTGGAAGTTACTATGAAGCCCAGGCTGGTCATAAACTCAAGATTGAGTACATCAGATACCAAGTAGTGGGATGACAGGTGAGTTACTGCATCCACCTTAATTTCCTCACTTTAGAACATAGATGATGGGGTTGGAGATCGCTCAGTGCTTAAGAGCACGTACTGCTCCTGCAAAGGACCCCAATCTGGGCTCTTAGAACCCACCTTGAGTGGCTCAACTGCCTATAGCTTCAGCTTTAGGAGATTCAATGACTCTATTTTCCTTAGACAAATGTACCCATGTGAACACACACACACACACACACACACACACACACACACACTGTGAACCACACTTGCCGTATGTACTAACCTCAGTGTACACTTTGTTTGCTTCCACTTTTGTGCTGTTGTGAATAGAGTTCCAATGAGCATGAGAATACAGCTCTCTTTGACCTACTGATACACCTTCCTTTGGATATAAAAAGAGTTGTAGGAATTTCTAGATCATAAGGTAGCTCTATTTCTTTCTCTTTCTTTGAGGGACATCTATGCTCCTTTCTACAGTGGCTGTGCTAATTTGCATTCCTACCTGCTGCAGATTAATTCTCCAAGTCCTCAGCTGTATACATCTCTGAGTTAGCATGGTATCCAATGATAACACATACTCAAAGAACAATGGCTCCTGTCAGGTAGTGAGTCTTTATGGTAATTTGATTTTCCTACAGGATATGTGAGGATAGACAGCCAAATGGGAAGGATAAAAGAAAAACATGCATGAGTTTAGTGAAAAAATTGAAGGAAAAAACATAAAGTATAAGTCATAGACTGGAGGCAGGCTGGTGGTTCTGGTATTTTTTTGTTTGTTTGTTTGGTTTTTTTTTTTGTTTATTTTTGTCATCAACACAGGGTTGGTTTTCTAAGCCTTGACAGCATCACTCTGAATTTCCTTTTCAGCTTCTCTCTCCTTGCTCTCTTTTCTTTCTTCTTCAGTATATCTTAGTTGTAAAAGATAATGGGCTATACCATGACATTTATGTGTGTGTTGGCCTGTGGAGACCAAAAGAGAAAATAAAATATTATTCCTCAGGTACAGCTCACCTTTATTCTTAAGGCAGGACCATAATGACTTGGAGCTTAACCATTACTTTACCCATTACTGGCTAGCAATCTGTAGGTAGCTCTCTGTCCCAGGCCAAAACTGTAATTCAAGTGTGTATTGCCACACCTGACTTTCTTTCTTTCTTTCTTTTTTTCTTTCTTTCTTTCTTTCTTTCTTTCTTTCTTTCTTTCTTTCTTTCTTTCTTTCTTTCTTTCTTTTTTCATAGTGAAATCAATTATTTTATATGACAATTAAATTTTTTACTTAATAATGCATGAAAATAAGGCAGACGGACAGACAGACAGACAGAGAACCAGGCTGACCTCCGTCTGATTAAATCTCTCTCCTGTCTTCTGAGTTAATGTTCTCCTGGAGGATACATCAGAGAGGACAGGAGCCTATTTTTCCTTGTCAATAATGATCTTGCTCTCTATTTCTGTATCAGTGGATCCCTCTGCTTGAGTCTGCATTTGGTGTAGCATGACATTCAGACCAACTCTGTTATAGGATGATTGGGTAAATATTACAAGCAGCCAAGAAGAGCTTATCCGGGTTTGCAAAATCCCAAAACAATCCTACTCCTACCTTCAGCTCTCCAATTAGTAGATAGCATTTCTCCCACGGCCTCTCACTACTAAGGCTTTGTGGCCTGCCAATGAACTACTGGGAAGTAGGAAGCTGTATGTTCAATATAACACACCTGACTTTCTTTTGGTAGGTTCTGTGGCTTAAACTCAGGTCTGCGTGCTTATGCGTCAAGCACTTTACCAGCTAAGCCATCCATCTCCCTAGTCCCTCATTGTGACATTTTCAGACATATATAAAATGCATTTTGGTTCTAATCATGGCTCCATTACCCTCTTAGTTTATTTATAGTTTTCTGGGCTTCTTCCTTTCCCCCATGAATCCTGCTCCTTCTTTCATTTTACTACTGTTGTTTAAATCTAGATTGCATCAATATGATTGTTCCCTAGTCCTGCAATGTCCTAAGCCAACCAAAGAGGTGACACTCATGACAGTCTTGTAGTAGTGATTTACAAATGAGATTATCATTCTTTGAGGTGAAAATAAAAGTCATCATATCCTCAGATACCAGCAAATGCTTCCTGTAGGTACAAGACTCAAACTGAACACAACAGGGAAAGATCTTTCAGCTCTTTTATGCTACCTCTTTTTGAAAAGCTATCATGTACAGTCTCAGAAGCTCAGTTATCTCCCTGTTTGATGGTGTAGGATATCCATAAAGCCATCCCTAAAGGGTTATTGTGAAGCCCACAAGGGATAGTAGAGGTACAAATATGGCCACTACATGGTAACCATAATCTTATAATGAGTGCACAACTTCCTGGTTCTCAGTGAGAATTATTTCAGCAGGGCACACCATGTCACACGGAGAAAAATATAACTATTCTTCTTAACCACAGAACCATAAAGAAAGTTGGATCCAGTATAAGGGCATTCCGTTCTTGTGTTGACTTATGGTTTACCTACTTTCCTGTTCAGAACTGTGCTTTTAGTATTCTGAGGTCTGACCTGTATGTATGAGTGCAACTGTCACTGTAACTGGCCAATTTACTTTCCACATGACTTCCTTTCATCAGGACACACCCTGAATCTGTGAATAAGCCACTGTGCAAAGGGCACACCCACTTTCCCTGAGCAATTTTTCTAAAGCACTACTTTATCACTCCAACAAAATTTGTTTGAAAAACACCGTAATTACCTGTTAGTGCCTAGGGTGAAAACAACCTCATTGTTTTGAGGTTGACATTCAGGATGGACCACTTTAGCTGGTCCCTCTGAACCTTTGAGTGGACTGATGAGCTCTACTACTTTGAAAGCAGGAATCAAATGAGGCAACTATATTCTTTCCTGCTGTGGTCATGGCCTTATCTCACTCAGGAAAGCAGCAACACAGGCTTAATCTTATGAACATCCACAACTATGATTAATCATTAAAAAATGTTTAAAGCTGTCATTATTGCCCATCTACATGCTTCCTTATTTTAAGAAACTCTTGATTCAGAATCTCAGGTTTAATAGACTTTGTGTGATATGATTTGTCCTCCATCATGCTGGGTCACATTTGAAAGTATTTACACAGCATCCCCTCCCATCCACTATGAGCACATAAGGTCAAGTTTGTAAGTAAATATGATGGCAGTGTGATTTATTGAGACAAAGCCCGACTCCACCACTGGTGTTTTGATCTGCCTTCTCTTCTTGCTCCTCACTCCTCCTTAGCCTCACCTTTCCCCTCTTTCTCCCTTCTTTCTCCTTATTTTTAATCTTTGTCTTTTTGTGAACCTTGGAGAAGATAATAAAGTTTCCTTTATCCTTGTTTTATTCAGATGCATGAGAAAACATATTTTTCAAGATATTAATTCCACTTCACCTTAACTCATGTGTAAGAGTGTTTCTGTTTTTGTGTGTTCATGTGTAGAAGCTGGTGAGGGAAAGTTAAACTGGCCTAATAAGCTGCTCTTCTGGTAAATTCTAGGCGGATATTTGTGTGTGAAAAAAGATTCCACTGTGGTCATTCATTTGGTTTAAGAGTAGGAAGTTTGTATTTATTGGGTTACTTTAACTTCCAGTATTTTTTTAAATCTTAATTTGAGAAGAGTTACTATCTATAATACAGGGTTGGGGATATAGTGGTAGAGTGCTTGCCTGGCATGCACAGGGTCTTGAGTTCAACTCTATGAGTTCCTGCACGTGCACACACACGCACACGCACGCACGCGCACACACACACCCACATCCACACACCCCACAGACTCATTTTCTCATATACACGGACAATTTGTTTCCATTCTTCATAATGCTACAATAAAATCATTTTAAGTAAATACATTTTTATATTCTTCCTGTAGGAAACATGCCTTGAATGGGATGTTCAGACACAGAGCTTAACTATTGCAGTTATTGACATCTATATTTTTCAGAAATTACACTATCTTTCATCCTTCCAGTAAAGCTTAATAATTACACAATCAAAGGAGGCAACCTTCTAAGTGTCTGGACTCACCTGCCACTATTCTGCTTTCTAGAATTTTCTGTCTTATTACCACACTTCTCCCACATTTCTTGCATGTTCTCATGAGATCCCGGTGGGTTTGTGTCTAGTGATAAGTTTCCCAGACTAGAGCGAATGGAATAAATCAACAAGGTTTCATTATTGTTGGCTAGCATTTCCAACAATGCACTAGTCAAGATGATTAAAGGGACCAAGAAGAGAGGACTGGGGAGATGGATTAGTGCACACTGGTGCATAAATAAGCCAGTGGACTTGAGTACAGATTCCCAGCACTCACATAAATCCCAGTGCTTCTGTAGGTCTAGCACAAGGATGGGAGTGGTACTAACAGTTTGATCATAGTCAGTCTAGCCAGTTGAAGAACATTAAGTTTGGTGAAAGACTTTCTCAGAAATGAAGTGGAGAGTGCTTGCCCTGGCTTCATCTTTGTTGTGGAAGTAAAATATCTTGGCAAAGAGCAACTTAGGGGAGGAAGGTTTTATTCTTAACCGCAGAGCTCTCTCTCTAGCTCATTAGAGCATTCCATTTGTAGAGATTCACTGGAGATGATTTTGGCTATTTCTTACAAATGCAAATATGCACTCACCACAAAAATAACCCAACAATTGCAATCCTACATATTTACCCCAGAAAAAAATTAAAATTATGTTCACAGAAAAACTTTACACAAAAGCTTATAAGTAGTTTATAACAGCCTTAAATTGGAAACTACACAGAAGTCTTCCAAGAAGAAATAATTAAGTAAATGCAGGATATGCATATAAAGGATACTACTTATTGTTAAGAAGTAATAAATATCAACA
>CM052701.1:84897549-84935505 GCA_028551405.1 Uromys caudimaculatus | reverse complement strand
ATTGCAATCCTACATATTTACCCCAGAAAAAAATTAAAATTATGTTCACAGAAAAACTTTACACAAAAGCTTATAAGTAGTTTATAACAGCCTTAAATTGGAAACTACACAGAAGTCTTCCAAGAAGAAATAATTAAGTAAATGCAGGATATGCATATAAAGGATACTACTTATTGTTAAGAAGTAATAAATATCAACACATACAGCAAGAAACCTAAATGACTTTTTTAAAGGCACTCATCACTATGTCCAGCCTTAGATTACTCTTATGTATATCCTGTTGAAAAAACAAAACAAAACAAAAGGAAAAACAAAACAAATAAAAAAACCTTCAAAAGTCTTTCCACTCTGTAATTCGATTTATATAACACTACTAAAATGATACTATTATAGCAGAACAAACACATCAGTGGTTACTGATGAAGGCTGACGAGGGGCATAATTAGTAAGGATTAATGAGAGTTTCTTTGTGATCAGAAACTACTCTGCTTCTTCATTATGGTGATTAATTGGATATCTGTAGTAATAATATTTTAATAAATCCCAGCATGGAGTTCCTTCCCACCTTAGACCATTTATGTTCCCGGATGAAAGATACACACACAGCCTGATATTTTAATATGCCTTAAGCAGCACAATATCTGGGCAACTGTCTAACCCCCATGCTGTTAGACTCTACCTCTGATTTACTACTTACTAATTTTTATGTTCCATCTTGGCTGCTCTTAATGCAATTGAGCTGCCCTTTGGGCTGTGTTCTACTGGCACTTTACATGGTGCTCTGGTTCTTCCTCCTGCACACCTTCTCAGGCATGGCAGCCTCTATCTTCTTCCTTGTGGTTCCAAGCCTGGAAACTCTAGAAGCCACAAAATCGTGTGTGTGTGTGTGTGTGCGTGTGTGTGTGCGTGTGTGTGTGTGTGTGTGTATGTGTGTGTTTGTGTTGTCAAGATACTTAGCCATGATTTTCCTGAGCAACACATGCATCCTTTTAAGTAGGTGTTATTGTTCCTTTCATAAACATCTCTTAATGCCATTGATAAACTGAAGCTTGTGCAACCTTTTTCTTAATAAGACCAAACTTTGTTTCACACTGATTAAATCCTTCAAGTCTTTTCTGTCATATAAGTCAATGTTTAGACTGCACTTGAGAAGAGGTCTCTGGAAAGAACTCTTTCGGGTGCATACTTAACAATATCTAGCTGCATCTTCTGTTGCTAGCAACAAGACTCTCTAATATTTTAGGTCAATTATTCATTTAAAGTCTACCATACAACTTCTTGGTGAGTATCAGTATCTTCATTTTATACATGAAGAGTTTGAGATAGAAACATTAAATTGCCCAGAGATACGTAGTTAATATGTTTGAAACAGAAAAAAAATGCAGAAAGTACATTCTAGAGTCTATACGATTTCTGATGGGAGTGGGGGTCATAAAGAGTGACTTGTATCTCGAGTCTCATTTGGAGCTATGAAAGAATAGAAGCTTGATGATATTCCGGAAGCTCTAAATCCCAGGAATCCTAAATCCCACCTATGTCCTCTCCTCCCTAGCTATTGGCTGCTGGCATCTTTATTCACCAATCAGAATTAACTAGGAGCAGGTTCCCAGAAGCTATGAACAGACCCTCTTGTGCAAACAGTTTTGGAGGATCCAGTTAGCATTAGAATACAAGCAGCTACAGTTATCATTAAATTGTACATCAAAAGCAGGCACATGACAGAGAAAGATAGTGCATGTCAACACTGATGAAATCCAAATACCATCCGCACCTGAATTAATACTATTGTGTCACACTGACTTTTTTGATTTTTAAACATCTATTATGATTACATCGAATTATTATATGGAGAAGCTTGGGGACAAGTAAATGGATATTCCTTATTTTCAAGTCTTAAACTATTTATTTATTTATTTATTTATTTATTTATTTATTTATTTATTTATTTATTTATTTAAAACTCCAGATTTTATTCCCCTCCTGGTCCACCTTATGACTGTTCCACATCCCATACCTCCTCCCTGCACCCCTGTCTCCACGAGGATGTCCCCACCCCTCTAGTCCCACCCCACCAGACCTCTAAACTCCCTGGGGCCTCCAGTTTCTTGAGGGTTACGTGCATTCTCTCTGACTAAACCCAGACCCAACAGTCCTCCGCTGCATATGTGCCCGGGACCCCATATCAGCTGGTATATGCTACCTGGTCAGTGTTCCAGTATAAGAGATCTCCAGGGTCCAGGTGAATTGAGATTGCTGATCCTCCCCCAGGACCACCCTCCTCCCTAGCCTCTTCCAGCTTTCCCATAATTCAACCACAGGGGTTAGCAACTTCTGTCCATTGGTTGGGTGCAAATATCTACATCTGACTCTTTGAGCTGCTTGTTGGGTCTTTCAGAGAGCAGTCATGGTAGGTCCCTTTTTGTGAGTGCTCCATAGCCTCCATAATAGTGTCACGTCTTGGGGCCTCCCCTTGAGCTGGATCCCACTTTGGGGCTGTTGCTGGACTTTCTTTTCCTCAGGCTCCTCTCCATTTCCATCCCTGCAGTTCTTTCAGTCAGGAACAATTACGGGTCAGAGTTTTGACTGTGAGATGGCAACCCCATCTCTTACTTGACGCTCTGTCTTTCTGCTGAAGGTGGGCTCTACAAGTTCCCTCTCTCTACTATAGGGCATTTCATCGAAGGTCCCTCTCTTTGATTCCTGAGAGCCTCTCACTTCCCAGGTCTCTGGTACATTCGGGAGGATTCCCCCAACCTCCTACTCCCAAGGTTGCATGTTTCCATTCTTTCTGCTAGCCTTCAGGGATTTCAGTCCTTTCCCCCCTACCCAATACTCAATTATGTTCCCCTCTCTGACCCCCATCTCCTTTCCCTCCAAGGCCCCTCCCTCTCCTCGTGTGGTTGGTTTCTTCTCCCTCCCAAGTGGCACTTGGGCCCTTCAGCTTGTTGACCTTTTTGAAGTTTGTGCGCTGTATCTTGGGTATTTAAAAGGTAATATTCAAAATCATCCTCGTGTTTAGTTTCAAGCTCCTCCTTCACATCCAACATTGGCCCCTGGAATTTCTATCCCAGTGGTTTTGAACCAGAGAGGAGAGAGGGTATAAGATTGTGATGTTTGTTCTTATAGTTGCTCTTAGTGAAGTGACTGCCATTTTCTTTGTTGTAATTGCTGTTCCGTATACCAGGGTTTCTCAGCTTCAACATCATTTACCTTTTGAATAAGATCATATCTTCCTGCTTAGGCACGGAGGGCAAGCATATGTTCTTAGATTCTCTTTAGTAGCATCCTTGTTCTTGGTCCCTATGCACTAGATACTTCTGCCTTCCCCATCCAGCCAAATCACATGTATTACATGTGATACAGAAATTGTATAGGAAGCCATTGGTTCTACTGAGCCTGTGTATGAGGCCCAATAGACCAAACCAAAGAGGAATCATTCACACTGAAAATTTCAGCAAGGCAGTACTAAACTATTTCTCTGTCTTTCTGAGAAATTAGGGGAGGGACTGGCATGAGCCAATTCCTCAAAAAGCTTTTTTTACTCAGCATGGAAAGGATGTCTTATCTGCTTTGCCCATTTGTGACAGGGCAAGAAAGTGCAGGCTACTCCATCTTATATTTTTGTTGAAGCTATTTCAGAATTAACTATAATTTGACCTCTTTTATGAAAAATACCTTGAAAAATTATCCCTAGGAATCCAAGGTCAAGATACCCTAGCTAACTTTGCTTCTTGTTCAGAACTCCTTCCAGCTATCTGCTTATCTTAGCTTCTGTTAAGCTGCCTGTTTATGCATCCTATACCCCTGCAGCTCCAGCGAAAGATACCAGGATGTGCTTTTTGCCTGTAAAAGTCCCTTGGTCTAAATGCTCAGAGGCTATACTTCAGAACTGAATACTTGAGTGTAGTCCCAGATGGCTTGTAAAAAGATTTCAAATGGCTATAAACTATGCCTGACTGGTCTTTGGTGGGCTCTCTGTAATACTTAAAAAGACTGTAACTTTGAGATGACCAATCTAATATTTGTTAAGTTTCTTATCTGCTTAATTCACTTCCTTCTGTAAAACCAGTCTCCTTGACTTACTTCACCAGAGCACCCACCCTAGGTTACAGAGTAAAGTAGTATTCAGTTACAGGATTACAAAATGCCAAGTAAGATGTTTAAGTTTTTCAGGATGCTTATAGGCCTTAGTGAAGAAACAAGACAGACTCTGACATTTGTCTGCAGCTTCAGCAAACTGATAGCTCATGACAAAGTGATGTCCGTATACTACACATACTAAACATTTAGCACAGAATTTTGTCTCTCTGTCTGCCTCTTCTGGTCCTTATAGGATTCTTCTTTACTGAAGGGATATAAATTATTATCTTTATGAAAGGGATAGAAATGGACCATTTTATTTTTTTCTGGCAATACCACACCACCGCATTATGTTAGAAAAATTAAAATATTTGTAAATAAAGTGATTGAGGAGAAAAATAATAAAGAATAATCCGAATGGTAAATTAGCAAGTCTATTTTTTTCCAAAAACAGTTGTTACCTGCCACTTCTTTATGATATCTTTGTTCTTCAACACCCTCTAGGATCTGAGTTCTGCACTTACTCAGTAATTCATGACTATTGAATACACAACAAGAAACAGTAGTTTGGAGAAAGTCAACTGAAACCAAGCAGATTGGGTTCAAGAGACCTCAGAGAGCAAGCTTTGGGGGAGTAAGCTGTAGACTTAGATATTCCTCCTAATAAGGTGGTGGTTTATTGGTCATACAATATTGTAGATAGGACTATTAACTATGTATCCAGAGTCAAGTTCAAATTTTCATTCCATATTGAAATGTCCCCATCTCTGATCTTTATTTACACACTGGACACGATGACAGAATGTAACGCGCATTGTATTTGAGATGTCTAGGACAGTGCTCGCCCATCCCAGACTCATGGTCGTCCTTATTATCACTTCCTTAACATCACATCAAGGCTTGTGGAGTTTAGAAAATTCTTTATGTATATTTAATCTTCTCAGCCCACAGATGGCTTTTAGAAGCAGGTGCTCCTGTCATTTAATAGTTGAGGTAACAGTTTCAAAGAAGTAAAGACACTTGTCTAAATCCTCATATCCTTTTAACATGGAAAACAATCACAGGTCTTCAAAAATGTAGATTTGTGCACCACTCCCCTAGGTTTTCTTGTTCCCACTTAAGACCTTTTTATCTTCATTGCTAGCCCATGGTTCTGCGTAGAGTACATGTTGAACAAATATTTTTTAGAAGTCAATTTTTCTGTCGTGTCTTGTGGGCTTATCTACTTTCCTTAATAGCACATTAAGTTAAAATCCCATTGTGAAAACCTTTTCTTTTTCAGGAAATCTAATAGATTATACACAAATGATCTGTAGCTGAACCAACTGCTTGTTTTACATACGTATTTATTTACATAGAGAAGTAGCCAAGGGAAATATGATGTAAACACTGATGCTTAGGAGTCTTATAATCCAAGGAACTTTGTAAACATGAGAAACAGAGATTGAAATGGAGCAAAAACCAGGGAGACAAAGTTGGGTAGACAATCATGAGTTTAGGGTTCATTCTGGTACATGGACTCTGGGCAAATATAACAACATAAGGCAGTGGGTGAAAGAGCAGAATACTTGGGATAGTGATTATGCTTTCAACAAGATGTAAAGAGAAATGAACTTTTACCATAATACTAATGAAAATGATGTTTTGTGTTGGTACCAGATAAGTAATAGCAAGTAATAAAGCTTAACATGGAGTTGAAATTTACATAACCTTACTTTTCAAAGGAAGAGACAAATCTGTGCCATGAGACAGAGATACTGAAACTTAAAAAAGAAAAGAAAGAGAAAGGCTTGGTCAGAAGAATTGGAAACAAAGTCTTTGAGGAAGAGTGGGTAGTGGCATGGAAAGGATGAGCGAAGACAAGATGAAAAATAATCCGATACCTTGGTGGAGATTGGATTGCATTTAACTTTGAACTTCTCATTTTTGAAAGGTTGTATGCTTAAAGGGCAATAGTTGATTATAAAATGTTCAAGCATCATTTATAGTTAATGCTGTGTAGAAAGGTCTCCAAGAAGAATTTGAATGGAGTGAACAGTTTGAAAACTTATGGGACAGTTGAGGCAAGAGGAGATAGAAAGATTTAAAGCACTGGCCATAGAAATGTCAGATTATTCAATTAAATTAATCGTTCTTAATTCTATGTTGAGATATTGGGTTTTGTGTGTGTGTGTGTGTGTGTGTGTGTGTGTGTGTGTGTGTGTTGTTTTTTAATGAGGAAAAAAGTGTTTTGGGTAGTCAGCTTCTTGGTACATGTATGAAACCATTTGGTTCAGTGTAGCAAATAAACATAAGCCAGCTGAACATGTACTTGCAGAATGTTTGCCATACATGTCTTGTGCTTGTGTAGTTCATATTACCTTGCAAGTGTGTTTCTGTCTGGCTTTGATGTCATACTGGGGATGCCCCTAATCAGAGCAGAGATCACAACTATTCCTTACTGTCACCACTTGTAGAGTTAGAGTAGAAAGTGGTATTTTTCAAGACTGGCTCATGCTTTGGAACTGGAGGAGAATGGTTAGATTCCGGTTAACAGTCTCCATGGTAAGGTCCAAGTGAATGATCACTGGACTTGGCATGAATGTTTTGCAAAACAAAGTGAATGGCTACCTTGTGATTTTCACCTGGGCCTGCTGCTCTGTGGGCTACAGCTTTGTAGGAAGTGAGATCACAAAGGGATTTTCTTTGTTAATCCTGTGAGATCCTCCATAACCTCACCAGCCACCTGGAGCATGTGATCTCTAAACACACACTTGTGTACTCTGGGCTAAATCCAAATCATGATCACCTTAGCATAACAGGAAAAAAGAGTAGGCTGTCCTTTCAAAAGTAAGATTGTCTAAATACATTTAGCTACTGTACACGTATTTGAAATAGTGATGATAATGGTGCTGAACAAAGTAGCATTAGCGCATCATTTTCTAGTGTTTCACATGTGCCAGAATGACTCTTTAACACTTCAAATTCATCAGGAATGTCAATCTTCACAATAATCCCATGAGCTGAGGAGAGAATATTTTAGGAACTTGCCCATGTTTACACAGCTGAGAGTGTGGTAGGACTGGAAAAACTACTTCCCCTTCTCTAGCCAATCATTTCTTTACCTGTTGACAATGAAACTCCTTTATGCTTTGCATTCCTTGAGTTTACTTTTTTGTAGGCTCATTTATTTTTATTTTATGTGTACAAGTGTTTTTTGCCTGTTTTATACACATGCACCATGTGTGTATAGTGCCTATGCAGGTCAGAAGAGGGCATTGAATCCCCTGGAACTGGAGTTAGAGACTGTTGTGAATTTCCAGGTGAGTGCTGGGAATTGAACCTGGGTCCTTTGGAAAAGCAGCCAATGCTTTTAATAGCCGCTGAGCCATCTGTCCATCCTCTTGACTTTAATATTGTAATATATATTATATGACATCTTCCTCACTGTATCAAATGCAAAACTTTTTAAAATCCATTTAGACCCAGTATAGAATTCTGTAAGTTTATATAAATTCTCCTTATCTTTCCTTGGCCTTTCTCATTAAATTTTGTTTCTTTATGGCCTGGTTCAATGCACAGTAAATGTTTGTACATGAATAGTGAGATCGAGTTGGCTGAATAGAGTGAAATCAGACAGCAGAAAAAATTCTGAGCAGTAAGAACGGGTGATACAACACCATACTCTGAAGCACTTCTGAGATCATAGGTTAAATGTATCAAACTGTCTCTCATCATCATTTTCTAATAGTATTATTGCAATTTTTCTCCAAGGTTATGGTCCCGTTGGAGAAGTCATGTCCTGATAATGCTAGCTCTTTCTTACTGGCCACAGGGATCACTCCAGAACAATTCCTCTCACCACAAATGAAATTTAGTTTGAAAGTAATCAATATTTTGATTGGCAAGTATGTGAATCTAAGAATTGTTGGTACTAGTTGCTTTCTGCTCTTTTGATCCACAAGCCAAGCATGCTTATTTATTGCAAGTATAAAAAGTGAGAGGATTTCAGTGGACAAAAGTTTATAAGTTCAGGAAATTTTCATAGATGGAGCTCTTTAGTACTGTAGTGATGGAGATCTACAGAGTCCATTAGAAAAAGACCATTTACATAGTGTTTCCTGTAACATATCAAACTTAATAATTGTTTTGTCCAGTGAATGCAAATGTAGTTTCTTGAACATGGAGAGTTGGCTGAAAGAAAGATCTCAATTGTCTTGACTTTTGAAAGTTTAAAATTTCATATAGGATCATAAGTGACTGTCATGTTCGAGCTTATTATTTTAACTAAGAAGTTTTTGCTTTGAGGACCAACTGAGTTTATTTGGATGCTAGATAAGCATCAGTGTTACTTGAGAATGTTTGTAAGTGTTACAGTCTGTGGGAATTCCGATTCAATTAGTTTGAGTTGGGGTTTAAGAGTCTTGCACTTTCCAGAAGGTTCTTAGGTAATTCTGCTGTCAGGCTTGAAGGGTTCCATAAATCTCCACACCCCATAGTTCACTCCTCCTGTGTCTCTAAATTATTTATTACATTAACTTTATATTCTGGCAACATCAATGTGTTTGTCATTCAATGAATACTTACTGACACATATATGCAGAGCACAGCCCAGAATACCTGCTTGTTCTGCCCTTAAGACTTCCTACCTCCTTCCAGTTAATTGGAAAAAGTAACATTTTGTTTAGGGTGAGAAGTTTTAGTTCCCATCTCTTTACAGCATAACTAAAAGTCTCTTTTGTAAGTATGAAATCATGAGTTCCATGCCATGAGTATGGCAGAAAGAGAAATCTATTTTTATTACCTTAAATTATAGTATATTATTCTGACTTGTTCTGCCTGTTCTCTGATGGGTGGGGCACAAAACTAATCCAAGATAAGCTATTAACTGAAACTCTGACCACAAAGCTAATTGCACCACTGCCAGGTACTAGATGAACTCCAAGTTTGGATCTGTGTCTAGAGATTGGAGACTGGATAGTTCCCTGTTCAGAATAGTGGCTGTTGATCTGTGGTGCATAAATCATTGACGTGAGAAGCTTGTGTTCTTCTTCACATTTCTGAGTACATGTACACATTTGTTTCCCGGGTCTTTATATCATTTTTTTCTGATTGTAGAGATCTCGTAGACTGTGGAGTTAGAAGCCCAAACCAGTCAATTTAGTCTATCATTTGGTGTCAAAACTTGCAAAACCACAGAGACAAAACTTGAGTGTTAAAATTATTCAGATTCCACAGTGAGTGTTGATAATTAAGTGGATACCCTAACATGTATACTGTTTCTATAATTTGATGAAAATAACTTTTTATAGAGTAGTTGAGGATATTATGCTAAGAAATACTTTATTGGAACAAAATAATCATGGGAGGCAGAAGGAGGAAGAGACCTGGGTGAAAGAGGGGAGGGGGAGGGAAAAGGGGAGTCGGATTAAATATGGGGGAAACCAGGAGAGAAACCCAAAGGGCCAGGAGAATGAAGGGAAATATGCAGCTTCTGGTTGGGGGTAGGGGTGTGGAGTGTGGTTATGGGGGGACCCTCTAGAAAGTTCCAGACACATGGGATGTGAGAGACTCCCAGGATTCAATGAGAGGGTGACCTTATCCAGAATGCCCAACAGTAGGGAGAGGGAACCTGAAGAGACCAACTCCAGTAGATAAACAGGGACCCAAATGGAGGGATGGGGTTATAAACCCACAATCGAAATTTTTGACCCAGAATTGTTACTGTCTAAAATAAATGCGGGGACAAAAATGGAGAAAAGACTGAAGGAAAGGCTGTCCAGTTACTGGCGCAAGTTGGGATCCATCTCATGGGTGAGCATCTAAGTCTGACACTCTTACAAATGCTCTCTTGTACTTATAGGCAAGAGCCTAGCATGGCTCTCTTCTGAGAGGTTCTGCCAGCAGCTGACTGAGACAGATGCATATACATACAGCCAACCATTAGACTGGGGTCAGAGACTCCTATGGAAGGGTTAGGGTAAGGATTGATGGAGCTGAATGGGATGGCAACCCCAGAGAAAGACGAACAGTCTCAACTAACCAGGACCCCTGGGATCTCCCAGAGACTAAGTCACCAACCAAAGAGCATACATCGGCTGGTTCGAGGCCCCTGACACATATGTAGCAGAGGACTGCCTTGTATGGTCTCAGTTGGAGAAGATGGGCCTAATCCTGTAGATGCCTGGGAGGGGAGAGAGGGGGGAGCACCCTCTCAGAGGCAAAGGGGAGGGCGAATGAGAAGAACTGTGAGAGTGGGGACTGGGAGAAGGTAATGTCTGGAATGTAAATGAATAAAATAATTAATTAAAAAAGTAAATAATTAATATACCAAAACTTTGAGGACATGCAAATCTGTCCTCTAGTTTTAACTGTAGACAAAGTCTACTTCTGAATTTTTCCTGTAAGAGAAGTCTATAAATTACACAGGTTGGATAAAATGCAGTTATCTCTTGAAAAGTGTTATATGCTACATGCACAGACTATGAATTCTTGGAAGACACTGAGAGAAAATGAGAATGAGATAGTATGGTGTCTGTCCTTCAGTTGACAGAGAGCTCACCACGTCTTTCCTCAGAGGACCCTCCACCTGAAGTGTTCTTCTCCATCTTATCAGTCTTCCTAGGAAACTCCTTGCTCAGTATTCCAAACTCAGTTTAAGCAATGCTTTCATTTTATAATGAACATTATTTTGAATTGTCTTGAATTTTGCCACTCATTTTTAAAATTTTAAACTAAAATTGTTTTATTCATTCACTAAAAACTTAAATTGTACATTCTAATGAGACATTATGTAGTGTTTTTTAATTTTTATAAATGTATTTTTATTTTTATGTGTGTGTGTGTGTGTGTGTGCGCGCGCACGCATGTCTCTGTGTGTCTGTGTGATGTATATATGCCTGTGAAGCCAGAGAGCATGAGATCTGAAGGCAGAGTTACAAGGCAGTTTACAAGGCAGTTACAAGCCTTCCCACATGGGTGCTGGGAAGTGAACTCAGGTCTTCTGGAAGAGCAGGAGGCATCTTCACGGCCACCTGATATTTGATATTCATGTACATTATACAATGTTTAAGTCAGTTTAAACATATCTATATCCTCAAACATTTATCATTCTTTTTAGTAAAAACAGTAAAAATTCTTCCAATGTAAAAACATACACCCTATTTTTGTTACCTCAAACTACTCTACTGTGCAGTTATAGGCTAGAATGTACTCTTGTTTGTAGCTTCCACCCCAGTGATCAGCCTGATGCATCCTCCCTTCTTACCTTCTTTGTCCAGCCTCCAGTAACCACCATCTACTTCCAGCTTTTATGAATTCAACTTTTGGATTACAGATAAGGGTGAGGTCAATCAGATACAGGTGAGGCCAATCAGATACAAGTGAGGTCATTCTTGATCCTTGCTGATAAGACTAGAGCACTTTTCTGTTCTTATTCCTCCTGAGCATGGTGAGATTATGCACCCGATCATTTGCATTTTTGTTGCATATTAGAATTAGAATATGAGTTATGAGAGGGCCAGGGCCATGCCTTCTTTGCTTCTGCATTGCTCTAACTGGTGTTAAGTAACTCTCAGGACTTGATTACAGAGGGATGTTAAGTTAGTGGCTTATTAAGATCCTGTATACTCTTCCTCCTCCGACAAAGAGGATCCTGGGTGAAAGAGTGTAAAATTATTACAAACCCTCAGGCTCCCTCTCACCCTTCTCACCAGAGTAATGCCACATCTCCTTCCAGACTCCTCTCTGATTATTCAGTTCCTTTCCTAATTAGCACTCTCCTTAATTCTGTCATTCCAAATGTGCTTGTCTCCCCCCCTTGGAAAGGATATTTACACTTCCCTGTCCTTTATATGAGATCTTTAGATCTGATAATGATTGCAGAGTCTACAAAAATGAATTCTTACAGAGGGGAAAAGGCTTAAATCATTCAAGCGACTAGATAAAGACTCAAATACAATTGTGTGCTTGTGCATTTGTGGGAATGAGGGGACGCGCTTGCGTCTGTGTGTGTGTGTGTGTGTGTGTGTGTGTGTGTGTGTGCGTTTCTGTGAGTTCACTCACATAAGCATGTGTGGAGGCCAGATGTTAACATCAAGGTGTCTTCTTCAGTTGTTCTCCATTTTATTTTTTGAGACAAGGTCTTTCCCTGAACTTGAAGCTCATCACGACAGCTACATGGGCTTGGTGCTAGGCCTCCTAGGCTCCTCCTGTCTCTGCCTTCCGAGGCTAAGGTTGCAGGTGAACTCTTCTGTGTCTCGCTTTTATATGCAGGTGAACTCTTCTGTGTCTCGCTTTTATATGTAGGTTCTGGGGATTTGAACTTAGATTCTCATGCTTGTGCAGCAAGCAATTTACAAACACAGAATACACTTCCTAGCTCCTCAAATTCTGTTTTCTAAGAGGTGTTGGCCATGAGTTTCCTGTGACTGCAAGGTCATATTCAGCAACACATAGTAGGCTCTAAAGTTAGCTTTTTATTTGTGTAATTCTTTTACTTTTTGTTTGTTTGTGACAGCTTTTTTTCTGTGTAGTCCTAACTTTCCTAGCACTTACTGGCTCTGTAGACCAGGGTAGCCTCAAACTAAGAGATTCGCCCGCCTTTGCCTCCCTGGTGCTGAGATAATAGATGCGTACCACCACTCCTGTCTTATTCCCTTACATTTTACTGGATAGCAACAATGCCCCAAGTTTCAGCAGAAATGTTGTAAACTCTACAAAGGGTCTGTAATTTCCTTTCACAGGAATGACTCTGAACAACTGGGACCTTAAAACCATCCAACTAAACATGACTATTACTCTGTTCTGACCTATTTTTGGTTGGCTTTATGACTGCTGCTCTTTCTGGATGTTTTATGCTATAATGTTTCATTTTATTTTATTGCTATTTATTCACTTTACATCCTGCTCACTGTCTACCGTCCTGGTCACCCCTCACCCTGGCACGTCAAGGTTCTGCAGGGCTGTGGAGACAGAAGCACTTCTTTTTTTTTTTTTTAACTCTTCAACCTTTATTAAAGAAGTTTAGTATATTACTCAATCTTTTTTTTCACTTTATATCCTACTCACTGCCTCCTCTCAGTCACTGCCTCTCACAACTCTCCCCTCTCCTCCCTCCCCCTCTCCTCTGAGAGGGTGGGGGCCCCTGATATCCTCCCACACTGGTACATCAAGTCTCTGCAGGGCTATGCACATCGTCTCCCACTGAGGCCAGACAAGGCAGCCTCCGTAGAAGAACATATCACACGGACAGGCAACAGCTTTTGGGATAGTCCTCAATCTGGACCCACATGAAGACCAAGCTGCACATGTGCTATGTGTGTGGAGGTGTAGGGCCAAATATGGTACATCTACACAATGGAATACTATTCAGCTATAAAAAACAAAGACATTATGAATTTGGCAGGCAAATGGATGGAGCTTGAGAATATCATCCTGAGTGAGGAAGCCATGCCCCCAAAGGACATGCACGGTACGTACTCACTTATAAGTGGATATTAGCCACAAACTACAGGATACCCATGACATACACCACAGACCCAAAGAAGTTAAACATGGAGGAAGGAACAAATAAGGATGTTTGAATCTTACTTAGAAGGAGGAATACAATAATCATTAAGAGGCAGATGGAGGGAGGGAACTGGGTGGAAGAGGGGATGGTGAGAGGACTAGGGGGATTCAGGATGAGATGTGGAGAGGAACAGGAGAGCTGGCCAGATGGTCAGGAGAATGAATGGAAATCTGCAACTGATGGTGGTGGGAAGGGGGAGGACATCTCAAGGATCTGACAGAGACTTGAAATAAGGAAGTTGCCCAAGAATCAGTGGGGGTGACCTTAGCTGTGACTCACAGCATTGGAATTTTGCTCTTTCTGTTCTAATAATGTCATTTAGCTATGGTGAGTTTTATTGACTCTATTTAGTATCTAATTGCATCCCAATTAGCCCCCATCTCCCACTCTTCTCTTTGGGTAGAAAATATGGATATTTCATAAAAAACTTTCTCCTCAATTCTTGACCTTTTCTCTAGGCACAAGAGGAGTGAATACTAAGAATGTATCATCCCTGTTGCTTCATCGCATATGATATTGAACACTCATTGTACTTCAGCCTACTATTTGGCCCTTTAAGAGATGTAAAGATCTCTCAACTTCTGCCCTCAGTGAGTTCAGTCTATAATTGGAACAAAATAATGATAACACAAAGAGTCACCTTAAGAATACACTGAAGAGTTCAATCAACCTAGTGTGGCATCAAATTCGGAAGCCTTCTCACTTGCTTGACATAATGAAAGAAGGGATAAATAAAGGAGAAGACACTAAGTTGGATCATCAAGGGCAGAGAACTTCCCATTAGGAATGGTCAAGAGAAAATACATGGGCAGAACAAGGAAAAGATGAGCAAAGGCACACATTAGTGAGAGGTTAGAGCTTCCAGCAGGAATGGTAAGCAAATACATTTTTCTGGATCACTATATGAATTATAACATTTACTGATCAAATGAGAATTCTAATGTGAGCAACGGATTGCAGAAGGCTTGAAATGCCAAGTCCAAGTGATTAAATCCTAACATTCTTTGAGGTTGCTTTCTATTGCTATAATTTTATTTGATAGGAGAGCCTTAGGGTGTTTGAAAGAGGATATTTCTGTAAGAGATAAAAGCTGGCACAATTGCACAAGACTCTAGAGGGATCAGAGAACAATCAGGAGGCTTGTGCAATGGTTAAAGGTGAGAGGCAATATGACTTGAAGAATGTAGGAGGTGGTGAGAATGGAGAGGAAAGGTCTAGCCATTGCATTCCAAGCACAGATATTATTCTATAATCCTTTTCTTCAGATACCAAGAAATAGTGTTTCCTACAGAAGCTGAAATGAGTAGAAATACAGATGTGAATCACACACTTTCCCTGATCCAACTTCTGTCGTGGCACATTTTTTTTTTTCTTTTTAAATGCGGAGCAAGTCTTATGGACATCTGTCTTCGTCCCTTGAGATGGGGAGAAAATATAGATGGATAAGTATGGTCTTTTGACCATTTTAATGAGCACTTTAAAAATGAGTAAAGGCATAATTAGTGAGAGGACAGAGTTTCTAGGAGGAATGAGAAGCAAATACATTTTTCTGGATCACAATATGAATTACAACATTTAGTAATAAAATGAGAATTATAATGTGAGCAATGGATTGCAAAGGGCTTTAAATGGCAACTTCACGTGATTAAATCCTAAAATTTAGAGATATTTTTTCCATTTTAACTATACTTGACCATTTTTAATGAGTGGATTTTTGAAAGAATGGTGAATACATAAAAGAGAGTCACAGGACATAACAGCATCTCATACAGTTCTTACAGTGATTCTATTTGAATCCAATCATGGCTTTGAGAAAGCCATCTACTACCCCAAACCTTCAGTGTCCTTTATTATCAAATGATGCAATGGAGGTTCAGTGTTTTTCAACATTTCTCAATATCAGAACTTTGGTTTACATTGATTATTAGGAGATCTATAATGCAAACCAGTGCATAGGAAATGCAGTGATGTGGCTGACACAGAACTTGAGTCTTGTTCAGCCTCTGTGTTGTCTACAGAGTATTATGGGATGTTCAGAGAACATTGTAAACTGTGAGATTGTATCAGATGCTCCTTTAAAGTCTTTATAATTATCATGTCTTCAAACAGAAGTCATACCAGTTTCCTTAACACCACTGGCAATAAAACAGAGAAGCTTCATTCCTTAGGAGCTTGTCCTTCAGTGAATCAAGCAATTCCGATTTGTTCCTATTTTGAGCCACTCATTCATGTTTCACTCTTCTAAATGTTCCACTTTCCCAATTTTATTATTTTCTCATCACCAACGTCTTCAAACAAAAACACATCTCGAGAGTCCTTCTTTCGGAAAAGATTTGCTTAGAAGCCTTTCCTTTGTAATTTTCTCTTCTAAGGACCTGGGAGGGACTCACGCAATATGCTTATAACACTGTGTGCTCTTGTCTATTTAAAGAGACTTCAGTTTTAACCCATGGTCATTACGTTCTCTTCTTTCTCTAACTTCTTGCTTTGTCATGTTTCTCTTATGTTGTGTGATCTTGGGGTGAGGGGAAATAGGACTGAAGCCCTGAGGGCCAGCAGAAAGAATCAAAACCGTCAACCTCAAAAGGTAGAAGGTAGGGGCACACTCTAGAAGGTACCAGAGACCTGGGATGGGAGAGACTCTGAGGACTCAAAGGAGGGACCGTAGATGAAATGCCCTACAGTGGGGAGAGGGAACTTGTAGAGTCTACCTCCAGCAGAAAGACAGGGCATCAAGTGGAGGGATGGGTTGCACAGTCAAAAACTCTGACCCAGAATTGTACCTGTGTGAAAGAACTGCAGGAACAAAAATGGAGAAGAGCATGAGAGAAACGAGGTCCAGTGACAGGGCCAAATTTTGATCCAGCTCAAGGGGATGCCCCAAGGCCTGACACTGTTACTGATGCTATGGTGTTATTACAAAGAGGGTCTATCTTAACTGCCCTCTGAAAGACCCAACAAGCAGCTGAAAGAGTCAGATGCAGATATTTGCACCCAACCAATGGACAGAAATTGCTGACCCCTGTGGTTGAATTAGGGGAAAGCTGGAAGAAGCTGAGGAGGAAGGTGACCCTAGAGAAAGACCAGCAGTCTCAACTAACCTGGATCACTGAGATCTCCCAGTCATTGAGCCACCAACCAGGCAGCATCTGCCAGCTGATATGAGGCCCCCCACACATATACAGCAGAGGACTGCCGGGTCTGGACTCAGTCAGAGAAGATGCACCTAACCCTGGAGAGACTAGGGGCCCCAGGGTGTGGGATGATCTGGTGGGATGGGGGCGTGGTGCATCCTCTTGAAGACAGGGGGCAGTGGGGAGGTGTGGGATGTGGAACAGTTGGAGGGTAGACCAGGAGGGGAATAAAGTCTGGACTGTAAAAAAAGATGAAAGAATAAATAAAAAAATAAAATAAAAAAAGAGAAAGCTTTGTGTCTCACATTCTTCACCCTCAAAAATGAGAAAAAAAATTCCCATCTACCTCTCAGTGTTGTGAGAGGCATGCTTTCATGTTGTATCATGCACAATAAATTCTTACTGTTTTATTTTCTTTTTCACCAGCTCTAGAAATCAAAACAATAGATCATTATATTAGATTCACATATGGTTGGAATATTGGAGATTGTAAGTAACATAACTAACACAAAGATCACGATAACAAGAAGGAGTTCATCTTCTTCCTCTGAAATTGATGTAACTAAGGCCCAGGGCAATTTAGTGGCTTGTCCACATTTCCCAACTGTGAAGAATTCAGGGTAGAACTGAATTCTGTACAAAATGTGTCTCTGAAGTACTCTGTTGCTTGTCAGTGCTTCACAGGGAAGAAGGTTCCTTGGAGCACTCGTCCCTAACTTTCCACCACCCCTTTTGTTAGGATACATTCATCGTGAACACTGTGGATCTTATTAGGATTTCCTCATGTATTTGAATATTACTCAGCCTTCTGCTCCTCACTCACCCTTCCTCTGCTCCCTTCTGAGCCCCAAATGCTTTTATCCTATGTATGCACATCTTTTAAAATATGTCAGATTCCACTTATGAGTGACAGCATACAATATTTTTTCTTTTTCTTTGTTTGTTTGTTTCTTTCTTTCCTTTCCTTTCCTTTCCTTTCCTTTCCTTTCCTTTCCTTTCCTTTCCTTTCCTTTCCTTTCCTTTCCTTTCCTTTCCTTTCCTTTCCTTTCCTTTCCTTTTCTTTTCTTTTCTTTTCTTTTCTTTACTTAATATCATGATTTCTAATTGTACCCTTTTTCCTGAAATGGCATATTTATGTTCTTTTCAATACCTAAATAGTGAAGCATATTTTCTTTATCCATTCGTCTGTTAATGCACAGCTAGACTGAATTTATAAGACAGATTGTGGAAAGTACTACACCAAATAAGAATATGTAGGCATCTCTGTGATGTGCTGTTCAGTTTCTTCTTCTTCCTCCTCCTCCTTCTCCTCTTTATTTTTCTTTTTACTGACTTTTAAAAACCCTACATATAGACTTCTATTCCTTAATCTAGTGTACAGAACACTGAGCATTTACCATAACAGCCTTCAAAGAATCCTATAACAGGGAAACCAAAATGGTGTTGAAATGGTTTTGTATGTATTTGGGAATTCTGATGAATTTTATTTTGAGGCTATTTCATGACTTTGGGGTACCACCAGAGTACATAAGCAAATGCGAATTCATATCCCAGTTCTTAGAAGCTAATTCCACATATCATTACTATATACAATGATAAATTTCCAGAAGGTAGACTAAAGCAGTTATAAAACATAAAACCAGAATATTGTTTGCATGCATGAGTTAAAGTTTTCATAATTTTGAATGATTCCAGCCTCTGTTACTGTTTTATATGCATACATACACTGGGATGGAAGGTTTGGTATATTCGTTCTTCCTAAAGACCAAGAACTCAAGCCATTCAAAATAAGATATTCCAGATGGCAAAACGAAACAAAGCAGCTTAAAACTCACATATGCCATGACTTCAGTCAAAGTCAGGAAAATGTTGCAACTCCTGTCCTAGACAAAAGACTGATTTCCTTAAACATAAAGACAGACGCTGACTTAAGATCCATATAGAGATACCACACTTCATTTATCAATGAGGATGCCCATTGTATTAGCAAAGATCTGGGAATAACTTACATTTTCTTCAATGGAAGACTGAATACATGAACTCCAGTTCACTACTATGGAGGTGTGGCCAATGGCAGAATAAGATGCCATGTAGGTGTCCCGTGGAAAGATTTCCAGTACGTATTTGTCAATGAAACAAGAAAAAATTTACATTGCTTGCTAGATTTGGATATAAAGTTGGTCAAGAATATAAAATTTTGTTTTCCTGTAATAAATACTTGAGGAATATATGTAAATTTTAATTAATTAGTCAATCAGTGTGTGTGTGTGTGTTTGCATGTGTGCAAACATGTAGACATGTAGAGGTCACAGGATATCTTTTATAGAGTTGGTTTTATTCTTCCATGTTTACATGGGCTCTAGGCTCCAACTCAGGTCATCAGAACTGTGTGGTAAGCACTTTTATTTACTGAGCCATCTTTCCAGCCCTGTAAACTATTTAAAATCAACCCCAGAGATTGGATGTTAACAGTGGAGTGGACTGGGTGAGGAAGTGGGAAGCTATCTATTAAACACCTTCTTATACTGTTCTGATTTAATAGTACCTAGTCTGAAAGTCAAAATGAAGTTAAATAAGTTCCCAGCAATGCCATGTTCTTTCAAAGTAATTTTGAGGAAGTTATTTGAACTTGATGAGCATCAAGTCTCCCATCTACAAAATTGGGAAAATGACATCTAAAAAGACCTCCAGCTTCCATAGAGAGTGTCGACAATTTGATTTAATTTGACCTCGGATGTTCTCTCAGCCTCATTGCATTTCCACCTTGACCTCTTCTAGCGCAGTCAGTCAAGGACCATGCCCTCCCAAGGTGTAGGCTCAAAGTGAAAAGATCCCTAGAGCTGCACTGCCTTGGCAGTGGGTAATTGCTCCTGATCATTTGCATATCTGATCAGGTAGAAGAGTCTAATCATCTTCTTCCTGGCGAAGCCACTGGAGAAAAAGTTTCAGGCCTGTTTTCGTCCCATTTCCTAAGAAGAGTAATATTTCACCTTGGAGGAAACCAACCATGCTAATTTGTATATACACATTCAACTTTTATGGAAATCAACTTTTAAACTCAAGTCTCTTAATTTCCATATCACTTCTTTGAACTCATTGGAATCTTGATTCTCAAGCGTAATTTATGAAGTATACTGTCATCTTATAATAAGGTAAAATTATATTCACCCGTGTGTAATTCTAGCAAAATGAGGTACAGAGATGAGCTATTTTCCAATCATTTTCTTTCCTCTATGTCAGTAGCTTTCTGGCTAATTTCAGGTCTCTCAATAACAAACACTGGGTGTTCATTTTCTGGCTGATTACTTCCATTTCTCACTAAATATATATACAGATTAAACTGATGAGGTAAACAAGCCGGAAAATTTATGCAGAATATCTCAAATATCCTGCAAGGGAATCTGGGGTTAAACTTACTTTCTGTATATATGCCAGGATAGTTTGCCCCCTCAGTGGGCATAGCAATGTCTCTGTATGTAGGAGCTTTTGCCAAGGATCAGGGAATTCTAAATTATGCAGCGGCTCATTTCAAGATAGGACATTGGAGACTAACCTTGTGATTTTCCTCAGTGAAGACATTCTTTCCCAGCATGAAGTAAATGAGTTTCTGAAGTCTGGGATGGACGTGTAGTTCAATGCTTAAGTCATCACACATTGTACATGAAGCCTTGGTTTCAATCCCTCTAAACTGTAAAAAATGAGGAAGGTCTTTCATATTCATTTTCTTATATAATCTAAATGCAAGTATTTCTTCTTGTCATTATCCTTGTTATATAATTGTTATTATCCTTGCTTCACTGAGAAAGAAACAGGTTTAAAGAGGCTAGGGAGTAGCTCAAAACTACAAAGCAGGTAGCTGTTAATGGCTCTGAGGTTTGGTGGCAGCTCTTCCATCTCTAAATAGATTTTTCTTTCAGTGCTTTACATGCCTTCATTTATTGTATGGCTGAAAGAAAAACTGCAGGCATGCATGAGTGAATGAGAAAAGGCCAGGGCAATATGCCATACCTCATGGCGAGCAAAGCTGTTCTGGCAAAGTAGACCTAGATGGGAGATACATAAAGATCCTCCTGATAAATACAGACTATGAATGTTAGATGATGTATTCCACATGAAGCAAAGGGACAGATCTGCCCATATTTTATTCAAATACACAAGTAGTTTATATTTAACTTTTCTAATGTTTGTATTCATTATGATCCTATATGCTGATGAATAGCAGGGCCCACTAGAGCCTGTTAAATGCAGTTGAACTGGTGATCTTGCACAGGCATGGGCTTCAGGAACTTCTTTTTTCTATTCCCAAACAAGATGTTTCCATAGGCACACTAAGAAGAAGAGTTGGAAGGTTTTTTTTGTTTATTTGTTTGTTTGTTTGTTTGTTTGCTTGTTTTTGAGAATGGGATGGGAGCAGTCTCTTAGATTCATATGAATCCTCTGGTTTCACTGGTTTCTATATTGTCTATGTTATCGTTTTTCACACTACTGGATTCCCCAGCTAATGATTTGATCTTAAGAAGGTGGGATGCTGAGGATCCCCTATGTTGTCAAGGTTCTTTTCCTATACAGTAGGTGTTACAGGAAGAAGCACATAGAATCTCGGAAGACCCCGAGATGCATGAATTCTGTCTATGAAATCAGTGTTAATGCAGACTAAATTGCAGTCTAGTTGTATAGTCAAGAAGGTGGACACATTCACCCACTGCCATGCCTGATACTCTCTTTCTCCAAAGCAATTTACATTAGAATACAAAGATTAGGTGAAGAAAATTGGTGTAATAAGGATTGGCCAGGAGTTCCTCTTTCATTAATATCCAAAGTAGAATCGAGGACAATACTTCACCACTGAACTTTTCATGGTGTGACCTTCACAGATAAGGTGACCTCATTGTGTTAGACAAATCATAAGGGTGCTGGCTCTTGGAGTATAGCTACATTTAAAAAAAATGAATGAATGCATATATATGCATTTATTCATTTATATGTATGTTATTATTATTTGCTGTGCTTGGATGGAATCTAGAGTCCTACACATGCTAGGTCAGTGTTCTACCATGGACCTACACCCAAAGCTCCTTTCACATACTAGGTCAGTGTTCTACCATGGACCTACACCCAAAGCTCCTTACACATGCTAGGTCAGTGTCCTACCATGGACCTACACCCAAAGTTCCTGCTATCAGGTAGTTATGAATCAGGATGGGCTTCCATTCCAAATTATTAATCTCAAAAGTGTCTTGGCATACCTCAAGGAGATTTATTGTAAACTCATAAGTAGAGTGGGTACATTATAAGAATATGTTTGAGCATTTAAATGTAAATGAGTATTTATTGAGCACCTATGTATCTGCTGCTGTCCCACGAACTTGGGCAAAAGCAATAGCTTAGTGAAGGGAACTGGGAGCTGAAAATAATACGGTAGGGGTATCAAAAATGTAAATAATAAGTAAGATAAATATGATAGCTGATGATATAGAATAAAACAAAACAAGGAAGGAAAATCGAGCATATACGTGACATGCCATTTCAAAGTGATCATGAAACATCCCACAAAGAAACCATCTTTTGAACAAAAACTTGAAAGTGATGAAGAAAGTAGCCATATGCATAATGGGGAAAAGAAATTTGGTACTTATTAGTATTTTGAAGCAAATCTTAGACAACAAATATTAATTTTTTAAACGAAAAATGTTTCTCATACAATATATTCTGATCGTGAGCTCTCCTCTCCCAACGCCTCTCAGAGCCTCCCCAGGTCTTTACCCTTTTTCTTTTTAGCAAAGAAGTAAAACAGAAAACAAAATAAACCAATCAATCAATAATAATGATAATAATAATAATAAAAACAACAGAAAACACAAGAAATACACACACAACCTAATGAGACACAAAATCAGAAACCATAATATACAATCAAAAGACTAGTATGGTTTTAAAAATGCCCAAACAAAGCAATAGGAAACAAAACATCTACAAAATAATCGTGAGTTCCTTTGCATTGGCTATCAACTACTAGGCACAGGGCCCGCCCTTTAACGTGGGTAATATACTCAGTGAGGCTCCACTGGAGAAAACTCATTTTCTTTTGCACGTGGATATCAATTGAGATTGCTTCATGAACTTGAAAGCAGCCATGATCATCTATGAATGATGCCTGGTTTCAAGTTCATATGTAGGATGCCATACCCACAAAATTAACAAGAATGTTTTAAAATCATATATTTTTATACTAGCATTATTTATTGTTTTGGTGTTTGACTAATGTTAATACAATTTCAAGTTTTCTTCTTCTTCTTCTCCTCCTCCTCCTCCTCCTCCTCCTCCTCCTCCTCCTCCTCCTCCTCCTCCTCCTCCTCCCTCCTCCTCCTCCTCCTCCTCTTCCTCCTTCTCCTCCTCCTCCTTTTGAGACAAAGTTTCTCTGTGTAGCCCCGGCTGTCTTGGAACTTACTCTGTAGACCAGGTTGTCCTTGAACTCACAGAGGCCTACTGCCTGTTCCTCTGAGTACTAGGATTAAAGGCGAGCACCACCCCTGCCCTGTTGATTCTGTCTTCTTCTAATGTCAGTTTGCATTTATTTATTTGTCAATTTTGTGCATGTCTACATTACACACTGGCCACCCTCACCTGCCACCGTCCCTTTATCACTTCTGTCTATTCTCTACCACCTCACAAATATTCCTCACATTCTTATCTATTGGTTTTGTTTTGTGTCCCACTGTGATTAAACAGGGCCATGTGTGTGACCATAGATTTGGAGCTTTCTGTTGGAGCCTGGTGAGCTTATAATTTTCTCTTCTCTCAAAATCTGTCAGTAACCAACAGTTCAGTGTTAAAGAGTAAGGGTCACATGAATCCCCCCCATCCTTGACTGGTTATTACTAGGGCTCAGTGCAGGTAAGTGCAACCTTTGTGAGCTTATTATGACAATGGTTGTATGAAGTCTAGGAATGACATTTTATAGACGTCTCCCTATCTTCTGGAATTTACATACTTCCTGTTCCATCTTTTGAAATGTTCCCTAAGCGTTGGGAGTGGTGGCAATGATGGTATAAGTGACTTGCTTAGAGCTGATTCCTGATCTGTCACTTTTTTCTGTATCTTGGGCAGCAATGAGTCTCTGCATTCACCATTGTTATTCTATGGAGGCTTCTCAGATTAAAGCTAAGAGCTGCTCTTGTCTATGATATAAGCGCAGGCATTTAGAAGGGAGTTTACTGCTATGTCAGTGTTCAATATCGAAAATACACTTCCTGCATGGGACTACTACCTTTTCTGATCCAAGTTGTTAACTAGGCATTTGCACCCAAACCCCTACCATGGAATTAGTCTTAAATTCAAAGAGAGAACAATTGGTTATCTCCCCAACAGTGAAGCCACTGCACTTACACAGGCAGGAATATTCATATGGCTTCTTTATATTCTATTTATCTCTGTTAGTTCTTCCCCCCATCCTGCACCATCATCTTCCTAGTCACCCTTCCCTCCTTGCCTGGTGTTAGAGTCTTGAGCACAATAATGGCCCAGTCTGATTTCTTAAAGGATTATTATTTTAATCATGTACTGAGAATCCTTTACTTATAACAAGAGGTAGATTCAGAAATATACTTGGTGAGTAGTGGTATTTTCAGCGAGAGAAGTATTAGTGGTTTTGGCCAGATTCTTTTTTTCTCTCACCTGGAGTTGTTACTTCTCCTCCTCCTCCTCCTCCTCCTCTTCCTTCTCTTCCTCCTCCTCTTCCTCCTCCTCTTCCTCCTCCTCTTCCTCCCCCCCCCCGAGAAGGTTGACAGAAAGTGAAAGTAAAGAAAGAAAATTGGTTCAGAATCTAACCTTTTGGTTCTGCAACTAGAAAAAAAGAATGCAATTCCCATATGTGAGGTGCATCAGCTTAAGAGAGAAGCCATAGATAAGCTCTTAGACAATGATTTAGAAAAATCCTAAGACACTTACTTCAGATCCATCCAGGTGTTGTACATTTCACAATCTCGTGGATTTTTTTTTGGTTTTTGTTTTTGTTTTTGTTTGTTTGTTTGTTTTTGTTTTTGTTTTTCAAGACAGGGTTTCTCTGTGCAGCCCTGGCTGTCCTGGAACTCACTCTGTAGACCAGGCTGGCCTCAAACTCAGAAATCTACCTGCTTCTCCTCCCAAGTGCTGGGATTAAAGGCGTGTGCCACCACTGCCCGGCAACATTTCACAATCTTATTTCTTCTACATCACTGAAAAAAATTCCATTGTGTATGCGTCCCATGTTTCCATTACCCATTCAACTGCTGAAGGACAACTAGGCTGACTTCTGCTGTTATTAATAGAGCAACACACATGGATATGCAAGTTTCTTTGGGCAAGATACAGACTCCTTTGGCTATATAGTCTGGTTTCTCTTCAGAATGTAGAAATCTTTTGCCTTTTGTCAGAGGCTTATTATATTTAAAGTGACAGTGTTTATTCTCCACTGCTTCTCTGTTATTTTCAGTGTCTGTAACTAACATGATCTTTCACTTCCTTTGTTGAGGATTTCGCTCTTCATGTTGGCATCCCACCCCCAGTCTCTTTAGATGTCCTCCCCTGCTTTCCACCAGGTCTTGCCTTCTACATGACGGATTGCTAAGATATCCTATTCACTGTCTGCTCCATCTACCTGGAGAAGAGAGTGAATCTTATGCTCTAACTACTTTTCTCATAAAGGTCTGTTTGTTTATGTCATTACTGCCTGTTCTTTTTGTAAAGAATAAAAGAGAACATGGTTCTGCAGTGGTGACAGCTAAGTGCCTTGCCTGAGCTAGGGCGTTGAAGAAAGAAGGGGGTAAATTTAATCACAATAGCTTTCTTTCTCTAGGATCCTCTTAGTATTACCATCATGTATTGTTGTAGAGAAGTATCATATCCAGTTTGCGTGTGGAGCACTTGCTCTTGATTGAAGTTTCTAGAATTGCAGTTGGGCATAATATGGTTGAATGCACTACATTCTCCAAGAAAGTCTTAAACTTGAGTTTGAGTTTTTCAAAATTTAAGTAATTAAAACAAGTATTAAATCTTTATTTCTTTTTATGATCAGATTCTTTGGTGGGAATAAAGGGGAACGTAGCCAACAGGTTTTCGGTGTATAGGAATGTGTGGCAGGCTCTCTCGGTTTCTTAATTAGTCAGAGAGTTCGTTCACATTGCTGGGTGACGCTCTCATTTCCTTCATGGCTTTCCATGCTGTTCTGTGAGGACCAGGACATGCCATCTCTAACATGTACTCAGGCTGGTAGTGAGGTGTGGGGAGTACCATTTATTCATCTCAACTTGCAGGAGCCTTCCTTAAGTGTCATTCCTCAGTTCTGCATCTTGTTGTGTATGCCATTTGCTTTGTGTGTTGCAAAGTCATGTGTATATTCAATTAATAGTTGACTCTTTGATATGGAATAATTTCAACACTGTTTAGTAAGTGTAGAGCATAGGTTGCTCAATCACCATCTCAAGTTACTTGCTTATGAGCCTCTGAGTGCTAGTCTTTTGTGGTTGGAGAATGGCATGTTACAGTGGTTTTTCAAGTTGGGACTTGATTTGCTAACTTGTCATACAAAATGTAGCTATAGTCCTCCCTAGCTAATCTTATTTCCAGGTGAGTGACTCAGTATTTCAGAGAAACAATTATTTTTAATGGCCCTGAGTCTTTCAAGAGTCTCCAGGAAAGGCCCTTGAAGGGCATCACAGAAACATATCTGTGTCTCAGTGGAGGGTTCATCATGTAAACAATTGAGGGAATAAATTATTTCAGAGGAATGGTGATTTCATGAGGAAATAAATTATAGCACTGTCCTGAAAGCTTTACAGGCTACCTTAGTAGACAATAGTATCCAGCCTTAACTACAGTAAAGAATCAAAGTAGGCTATTGGTGATGGGTTGGGAGACAATTCTCTTCCTAGTGCCCAAGAGTAATAAGAACACAGAACTGGGAGAGAAGATCCATCAGGACCAGAAGCAGAGACAAGAGTGGTCAGCTTAAGTGCGATGTGCCAGTGGTTATCACCCTTAGGTCCAGCCTCGATGGTAATGGTGGGTATTAATATCAGCTTCAGACAGGAGTATCCAAGAAGAGTTCAGACATCTTCTGATCCCTCCATAGGGCTAAAAGGGCAACACTGGAATAGGGGAAAGGGAGGAGATAGGCATATTTTCCCCATGGTTCGTTTAACTGCTTACTCTTTAATTGTCATCTTCTGGTTTGGGAAAGGACTGGCTGTATGTATAAATATACAAATACTCACAGCAAGTTTATTTTTCTCTCTCTTTTCCCTTTTATTGAAAATAATGTTTTTTCCTCACATAATCTATCCTGATTATGGCTTCCCCTCTGTCTCCTTTTCCCCATTCCGCCCGTCCCATCCAGACCTAGTTTCTAATAAGAGATCTTCCTGTCTCTTATTAGAAAACAAGCAGGCTTCTAAGGGATAATAATAAAATAAAATATAATCATATAAAACAAAAACTAACACAGTGGAACAGGAAAAAACAAACACACAGAAGGAAGAAAGCCGGAGACGAGGTCTGTGAACAGATATAGATGCAGAGGCATTCTCATTTCACACCTGGGACTCCTGCAAAAACACTAAATTGGAAGTCATAATGTATACACACAGGACCTGTTGGGTAAAAAGAGAGAAAAATATATAAAATAAAAATTGAAAGTTAGATTTAAAAAATCCCAGACATGACATTAGGGGACAGGAACCTCAGATGACACTGATAAGTTGGTCTTCTGTTAGCCATCTAGTGCTGGGCACGCAGCCTGCCCTTAAGAAGAGTTTGTTTCCCCACTGAGACTGATTCGGAGAAAACAAAAATTTAATGTTCCAGTGGTTATCCATTGGAGAGAGCTTGTGGGTTAGGGATGGAGGCACGTGTCCACTTCTTCTCTCAGCTCTAGAATCCCATCTGGTGCAGACCTGTGTGGGCCCTGGGCATCACCACAACTATTTCAATTCTTCCCCCACACCCCAGAGATTCTCACTGGCCAACTAAAAGTAAATGAATTAATTTAGTGATTTCTGTGCTAGGTCTGAGACAGAACAACCCAGTAACCCAGAGTTCATTAGGTTTATGTATGAAGAGAGTTGTGGCTGTGCCTGGTTTCAGCTTTGTTCTTTTGCTTTATTCTACTGTGTTTTGTCATGCAGCCTAAGCTTGTAGATATCTATGTGAGTAGAAGGACACAGAGTGTCCCTCTTTGGGTAAGGCTGTGACTTTTCTCAAACAAAGTTGTCTTTGTGTACCTGAAACATAACTCTCTCTCTCTCTCTCTCTCTCTCTCTCTCTCTCTCTCTCTCTCTCTCTCTCTCTCTCTCTTTCTCTGTCTTAGGCAGAGAATAGTCTCATATTTTCCCTAGAATATCTCATTATCACCTTGTGTAAAGTACTTTTAAATACCCAAGTCACCCATACACATCTCCATTATAACAAATCAGTTTTCAATTGTGTATAGAAAATGCATATGATTAGGCCTGTGTGCATATGCTTGTGAGTGAGTGTGTGTGTGTGTGTAAGTATTTACATGGTTTTGTGGGGATGCTGGTACCTATGTGTGCAGGTGTGTGTGTGTGTGTGTGTGTGTGTGAGTGTGCATGTGTGTGTGAGAACATGTGTGTGTGTGTGTGCGTGTGTGCGTGTGTGTGCGTGTGCGTGCGTGTGCGTGTGTGTATGTGCGTGTATGCGTGTGTGTGTGAGTGTGTGAGTACATGTGTGTATGTGTGTGCATGTGTGTGTGCGTGTATGTGTGTGTGTGAGTGTGTGAGTACATGTGTGTGTGCGTGTGCGTGTGTGTGCGCGTGTGTGTGAGAGTGTGTGAGTACGCGTGCGTGTGTGCGTGTGCGTGTGTGCGTGTGTGTGCGTGTGTGCGTGTGGTGAGGGTGCCCATACATGTAGGTGTGTGCACAGGCCTGCGGTCTCAGTTGGATGTCCTGCTCTACCACTTTCTATCTTTGGGGGTTGTTTTTTGTTTGTTTGTTTGTTTTTTCTGACCCAGTGTCTCTCACTGAACCTAGCACTCACTGTGTCACGTAGACCGTCTGGCTAGTGACTTCAGGGATCATCCAAACTCTGTTTTCTCAAGCTGAGATTGGAGTCATTTTGCTTTTTTACATAGATTCTGGGGCCCTGAATTCAGCTCCTTATTTTTAGCCACTGAACCATTTACCCATCCTACCATTTACAAATCTACTATGATACATCATGACCTGTTGTTTGCTACGTTGTGGAACATGCAGAGATGGCTGGACTTGTCCTCCTTCCAGAAGTTCTCCTACAAGAACAGGATTGATTAAGCACATCATAAAAGAAACCAGAACACTAACTGATTACAAATATCTCTTGACATAAAACATACTTTTGCTTTGAAGAACTACTTAAAAATTGAGCGATTGGTAAAATATTTCACAGACATATTTGCATTCCAAATGTTACAGGTGAATAAAATCTCATGGTAAGCAATGCTGCTTTAACCGCCATGTCAGAAGCTGGCAGGCTGGAGGAGAGTCACATGGATGAGATATTTAAGAAGGAGGCCTGGAGACTTTCATGGAGACTTCACATAGCATCTATGGGTGATTGTGACCATTAGCTGATGTTAGAACCTGTCAAGATTCGTGCACACTTATCTAAGTTGGGATCCAGTTTATGAGCAAGTAATTCTTATATAATTTATATTTAAGGCATTGATACCACTTTACCAGTGTTCAGGAATTCTGCTGCCAAACAGCTGTGTGACCATGGGTTGGGATAAGTATACAAAAAGTTCACTTCCTTGTGTAAAAGTGAGAAGTTGGATTCTATTAACAGTGGACTGCTCTCCTGTTAAATGTATTCTGTGACCATGAATAAGTCAATTATCCAATGATACCTGACTAAGAAGGGACAGGATTTCTATAAACTTATTAAGATTAATTACTTTTCCTTGTCTTGCCAAATTGAAAGAGAGTTGTGGCATAGGGATTCATAAGTCACATTTGATTGGGAAAAAATGTCTGACATTTTTAGTTGACATTATATTTGGCACAAAGCAATAGTAGGTCAAGTTTGCTTCCTTTTGGACTATACGTCACAAACTGACCTTGACATTATTCTGATATCATCTGGCTGTCCCTATAAATTGGAAAGAGACTACACAAAAATTGCAAATTAATAACTTCATGCAGTCTGTGAAGTAGGTGAGTAATTTTGTATTTGCATTTCTGCAGAGGAAATAAATAAAATACCTTTTTTTTTTTTTTTTTTTTTTTTTTTGGTTTTTTGAGACAGGGTTTCTCTGTGTAGCCCTGGCTGTCCTGGTACATACTCTGTAGACCAGGAAATAAAATATCTTATGCAAATCATCTGAGTGTTCTCTGAGTAGCAGCTTGATGTTGGAAAGGTAAGTCTCATGACCTGTAGGTAACATAAAAGGAAGTTAAGTGGTTATTAAACGATCTCACAAAAGTATTAGTTTGGAGAACTATAGTCTAGGGCCTAACTAGATTTTCAAAAATACATATTCTCTCTTCTTGTGAGTAATTGTATTTATGGATACTGAGATGTGCAAATAATATCACGAGATAACGATACCTCTGCAAACCAACTAACAATGATTTTGGGATTTTGTTATTATGGATATACAATTTCAACATTTTAGAAATATCTTATTTTAAAGCCATTAGTAAAATTCATTATCAGGATATTTATAGTTAAATAGGAAAAGGAGATCTGTGCCATGGTCTGAATATTGGTGATTGGATTCATGTTTCTGCTGTGATTTGAAGCAGGCAGAAAGTCCATGGAGATCTCTTTGTGTGTGGATGTGCTGCCATCTTCTGGCCACTAATTGTAATTACATTATCCAACTTTCAAAGGTGGGATTCCCAGTTTGCATTTCTTAGAGGCTGAGATGATTCCTTTGAATAATGCACTTAGGAGGTAAATGGAGGCACAGTACTGAGGAAGTAATAAAGTACTACCACGTGACTGAAGTTTAGTGTCTGTTGAGAATTTGGAACACTTATCTCAGAACAAACTTATTGAGAACGGCGGGATGGGATAAATGTATACCAATTCTTATCAGTCATTCACTTACGGAAAGACTTGGGGATTGTTAATTCCTGGGTACTCTGGGGCTTCCACAGAGGTGCAAGTGATAAATGTCGAGCAGAAAATGCAAGATTCATTCACCTAAACTTGTGGGGACCAGAATTATCCCCTCTTAGACATTTCAAGTCATTGTGAGACAGGCTACTTCTATTTCCATCTCTTTGGATTTTACGCCAACATAATGGCAGTTTCACCTTGGGAAACTGTCCTAATCATTCTGTTATCCCAAATAACTGCCCTAATGCCATTTTAACATTGTTTGCCAGTGGCTTCTGTACATGTGTTCTGAAGCAGAGTGTATTAGGCTCATGTGTCTATTTATCTTAAATTCTCTCTCCCTCTCTCTCTCTCTCTCTCTCTCTCTCTCTCTCTCTCTCTCTCTCTCTCTCTCTCTGTGTGTGTGTGTGTGTGTCTGTGTATGTGCATGTGTACATACACATGAGTAAGTGCACTGGGTGTCATCCATAATCTCACTTCTCTGTGTTTTGAGACAACATATTTCACTAAAACCAAAGCTAGACTGGCAGGTTAGGGAGCTGCAAGGATATACCTGTGTTCTCCTCCAACGTTAGGGTTATAGGTGCATGCCACTCTAACTGTCTTTTTACCTGGGCATCGCAGAACTGAACTCAGGTCTTTATGTTTGTATTGTGGGCATTTCGCTCTCTAAGCTGTTTACCCTAACCCCCTCTTTGTTATCCTCTTGTCTCTGGTCTGAGATGTTTTTAGGTGGAATGCTAATGATGATACTTTATATACTTTGTGAGATTTCAGACTTAGTGTCAGTTGAAGGTATTGAAGGCTGGGGTAGCATGAACCAGGCCTGAAATTTGTGCTAATGGCAATAAAGTAAAACTGTTATTTCTCCTATTGTGTTTGGTGACAAATAAAAAAGAAATCAACCTAACACCATGTGCATGGTTAGTTTTCTCGTAGGATAAGGCCTTATCAATGGGCCAGGATCACTCTTCTATTGACAAGATAACATTTAGTGTCAACAGTCTCAGAAAACTGACTGATTGGCCTTGAAGAGAATGAGCACCTGAGCATATGTTTATATGTAGCCGTATCCTGCCACTACGGTTACTCTGATAATAGGTTCACTGTGATAGCAGTGAGGTGGGTGAGAGCAGAAGCCAGTTTCTATCACCTGGTTAAGTCAGCCTGTCAACCCATCCCATGTTTTCTGCTAAGAGTGATATTGATTGACATTGGTTTGAGATTGAAAAGTATGTGTGCCTATAGTTCAAGTCACATATTTTCTTATACAATTTTATTCATCTCTGATCTTTCACAATAGCTTCTTCAAGGTTCTGACAAAAATTAAGGGCATTTATAATATATAGAGGTCTGATAATATTTTTTAGGAAAGGTCACTTCCTCATTCATAAGTATGATGAGTTCTTTTAGTAAAGCTCACATAATGAAGCTCAGTTCAAAGTATCCTTTGTAAAAACAGGGTCTTTAAAAGATTCTAGGGCAAGACCATACATTTGGGCTGACATCATTTTCAAATGAATATGAAAATGATTTTACCCACACCTGTTAGGAACTAAGAAGAAGAGGAAAGAAAAAGGAAGATTAATTTTAATCCCATTTTATGAGATAAATATGGTAGCAAAGCAATTCATAATCCTGCAAAAATTCAAATTTCAAAAGTTCACCCATATTTCTGGTGAACACAGAAAAAATTTCCAACAAAATACTAGCTAACCAAGTCCCATAGCTAACAAAAAGAATAACTCACGTGGTCAAGTGAGATTTGACATAAGACAAAAATTCTACAAAATAAATAAGTAAACATAATTTCCCATGAGAATGAAGCAAATGCCAAAGTTGTGTATAGCAAAAGCAGAAAAGACATCTGAGGAAATCCAATATTGCTTCATAACTTAAAATGTTCAACAGGTTGGGTGTGGAAGAGTTAAGTGTCAGGACAATAGAGGCTATGTATGACAAACATTTAGTTAGTGTCACAGTCACTGGTGAAGACCTGAAAACATTTCCTCAAATTTTAAAGACCTGGCCTGGAACTACCCTACCTCCCAGAACCTCTCCTGTTGCTCCATTCCACCAAGACAACATAATGTACGTATATATGTATATATATGTTGTGGTGGTTTGAATATGCTTTGCCCAGGGAGTGGCACTCTTTGCAAGTGTGGCCTTGTTGGAGAAAGTGTGTTACTGTGGGTTTGGGCTTTAAGACCCTCATCCTAGCTACCGAGATGCCTTTAGAACGAGAGGTAGAACTCTTAGCTCCTACAGAACCAAGTCTGCCTGAATGCTGCCATGCTTCCTGGCATAACGATAATGGAACTTGTAAGCAATCTCCAATTAAATGTTGTTCTTTATGAGTTGCAGTGATCGTGGTGTCTCTTCACATCAGTAAAACCCTAAGACATTAAGTTGGTACCAAGAGTGGGGTATTGCTGTGATAGGCCTGACCAGGCTTTTGTTTGGAAGAATGTGGATTTTGAGACTTTGGATTGTGAATGTAGTGGAATGCTTTAAGTGGGACTTAATGGGCTATCTTAGTAGGAATATGGAAGGCTGTTGCTGAGGGTGATTTGAACTGTGGAAGCCTGCCTATAGAGGTTTCAGAGGAGAAGAATTTTAATATGTGACTGAGAGATTGTTCTTGTGACGTTTTGATGAAGAATGTGTCTGGTTTTTGCCATTGTCTGAAGAGTATATATGAGGCTAAGGTAAAGAGATTTATATTAATTGCACTGACAAAGGAAGTCTCAAAAAAGCCCAACAGAGACTTTGTTCTTTGGTTAAGTCACACGAAGAGCATTTTGAACAAGCATAACAAGCTTAGAAAGCAAAAATATAAAATGTATGGTTCAAATAGTAAAGGAGAACCAGGAAGTGAAATGGAACTGAGTTCTGTGTTCAAGGACATAAACAGGTTACTTTGTGGCAAGATTCCACCCAGCTAAGCTTATTGTTTATACCTTTGCCATTGAACAAGGAATAGTTCTATCATATTAGGTATTATTATTGCTTAATTATTGTTTTCACTTGGACTTTTAATCTGGACTAAACTACAATCCAGAAATGAAAGACACAGGCTTTTGATCTGGATCTTGAGGCAAAGTAGCCATGAAAAGCTTAGTCCTAGGCAAAGTGGCACAGATGTTTAATTCCAGGAGACAGAGGCAAGCTGATCTCTGAGTTTAAGGCCAGTATAGTACAGAGCAAGTTCCAAGTAGAGAAAAGCTTAAATCCAGGTGTGGTGTGTAGAGGAATTTCCCTTTATTATCTGATTGGCTAATAAAGATGACAAATAGCCAATCGCTGGGTTAAAATGAGGAAGTGGGTTTTCTGTGCGTGACAGGAAGAGAAGAGGAGGAATTGTTGGAGAAGGCGGATGGAGGAGGACAGAGGGAGAGAAGTTGGAAGGAAGATGGAGCAGAAGCACATGGCCTGGAGGAACTGCAAGTATCAGGGATTTCTTAGGTGGGGAAGAAAGTGGTGTAGAGGCATATCTGCCCAACATAGGTGTGCAGTTTATAAATATATAACTGAGTTATGTTTTCCTTGCATGGGCGTATTGGGGTTGGAGAATTACCACAACATGGTGAACCACATCTGTAATCCCAGCACTTAGGAGACAGGCACACAGACCTCTCAGTTCAAGATCAATCTACAGAGCAAGTTCTAAGACAACCAAGCTTAGGCAGTAAAGGAGTTGGAAAACAGAAACCTCATAATAATATAATAGAACAAGGGGACATGTTCCAACCACAGCAAGCATCAGAACTCAGCAGCTTCAGCCATGTGGCTCTGACGTTAGAGTCAAACATAGAAGAGACTACTGGGACAATTGATACTGGTTAACTAGAGGTAAGAAATTAACAGTGATTAAGAAGAGGCCAACATCATTGAGGTGAAATCTCTGGGAAGTCTTTTCTGAGAGTATAAATAAGCTGTGTTCCAGAGATAGCCAAGGTTGTACCTCCTGCTTCAGCTGGACTTGGTAATATGTAAGAATTACCAATGTGTTACTGGTTTTGAAGGTACAAAGGGGTTATGGAAAGCAGCTGAGTTTGGCACTGTGAGATGCCAGGGAAGGACACTGGTAAAGGTGTAGCCTCAGTTGCAGTTGATGGCCAAGGACTGAAAAAGGAGTTGAAGATCAGAAGACCACTTTGACATCAGACAGAGGTACAGTTTGGAATTTTCCCAGTTGGTTTCCAGTCTTGCTTTTGGGGATTACAGTTAAGTTATTGGATGAATCTCAGAAGAGATTTTGAACTTTGGACTTCTTTTTCATATATAGATTTTACTGTTTGTCCTTTAATATACACTTTGGTTACATATTAACTGATGCAAGCCACAGCACCTACACAGTCCCAGACCCACACACCCCAAAAGTGAGTTTACACATTCCAGTCTGAAATTCTCACAATGGTTCCCTAACATGTGGAGTGAGGACTATTATGGTTGGAAAGGCTAAATGGAAGCTATTAGAGTTGCCTCTGCCAAAGAAAATAGTGAATCAAAAACAGTACCATATTCCTGGAGGAATTGCAGAAATTACTGCCACTATCAAGGACTTGAGAGATGCAGGGATGGTGGTTCCCACCACATCTCCCTTTAACTCTCCTCTCTGGCCAGTGCAGAAGACAGATGGATCATGGAGAATGACAGTTGACTATCGAAAACTAAATCAGGTAATAACTCCGATTGCAGCTGTATCAGATGTAGTTTTGTTACTTGAGCAAATTAACACATCTGGTACCTGGTATGCAGCCATTGATCTAGCAAATGCCTTCTTCTCAGTACCTCTCCATAAGGACCATCAGAAGCAATTTGCTTTTAGTTGACAAGGCCAGCAGTATACCTTTATAGTTTTGCCTCAAGGATATTAACTCTCCTATCCTGTGTCATAACTTAGTTAGAAGGGATCTTGATCGTTTGTCTCTTCCACAAAATATCACATTGGTGCACTATATTGATGACATTATGCTGATTGGACCAAGTGAGAAGGAAGTGGCAACCACTTTGGACTCATTGATAATGCATATGCGTATCAGAGGATGGGAAATAAATCCAATCAAAATTCAAGGACCATCTACTTCAGTGAAATTCTTAGGAGTTCAGTGGTGTGGGGCATGTAGAGATACTCCTTCTAAGGTGAAAGATAAATTATTGCACCTGGCCCCTCCCACCACCAAGAAAGAAGCACAGCGTTTAGTGGGTCTATATGGATTCTGGAGACAGTATATTCCTCACTTGGATGTGTTACTCAGGTCCATTTACCAAGTGACTTGGAAAGCTGCTAGCTTTGTGTGGGGTCTGTAACAGGAGAAGGTTCTTCAACAGGTCCAGGCTGCTGTGCAGGCTGCTCTACCACTTGGATTATATGATCCAGCAGATCCAGTGGTACTTGAGGTGTCAGTGGCAGATAGAGATGCTGTTTGGAGCCTTTGGCAGGATCTTGTAGGTGAATCACAGAAGAGACCTTCGGGATTTTGGAGCAAATCTCTACCATCATCTGCAGACAACTATTCTCCTTTGAATAACAACTCTTGGCCTGCTATTGGACCTTAGTGGAAACTGAACGTTTGACAATAAGACACCAAGTAACCATGTGACCTGAACTGCCCATCATGAGCTGGGTGTTATCAGACCCTCCAAGTCATAAAGTAGGACGTGCACAGCAGCAGTCTATTATCAAATGGAAGTGGTACATCTGTAATCGAGCCCGAGCATGTCCTGAAGGCACAAGCAAGTTACATGAAGAAGTTGCTCAAATGCCTATGGTTTCTACTCCTGTAACAGTGCCATCTGCTACCAAGTATGTGCCTATAGCTTCATGGGGTGTTCCCTATGATAGGCTGACTGAAGAAGAGAATACTAGGACTTGGTTTACTGATGACTCTGCACGTTATGCAGGCACCACCCAGAAGTAGACAGCTGCAGCATTACAACCTCTTTCTGGGACAACCCTGAAAGATACAGGTGAAAGAAAATCTTCACAGTGGGCAGAACTTCTGGCAGTACACATGATATTACAGTTTGTTTGGAAGAAGAAATGGTCAGATATTCAATTATTCACTGACTCATGGGCTGTAGCTAATGGATTGGCTGGATGGTCAGGGACTTGGAAAGATCACGATTGGAAAATTGGTGAGAAAGACATCTGGGGAAGAAGAATGTGGATAGATCTCTTCAAATGGGCAAAGGATGTGAAGATATTTGTGTCCCATGTAAATGCTCACCAAAAGGTGACTTCAGCCAAGGAGGAGTTCAATAATCAAGTGGATAAGATGACCGGTTCTGTGGACAGTCAGCCTCTTTCCTCAGCCATCCCTGTCATTGCTCAGTGGGCACATGAACAAAGTGACCATGGTGGCTGAGATGGAGGATATGCTTGGGCTCAACAACATGGGCTTCCACTCACCAAGACTGACCTGGCTATGGTTGCTGCTGAATGCCAGATCTGCCAACAGCAGAGACCAACACTGAACCCCAGATATGGCACCATTCCTCGAGGTGACCAGTCAGCAACCTAGTGACAAGTTGACTACATTGAACCACTTCCTCCATGTAAGGGACAATGTTTTGTTCTTACTGGGGTACTTATTCTGGTTATGGATTTGCCTTTCCTGCACGTAATGCTTCTGCCAAAACCACCATCCGTGGACCTACAGATGCCTTATTCATCGTCATGCTATTCCACACAATATTGCTTCTGACCATGGAACTCATTTCACAGCCAGAGAAGTGCAACAGTGGGCCCACGATCATGGAATTCACTGGTCTTACCATGTTCCCCATCATCCTGAAGCAGCTGGTCTGATAGAAAGATGGGATGGCCTTTTGAAGACACAGTTACAGCGCAGATTAGGTGGCAGCAGCATGGAGGGTTGGGACAGAGTTCTTCAGGAGGCAGTATATGCTTTGAATCAGCGTCCAATATATGGTACAGTTTCTCCCATAGCCAGGATCTATGGGTCCAGAAATCAAGGGGTGGAAAAGGAAATAGTTCCACTCACTATCACCTTGTGACCCTCTAGGAAAATTTTTGCTTCCTGTCTTCACAACTCTAGGTTCTGCTGGCCTAGAAGTTTTGGTTTCAGA
>CM052701.1:84882969-84897449 GCA_028551405.1 Uromys caudimaculatus | reverse complement strand
CTACAACAAACATTTCATTGAACTGGAAAGTCAGACTTCCCCCTGGTCATTTTGGGCTTCTAATGCCCTTAAACCAACAGGCTAAGAAAGGAATAACAGTGTTAGGAGGGGTGATAGATCCAGATTACCATGGGGAAATTGGATTGCCTCTCCACAATGGAGGTAAGAAGGATTATGTCTGGAGTGCAGGAGATCCCTTAGGGCATCTCTTAGTACTACCATGTCCTGTGATTAAATTCAATGGGAAACTACAATAGCCTAATTCAAGCAGGATGACAAAGGATGTAGATCCATCAGGAATGAAGGTATCCTCTAAGAAAAGAGCCAAGACCTGCTGAGGTGCTTGCAGAGGATGGAGGAAATACAGAATGGGTAGTAGAGGAAGGTAGTTATAAATACCAGCTAAGAATATGTAACCAGCTGCAGAAATGAGAATTATAAAGTAATATGAATGCTTCTGTTGTATTTTGTTAAGAACATATTTGTCTTCCAATTTCTTTAACATCAGTTGGTATTTAAGTTGAGATACTAAAGGAATGTTCCCAAAGGACATTGCCCCATTGTAAGTTTATAAATGTGTTTGTGATTGTACGAGGAATAGTTATATCATGTTAAGTGTATTTATGACCTTGTTATTGTTTCATGTGGATATGAGATATTATTTGTGTCAAGTTGACAAGGGGTGGATTGTAATGGCTATTCCTGATTGTCAACTTGACTATATCTGGAGTGAATTACAATCCAGAGTTAGAAGGCTCACCTGTGATCTAGATCTTGAGTCTGGAATACACAAGTTTCAGGTGTGGTGGTACGCACACCTCTAACCTGAGCTGCTCCTGCTGCTGGAGATCTACTTAAGGACACTGGAAGAAGGTTCAATCTTCTTCACCTGTGAGCCTTGTGGGACTAAGCGACTGCTAGATCCTTGGGTTTTCATTCACAGCTACTGCTGACCATTGTTGGGGAGTTTGACTACAGACTAAGTCATTAAGAAATTCCCTTACTGTATAAGTTCTGTGACTCTAGAGAACCCTGACTAATACAATTATGTATACTATCGTCTCATCTGCAAATAGGAATACTTTGACTTCCTTTCCTATTTATATCCCCTTGATCTCCTTTTTTTTTTTTTTTTTTGGTCTAATTCCTCTAGTTAAAACTTAAAGTACTATATTGAATAGAGAGAGTGGGCAACCTTGTCTCTGACTTTAATGGGATTACTTCTACTTTCTCTCCATTTAATTTGATGTTTGCTGTTAGTTTGCTATATATTGCTTTTATTGTGTTTACATATGTGCCTTGAATGCCTGATCTCTTTAAGACTTTTAACATGAAGGGCTGTTAGTATTTTGTCAAAAGCTTTTTCAGCATCTAGTGAGATGGTCAGGTGATTTTTTTTCCTTGAGTTTGTTTATATAATGTATTTCGTTGGAGGATGTTCTTATATTGAACCATCCCTGCTGGGATAACGCCTACTTGATTGTGGTGAATGATGTGTTCTTGGAATTGGTTTGTGAGAATTACTCAATATAATTTTGCATTGATATTCATAAGAGAAATTGGCCTGAAGTTCTCTGTCTTTGTTGGGGCTTTGTGTGGTTTAGTTATCAGAGTAACTGTGGCTTCATAGAATGAACTAGGTAGTGTTCTTTCTGTTTGTATTTTGTGGAATAGTTTGAGGAGCGTTGGTAGTTAATCTTCTTTGAAGGTCTGGTAGAATTCTGAACTAAAACCATCTGGCCCTGGGCTGTTTTTAGTTGGGAGCTTTTTAATGACAGCTTCTATTTTCTGAAGGGTAGGGGATTATTTAGATAGTTTACCTGATTTTGATTTAACTTTAGTACATGATATTTGTTTAGAAAATCATCCATTTTGTCTAGACTTTCCATTTTTTCGAGTACACCCTTTTGTAGAAAGAGCTGATTTCTTTGAATATCCTATATTTCTTTTGTTATGTCTCCCCTTTCATTTCTGATTTTGTTAATTTGGATACTGTCTCTGTGCCTTTTATTTAGTTTGGCTAAAGGTTTATCTATCTTCATTATTTTCTCAAAGAACTAGCTTTTAGTTTTTTTGACTCTTTGTATTGTTCTCTTTGTTTCTAAGTAGCTGATTTCAGCCCTGAGTTTGACTATTTTCTGCCATCTACTCCTGTTGGTTGTATTTGCTTCCTTTTGTTCTAGAGCTTTCAGGTGTGCCATTAAGTTGCTAGTGTATGTTCTTTCCAATTTCTTTATGAAGGCACTTAGTACTGAGACTTTTCCTCTTAGCACTGCTTTCACTGTGTCCCATAAGTTTGGGTATGCTGTGCCTTCATTTTAATTGAATTCTAGAAAGTCTTTAATTTCTTTATTTCTTCCCTGACCAAGTTATCGTCGAGTAGAGAGTTGTTCAGTTTCCATGAGTATGTGGGCTTTCTCGTGGTTTTGGTACTATTGATGTTTAGCCTTAGTCTCTGGTGATCTGATAGAATGCAATGGAATATTTCAATCTTCTTGTATCTATTGAGGCTTGTTTTGGGTCTGATTGTATAGTCAAATTTTGGAGAACATTTGTTGATGTGCTGAGAAGAATGTATATTCTTTTGTTATGGGGTGAAATATTTTGCAAATGTCTGTTAAAGCAATTTAATTCATAACTTCTGTTAGTTTGATTGTGTCTCATTTAGTTTCTGTTTCAAGGACATGTCCATTGGAGAGAATGGGTGTTGAAGTCTCCCACTGTTACTGTGTGAGGTTCAATGTGTATTTTGAGCTTTTGTAAAGTTTCTTTTAGAAATGTTGGTGACCTTGCATTTGAGACATGAATATTCAGGACTGTGACTTCATCTTGGTGAATTTTTCCTTTGATGAGTATGAATTGTCCTTCCCCATCTCATTTGATAACTCTTAGTTGAAAGTCTATTTTATTGGATATTAGAATGGCTACTCCAGCTTGTTTCTAGGAACTGTTTGCTTTGAAAACTTTTTTCCAGGCCTTTACTCTGAGGTAGTGTCTATCTTTGTTTCTGAGGTGAGTTTCTTGTATGCAGCAGAATGCTGGGTCCTGCTTGTGTATCCAGTCTATTAGCTTGTGTCCTTTAACTGGGGGGATTGTGTCCATTGATGTTAAGATATATTAATTGACCAATGATTGTTAGTTAGTTCCTGTTATTTTGTTGTTGTTGTTGGTAGTGTGTGTGTGTGTGTGTGTGTGTGTGTGTGTGTGTGTGTGTGTGTGTGGTGTGTGGTGTGTGTGTTTCTTTTCTTTTGGGTTTGTTGTGAGAATTTTTTTGGTATTTTTTGGGTGTTATTACACTCCTGTGTAGGAGTTTTCCTTCTAGTATTCTCTGTAGGGCTGGATTAGTAGAGAGATATTGTGAAAATTTGGTTTTATTATGAAATATATTGGTTTCTCAATCTACAATGACTCAGAGTTTTGCTGGGTATCATAGTCTGGGATGGTGTCTGTGGTCTCTTAGGGTCTGCAAGACATCTGTCCAAGATCTTCTGGGTTTTAGCATCTGTCTTGAGAAGGCAGATGTAAGTTTGATGTTTGCCTTCATGTGTTACTTGGTCTTTTCCCCTTAGAACTATTGATAGTCTTTCTTTGTTCCATACATTGAGTGTTTGGCAGGAGGATTTTCTTTTCTGGTTCAATCTATTGGGTGTTCTGTAGTCTTCTTGTATATTTTAGCCATCTCTTTCTTTAGGTTTGGGGCATTTTCTTCTATGATTTTGGCCCTTTGTAGTAGTAATCTTTACCATCTTGTATTCCTGTTATTCTTAGATTTGTTGTTTTTGTTGTGTTCCAAATTTCCTGGATGTTTTAGGTTCAGAACTTTTTACATTTGGTATTGTCTTTGACTGATGTATCTATATCTTCTATTGTATCTTCTATGCCTGAGATTCTCTCTTTTATTTCTTGCATTTTCTTGGTGATGGTGGTGTCTATAATTTCTGTTCTCTTTCCTAAGTTTTTCATATCCAGGGTTGCCTCCATTTGTGATTTTTTTTATGGTTCTCTTTCCATTTTTTAGGTTTTAAACCAATTTGTTCAATTCCTTCACCTGTTTGTTTGTATCTTCCTGATTTTCTTTAAGGGAATTATTTGTTTCCTCTTTAAGGGCTTGTATCTGTTTGATTGTGTGTGTGTGTGTGTGTGTGTGTGTGTGTTTCTGTTACTTTAGGGGATTTTAATATCCTCTTTAAAGGCCTCTATCATCTTTATGAGATGAAATTTGTGGTCAGAATCTTGCTCTTCAGGTGTGTTAGGCTATCTAGGGCTTGCTGTGGTAGGAGAACTGCTTTAGGATGCTGCCAAATTGCATTGGCTTCTGTTTATTATATTCTTGTACTTGCCTTTTGCCATTTGGTTGTCTCTGGTGTTAACTGGCCTGGGTGTCTCAGATTGGAGCAGGCCTCCTTGGAGGCAGGTAGAGTTGTGCATCCTGGGTTAGAGAAGTTCTTCTAAGAGGCAGGCAGTGCAGTCTTTGGATAGAGCAGGCTTCCTGTGTCCTTGGTTAGAGCAGTCCTCCTGGGAGACAGGAAGGGCTGTGGGGACAGGGAGTGGGCATGCTGATCTGCCATGGGTGCAGGTAAGGGTGCAGACCAGAAGGGTGATGGGCTGTAGAGGAATTTTAATTTAGTAACATGGTTACTCTGGCTAGAGATCACATCCAAAGATTTTCTAGGTCAGTGTGCTCTAGCTGGAACACAGACACACATTCCATCCCTCTGGCTGAAAGACAGATTCTCCCTTAATACACACCTTTAAAAAATCAATTAATTATTATTTATTAATTTAAAATTAATCAATTAAATAAATTATTTATTATTTGTTTGCATACCAATATCAACCTTCCTATCTGCCCTGGTTCTTATTTTATATCCCCTGCCCTATTTCCCTTCCCCTTCTCCTCTGAAAAGGGGATCCCCTCATATCATTCCACCCTGGCATATCAAGTCACTGCAGGACTGGGAGCATCTTCTCCCACTGAGTCCAGGCAAGGCAGTCTAGCTAGAGGAACTGGATCTACAGGGAGGCAAGAGATTCAGGGACAGTCCCCAGTCCATTTGTTGGGGATCCGAAACAATGTAGGTAAGGCTAGTTTGTAGAAGGAAGCAGCCGTGTTTGAAAGTCATGTTTAATTGAAGGAGAGATAAAATGATGAATTGAGGAAGATTTGACAGAATGAGTCAGAGATAGAATATGTCCAACTTTTATGAGAGAACAGCACAGGAAGAAAGGCAACTTAGAGAGAAGAGAGAAGGCAATTTTACTCATGACAGTTTTACAGAGCGAAGTTGCAGATGTAGACAGAATGAGCCAGAGAATGAGAATGAGCCGGAAGATTAGAAAAGATTGCCAGAGTTAGTTTGAGGCCAAGCAGAGCAATTCAGTGAGAAGATGAGGGAAGCCAGAGTGAATCAGTCAGATTAGAGATGAATTTGAGCCAGAACAGCTTAGTTGAAGCGGATAGCTAGATTTCAGAAAGAACTAGATAGGGTGAGCTTATTCAGCAGTAAGTCTCAGAGGCTGAATCATTCTAGACCTCGGTTAGTAGACTAAAGATGGAAGATTAAATTGTATGGGAGCCAAAGCTTCCAGACCTAGTCCTAGGGACAGTTAGAACAGAGAGGAAATGCTCTGGGCTCAGCACAATTCATTCATTCACAGATCTTGGATATAACTCTCATCACATCCCATCATCAGAGAAAATAAAAGTTACATTTACAAATAGGAAGAACTCTAAAGTATTTTTAGTAGCAAATCATTTGATAGTAAACATATGTTACCCTATAAATTCCAACCGGAAACTTCTATAGGTTGTAAACATTTCAGTAGCTGGATACAAAATTGCTTCATGAAATCAGTCGTCCTCCTATATAGTTTCAGAAATAAATCAGACACACAGCATCTTTTATTATAGCCTCAAATAATATAAAATATCTTGAGGGTAACTCTAACCAAGCAAATGAAAGACTTATATGATTAAAAAATTTCAAGTTTTTGAGGAAAGAAATTGAAGAAGATATCACAAGATGGAAAGATCTCCTATGCTCATAGATTTGTAGGGTTAACATAGTAAATATAGTCATTCTACCAAAAGCAATCTACAGATTCCATGCAATCTTCATCAAAATTCCAGCACAATTCTTCACAGATTTTGAAAAAAACAATTTGCACCTTCATATGAACAAGCAAAAAACCTAGAAAAGCTAAAACAATCCTAAACAATAAAAGAACTGCTGGGAGTTTTATCCTTTTTGATTTTAAATACTATAGAGTTAATTTAATGAAAAAAAAATGCATGGTATTGGCATAAAAATAGACATGTTTATCAATGTAATCAAATTGAAGACCCAGACATAAATTGTCATAATTTTAGGCACCTGATTTCTGATAAAGAAGCCAGAAATACACACTGGAAAAAAAAGATAGCATCTTTAACAAATGTTTTTGTCAAACGGGACAACTGCATGTAGAAGAATGCAAATAGATCCATATTTATTACCCTGCACAAAACTCAAATCCAAGTGTATCAAAGATCTCAATATAAAACCAGACACACTCAACTTGATAGAAGAGAAAATGGGGAAAAGCCTCAAACTCATTGGCACAGGAGATGATTTTCTGCATAGACCAAGAGCTCAAGAACTAAGATTAACAACTAATAAATGGGACCTTATGAAACTGAAAAGACTATGTATGGCAAAGAACACTGTTATTTGGGCAAGGCAGCAGGTTACAGACTAAGAAAACTTTTTTTATTAACTTACATGATAAGGTGAAATATAAATCCCCATCTTATAGAGGACTAATATCTAAAATATATAAAGAATTCAAGAACATATGTATCAAAAGCTCAAATAATACAATTAAAAATGGGGAACAGACCTAAACAAAGAATTTTCAATAAAAGAAATTCAAATAGCTGAGAAACACTTAAGAACATTTGCTCAACTATATTCATAACAGTTTTATTTATAGTAGCCAGAAACTGGAAAAAACCTAGGTGTCCCTCAACTGAAGAATGGATAAAGAAAATGTGGTACATTTACACAATGGAATACTATACAGCTATTAAAAACTAAGACATCATGAATTTTGCAGGCAAATGGATGGAACTTGGGAATATCATCTGGAGTGTGGTGACCCAGTTCCAAAAGGACCTTCATGGTATGTACTCACTTATAAGTGGATATTAGCCATAGAATCCAGGTACAATGTCGCACTCCACAGACCGAAAGAAGCTAAATAAGAAGGAAAGCCCAAGAAAGAATGCTTGCATCAAAACAAAAACAAACAAAAACCCCAAGCTCCTCTTAACCAACTGAACAAAGCTCATATGAACTCACAGAGACTGAAAACACAAGCACAGGACCTGCACAGTTCTGTGTCAGGTCTTCTGCACATATAATTGTTTTCAGTGTAGTATTTTTATGTCCCCCTCCTGAATGTGTGAGTGAGAGGGTATCTCATTCTTGTGCCTCCTCTTGGTGCTCTTTCCCTTGTGTTGGTTTGCCTTATCCAACTTCAATGTGATGATTTTGCTTTATCTTATTTTATTTTTTTGTTGTTATCTCTTAGAAGCCTGTTGTTTTCTAAAGAGACACAAAATGGAAGTGGATTTAGATGGCAAGGGAGTTGGGAGAGAACTGGAATGTGTAGAGGAAGAGAAAACTGTAATCAGAATGTATTGTATGAGAAAGGAATATATTTCTAATAAAGGGGGATAACAAGTCACAAGATAGTCTTTCTTGATAATTACATGAAGTGTATTTAATAACTGAATACACTAGTACTGTTGGTTAAAATGGTCTTTAAATGTTTATATACACATTGCATGTGTTCTTTATACTCATTAATATTTAAGTCACATTGTTATGTCAATTATTGAGAGAATCCTATTGACATCTCCCGTTCCAATTGTGAATACATTTGTTTCTCCTTAAAGTTCTATTATAATATTTTGAGGATCTGTTTTCCTCAATTTCCTAAATATTTAGGAGTGTAACATTTTCATGATAATTTGGTCTTATTATGAATATAGAATTATCTTCTTTTGTGTGATGATTTTCTTTGGCTCAAAATATGCTTAGTCTAAAGTTAATATAGCTGTATTCAAATTTACTGCTTCCTATTATACTATAAATACCATAAATAAATACACTACAAATAAGAAATCAATACTATATATACAAAATAAGCTGCTAATGAAATATTTTGGGACTTTGTGTTCGATCTCCTGTTGGGACAAACAATGAGAATTTCGGAGGCAGTGGTGACTAAGTATGTAATCTGTGTCAGCCAGCCTTATACTTTCTTCTTTTTCATGGCACTGTTCTGTTAATGTTTTTCTGTTGCTGCTATTCTATTCCTGGACTTTATTTCTTCTTCAGTTTATCAAAACCTTCTTACTTTTATTGACAATTTCATTTTGAAAAAAATTTCAAATCCTCTAGATTCTTTTGCAATTCAACAGCTGTTTTAATTTTGAACCTAGAGATAAGCAAATTCTTAGATCTGCTTTTTATATTTATGTCTGATTATAATCTGTTCCAGTAAGTTCCAGATCTATAATAATGATAAACAACATTAAGAAGCACCTACCAATTAAGAAGTACTCAGCTCAGCACGTCTAGCATCTATGTTAACTAGAGATTGTTTCTCTATTTTGGAGAACAAAGGAATATGACACAGTCAGTCTTGCCTTAACATGACAATGAATAAACCTGGGATTGGGGTTTATGCTTAAATGATATGGTTTCAGAATGGAGGAGAATGTCTTCTTCCAGATGCACTGGGACATCACTCTGCTGATGGGAGAAAAGATGATGATAAGGAGGATAGATTAGGAACACAAAACACACACATACACACACACATACACACACACACACACACACACACACACACACACACACACACACACACACACACACGTTGGAATGAGATGCAATTAGAAAATAATACTTGGCCAAAATGCCGTTAAGATCATTTCAAGTTTATGCCTTCAGGTGTAAACCTTTGAGGATTAAGTTCCTTAGGGACCTGTCTCTGAATGATTGTGTGCTCCTAGGAGAAGGTCCTTTAGTCTCTGCAGTATATGAACCAATGTTAAGTTCAGGGTTTCATTCTTCATGCCTAGATATGTTAGGGTAGGAGGTTCATCTTCCCCAAGTATTTATAAACCTATTTTCCCACAATGATTATCATCATGAAGAAAGTCAGATCTTCTATGTTCTAGAAATGACCATTCCCTTTAAAGTAACTGGCAGAGATGAAGAAGGGATATCTGTAAAGAAGTGAGTACCCTGGGTTTTGGACAACAGGAAGTTTTGAAACACGATGGAGAAACAATAATGGTATGAAATGGGGGAACATAGTCTCCCACCCCTAAGATTTTGGTATTTTACTCACAGAATTATCAGAGTCCACAATTGTTCTATGTGACATTTAAACCAATTTGCCTGGTGTTAAATCATAAACATGACATAAAGATGTTGGGAATAATAATACATTACATTCTTTAAAATCACTGAGTAATTTTTAAACACTCACAACGTAATCCACGACATGTATGAGAAATAATGGATGTTATTTATTTTAGCTTCATGTTTATAAAATGTAAGCATCTTTGAAGCATAATTTTCTAACATTAGAAATATATACAACTTTATTTTTCAATTGGAAATATAAATATTTCAAATATAGAGAGAGAAACAGGTTGTCTGCAAAAAATTCTAAAGTAACAAAATGTTAGATATGAAAATTCCATGATAATCCTTTTCTCCACTTTAGGAGTAACTTAAAATAACTTATACTGAAATTATTAATAATTAAATGATAATCTGTTTATGAACTTGTAGCAATCTATATTACACTTTGTCTTACCACACCTATATAGTTAGTGCCATGAGAGTGGACAAAGAGAATGTAGGACATTTCTACAATGGACAATACTCAAGAAAAATCTGGAACTGTCTAAATGCTTAAAACACAACCATACAAGATCAACGTAATAATGAGATTACATAGTAATAAATCATAGAGTTTGTCATTTAAACTACCCTTCAAACTTCACATATATTAATAGTCAAGGAACAAACTGCTTTTTCTTTGAAGGAGTACTTTATTGTATAAGCCACATATTTTTGAATAACTTGTTATACATAATGATCTAGGTGATTGAAGTTGTTGCCACTATTATTGACTCATGAGTCACACAAAAATATAGTCTAGAAGGTTTTACCTGTATTAAACTATTATAAATTTACTATTTCATTTATTTTATTATTTGATTTGATTTGATACTTGCAGTCATATATTATAATGCTTGATTTTAAAGAAATTTATGTGCATATGTTATTTTAAGTTTGTGAATGCTTAATTTTCTTTACGAATTCCATGATATTGTTCTTAACATTTGTCAGGCCCATGATCTGTAAGTTAGAATCTCTTCTGCTATTCCCTGACAGCACAATCATTTACTGGAAGAATGTGATTATGAAAAACATTACCCCTTCACTTTCTTCTCAGTGTATCATCTTACATTATTTTCCTTGATCTATCTTTGACTTTATACCAGTCATATACTAATTTATTTTCTCTTTTAATTAAAGGATCATTATTAAATAAAAATAATATGTTTTACTATTCTACAGGATAGTTATCCTTTTTGCCAAATATGTAATTGTCCTTCCCATTCCCTTTATAATGAGAAGATGAAGCACACTGAAACATATACAAATGAACTGCACCTTTATAGTATTTTCATATTGGTCATTATTTAGTAAGAATTGGATGCCATATTTAACCTTTCTGTAATATATGACATAGGATGCTAAACATTCAGTTGTGTTTACAGTGTTCCTAATGAAAGTATACCCAAGTAAGATTTTTATAATTGTGTGCATGCATGCATGTGCATGTGCGTGCATGTGTCCATGTGTGCGTGCATGCATATGTGTGTGTGTGTGTATGCATGTGCATGTTAGGTCTGTGCATATGGATGCCAGAGGAAAACCCCAACTGCTATTTTATACTGTCTACCTTGATTTTGCAGACTGGGTCTCCCACTGGTTTGGCTTGCTAAGTGGGAAAGACCAATTGGTAAGTCATCCCAAGGATTCTAATCATCTCTGTCTCTCCTGATCTGGGATAATAAGCACATACCTTCAAGTCGAACTTAAAATGTAATTCTAGGGAGGAAATTTCAGTACTCACATTTGTAGGCCAAGAACTTCAAAAACTGACTTATTTCCCAAACCATTTAATATAGTTTCATTATTCCACCACAGAGTAAGATGCAAAAAATATAGAGTAATTTTTAGTACAATTTTAAAATCAAAGGATGTATTAGATCAATGTAATAACATAAATCGCTTTAAATTTTTATTTATTTTATTTATTCACTTTACATCCTGTTCACTGCCCCCTCTCAGTCATTTCCTCCCACATTCCTTCCCTCATCCAGCCTCTGTTCTCCTCTAAGCAGGTAGGGTCCCCATGGGTAATCCCTCCACCTCGGTATTTCATGTCTGCGAGGCTAGTTGCTTCCTCTCATACTGAGGCCTGACAAGGCAGCTCAGGTAGTAGAACATATTCCTATACAGGCAACAGCTTTTGGGATAGCCCCCATTCCAGTTTGGGACCCACATGAAGGCCAGGCTGCACATCAGCTACATATGAGCAGGAAGGCCAAGATACAGTCTGTGTATGTTCTTTGGTTGGTGGTTAAGACTCTGAGAGCCCCATTATCCTGTCTACAAGAAATGCAGACACAGGGGATGGAGCAGAGACTGAGGGAATGACCAACTAATAAATGGTCAACTTGAGATCCTTTCCATGGACAAACACCAATCCCTAACACTATTAATGATACTCTGTTATGCTTGCAGACAGAAGCATGTTGTCCCATGAGAGGCTACAACCAGAAGTTGACTCAGACAGATAAAGACAGTCAGAGCCAAACAGTGGATGGAGCTTGGCGTCTCTCATGGAAGAATAGGAGAAAGGATTGCAGGTCCCGAAGGGATAGGAACGCCACAGGAAGACTAAAAGTATAACATAACTCTTGATGGAAGAGAGTTCAGATTCCTAAGATCTCAAGGTGTAAGTTGCTGAAGTCTACACAGGAGTTTTGCACACGTGTCCATATTTACTAGACAGGAATATTTATGTTCAACACTGCTGAGAGGTATCTATAATTGACCTATTGAGGACAATCTGCCATTGATTTGAAAATCACTTAAGTGAGTTTTGTAAATAATAATTCTTATTCTTTTGACAGATTCCAACTGACCAATGGAAGAAAAGAATCAGACTGTCATGCCGGAGTTCCTCTTCCTTGGCATTACAGATAACCTCCATCTAAAGATTGTCATCTTCATCATCTTTTTCTTTGTTTATCTTGCTACCCTTGGGGGTAATATGGGGATGATCACTCTCATATGGGTGGACCCCAGACTGCACACACCTATGTACTTTTTTCTCAGCCACCTGTCCTTTGTAGATGTGTGCTCCTCTTCTTCCATAGCTCCCAAGATGCTGTGTGACATTTTTGCAGGGAACAAAGCCATCTCTTTTGTGGGTTGTGCAACACAGATGTGGTTCTTTGGTCTCTTTGTGGCAACTGAATGCTTTCTCCTGGCTGCCATGGCATATGATCGGTATGCAGCCATCTGTAAGCCCTTGCTGTATACACTTATTATGTCTCCACATCTCTGTGTGTTGTTGGTTATTGGGCCATATGCCATTGCTCTTATAAGTACAATGACACACACAACTTTGACTTTTTGCTTACCATTCTGTGGTCCATATATTATCAACCACTTTTTCTGTGACATTTCCCCATTGCTGTCTCTAGCATGTACTGACACCCAGAACAATAAATTGGTACTTTTTGTCTTGGCTGGAGCAGTAGGTGTGCTCAGTGGTCTGATCATCCTGGTGTCCTATGTCTGCATTTTGATGGCAATTTGGAAGATTCAGACAGCCAATGGGAGACGAAAAGCCTTCTCAACTTGTTCCTCTCACTTGGCAACTGTGTCTATCCTGTATGGGACTCTGTTCTTCATCTATGTTCAACCCAATACCAGTTCCTCCTTGAATATTAATAAAGTGATCTCTTTATTTTACACTGTGGTGATCCCCATGTTGAATCCCCTTATCTATAGCTTGAGGAACAAAGAGGTAAAAGATGCATTCAGGAGAACTTTGGAGAAGAAGCACTTCCTAATAGGTGCTTAAGATAGAGTTCTCTCCAGCCCGAGGGCTGGAGAGATGGCTCAGTGGTTAAGAGCACCGACTGCTCTTCTGAAGGTCATGAGTTCAAATCCCAGCAACCACATGGTGGTTCACAACCATCCGTAATGAGATCTGATGCCCTCTTTTGGGGTGTCTGAAGACAGTTACATTGTACTTACATATAATAAATAAATAAAGTTAAAAAAAAGATAGAGTTCTCTCTGTGACATCCCTAAGTAGTGAGGGCAAAATATATGACAAAGACCAGTGGAGTGAGAACCAGAGGCTGCAACTGAGTCCTTGTTCTGCCTGATCACAACCTATTTCACAATCTTGTGGCAGAACTTTATGGATACTACCTTATAGATTACTTTTAGTCAATTTGACTGGACATTGAAATGGTTTAGTTAAACATGCATCTTCAAGGTAAGAACCATATTTGAACACAATATTTTAAATAATGGCTGATCTAAATGAAACTGAAATCATGGAAATTTTATACATTTCAACATTTTGGCTAAACACAATCCTAAGATCATAAAATACACACAGTCTTGCTTGCTGTTAATACCTACTTCTATGTGTATGGACATTTTGACTCATGTATGTAAATGTAACATGTTTATAAAGTGTCGGAAGAGTCCAAAATGGTGCATAGACTCCCTTGGAACTGAAATTACAGATAACTGTGAGCAACCACTTATGTGCTGGGAATTGAACCCAGGCTCTCTAGAAGTATAAGTGTTCTGAACTGCTATCACTTTTTGGCAGTATGTAAATTTTTAACCAAATCCTTTTAGTAATGTATCACATTAAATGTAAAATTGGAACAACAATATCTTTAAGTACTTTGCAAGTTCACTGAGAATCATATCTACAATACTACCATTGAATCAGATGCTAGTACATTAGTTTCAAGAGTAAAAATTTGCCATTATTTTTATTTCAGACAATTTTCTTTTACTTTTTAAGATAAAATATAAAAATGAATGTTATTTTATTATTTAGCTATGCTCATTTATTAGTGATTAGAACCTTGAGATCTTGCTAGTATTAAGTGACTTTCTGAAGGAGGGAACCAATAAAATTAATATTTTACAGTGTTTTTGCTTATCTGTGGTGGCAGTTGTCATGTAAATCATAAGTAGACTGCTTTTTCCTCCTCCATTTTTGCTAGTGTTTGTGTATTGAATGTGTGGCCCAAGACAATTCTCCTCTGTCCAGTGTATCTGAGAGAAGCTTGAAGT
>CM052701.1:84821987-84882469 GCA_028551405.1 Uromys caudimaculatus | reverse complement strand
TGGTATGTATTCACTGATATGTTGGATATAAGCCATAAAGCACAAAATACCCTTGATATATCCCCACAGACCCTAAGAAGTTGAACAAGGAGAAAGGCCCAAGTGAGGATGCTTGAATATCACTTAGAATGGGGAACAAAATAGTCATGGAAGGCAGAGGGATGGAGGAAAATAGGTGGGAGAGAGAAGGACAAGAGGAATAGGGGGCAGAGTCAGGTATAAGAAGATACAGGAGACAGACAGAGAGGGCCAGAAGAATGAATGGAATCTGTAGGTGCCTTGGAAGGGAGAGTTAGAGGGAATCTCTAGACAGTCCCTGAGACCTGGGAAGAAGGAAGCTCCCTGGCGTCAATGCAGGTGACCTTAGCCCAGATGCCTAAGAGTGGAGACATGGAACCCAAACAGGTCTTGTGTAGCCAGGCAAAATCCCCCAGTGAAGAGATAAGGACACCAACCCATCTAGAAAACTTTCAACTCCAAATTTTTCCAGTCTAAAAGAAATCCAAGGACAAAGACAGAACACAAACTGAGGGAAATGCCAACCAATAACTGGCTCAACTTGAGCACCATCCATCCCAAATGCAAGCACCAGTCCCAGAAATTATAAGTGATACTCCATTATGTTTGCAGACACAAGCCTAGCATAACTGTCTTCTGAGAGGTGCTACCCAAAACAGATGCAGATACCCACAGCCAAAAATTGGAAGAATGTTGGAGTCCCTTACTGAAGAGGTGGGAGAAGGATTCAAGGTCCTGAAAGGGAGGGGAACCCCACAGGAAGACCAACAGTATCAACTAACCTTTATCCCTAGGAGTTCTCAAAGACTGACCCAACAACCAAACATCATACAAGGGCTGTACCAGGGCCCCTGGCACATATGTAGCACAGGGCTGCCTTGTCCTGCCTCACTGGGAGAGGATGGATCTAATCCTGCAAAAACTTGGTGAGCCAGGGTCAGGGATATCCTGGGGGGCCCCATCCTCTAATATGGGAAGTGAAGGAGATTGGGGAGGGACTTAGTGTGGGAGGGACCTGGAAGTTGGGCAGCAACTGGGCTGTAAACAATTGGACTTAAGACTTACTCTACAAGAATTTTATTGAGTATTTTTGCACCAGTGTTCATAAGGGAAATTGGTCTGAAGTTCTCTTTCTTTTCTGGGTCTTTGTGTGGTTTAGGCATAAGTGTAATTGTGACTTCATAGAACGAACTGGGTAGTGTTCCTTCTGTTTCTATTTATGAAATAGTTTGAAGAGTATTAGTATTAGGTCTTCTTTGAAGGTCTAATAGAATTCTCCACTAAACCCATCCGGACCTGGACTTTTTTTGATTGGGAGTCTATTACTGACTGCTTCTATTTCTATAGGGGTTATGGGACTGTTTAGATGGTTTGTCTACTCCTGTTTTAACTTTGGCACCTAGTATCTGTCTAGAAAACTGTCCATTTCACCCAGATTTTCCAATTTTTTGAGTATAAGCTTTTGTAGTAGGATCTGATGACTTTTTGAATTTCCATAGTTTCTGTAGTTACTATTCTCAACAATAGAAGAACTTCTGGGGGAATCACCATCCCCAACATCAAGCTGTGTTACAGAGCAATAGTCATAAAAACTGCATGGTATTGGTACAATTACAGGCAGGAAGAACAATGGAATAGAATTGAGGACCCAGAAATGAACTCACACACATACGGTCACTTGATATTTGACAAAAGAGCTAAAACCATTCAGTGGAAAATTTCTAACAAATGGTGCTGGTTCAACTGGCAGTCAGCATGTAGAAAAAGGCAAATCGACTATTTCTTATCTCCTTGTACAAAGCTCAAGTCCAAGTGGATCAAGGACCTCCACATAAAATCAGATACATTGAAACTTATAGAGGAGAAAGTGGGGAAGAGCCTCAAACACATGGGCACAGGGGAAAATTTCCTGAACAGAATACCAATGGCTTATGTTCTAAGATCAAAGATTGACAAATGGGACCTCATAAAATTGCAAAGCTTCTGTAAGGCAAAGGACACTGTCAATAGGACAAAACGACAACCAACAGACTGGGAAAAGATCTTTACCAATCCTACATCTGATTGAGGGCTAATACCCAATATATACAAAAAACTCAAGAAGTTAGATTCCAGAGAATCAAATAACCCTAATAAAAATGCAGTACAGAGCTAAACAAAGAAGTTTCAACTGAGGAATATGGAATGACCGAGAAGCACCTAAAAAAATGTTCAGCATTCTTAGTCATCAGGGAAATGAAAATCAAACAACCCTGAGATTCCACCTCACACCAGAATGGCTAAAGATCAAAAATTCAGATGACAGCAGATGCTGGCAAGGATGTGGACGAAGAGGAACACTTCTCCATTGTTGATGGGATTGCAAGCTGGTACAGCCACTTGGGAAATCAGTCTGGAGAGTCCTCAGAAAATTGGACATAGTATTACCTGAGGACCCAGATATACCACTCCTGGGCATATACCCAATGATTCTACAACATATAACAAGGACACATGCTCCAATATATTTATAGCAGCATTATTTATAATATCCAGAAGCTGGAAAGAATTCAGATGTCTTTCAACAGAGGAATGGATACAGAAAATGTGCAACATTTACACAATAGTGTACTACTCAGCTGTTAAAAATGATGAATTCATGAAATTCATAGACAAATGGATGGAACTAGAAAATATCATCCTGAGTGAGGAAACCCAATCACAAAAGAACACACATGATATGTACTCACTGATAAGTGGAAATGAGCCCAAAAGCTTGGAATACCCAAGATACAATTCACAGACCACACGAAGCTCAAGAAGCAGGAAGAACAAAGTGTGGGTAGTCCAGTCCTTCTTAGAAAGGAGAACACAGTACATGCAAGGGCAAATATGGAGACAACGTGTGGAGCAGAGACTGAAGGAAAGGCCATCCAGAGACTGTTCCACCTGGGAATTCATCCCATATACAGTCACCAAAACTCGACACTACTGTGGATGCCAATAAATGCTTGCTGAAAGGAGCCTGATATAGCTGTCTCCTGAGAGGCCTTGCCAGAGTGTTACAAATACAGAGGCAGATGCTTGCAACCAACCACTGGACTGAGCATGGGGACCCCAATAGAGGAGTTAGAGAAAGAACTGAAAGAGCTGAAGGGGTTTACAACCCCATAGGAAGAACAACAATATCAACCAGCCAGACCCTCCAGAGCTCCCAGGGACGAAGCCACCAACCAAGAAGTACACATGGCTCCAGCTGCATATGTAGCAGAGGATGGCCTTGTCAGGCATCAATGAGAGGAGAAGTCCTTGGTCCTATGAAGGCTTGATAGATGCCCTAGTGTAGAGCAATTAAGTGTTAGGAGGAGGGAATGGATGGGTGGGTGGAGGAACCCCCTCATAGAAGCAGGGGGAGGGGGAATTGGATAGGGGGTTTCCGGGAGGGGTGAAACCAGGAAAGGGGATTAAATTTGAAATGTTAATAAAGAAAATATCCAATAAAAATATATATATATTAAAAAAAAAGACTCACTCTACATGAGGGAAACCATGCTTTGTACTGGAAACCTAGATAACTACTCAGTGTGAGTTAACTTGTGGTTATTTGAGTATAGTATGCAACCACCAATTTACCAAACTAACAGAATCCCTAACAACAATCTGTAAATATTTATCATTATACATGCAGATATGTTTACTTTTTACCTGTCATTGAAGAAACTTCTATTTGCATCAGACAAAAATAAACACAGAACATCATAACCAATCCAACTGCAGAGTGCCAAGCCCAGCCCCCATCCAAATATGTACAAAACACCTCTAGAGCTAAGGTTCAGGAAATGTCCTAGCAAATGGGGACAGAAAGAATTCAAGAGCCAGAGTATCCAGTAGCTTTCTGTAAAATTATGTTTTCTACTAACATAAGAAGGTAAACCCATAATGTCTCATCAACATGACCACCCAAATGTACTTTAAACAAGAATAATGCCAATGATCATGTCAAATTGGACAGGGAAATGCCCAGAAGGCCTCAATCTTACGTGCAGTATCATAAGAAAATGAGGAAACCTGGAAGTGGGAAAGGTAGGCTTCCCCAGGAAAGAGCACATCAGTCCAGTGCTCAATACTCAGTCCTGAAACCATATATACAGGTAGCATTATATGGAATGAACAGGTTATATTTAGGATATATAGATATATTTATGACCCCAGAATCATTAGGTTTAAGGAAGCTCAGTCCGCAGCTTTTGTTCCTTGCCCTAATACAGCCTCATTCTCAGCAAGAAAGTTCTTCATAAATATGTATTGAGTTGTTATTAATTAATTAGCATTCAGAAAATCAAAGAGCAGTAGATAGATAAACAGATTATAGATTATATATCATATGCACACACATATATACATATACATACATGCATGCAATAACAATTAATTTTAAATGGGCCAGCCATGAACTTAAAGGAGAGGAGAAGGGATAAATGGGAGGATTTGGTTGAAGGAAAGGGAAAGGAAAATTGTTATATTATAATCTCAAAAAATTAAATACCTTCTAAAACTAAGTAACAGACAAGTTCAATTTGAGAAGGGATAGAGATGAAGGAGAGGCTTGAAGGAGGATATTTTGCCTATGTCTTTCAATGAACTTTGGAGCTTTTAGTAAGAGTCACAGAATAATATATTACCCATGCAGCTGTAATTAAAATTTGACCTTGGCAATATTATTTTTACTATCTTATATGACATTGTTTTATTCTAAACACTGAATATACCCCAGATTTATTCAATAGGTAGTTACTTTTCTGGAGAATTCTTGCCATCTTGTGGTAATGGGTAGCAACGTCTGTGGTCAGCAACTTAATCCATGTGATGGACAAGAAGTTGCATCTCCCAATACATGAATTATGTTGTTCTAAAAGCTTCCAGAGAATTAACACATTGCAAGATCTCTGTAACCAAGCATCTCCCATTTTGTATCACTTATTATGTTGTAAAATCTGCATGAGTCCGGATTGAAACTTGTCCTGCGTGACCCCAGAACCACACAGTCCAAGAAACTGAGTGCCCTGCTTCTGTTCCTTGCCCTAACACAACATCATTCTTAGCAAGAAAGTACTTCATGAATATTTATTGAGTGTTACTAATCAGTTAACACTCATAAAAGCAAAAAAGCAAACCGATTAAACTCTGTGATCAGTGCTAACCATTTTATTGGTGTCCATCTTAAAAATGTATTCAGATATATATGTGCTAAAAAAAATTTGTAGAAGAAATCGTGGATATTGTTAAAGACCTTTGCTGTTAAGGAAGCCAGAGGTCTGAGCTATAATGATTTATCAGTTCATTTTGAATATTTGTTTGCTTATCTTATCAATATATGTACTATGAACATGTATTTTATTATTAATATTTTAAATTGAAATAGATTTACATCGTTTCTCTTCTCTTTATCTACCCTCCAGCTTCTCCCACTTATTGTCTCTCAAATACCTCCATGATTCCTTTTCTTCCAAGTTCATAACCCTTTTAAATTATTATTATACTTAGTATATACTGTGTAAAAATGCATGCGTACACACACATACATGTGTGTGCTTGTACAATCATATATTGATTGAACCTTCTGAGTCTGTTTTTGGTTTTTTGTGTGAATATGGCTGCCCATTTAGATAATCAATAACTGGGCTAGTTCTTGGGAGAGTTAAATTCTACTTCTAGAAGTCATTGTATTTGTCTAGGGGCGGGACAACATGAACTTTTCCCCCTTCCATATTAACATAACTATTGATATAGCCATTGTTCCAGTCTTGTTTATGAAAACATTTCTAGGAGAAATTGTTTCATGGCAGACTTCCTGGTATTCTGACTCTTATAACATTTCTGCATTCTCCTTTAAAATGTTCCCTGAACAAGAGCTGTGATAGAGATGTATCCATTTGTAACTAGTCATGGTTTTCTGTGATAGTCTTAATTTGCTGTAAAATGAAGCTTCTTTGATATGGATGATAACTATACATATCTATCAGTATAAGGAAAAGATTCATATATAGTAAATAATTATGGTCTTCTAGGAACATTGTGATAGTACATTCTATTCTAAAGCCCATGACCCCACTAGCCCAGGGAAACTGGTTAGGTTTCTAGTACTATACAAGATTTTCTTCCTGTTGAGTCGGCCTTAAGTCCAGTTGGAAAGCTATTCATTTTCAACAGCGTGTTAATGCCACTGTATACACCTTCATGCATAACTCGCCATGCTGGTAACTATTGGCCGTAGGTGTCATGCATAGGGCTTGGAACAGGTTAGGACTCTAATCACTTCCTTCTTATGGTAGCTTTCATGGTAATGTTTTGGTGCCATGAAAGATAAATGACACAAAAGACACTTTCAGATCAGATCCAGTTCTATAAACAAGCTGTGTGTGATACGTATACTGAGTCTTCAACACTAAAGAATCACCATCAGCACTTAAAATGCAACCAAGGGATACATGGATAAGGTTGTTTTGAGAGTCACCTGGGCTTTTCTTGTCAAGCCTTCAAAAGGAAGTTTCTCATGTGTGGTATTGTGGGTTTCTTCTTTTATTATAAATCTTGTGGGAAGTACTGTCAGCCCAAGAGGCATAACTTCCTTTAAGACTGTGTGTGTGTTTCTGTGTGTGTGTGTGTGTGTGTGTGTGTGTGTGTGTGTGTATGTGTGTGTGTGTGTGTTGCTTAGGGTTTCTATTGCTGTGATAAAGCACCATGATAAAAAAACAAGTTGAAGAAGAAAGGGTTTATTTGGCTTATATGTCCACATTCTACTTCCTCATTGAAGGAAGTCAGGACAAGAACTCAGACAGAGCAGGAAGCTGGAGACCAGAGTTGATACAGAGGCCATGGAGAGGCGCTACTTACTGGCTTGCTCCCAATGGCTTGTGCAGCCTGCTTTCTTATAGAACCCAGGACCATCAGGCCAAGGATGGCACCACCTAAAATGGGCTGGAAATTCCCCCATCAATCATTAAATAAGAAGATGCCCTACAGGCTTGACTGTAGCCTTATCTTATGGATGCTATTTTCTTGAGGTTCTTTCCTCTCAGATGACTTTAGCTTGTGTCAAGTTGGCAGCAAACTACCCAGCACATGTGTGTATACATACATACATATATATATATATATATATATGTATATATATATATACATATATATATATATATGTATGTGTGTGTGTGTATTAGTATATTATTTATTTATATCTAATGTAATATAATATGATTCCTTGAGGCTTTATCAAGGAGGCTTTGCTCCTCCTGTATTCACCTTTCTCCCCCATCGTCAGTTAGATCCCTCTCTCTGTTATCCTATTCTCCACTTAATATAAGTAATATCCTGCTATTTCCCTTCTAAGGAACCCCAAATCTATGGTTCCTTTATACTTTCCTCATGTCTGTATGTACTCTATACTATATATTCATATAACACGGGGCCTGTAAGATGGCCCAGAATGGAGGAGCCCTTATTCACAAGCCTGAAGACTTCATTGACTTTATTTTATATCCCATATGCAGAAAAAAATGGCAGGAGAGAACCCACTTCCTAGAGTAGTCATCTGATTTCCTAATGTGTTCAATGATATTAGTATCACACACACACACAAACACACACACACACACACACACACACACACACACACACACACCAGTATTCGATAAAAATAAAACCATTCTGTGAAATAAAATAAAATGCAGCAACATATTATTAAGTTTATATAAAATCATAAAAATTCATTTTAAAAATTTTGAATGGGAAACTTGACTTTACTTCCATAGGACATTTATCTTAAATTTATTTCTAGGACAAAAAATGACAATGAAAACATTTCAGACAAGGATTACATTTTCAGAATTCTACCCATTATTAGGAGAATCTAGGCTGTACATTTATTCATTAACCTACAATTTCATTTTCCATCTAAAATTGATTTTAAAAAACTATCTTATTTTAAATTGGATATGGAGTCACCATGCCCAGAGTTAAAATATCACCTTGAGGCTTTAATTTTACACTTTGAATATTAAGAAAATAATAATAATTCCTAAAACCATGGAAATTCACCAGGTCCTCTGCATATATGTCTTTCCCACCACACACCAACTCACAAAATTTCTACCTGTAGGTCTCTGCACCCACTTCTATCTGTTGGCCAAGGAAGCATCTATGATGACAGGAAAAGAACAAGTCAATGAAACAGTTCTTAATGGTATTCTTATATATTGAGCATTTTTTGTATATTTCATATATTCGTTGGTCATCGTAGGTCTGGTTTTGAGAAATACACATTAAGGTCTTTTACTGAGTTATTTGGGGTTTTTTTGTGCTTTTGATTGGTTTGGTTTTTATTGGGTCAAATTCCTTATCCAAGGATACTGACTTGCAAAGGTTCTATTCCACACAGTACAGTCATAGCAAAAACAATTAAGTTAACAAATGAACGAAAAATATGAAAATTGTAAGGCAGAAAGCCAAGTTTCTTCTATTTGCACAGAACATGATCTGAAATCAAAAACATCCCAAATCATCCACTAAACCATATTAGAAATAATTAACAACTTCTGAGTGAGATACAAAAATCATTATACAAAAATCAGTAATATCTATGTACATTGAATAGTAAGCTATTTGAAAGCAAAGAAACTATGCCCACTTAGCAGTAGCTATCAAAAATACCTATAAGAAGATCTAATCAATGTGGTATGATGTTTACAATAAAACTACAAAATATTGATGGAAGAGATCTAGATTAAAAACCAATTTAAAGATAAGCTCTGCTAATGCTGTAAATGCTGAATATTGTTCCAATGTTCATGTTTACCCAAAGCAGTCACTGGATTCAAGGCCATCCCTGGGTGGGTACCACATCATGCCTCATTAAAACATAAAATTGGCTACAATTTATATGAAATCACAAAAGATATCAGAGTCAGACGAGACTTGATGTAAATGAAATTATCAGGCAATAGTAACCAAAAGAATAATTCTAGCATTAAAACAGACATATAAACAAACAGAAAATATACATAATTGGGAACTAGATACAGCCTCTATTCAACAAATGTGCCGTGACCACACATTGTAGAAATGAGTTCTTCTTAATGAATAATATAGGAAAAAATGTGTATTTACATGGATATAAATAAAATTACACCATATCCTTCAACTTATGTAATATTCAGCTCTTGGTGTATTAAAAATATACAGTAGAGAACTGCCTGGTCTGGCCTCAATGAGATAAGATGCACCTAACACTGGAGAGTCTTGAGGCCCCAAGGAATGGGGAGGTCTAGTGGGGAGGGGACATCCTCTTGGAGACAGGTGAGGGGGAGGAGGTATGGGATATGAAACAGTCAGAGGGCAGACTGGGAAGAGGATAAAGACTGAACTGTGAAAAAGAACGTTAATGAATAAAAAATATATATAATACTCAAACTACGGAACTACATGATTTTAAAAAATGCTCAGTGATTGACATGGGCAAGAATATGTTTAGGTAATATGGATAACAAAACCCAAAGTGGAACAATGGGATATGCTGAACTAAAAGAGTTATACTACAGAATGGAAGAAAATACTTGCAAACTGTATAGCTGACAAAAGTTTCATACCTTTCCATTTCTAGCTTAGGCCTTAGCAGTGTATCAATATTCACACTCTTCATTTCTGGACCTCCTATAGATTAATTTACATGTTTACAGTGATAAATGTCTGTATAAACAAGAGCTTTTCAAGCACAAGTAATAAAATAGTTTTGCTCATGTTTATGCATATAAAAATATAAAATATATAAAAAAACTTCTATCTATTCATTTTATCAAATGTTTCTCAAAGTAAGGATCTAGATAAGCTTACAGATAAGCATGTGGGGAAAAATGGAAAATGGACAGAGGAAGGCAAGCAAGTTTCTATTCTCCTGAGAGATCAAAGCTATTTCCTCCACTTACTGGCTTCATCAGGAAATAATGACTGTCATGTCAAATAATCTCTTCACTGCCTATCAGAAGTTTCAAAGTTATCACAATATAATTTTCCATCTTTAAAATAATTGCTTCAGAAAAGCATGTGTTAATTATAAAATGTTTAATATTCTCTTTCCAGTCTGACATCTCTTGGAGCTTGCTTTCCTTCCTCCTCTCCTCTGCCTGCCTTTACTTCCTCATCCCTAATGTATTTGCCGTATTTTCCCCATGCCCTTTCCAACCTGCCTTTTTTAGAACATGTCGCATTGCTCTAAAACATCAGAAAGGTCAGTTCCAGACCAGTTGACAGTTGTGACTTATTCTGTGTAGAAGAAAAGATTATTTTCCCATTCATTATTTTTACTTTTCTCATTTAAAGAAAAGGAATAGCACGGATCACATTAGGGTAATTTTCTATTCAAGTATTTTCATAACCAGATAAAACTTTCCATCAAGTTGGAGCCTGGGCTACAGGACTTAATGCTCCAGAGAAACCATTACCTTAAACTCATCTTACTAGTGTAGGACTGGGTCTCCAAAGGTAAATATTGCTACATCTTTCTAACAAGATGCCTTGAGCATCATTAAGATTGATTGGGTGTTCAGAGGCAAATAATTACCAAACTTAAGAAATGATCTGTCACACTTCTAAACAAGTTTCAGAGGAACCAATTAATCAGGGCGATTTTAAGTTAGAAAACTTCCTGGATATTAATTGCTGTTCAGCTCTGAAGTCATTCCCCCAAGGATTTAACAGACAGCAAAGAGCCAGATGATAAGTAGATTGATATCAGGCAGAAGGGCCAGTCTGTAATATCGGTTCATTAATTTATGTCCTAAATCTGGACCTTAGATCTTTCTTTACCCAACAGACAAATAAAACGGAACACAACACACTCAGTTCCACAACAACCAGCAGGCCTTATAATAAAAACTGAAAGATGTAGTAGAAAAATACAATTCAGATCTTCATTACATGAAAGAGCAGAAGTCTTTCCAGATGACCACGATGAGAACAGCTTTTGATCTGGAGCAACTATTTCAAAGCGTATAATTCTCATTCCTTCTGTGTAAAAGGAATTTAGCAATGGAGATCATCAGTGAACAATTGCACAAGATCATATTTAGTGTGTGCCTGAGACAGAAAAATTCAATACATATATAAGGTCACCACTGCAGTTTCCTTTGTCATGCTCAGCCCCAGGTTCTTTCTCAGCTGCAAGCATGAGAACTTGTGTTTGGATCATCAGCACACACTAATAGCTAGGTCCTGTAGCACATGTCTGTAAACCCAGGGTGGTAGGATCAACAAAGTCAGATTCTCAGTCCTTAATATCATCTACGCTTCTTGAAATTAGAGCCACAAAGTCACTGAGTGAGAAACTGACTCTAAAATTAAGATGGAGGCAGGTAGATGAAAACACCCAGCTTTGTCCTGTCTTGTGTACATATATGCACACTAGAATACACATACTGAAGGGCACAGTATTACTTATCTAGTTTTCCTTTTTATGATACATGAGTCAAAGATATTTTGTTGAGCATAGTAGCAGATAAAGAAACTAACAAAGTGAGTCCATTCAAAGTCTGTATTGATCAGCATTTGAGAACCCCATTGTTGTTGTAGGTGACACATTTAGGATGAAAATCCTATTCATTTTTATTATTAATGGTTATCTTGTTTATTTACATTTCAAATGTAGCCCCTCCACGATCTTCCCTCTGCAAATCCTTTACCCCATCTCCCCTCTCCTTTGCCTTTAAGAGGGTGCTCCCCCTCCCACCCACCCACTCCTACCTTACCCTTCTAGCATCCCCCTACACGGGACCCTCCATAGGACTAAGGGCCTCTCCTCCCACTGATGCCAGATAAGGCAACCCTCTGCTACATATGTAACTGGAGCCATCCATATCACTCTTTGGATGGTGGTTTAGTCCCTGAGAGCACTCAGCGTTCTAGTTAGTTGGCATTGTTGTTCTTTCTATGGGGTTGCAATCCCTTCAGCTCCTTCAGTCCTTTCCCTAATTCTTCCATTGGGGTCCCTGGGCTCAGTCTGATGGTTGACTGTGAGCATCTGCATCTGTCTTAGTGAGATGCTGGCAGAGCCTCTCAGAGGACATCTATGCCAGGCTCCTGTCAGCAACACTACTTAGCATCAGGAAGAGTTGTAAGTTTAGACCTAATTCACCAAGCAAAAGTACAATCTGTCTTGGCATATACATTAAATTCATTACTTGGTTTGGCAGCTCAAAGAATCATTCCTAAAGAACATCTAGCAAACAATAATTGGATAGAATTAGCATATACAAACAGAATCAAGAGATGACAGACAAGCTCTTCATCATCCATATTATATAAATGATTTCATTATTATGATTTTCTTCTAAAACTTTAGACTAACAAAGAATTTAAAGACAGAGCTACAGACTCCCATGTAGAGAACACTGGTTTACAGCAGGATTTCTCAGCCTGGCAGTATACTGACATCAGAAGCAGAACTGTAAACTTTTCTGAAATTAAATTCCATATTACAATGAACCCAGCATATCCTGGTGTCCAGCCATCATGGAGGAGCTAAGAGCTAAACTCTGGCTGGGCTTCTGCTTGGTTCCTATGTCTCCATCCTCTCAGTCCTGTCCATCTCACAACTAGGATTGTTGTGTAAAGTGGTGCAATGCACAAATTAAGTTTTTCCAGTTTTAATTTTGTAAATTCCTCATAAAAGAATATCGGATTTTATATGGATAACAAATAAATTTACTCCCAACTCTCTTTCATTATCTCTATCTATCTTTAATTCTATATCTATCACTAACTCCATCTCTATCTTTCTATCTATCTATCTATCTATCTATCTATCTATCTATCTATCTATCATTAATATCTCTATCTTTGAGACAAGGTGTCACTTAGTACAGGCTGGTCTAAAACCCCTATGTAGCTACAGATAGCTTTGTACTTCTGTCCGTCTTTTCTCCTCTTTCTAAGTGCTGGGATTATAAGTGTGTGTCACTAAGCTGGGTTTATGTGCTGTTGGGACTGAGCCCAGAGCCTCATGCATTGTTGGTAAACACTTTTCAAATGAGCTATATCCTCAGGCAATATTTCATTTCGTTAACTGAGAAAATTCAATCTAAAACACATGAAACATTTTGCAAGGAAATTGTGTGAATTCCTTTTCTCCTGGCTGGAACAAACATCTGACAAAAGTAATTTAAGGAAGGACAGTTGTGGGTTTTGGTTTTTATTTTGTTTTATTTTGCTTTATTTTTTGTTTTCATTTTCTCTTTTGTTTTTGCTTTGGTTTCTGGTTTTATGGTACAATCCATAATGGCACTAAAACCATTCTCTCTCTCTCTCTCTCTCTCTCTCTCTCTCTCTCTCTCTCTCTCTCTCTCTCTCGTAAAGAACCCCAGGCCATGGAATTACACTGCTAACATTCAGGAAGACTCTTTCTAAAAAAAAAGAGAGAGAGAGATGGTTCTTTATTGGTTAACAAAAATAACAAACATTAACTGCCACTGACATAAATAAGAAAAACAAAAACAATAACAGGGCACTAAAGATCCATTAGTAATAAGTAAGACTAATATTTAATAATTAAGAAATAAATGCTAGTAATAAATAAAAAAATAATAAATGCTTTACCTAAATCAATGTTGGAATCAAATAAATGACACAGAAAAGAAAACTGAATAAAATCAATATCACTCTACGGTATCTTTCCTAGTCCAACACAAATGTAAAGGAGGCATTGTGAGGACAGGAAAGCAGTGATTGAAAATTGAGCAGAATCTAATTTGACAACTGCTGAGTTCTTTTGTTTTGTGTTCCAGGAAGCTTCATGAAGCCAGTGACAACTACAGATCAGAGTCTCTGTCTCTAAGAAGATGATTTCTACTTGTCAGTGTTGTCTTGAAACAAAATTATTTTTACAGACATTACAACACCACCTCTTATGGTTTTTTCTACATTTTTATGCTGAACATATGTTTTAAGAGTTCAGCAAGTGTCAGTATTTTCAATTTTTTAAAACTTCCACTATGCATTTGGAAGAATGAACATAAGTGAGAAAGAACTGCTGAGAACAGGAGTGCCACCAAGGGATGGAGGCCGGGAACCTCCGTTGTTATTATATGTGCATTGCCTCACAAGAAAAGACTATTTCAAACTCAGGCTATTTTAAAGTTCCTGAATGATGAAAACTTTTGAAAAAAAGTAGGAAAATAAACCAAATATTCCAGCACTCAAGTTTGGAAAGGGCAACAACAAACATTTTTTGTGCACTTAGAAGTAGTAAAGAACCAACAAGGAAAGATATTTGCAGTTAAGTTACCAGAGCTTTTTTTATTTTCTTTTTAATCTGCTTTTGTTCCAGTGACAGCAGGCCTGTAAGAATATTTGATGAGTCAGAGCTGAACTGTGTCTCTAGAATGTGCACAAGCAAGCTCTGTTGTATGCCATAGGAAACTCTTTACCTATAATTAGTTCTACAATCAGAAGTTATGAATGTCAAAATCTATTAGTGAGGATTAAATATTTCTGTGTCAGGGAAAGTTTATAAGCCAATAAAAGTGCTGGCCTTTCCCTAGGGAACCAATGTACACAGGCACATTGCAAATTTCCTATGATCCCTCAAATAAATTTTTAGTCTTTGGAAGATTTCTTCAAGCCTGTCAGCTTCCTTTTGCTGTAAGAATAAATGGAAACTTGTCTGGGCCATTTTATTGTGGTTTCTATGCTGATGCTGCCATCTAATGGCAGGATGTAGTGATATCATAGGAGGAAAGTTTGACTTTTCAAAAAAAATTTTTTTCCTTTTTTTTTTTAATTGACTAGGTTCTTTATTTATATTTCAAATGTTATCCCCTTTCCAGTTTCGCCCCTTCCAGGAAATCCCAGATCCCATCCCTCCTTCCCCGCTCCTATGAGGGTGTTCCTCCACCCACCCATCCACTCCCGCCTCCCTGCCCGCGAATTGCAGGTGGATTTCTGAGTTCGAGGCCAGCCTGGTCTACAGAGTGAGTTCCAGGACAGCCAGGGCTACACAGAGAAACCCTGTCTCGAAAAACCAAAAAAAAATAAAATAAAAAAAAAAAAAAAAAAAAAAAAAAAAAAAAAAAAGAATTCCATATTCTAAAATACTAGTGTCTAAAACTAAGTTGGTAAAAAGTCGTGAAAGAATCTTTATTAACCTAAAAGTCAAGGAATATCACGAAAGGGAAGGTAGGAAATACCAGGATGTCGTAGCCAAAATGACCATGCCATGTCCTATACGCAACACAATCATCCACACTCCAGATAATCAATATGTCAAGAATAGAAATATTAACATGGAAATCTAGCATTTCCCAGAAGTACTCACAAATATCATTGGTTAGTGCTTGATCAAATGGCAATAACCAAAGGAGACTTGAAAACAAAGTCATTCATCTTCCACTAAAGATTTGCCATTGGTTAGTATTGATTACATGGTAAGGAGCCTAAACTTAAATAAAAGGTGATTAAAAATGCAATCATTAATGAGTACATACCATGCATATCCTTTTGGGTCTGAGTTACCTCACTCACCAGCCCTTATCCCATTTTTGAACTCTTCAATGGTTGCAAATTAGCAGAAATTTGTTCAAACTGTCTATAAACTTCAACACCTATTGTTTGCTTGTTTGTTTTTATATGGAATAAAAAGTAGCATGAAAATAGATTATATGGGCATAAAGTTAAATAAATGAGGAAATTATTTAATCAAAGTTACTTTCAGGCTAAGCAAAATACTCTGCTTGTTATTTTCAATTTTACATATAAAATCCACGGATAGACATGCTACAATGTACAATTCATACTGGTTGCTCTTGTATTTATTATATTTTATCTTACTTTCAAAAAATAAATATATTTAAGGGAAGGAACCCTGTGCTTAAGTGGAAAGTTACATTCATAGTTACATGATGAAATAAAGCTTTATTTACTAAAATAAAATGTTTTTTATATAGTAAAATAAAAGCCACACAAAAAGATAAAAAGAGGTCAGTTATAAATTCTGCAAATTGTTTATCTTGTTGAGATGATATCTAGGTGGATCACTTCATGTCTGGAAGCTTTGCTTTGAATCTATTTTGTGCTCCAGATGACAATTTAATCTTTGAGGAAAACTTTGGCTTTAGCAACTGTCCTGCCCATGGCTGCTTTCACTTCTTTATTCCTCAAACTGTAGATGAGCGGGTTAAGCATGGGAATCACTGCTGTGTAGAACACAGACACCACCTTATTGAGGTCCAGAGAAGAAATGGCGCTTGGCCGCACATAGATAAAGAAGAGAGTCCCGTACAAAATGGAAACTGCCGTAACATGGGAAGAACAGGTAGAGAAGGCTTTCCTCCTCCCTTCAGCAGATCGGATCCTCAGGATGGCAATGAGGATGTGAAAGTAGGAGATTATGATGGTGGTGCTACTGACAACCAATACAGCTCCTGCCACAATGAAAACCAACAGTTTGTTGATCCATATGTCAGCACATATGAGGGAAAGGATAGGAGACATGTCACAAAAGAAATGATTGATAATGTTGGAGCCGCAAAAGGGAAGTCGGAAAGCAGCTGTTGTGTGAGTCATGGTATTGAAGAAGCCAACCGCATAGGGTCCAACCACCAGCTGTATGCAGAGTCTCTGGGACATGGCTACTGAATACAACAGGGGGTTACAAATGGCTACATAGCGGTCATAGGCCATGGATGCCAAGAGAAGACACTCAATGGCCACAAAGAACCCAAAGAACCATTGCTGTAAGACACAGCCCAGAAAAGAGATAGCTTTTCTATCTGCAAAGAAGTCCATGAGCATCTTGGGGCCCACGACTGAAGAGAAGCAGATGTCCACAAATGACAGATGGCTGAGGAAAAAGTACATAGGAGTGTGAAGACGGGAATCTACCCGGATGAGAATGATCATACCCAAGTTTCCAGTCATAGTAACCAGGTAAAAGAGCAGAAAGAGCAAGAACAGGAAGACCTGCAGCTTAGGTTGGTATCTCAAGCCAATGAAAATGAATTCTGTGATCCTTGTATAGTTCTTATCCGCCATCAATAAGGTTCGTCTCTATGGCAAGAACAATGAAGAGCTACATGATAGTTGTGTCTTAAAACTGCTTGGTAATGCACCAAAGAAGAAATTACAGGCTAAATTCTCAAACTGGATTTTTTGGATTTAAAAAATATACTAGCAAATGTGATATATGCTATCTGAAGAATTACATGAGTTTAAGTGTGATAAAGTAAAAACTTGGGTGTAAGTATGAAATGGTTCAGTATTATACCTGAAACCCTCCAATACCCTTATAGACTAAAGGGGTAAACATTACTGTTATTTTCATGAAATTTTGAGATAATTTAATAAGAGATAGATCTCAAATGACCTTTCCAAAGTAGAAATAAAAATAATCATTTGGGCTGGGGTGGAAGCTAAATAAAATAATATCTTACTTAATAAATGCCAGACTCTAAGTTTGATTCAATTTTTTAAAGTAATTAACTTAATAAAGAGAATCTTCCTGGAAATACGCAATGTTGATACTGACATAATCATAACTCATATAAGGTTGCATAGAACTTATGGATTGAACATGATAATAGAGACTACAGCATTCCAAAACCTATAAAGAAAACAAAATATAAGAATAATAGAAAATGCCGGGGCAGCAGAGACAGCTCTGCAACAGTTAAGAGTACTCACACATAGATATATAAACACACACAAACACAAAAATATTTTTAATTGAGATAAATATTTTAAAAGTAAATAATTACAGAAAATAAGAACTAGGGAAGTGTCACTGTTTAGCAAAATGATACATAGAGAACTTTGAAAAATCAACTAAGATAGATGGGGGTTGATATGGTTAAATGCTAAAAAGGTGTGGAGGAAAGTAATCAGAATATGTTATACATCGTATACACAGGAAATTGTCAAGCAACAAAATTAATCAATACAAACTAGAACTGTTCAGTGAATCATTGGAATATCACTGGAGTGTAAAAAGTGAAAAAGTAACTGCATAAAAGGTACAGCTGGAAAAAAATCATATTTTAGATAGCAGTTGTTAACCATCAATAAACCCAGAAAAGAATATTTAAAATTTCTGTGAAAAGACCTAGGTGTGTCGCTCAGTGAAAGAGAATATATCAAGAATGTTCAAGGTTCTGATTTCCATTCTCAACCTTGCAAAAAAGATTTTAAAAGTTTTTAGCTAAAAAAATACAAATTATGGAACTTTTAATGAAGCAAAGAAATAACTAAATAAATGGAATGTATGTATAAAAATCTTAGTTGTAAAGATACATTTTCTCCAGAGGACAAAACAAAATGAACTGTCCCATTGGAAAAGCAAACACTCGCTGGACTGCTCCTCAAGTTAGGTGGCAGACACAGATAAACTCGCTGTGAAGTCAGGAAGAAATAACATTTTTCTCGTGGATAATTTTGCAGCTGTTCAGTGTTCTAACATCACTTTCTTGTCAGTGACCATTGCTCTTTTTAATAGACCATTACCCTCTATTCTCCATTGTTGAAAATTACATCAGGAGATGGGAAGTCTTCATTCTTTTGTGGAAGATTTATGTTGCTTTGATAAAGTGATACAGCCTCAGTTTGTAACACAGCCAGACAAATAGGATGTTCACAAATGCATTGTTCCTAAATATGTGGTTTACAAAGACAAAATCCAGTGTCTACTTGTTGTTACATGTAAGTAGTGGCACCTTACCTATGATCCATTTTGCTTTCAGGCAATCAAACTTTTGCTTTAAATCCATTTCACATAAACTCAGTCTTTCTCACTGATGCAACTATGACTTGATTTTCCTTCATTCCTATGAACTGGTTTTGTCAGAAGACACTTTTACTCTTGTTAATTTTTTCTTTTTCCTTAGGGCTAGTAGTCTCATAAAATTATTTGTCAAATTCAATTAAGTCCAGTCAAACACCTAATCACATATTATAACTTCAATTGCAAAATCTATGCAGGAAAAAAATATTCAAAATCAGCCAAAGCAATGTTGAAAACAACATAGAGGGAAATAGTCCATTAGACAGATAGCAAAACACATTATAAAGATATAGTAATTAGAACAGTATGGCATTCTTCTTAGGATAAACAAGGATGTGATGACAAACGAATAGAAAAACTAAGACAACCATAGCTGATGCAGGCACACATGTCAACTTAGCAGGAATAAATGGAATTAGGGGTAAACAGTTTAAAGAGTTCCACTCCAGATTAGCAGAAATGTCAAGGCCCAATAAATGTGAATAATAATTTCTCTTTTACAGTCTCAGAAGTGAAACCATAACAGTAATATTTTCTGCCCACCAACTCTATCCATGCATATTGCCAAATCACCTTTTAAATATTTATTTTTAAATTCATGGCTGTAGGCTACTGTCAGTCTTAGTTGTAAAAGTTGCTTTTTGCATTGGGCAGCAACTAATGCTCCTTCTCAGGATCAGTGTGTCTGATTCCCACCTAGCCTGGGTCATCACTGTGATACAAAACAAACTCTAAGCTGTAGTTGGAGATGTGTCTAAGGCCCCAGGACTGATGTTTCCTAAAAGCATTAGGGGATTGTATTTTATCACTCTGACTAAACTCAGTGTATCTGGACTTTCTACACTAAGACTTGTCTATCTGGGAACCTGAAATCTTCCAATATCCCAACTGAAGCTTATACATTGTTATGGAATACAAAATGTTCAAGGTTTAAAAGCACATCTAATAATGCAGTAGTTATTAAATTTAAAGAAATCAAGGAACTCCCAAAGAAATGCTGTTTGGGGCTGAGGTTTGGCCGCAAATTATGCTGTCCTGTGTTTTTCTCTGTTATCTTTAGCCCAAGGTCATTCCCTAACACACATATAAATTCTGTAGTCTAGAAATACTGTACAAATGACACTTCACATGCAGTGAGAGACCTGGAAATTTTCCTTATCTATCCTGTGTAACCTAAAGGCATATCAATTCTGTGTACTTGAAATCGATTTATTTTAATCATAATTACTGTGAGAAAACTCTGTTAATTAAAGTCAAAGTCTACTGTTGACTGGATTGTCTTTTGAGCTCAGCACATAATGGAGAACTCCTTTCTTTGTCAGGGCTTGCCCTTCTCTGACCTTGTCTGAGTTCAAAACCCCCACACATCTCTACCTGCAGAATGTCATGTAGCTTTGGTTAGATTACAGGCCTTAGCATACCTAAAAGAACACATCAAACACTTAAAATGCTAAATAGGCACAAGGCTCTCCATCACCAAGCACCCAATTAAGCCGGACATTATTCACACTCATTGCACTACCCAAGATGAACTTTCCATTGTCTGTTACTGGAGTCAGCCAACACGTATGGTACCCATCTTAGGTAGAATGATCCACTAGCTGGGTATTGGAGGGGCAAGCCCCCTCTGCTAACAATAGGAAGGGGCTTTGCCTGTTTTTTTTTCCCCCGGATGACCAGCCTAGGCCTATTTGGCCAACTGAGAAGATGACTCACCTTCCCCTGACAGATATGAATGGAAAAAATGGAAGAGATGCTACTCCTGACCAAACAACAAGATCTCCTGGAAAAACATCCATGACCTAGTGGCAGCTGCCCAGGACATATGCCCCCACAATATTCCCTTTCCTCTATTCTTATGGCTGTCTTTGTTATCCTCCATTCTAACTCTGTTATAGCCCAGCTTCTTCCTAACCCTCCCGGTACTCACCACTGGAGATTCTTCACTACAGTGAACATAATTATAAGAAGCCAGGACTGCCCACTGAAAGGATGTTGGAACAGGATTAAGCTATGTTGCCACTGTGCTTGCCAACCTTAAAACTCATTTTCTGTTTTTCATCTGCGATGCCTGGGTTGATCGATGGCAGACAGCAGTCACAGGTAAGTTCTACCATAATGGATATGGTAAATACCCTAGGCTGACTTACGTATCTCCAGCCAGCTTGTCCCCATTGCCAAACCAGTCTTCACTCACATTAATATTCTTCAACAGGAAAATCAAACTTGGACACAGGTTTAAACCAGCCACTCCTGGTTACAGTACATCCAGTGTACAGCCAACCTCCTTCCTCTCACTACCTACCTTAACCCCTGTCAGTACTTCTTCTGTGCTCCCCTCGCCTGGCCACTATTGGCAGCTATTCCTATTAACATCTCATTTCATGAACCTTATGGTTCCTAACCTACAGAAAAGTTATAAAACATTACTGTCTTCAACCTACCCCTCCCTTTGCCCTGCAGGGCCCTCATCAAGAGCTCCCACACCTTACATAGTCTCATAATATCACTGTCACTAAACCAATATGTGCTAACAAACCTGCTCTTCTCTGGTGCCACAACACTACCGGTTCCCAAGTCAAACCTGCGTTTCAAGGTTATTGCACATCTGTAATAATTGTTCCCCAGGTTTATCTCTATGAACCTGAGGAACTCACTTTACAACTAGAAGGAGACCTCCCCCCCAAAAAAAGAAGTCTTCATCCCTTTACTCCTCAGATTAGGTGTTGCCATCTTGATGGATACCGCAGTTGGAACTACTGAAGCAGCCCTCCTTTAAACACACCATTTGGCCAGCGACTTCTAGGACAAATTCAACCAAATGATGACCTCCACTATGGGCAGTCTTGAGTCCCTTCAAAGACAGATTACTTCACCAGCAGGGGTTGTGCTCCAAAATTTGAGAGCCCTGGATTTAATTACTGCAGAATACAGAGGGATTTGTATTTTGTTGGGGAAGGAATGTTGTTTCTATGTTAATGAATCTGGGCTGGTGGAACAGGTAGGCTGCTCAAAGATCTCCTACAGGATCTAACAGCATGTTATTTGCCCAACATCCCCCCAAAACCCCTGATACTCAAAGCCTTTTGTGGCTTGGCTTCTCCCCCCCCCCCCCTTGACCATGTATTAGACGTCAGAGCCCTGCTCTGCCTGGCACCCTGCCTGGTCCAATTTTTAAAATGATAGATGTAAGTGGCATTGCAAACTTCTCTGCTAATCAGGTTCTGGTTGAATACCCAGCCATCCCCAGCATAGATGCTGAGGAGTACAATGATACCTCACTATTATAAAATAAATCAAGGGGAAACATTGGAAAACTCTGCTAATTAAGGTCGAAGTATACCATTGACTGGATAGTCTTCTGAGCTCGCACATAATGGAGGACTCCCTTTATTGACAGGGAGTCCTCCATTTGTTCTATTCTGGAACAAATTGTTCTTCTCTGACCTTGTCTGGGGAGTTCAAAAAACCCTCACACATCTCTACCTGCAGAATGTCATGTAGTCTTAGTTAGATTGCAAGTTCAACTTCCTTTCTTCTGATAAGAACCTGTTCAGCTAGCTCCTGAAATGCTTCCCTGTGCTAATGAGGCCTTCAGTACCTCAAGCCAATGACTTTTTTCAATCCTGGATTTTCTGACTTCCATCCTCAAAATTTATAAGCCCTGAATCAGCCCAAGTAAAGTTTATCTGCTTCCCTGCAGCTGGTCCCAGGGCTTTCATTCACTGTACATACGCATAGGGCTTCTGAATCCCCGTCCATCATCTCTGCTTCCTTACCTCTTGTGGACCAATATTGAACAATGATTTTCAAGGGCAGAGAGAGTCACAATTACTTCAGATTAAGTTCTTGCTAAGTTTTGATATAACTGTGATCTGATAATTCATATCTCTCTATGTCACATTCTTAACTTGTATCATTTTGGTGTTCTACAAATCCATTTAATTCACCTCAAATTTCTGTAAAGAGTAAAAAGGAGAGTGAGAGAGATACAAGAATGGATTTTGAAGGTGACGTTAACTTACATTTAAATAAATAACTTTCTTCTTTGGAGGTGATAAAAATAATTAAATTTAAAATAAAGTATAAATTGGACTCCCTCTCAAAATGTAGGTATTCCTGGTCCTGCCTGTGCCTCTGTACATGGAAGAGGCCAGGTTTTCCAGGAGTTAATTCTTACTCATTCTTATTCATCTTTCCAAAGACCATATACAATTCCTCTCTGGAACAACTTGTGCTTCACCTGCATGAAATTCCCAGAAGCAGTTACATCATTCTCCACCCTGAGGGAGTTTATATCTCTAAAGTGTGCTGTATCTTGGGCATTTTATTGTTGAATGGGAAGTAAATTAAATGTACTTACTATCATGAAATTCTGTAAGGAAAATCCAGTGAAATCAACTTATTTGTGGATAACCTTGTTTTGTTGAACTAACTCTTTAACAAGAATAAAAAGCTTCAAGATAAACCTGTTTTAATAAATAAAATAATAAGTACATTTCTACATTAGTAGACAGCTTGATATCATGTCAGTTTTTCCAAACAACACTAGTAAGCTCCTAGCTAGAACCTATGTCCTCCATTAGCAGAGAACTTTTGAACATGCTTATATTACCAGGGTTAGATTCCTTCATGGGAAAAGGCCTCAAATACCGAGAACTGTCGGTTACTCCCATAACAGTTGTGCCACTATTTCAGAAGTGGGTACAGCTTGCCTAGGTGCTGATAAAATAGATCTTAGTGTTCATATGCACATAACATGACCGATACATTTATCTCCTGTCTTAGTTTGGGTTTTATAGCTGTAAAGAGACACCATGACCAAGACAACTCTTATAAAGGACAACAATTAATTGGGGCTGGCTTAAAGGTTCAGAGATTCAGTCCATTATCATGAAGGCAGGAGCATGGCAGCATTCAGGAAGATGAGAAGGAAGAGGAGGTAAGAGTTCTACATCTTTATCCAAAGGCAGACAGAAGAAGGCAGGCTTCCAGACAGCTAGGACTATGGTCTTAAAGCCCACGCCCACAGTGATACACTTCCTCCAACAAGGACACACCTTCTCCAACAAGGCCACACCTCCAAATAGTGCCATTCCTTGGGCCAAGCATGTTCAAACCACAACATTCCACTCCCTGGCCCCCATAGGCTTGTTCAAACATATGAGTCTATAGGGGCCATACCTAAACATAGCTTAATGCAAAATACATTTAGTCCAACTTCAAAAGTCTGCATAGTCTATAGAAGTCCCATCAACGTTAAAAGTCCAAAGTTCAATGTCTCTTATGAAATTCATCCACTTAACTGCAAGACAGGAAACCACTTGAGCAATTTCCGAACTCTGCATCTCCATATCTGATGTCAAAGCAGTCTTCAGATCTCCAATTCCTTTTTTATCTTTGTTGACTGCAACAAACTTCTTTCTCCTGGACTGGTTCCACTCCCTGTTAACAGCTTTCCTCAGCAGATATCCTATGGTTTTGGCATCTCAAACATCTAGGTATCTCCAACGCAACTTCACCATTACAACTTCTTTTTCCAATATCTGGGATTCACACATAATCTTCTGGGCTCCCCCAAAGGGCTTGTCTCACTTCTTCAGCTCTGCCCTCTGTAGAACGGTAGGCTATAGTTGACTCCACTCCACTACTACTGCTATTCTTGGGGATCAGCCTATGGTACTGGCATTTCCAATATGTTGAGATCTTCAGCTGCAACTAGGATTCATTAATAGTCTCTCATAGGCTCTCTTCATGATGCCAATCCTCAACTTCTTTGAATGACACTTCAGTCCTGGGCCATCAACTGCAACTGAGGCTGCACTTTCACCAGCGGCCCTTCCTGGCCTCTCATACTGCCAAGTCTCAGCTGTTCTCAATGACCCCTTCAGTCCTTCAAAACCAGTACCACATGGGTGATTCTTACAGATTATCAAGTCCAGCTGAAGCACAAGGTATAACCTTGGCTATCTCTAGAACACAGATTCTTTGTGCTCTCAGAAAACACTTCCCAGATTTCACTTCAGAGATGCTGGTATCTTCATAATCACTGCTAATCTCTTAGCTCTGGCTATCCAGCATCAATTGTCCCAGTAGTCCCTTCTGTTTTTCACTCTAAAGCTAGAGCCACATAGAAAGTGGTGACTGGCCTAGGTAATCTGTGTTAGACAGCAGTGTACTTTGTTTTCTTTAATGAGGCCCTTCTGTTCTTGCTTCCCTGTGGCTAAAAAACTATTCCTTGGTTTTACTTTCTCTTAACTTCAATTTAACAAAAACTTCTCACCTTTCTTGACAATTTCTTCTATGAAAAAATTTTACCTGTTCCAGTTTTCTTTGCAATTTAATAGCTGTTGTTTTCTAGAGATAAACAAATACTAATTTGACATGCTCTTTTATAAATATATCTAACTATGATCTGCCCAACTATGTTATGGAGAAAGAGAGAGAGACAGACACACACACACACACACAGAAATACACATGCTTTGGAATAATATTTGGCTAGAAAAATAACTAATAATAATAATCATTTGACTGAATTTGGTAAGTCATAATTCTTATTCTTTTGACATATCCTAACTGACCAATGGAAGAAAAAAGTCAGACTACAGTGCCCAAGTCTCTCTTCCTGTGCCTCACAAAACACCCTCATCAGAAGACTGTCGTCGTCATCATGTTTTTCTTTATCTTATCACTGTTTAGGACAATGTGGGCATGATCACTCACATATGGGTAAATGCCAGGGCACCAGCCCAGGCCTGAAGGAACCCATGCCACTGGTCTAGCAGGGTTCCTGGGTCCCTGGATCCCACTGGTCCCAGTTATTCCCAGTGTTGGTATAGATGTTGAGTCCTCCTCACCTCTGATCATCATCAATTTTTTTAAAATTATTTTATTTATATACATTCCAGGCATTGCCTCCCTTCCCTATTCCCCCTCTCACAGTTCCTCATCCCATTCCTCCTCCACCTTGTCTCTGAGAGGGTGCTCCCCCACTCCTATCAGGCATCCCTCTTCCCTGGGACCTCAAGTCACTCCAGGATTAGACACATCTCCCACGTAGACAAGACCAAACAGTCCTCTGCTACATATGTGCCAGGGGCCTCTGAGCAGCCCATGCTGCCTGGTTGGTGGCTCAGACTCTGGAAACTCCCAGGGGTCAGGGTTATTCGAGACTGCTGGTCTTCCTATGGGGTCACCCTTCCCTTCAGCTCCTTCAGTCCTTCCCCTAATTCCTCCATAGGGGCCCCCTACATCAGTCCAATGGTTGGGTGTAAGTATCTGCTTCTGTCTCTGAGCTGCTGGTAGGGCCTCTTAGAGGACAGCCATGCTAGGCTCCTGTCTAGAACTACATCATAGCATCAATGAGAGTGTCAGGCCTTGGTGTCTCCCCATGAGATGAATCCCAAATTGGGCTGGTCACTGGACCACCTTTCCTTCAGTCTTTTCTTCATTTTTGTCTCTGCAATTTTTTTAGACAGGGATAATTCTGGGTCAGAAAATTTTATTTGGGGTTAGTAACCCTATCCCTCCACCTGAGACACTATCTACTGGAAGTGGATTCTTAGAGTTCTCTTTCCCCACTGTTGGGCCTTTTGGCTAAGGTCACCCACGTTGAGTCCTGAGAGTCTCTCACCTCCTAGATCGCTAAGACTTTTTAGAGGGTCCCCCCACCTCCCACCCACAGATGATGCATATTTCCATTCAATCTCCTACCCCTCTGGGCTTCTCTCCTTCCCCTTCCCTGTCATATATGATCTTGTTCCCCTTTTTCCCTCCCCTTCTGCTCTCCCACCTAGGTCCCTCCCTCCCTCTGCCCCCCTTGATTATTTTTCCCCAAGTGGGATTGAAGCATACTCGCTTGAGCATTACTGCTTATTAAACTTCTTACAGTCTGTGAGTTGAATCCTAGATATTCTGTACTTTTTTGCTAGTATCCACTTATCAGTGAGTACATAGCATATATATCCTTTTGGGTCTGGATTACCTCACTCTGGATGATATTTCTAGTTCCAGCCATTTGCCTGCACAATTCATGATTGTTTTCTTTTTTTAGTAGTTGAATAGCATTCCATTATGTAAATGAACCACGTTTTCTGTATCCATTCATCACTTGAGGGCATCTGGGTTGATTTTAGCTTCCGGCTATTGCAAATAAGGCTGTTATGAACATAGTGGAATACATAGATAGCTTAGATGTTTGTTCTAAAGTATATACTTTATATATATATATCTTGTCTTCAACACATTTGTAAAATACACTATTGTTTTCTGTTTGCTTAATTAATTTATTTATTCACTTTACATCCCTATCAGAGGCCCTCTCCTATTTTTGCTATCACACAAACCCCATATCCCACATCCCATTCTCCTCTGAGAAGGGGAAGGGCCTCTTTGGGTACCAACACACCCTAGTACATCAAATCACAGCAGGACTAGGCATATCCTCTCCCTCTGAGGGCAAACAAGGCAGTCCAATTAGTGGAAAAGGATACACAAGCAGGCAACAGAACCAGGGACAGTCCACACTCCAGTTGTTTCAAGAAACATAATCAAAGGGAATACTTACAAATATATTTTAAGAGACCAGAACCACCCTAACACCAACAAATATTCTGCAAAGAAAGTATAAATGGCACCCAATATTTTTGTTGAATATAGGAAGCTGATGGCATATACTAGCAGCACTAAGTGGATTCAGTGGGCTTAGAAAAATGCATGAATTTCTGAGAGCAAAGTGGGAAAGTATGAAAGGAGTTTTAGGGGAATGGGTGGGGTTACATTTGATGGCAAAACATACGATATATTAAAATAAATATGTAGCATTATACAGATTGAAAAGCTTATATTTGGGGATAGAAGTGTATACACATATATGCATGCAATAGTAATTAATCACAAAACAAAGAGGAAATGAATTTGAAGGAAATTATGAAGATGTGTATAGGAGAGGTTAAAGGAAAAAAAAAGAAGGGAGAAATGTTGAAATTAAATTATAACCTCTAAAAAATAAATAAAGAAATTCCCAAATGATAATCTTTTAAAAGAAAATATCAATAAATCGTTAATACAACACATTTAAGAATATATTAAACAAGTTGACAGAGCATAACAAAGATGGGAATGGTGTATTAGTGGAACAAAAATATGTTCCATTTACATGAGAATAAAGGAAGCATTGTCAAACACATAATAAAAGGAAATATTTCCAGACTCATAGAAGGTATAGATATTGGTGTGACCATACTGGGCATGCAAGATAGAGAATAGTAAAGATTTTATTTTAAAAAGCAAACATAATCTTCCATTCTTTCCCTGAGAATATAGTCATGAAAATAAAATCACTGTCTCAAAAAGCATAATCTAATAAAGATATCGCAATCCCATATTAATTTCAGCATTATACATCTACCCACACACATAATGTTTATTTAAATTTAAAGTAGAATGCTGAAACTGCAGTTTGTGATAATACAGATTAACCCATCAGAAATTATGCTAATGAAAATAAGATACAAAACAAAATATACTACATTATCACATGTATATGAGAAGATTCAAAAGAATAATAAGAAATCTTCATTCCCATTCACAGCTGCAACCAAGAGTAGATCATGTACTCAACATAAAACCATAAGAACCTCAACATAAAACCAGATACATTGAATCTAATAGAAGAGAAAATGGAAAAGAGCCTTCAACTCTTTGGCACAGGAGTAAACTTCCTAAACAAAATACCAATGGCATACGCTCTAAAATCAAGAAATGATAATGGGACCTAATGAAACTGGAAAGCTTCTGTAAAGCAAAGGTCATAGTCAATAAGACAAATCGGCAACCTACAGATTAGGAAAAAAATTGTCACTAACCCTACATCCGATAGAGGGGTAATATCAAAAAAATCTAAAGAACTCAAGAGGCTAATCACCAAAACACCAAACAACCCAACAAAAAATGGGGTATAGAACTAAACTGAGAATTCACAACAGAGGAATCTCAAAGGGCTGAGAAGCATCTAAAGAAATGTTCAAAGTCCTTAGTGATCATATAAATGCAACTCAAAACCACCCCTGAGATTCCACATTATACTAATCAGAATGGCTAAGATCAAAACCTCAGGTGACAGCACATGGTGGCAAGGATGTGGAAAAAGAGGAATACTCCTCCATTGCTAGAAGGATTGCTAACTTGTACAACCACTCTGGAAATCAATCTGGAGGTTCCTCCAAAAATTGGAAATAGATTTCCCTAAAGACCCAGCAATACCACTCTTGGAAATATACACAAAAGATGCCACAGGGGCACATGTTCCACTATGTCCATACTGGACTTACCTGTGATAGCCAGAAGCTCGAAACAACCCAGATGTCCCACGACAGAAGAATGGATACAGAAAATGTGGTTCATTTACACAATGGAATACTACTCAGTTATTAAGAATTATGACATCCTGAGTTTTGCAGGCAAATGGATGGAACTAGAAAATATCATCCTGAGTGAGGTAACTCAGGCCCAAAGGACATAGTCAATAAGACAAATTGGCAACCTACATGGCATGGCATGTACTCACTCATAAGTGGATATTAGCCAAAAAAAAGTATAGAATACCTAGGATACAATCCACAGAACTCAAGAAGGTAAGCAAGCAGAAGGACCCAAGTGAGGATGCTTCAATCACACTTGAGGGGAAGAAAAAAGTAATCACAGGAGGAAAAGGAAGGGAGCGACCTAGGTGGGAGTGAGGAGGGAAAGGGGGGTGAACCACAAGAAAGTCCCAGATGCTAAGGAAGCAAGAGGTTCCCAGGACCCAGTGGGGGTGACATTAGCAAAAATACCTAACAGAGCAGAGATAGAACCTAAAGAGACCACCTCAAGTATATAGGCATGGCCACCAGTTGAGGGATGGGGCCACCTAACCATCTCAAAAATTTTAACCCATAACTGTTCTTGTCTTTAAAAAAAAATGCAATGACAAAAAAATGGAGCAGAGACTAAAGGAAAGGCCATCCAGAGACTGCCCCACCTGGGGATCCATCCTGTCTACAGACTCCAAACCCCTACAGACAGGAGCCTGGTATGACTGTCCTCTGAGAGGCTATGCCAGCATCTCACTAGGACAGATGCAGATACTCACAGCCAACCATTGGACTGAGCCCAGGGACCCCAATGGAAGAGCTAGGGGAAGGAATGAAGGAGATGAAGAGGAATATAACCCCATAGAAAAAGATCAATATCAGCTAACCGGAATCTCCAGAGCTCCCAGGAACTAAACTACCAACCAAAGAGTATACATGGATGGATCCATGGCTCCAACTACTCATGTAGCAGAGGATTGTCATATCTGGCATCAATGGGAGGGGAGGTCCTTGGTCCTGTGGAGGCTTGTTACCCCAACAAAGGGCCATGCTAGAGGGATGAGGCAGGAGTGGGTGGGTCAGTGGGTGGGGGAGCATGCTCATAGAGGGAAAGGAGAAGAGGGATGGGATGGGGCATTTGTGGAGGGGATACTGGGAAGGGGGGACAACATTTGAAATGTAAATAAATAAAATAACCAAATATTTTTTTAAATCAAAAGAAAAAATAAATTACTAGAAATGGATAAAGAGAGTGAAAAAAATGCATTGTCAGGTGCAAAGTGTTAGGTATAATGAGAATTCTAGAGACCTAAGGAATAGCTTGAGTATTATAGACAATAGAATTGTATTGAATTTTAAACTTTCACGAAAGGAAGATTTTATACACAATTATGCAAGTAACTTTGCATGAAGTGAATGGACTATATTTATGAATATATATCTATCTCTATATCATCTCTTTATCTCTATATCTATAGATGGATCTATGACCTATATCTGTATTGGTATATATAGATAGAGAGAGAGATAGAGAAAGATACACATGCAATAACAATTATTTAAAAAGAAGAACGACAGTGAGTGTGGGTATATCGAGGATGGTGGAGGAAAGAATCAAAATCTCAAGAAAAATTAAAAACTAAATATGGATAGGAAAAGAAATAAGTAATAAAATATGTTCATATGAAAGATAAAGAATGTGATATGAAAAAGTCCAAGTTGTCTTAGAGACATGCAAAATCAAAAAAATGTAAAATAAAATGTGTCTTATTATAATGTATTAGAAGGATATATAATACTGAATATTAAGTATTAATTTTAAATTGATTCTTTAATACCCTATAGAAGGCATTTTTTACCTCTTTGTTCCTTAAACTGTATATCAAGGGGTTAATCATGGGTATCACTAAAGTATAAAACACAGAAGCTATTTTATCATTCTCTAAGGAGTGAGTGGATTTAGGTTTCAAGTACATAAAGAGTAGAGTACCATAAAACACCACAACCACTGTCAGATGAGACCCACATGTAGAGAAAGCTTTTCTTCTACCTTCTGCAGAATGCATTCGACATATGGCTAGCAGAATCAGAATATATGATCCAAGGACCACCAGAAGAGAGGTGATCAAATTCAATGCTGAAAATAATATGATCAACAATTGTATTTCTTCAGCATTTGAACACAAGGTAGGTAACAAGAAAACAGCATCACAGTAGAAATGGCTGATGATGTTAGAGCCACAGAAAGTTAATGTGAAAATCTTACTGGTGAACAACAGAGCCTGGAAGGTGCTGTAGAGGTATGGGATGCCCACAAGCAAGTGGCAAAGTCTCTGAGACATGATCACACTGTAGAGCAGAGGGTTGCAGATAGCCACATAGCGGTCATAGGCCATTGAGGACAAGATAAAGAGTTCACTGATAATGAACAAAACGAAGAATGACAACTGTGTGGCACATTCGTAGAAAGAAATGGTTTTTTCATCCATAACAAAATCCACCAGCATCTTGGGACAGATGACAGTGGAATTTCCAAGATCAATAAAAGCCAGGTGTCTGATGAAAAAGTACATAGGGGTTTGTAGGCGAGAGTCCAGCTTGGTCAAAGCAATCATACCTAGGTTGCCCATGACTGTGACTGCATAGATGATGAAGAAGGCCCCAAACAAAGGAAGCTGAAGCTCAGTGCTCTGTGTGATTCCCATCAAGATGAACCCAGGCAGTGATGTGGTATTCCTTTGCCCCATGTCATCCAATTATATCCTCCAAAAGAAGCAAACACTGTTTTCAACTTTTATTAAGTTATATTTGTAGGATGAATAGTTTATAAAATAGTCACAAACAAAATTTGCATATGATTTTCTAAATAAATGCATAGAGTATTCTACTTTGCTAATGATCTCTTCCAGATGATATGTAATAAATGTATATATCATTATATTAGGATCATACACATATGTTTAATATTAAAATGTTACTTTACACAAAGAGCTTGGTTTTTTAGAATGTATCTTCATTTTGTCTAAATTTGGTATGCAATTTTTGTATTCTTGAAAATTAAGACAGAGATAGAATGAAGCTAAATCATCTTGACTATTATAGTCTCTTAAATCAAATCCTTCCAAGCTATGGGAGATATACGGACCATATATCTTTATAAATATTTCCAAAGAAATGTATTTTACCCATAGTGAAGTGTGCTCATTTTAATATTCTATGTCAATTTCCACTCTATTTTACTTATGCTATTATGAAATGCATTGGTGTGTGTACTGTACTACTATCTTGTATTTACTAATGGTGAATGGAGTAGAGAACACTTGTCAGTCTATAGTAATTTCTAACCTGGTACAAAAAAAAGGCTTCTAAAAGCACTTATCACAATATCTGAATTATGCTTGATATTGTATAAATAAAATATCATGCTAATATATATCATATGTGTGCATCACAAGTTTTGATTGCTTGGACTGCTGTTGAGATAAAAGTAATCAATCTTCCTTTCAGTAGAAAAACTCACCTATTTTATGCTTCCAGAAACAGTGTTTAGATACATTCCAGCTAACATACTAGTATTTAGAAATTTTCATTGTATACTTTTGCATAGTTCTTCTATACTACCACATAGAAAAAGTGATAGAGTCTTTAAGATGTATTTACTTTGCATTTTTACATCATATATTGCGATTTACTTACTAATTTAACTGAACAAAGAAGTATTTATAAAGCTCAACATTGTGACTGAGTATATTTCAGTGCTATTTTCTCTCTCTTTAATAAATTTGCACAAGCTGAGAAGCAAAGTAGTTTTTCATTGAGATAAGATAGTGAAGATGCACTAGCTAATTCTACATGATTATTTCCCTGTAGTTCCTCAGTCTCTGGTCAGTGAGAATCTTCACCATTGTCATTATGATTTCCAGTTGTAGGACTAATCAGAGTTTAGTGCTTAATCAAGAAAAGTGCAGGGGGGTTGCAACCCCATGGGAGTAGCAACAGTGTCAACAGGCCAGACACCCCAGAGCTCCTGGGGACTGAACCACCAACAAAAGAATACACATGGAGGGACCCAGGGCTCCAGCTGCATATGTGGCAGAGGATGGCTTTGTTGGACATCAGTGGGAGAAGTGGCCCTTGGTCCTGAGGGAGTTCAATGTCCCAGTGTAGAGGAATGCCAGGGGGAGAAGCTGGGAGTGGGAGTGTGTGTGTGTGTGTGTGTGTGTGTGTGTGTGTGTGTGTGTGTGTGTCATAGAGGCAGGGAAAGGGGGGATAGGGTAGGGGGGATGGGATAGGGCTCTTCCAGAGGAGAGACCTGGAAAGGGGATAACATTTAAAATGTAAATTTTAAAAATCCAATTAAAAAAAAAAAGAAAAGTGCAAGGTAAGCATGTCAGCATGTGCAGCACTAACGTTAACCTCCTAACTATTATACATGCAGCATTGATAAATACTCAGTAAAAATATGTAGTGTTTAAGATATTTTATGGAAATTTTTATGCTATAAGATTCTTTTGTGAATGCATTGTTTTCAGCAGGAAATTTTATCATGTATATATTTCTTGTTTCTATTATATGTGTTGTAAATTTATGTCTACTATTAATTAAAGTCAGTTTATTTTAAATATAAAATATAGTATTTTATTTTCTAACATTATACAAGATTTACACCAAAACTTATTTTTTTATTTTATGTAAAGCAAATATAACACGCCATCCTGTTTTGTTTCTGAAAATAATTACCTTGTTATTTTTTAATGTGTGAGACCAGTAATGAGTTATTGATCTGTCTCCCATTTCTCACTCAAAACCCTCATAAATATGGTGAATTCAGGATATCTGTTCAAATGATAAAAATGTAATGTGTCTTGAGACAACTTTACAACTCCAAGAAACAAAAGTGAATGTACTGTTTTTGTCCTGCATCTCAAAGAATCAAAGCATGCCAGCAGTCAGAGGCCAGGCACAATATGAAAGTGCTTGCATGCTGGTGTCTATCTGTATCAAATAAATGAAACCGCTTACCTTTGGGGAAAAAGATCAAATTCTCATATTCTAAATCACTTGTACTTTCTCTTTAAGGTAGCAAGAATTTATGGCTTTCTTAGCTCTTTCCAGTGCTCCCCTGGGGAAGCATCATACAATTTGTTCAAATGATCACATCTAGATCATCTTAGAGACTGAAGACTTTGTTGTATCTTCTAATTGTCTGGAACACTTTGTGTATTCCCCAAAGGGGAAATATAAAACTAACTATCAAAAGGAAACTAACGACTTGTGATTTCCACAGAGACATAAATAAATAATTTATTCATTCATTTAAAGATCATCAATTATTAGTGTTGCCATGGGAACTAGCTTGACATATACTTTACCCTGTAAAAGTGTAAGACTTTCAAAAAATCCTGAGAGAATTCTATATTCATTATTGCCATCACATAAGGTATTTTTCTTCTATTACTCAGGAAAACATATGGGAGACATTAGACTTACCCATCAAGTCATATTTGTGAGTTAGCTATTCTAATTCCTGAAAACACGTAGCTATGTCCTTCTTAAAACCATATTATAATAGCTAAAATATATGAAATAAATATATCTCTTGAGTTTGAGAAACATATGTCTGTTCTTTCATATGAAAAACCTTTGTAGCCTATTGCAATCCAAAATGCTATTACACTGAGGACCCAACTTTTATATATCCTGAGTAAGGCCTGAGTCATTTTGGGTAATAGACCCTGCCATTATATCAATATTAAAATCTGACATGCCTTCTATATGCATAAGAATTAAGTTACACTTACATGTAATGGAACATAAATCATACAAATTGATATTTTCAAAACTGTATGTTATTTGAGTTTATTATGTAAAACCTAAATCAATATACAAAATATTTTCAACACCAAAGAAAAATTTCTCTATGTTCTAGGTCATATTTGTTTATTACAAACTTACTTCATCCTTTAATTTTCAAATATTTCCCACATTCAAGTATTGATTAGCTTTTAATATATAGCTATCATAATTCATATTAGAAGAAATAAAAAGAGCTACTTAGCTTTTTGTTTACTTTGAAAAATCCTTTTAAAATTTTGCTATATGACACTATTGCATAACTTTACTGTATTTTTATTTTGCCCTTTCAATGATATTAGATTCTTCTCTAATGCAATATATCAATATTACAGTTTTCTCTCCCTTTTCTCATCCTATAACTCCTCACTACCCTTCTCAACCAGATCCACACACTTTTTGTCTCTCATTAAAAATAACAGTCTTCTAAGAGGAAACAACAAAACATAACAACATAAAATACAATAATGCTCACAACCATTGGACTGATCACAGGGTCCCCAGTGGAGGGATTAGAGAAAGGACTGAAGGAGCTGAAGGGGTTTGCAACCCCATAGGAAGAACAATATCAACCAACCAGAGCTCCCAGGATCTAAACCACCAACCAAGGAGTACACATAGAGGGACCAATGGCTCCAGTCACATATGTAGCAGAGGATCTTGTCGGGCATCAATGGCAGAAAAGGCCCTTGGTCCTGTGAAGGCTTGATGCCTCAGTGTAGGGGACTGTGAGGGCCGGGAGGCGGGAGTGGGTTGGTGGGTGGCGACACACCCTCATAGCAGGAAGAGGAGGCTGGGATAGGCAGTTTTTGGGGGGGAAATTGGGAAATGGGATAATATTTGAAATGTAAATAAAGAAAATATCCAATAAAAAATATATAATAAGATAAAAACTGTCACACCAATTGGACATAGTATTACCTGAGGACCCAGCAAACCACTCCTGGGCATATACAGAAAAGATGCTCCAACATATAACAGGGACATATGTTCCACTATGTTCATAGTAGCCTTATTTATAATAGCCAGAATCTGGAAAAAACCAAGATGTCCTTCAACAGAGGAATGGATACAGAAAATGTGGTACATTAACACAATGGAGTACTACTCAACTATTAAAAACAATGACTTCATGAAATTCTTAGGCAAATGGATGGAACTAGAAAATATCATCCTGAGAGAGGTAACCCAATCACAAAAGAACACATCTGGTATGCCTTCACTGATAAGTGGATATTAACCCAAAAGCTAGGAATACCCAAGAAACAATTCACAGACCACATGAAGCTCAAGAAGAAGGAAGACCAAAGTGTGAGTGCTTTGGTCTTTCTTAGAAAGTGGAACAAAATACACAAGGGAGGAAATACGGAGACAAAATGTGGAGCAAAAACTGAAGGAAAGGCCATCCAGAGACTGCCCTACCTGGGGATCCATCCCATATTCAGTGACCAAACACAGACAATATTGTGGATGCCAAATAGTACTTGCTGACAGGAGCCTGATATAGCTGTCTCCTGACAGGCTCTGTCAGAGCCTGGCAAATACAGAGGCAGATGCTTGCAACCAACCATTGGACTGAGCATGGGGTCTCAATGCAGAAGTTAGAGAAAGGATTGACGGAGCTGAAGGGGTTTGCAACCCCATGGGAAGAACAACAATATCAACCAACCAGACCTCCCATAGCTCCCAGGGACTAAAACACCAACCAAGGAGTACACATGGAGGAACCCATGGTTCCAGCTGCATATGTAGCAGAGGATGGCCTTGTCGAACATCAATGGGAGAAAAGGCCCTTGGTCTTGTGAAGGTTTGATGCCCCAGTGTAGGGAACTGCCAGGGCGGTGAGGTTTGAGTGGTTGGGTGAGTGGGGGAACACTCTCATAGAAGCAGGGGGAGGGGATAAGGGGTTTCTGGGGGAACCTGGAAAGGGGATAACATTTGAAATGCATATAAAGAAAATATCTAATAAAAATAATAATAAACTTACATATTTACACTCAAAAGATAAAATAAAATATTCAAAAAGAAAACCTGTCACATCGAAGTTGGACAAGAGAAAACAACAGAAGAAAAATAGCCAGATAGATGAATGCCCAAGAATCAGGGACCCACTTGTTTACACATTCAGGAGTCCCAAACTGGGGTTAGCCACAAGTCCCAGATGCCAGGAAAGCAAGAGGCTCCCAGGACCCAACAGAGATAAGATTAGCTGAAATGTCCAACAAAGGAAGAGAGAACCTGTAGTGACCATATCCAAAGGCTAGGCAAGGTCCTCGGTTGAAGGATGGGGCTACCCATTCATCTCCAAATTCTTAATCCAGAAGCACTCCTGTCTACAGGAAATACAGGGACAAAGTGTAGAGCAGAGACTGAAGGAAAGGGCATCCAGAGACTGCCCCACTTGGGGATCCATCCCATAAACAGTCACCAAACCCAGACACTATTGCTGATGACAAGAAGTGCTTGCTCACAGGAACCTGATATAGCTGTCTCCTGACCGGCTCTGGCAGAGCCTGGCAAATACAGAGATGGATGCTTGCAACCAACCATTGGACTGAGCATGGGGTTCCAATGGAGGAGTTAGAGAAAGGACTGAAGGAGCTGAAGGGGTTTGCAGCCCAATGGAAGAACAACAATACCAACCAACTAGACTCCCCAGAGCTCCCAGGGACTAAACCACCAACCAAAGAGTACACATGGAGGGACCCATGGCTCCAGCCATGTGGCAGAGGACTGCATTGTCTGGCATCAATAGGAGGATAAGCCCTTGGTCCTGTGAAGGCTTGATTCCCCAGTGTAGGGGAATGCCAGGGCAGTGAGGTGGAAGGGGATGGGTGGAAGGGCGAGCATTCTCATAGAAGCAGGGGGAGCAGGATAAGAGAAGGGGGTTCCGGAGGGGAAACCGGGAAAGGGGATAACCTTTGAAATGTAAATACATAAAATATCCAATAAAAATAACCACTAAATTGAAAGTCATAACATATTCCTAGAGGACTTGGTGCAGAACCGTTCAAGTTCTGTGCTTGATGCTTCAGTCTCTGTGCATTCCTATAAGCTTTGCTCAGTTGACTTAGAGGGCCATTTTCTTGTGTTCACCATTCCCTCTGCCTATTGCATTCTTTTTTATTCCTCTTCTGCAGGGTTCTATGTGTCTGCAGGGAGAAATTTTATGGATGCACTCCGTTTAGAGCTGAACATTCCAAGCACTGTCTCCCCCTCCCTCTGTGTGTGTGTGTGTGTGTCTGTCTGTCTGTATCTCTCTCTCTCTCTCTCTCTCTCTCTCTCTCTCTCTCTCTCTCTCTCCCTCTCCCTCTCTCTCCCTCCTCCTCCTCCTTTTCCTCCTCCTCCTCCTCCTCCTCCTCCTCCTCCTCCTCCTCCTCCTCCTTCTTCTTCTCTCTCTCTCTCTCTCTCTCTCTCTCTCTCTCTCTCTCTCTCTCTCTCTCTCTCTCTCTCCATAATGTATGAGTGTTTGGCTCTGAATTTGTTCCCATGTGCTGTAGGAGGAAGCTTTTCTGATGAGTGAGAGAAGTCCATCAGTGAGATCAGATAGATTATGAGAAACAATCTAAACAATGGCTCTTGATGCTCAGGCTGGTCGGTGATCAGCCTATCCAATAACTTCTCTGCACTAGCACTTGGGATAATTTTAATATGCAAAACAAATGTAAATTAGATAGATCTGAAAGCCCATTCCTGCCTTTATATCTTGTGGTACTACCTATGTTTCCTTGAACAGTTACAGTATTTTAGGTTTCATACTGACATCTTTTACATTTGCAGTTGTGCAGGGCAATATATAGGAATCTGGCTTCATCCATTTACATCCAGTTTTCCTAGGATCGTTTTTTGAAGAAACTGTCTTTATCCCGTGTATATCTTTGGCATCTTTGTTGAATACCAATGACTGTAGTTACAAGCACTCCTGTTTGAATCTTTAATTTTGTTCCTTTGAATTACATGTCTGATCTGTCACAGTACCATGCTGGGACTTTATTGATATAGCTCATTAATACATCTTGAAATCTGAAATGATAATCTCTCCAGCATTTTTTTCTTTTTGTTTAGGATTGCTTTGTCTCTCTCGGTATTTTGTATTCTACACAAATTTAGGATTGTCTGTTCTATTTATCTGCCATATGGATTTTGAATGAGATTGCACTAAATCAATACAATTATTTTAATAAATGATGATTTTTATAATATCAAATCTACAAATCCATGAGCATGGTATGTAGTCCCATCTTTAAGCATGTACCTCAATCTCTTTCTTTAGAGATTCAAAGTTTTCTCTGTGGAGGTCTTTTACATCCTTTGTTTGGCTTACTCCTAGATAATTTTTAGACTACAACTGTGAGTGGTAATCTTTCTGTGATTGTTTTTCTCAATGTGATTGTAAATAATAATAATAATAATAATAATAATAATAATAATAATAATAAAGGCTACCAATTGTTGTTGGTTAATTTTGTACCCTTCCAATTTACTGAAAGTGTTCATTTTTAGAAATTGGAAGTGATAGATTTCAGTACCAAGTATAGAATACCCTCCTGTAAAACAAATCTAAATCCTAATCATAACATAAATAAGTTATTTCATATGTGTTGTGCCTATATAGCAGAAGTATTGCATATCTTGACTGAAAGATAAGTTTTCCAGGAACCAGTGTCCATCACTGGGTAAGACCACTGATGCATTTTCTTTCCCAGTAGGATACATTGTACATTTTGGCATTAGCCAAGCTAGTCAACAGGAAAGGGCTATCTCAATCACATTGAGAATGATTTCTCTATGTCTTTCAGCCCAATGGTGTATTTAGCAATTGAAATAATCAAGAGCAATGGCAATAATGTGTGATGCTTTGGAAACCACTGGGGCTCACTGGACAATAAGTCATAGAAGGCATTCAGTTCCTTGTACTGTGGTTTTTCACTTAATAACCCAAGTAACTGTGTGCAATACTATCTGTCTATGCTGAGTAGTTTCATTCAAATACGTTTCTTAAAGCTGATGTTGAAATAGCTTATTAGCTACTGTGTTCATATAAGGCCCTTTCAGAAATCCTTAGTTTTAGTAAACCCAATCCCTAACTCTTCCTCCTCCACATTTCCCAAACCTCACATCCACTTAGTTCTACCTTCAGTAGTCCTGACTTCTTATTTCCTTTTACATGGATTTGATTATCTCCCACTTATTAAGTTAGTATTATGTGTTCATACTCTTTATTCTGAGTTATCCTTCCCCTTTTCACTTTGAATTCCCTGATATTCACTCACCCTTTCTGAGTAAGCTTCTCTGCTACCAGTATTCCATTGCACTACTTATTTTCTGTCTATAACCTTCTATCACTTCCCTTAATATGCCCCAACAAAGCCCCTCTCTAGTTTTCTGACTTCCATTTTTGTTACAGATTAAATATAAAAAATATTTAAAATCAGATATCTTTTTGGTTTTGTTTTGGGTTTTTGGGGTTTTTTTTGGGGGGGGAGCTTCAATTATCTCATCCATTATAACACTTAACAGTGCAATTCATTCATCTTTAGATTTAATGATTTTTATTGTTTCCTTTATCTTTTTAATATTATCTTTTCCTCCCTTCAAACTGTTCCATACACTATTCCCTATTCTTTTTCAAATTCATGGCCTCTTTTTTCATTAATTTCTCATAGATAAATAAGTGGATGGATGATATTTAGATAGATAGATAGATAGATAGATAGATAGATAGATAGATAGATAGATAGATATGAGTTGTGATATTCTATAATTATTTTGGTCTGCTATAAAATACATATTTCCTTCTCACCCCTTATGGTGTAAGGATAAGAATTTAGAACACAATTACAGAATATACTGGTATAATAAAATGGTGGCTATAACTTCTCCTTCAAGACTCAAGCCTTCACTAGCCCCAGGTAATTGGCAGCTTTTCCAGTACCAGGCATGATTTTGCTCATGTTCAGATGGCTTTAAATTTAATTGGAGGATTGTTGGTTACCACAAAAGTATGCAAGCCTCAACTGCATCCTTTTGGTTACTGCGCCATGCTCTTTTTTCACGGTTCGCATGTTTCACAGTAGGATAGTACTGTTGGTGTTTCCCACCTATAGAAGTTCATATGGCATCTTTGGTAGTAGGAAAGTTAGTCCACAGAGAAGAAACTTCCAGGTCACATAGAGCGTGCTCCCTACTCATCCTGTCTCTGAAGTCCATGATGCTTCAGCAATAGGGATATTCCTTCTACTTTTGTGCCATAACAGAAGCAATGATAATAGCCTATAATGTATTGGTAGTCTCTGTGACAACCCTTATTAACAATATGAAAAAATCTTTTCAAGCTGGCATTGGGGCTTTTGTTAGATACTCTATGGCTCTTAGAAGAAACACTGTCAGCTCAGATAAGACAAATTTATTTTAAACTATTCATAAATAAGTATATACACACCTAAGTGTTTTATAGGTATTTGGGGAAGATATTCAGTAGTAGGATTCCTTGTAACTGTTTTCAGACATCTTTACTGCTGTTTTCCCCTCCTCCTTCCTTCTAGTTTATCTTCCTCTCATTTTCCCGCCTTTTTTCAATTTCCTCCTTCAGATGGATCATGTGTGCCCTGCTGCTCCCCAACCCTTGAACAATTCCTTTATACTTGCCAGTTTCTTCAGTTACTCCAGGTTATATAACGAAATCTGAGGACCACATTTTGTTTTCATGGATCTCTCTCTCTCTCCCTCCCTCCCCCCCTCTCTTTCTCTCACTCAACATAAACAATGCTAATATGCTTGTTTATTCTGTTTTTGTATAAAGTAATTAAAATCTAGAGAAAATTTATTGTGGGATATCACATTTACTAATTTGAGAGGATGTTTGCACATAAAGCATGACATTTACCACCATAAAAATCTTTTTTTTTTTTTTTTGGTTTTTCGAGACAGGGTTTCTCTGTGTAGCCCTGGCTGTCCTGGAACTCACTCTGTAGACCAGGCTGGCCTCGAACTCAGAAATCCACCTGCCTCTGCCTCCCAAGTGCTGGGATTAAAGGCGTGCGCCACCACTGCCCGGCTCATAAAAATCTTTTGTATGGATAATCAAATATATTAATATGCTAGAAACTCCATAAGAAACCACAAAACACTAGGCAAACTAAGCAAGCGATTTTTCTCTCAGAATTTCTCTCAGAATATACACCAAGTTCAAGAGCTTGAAAAAAACTGATTTCTTCTGAGGTCTCTCTGCCTATCTTGAAGATGGCTCCTCTATTCTATGTTCACAAGTGACCTCTTTGTTTACTCATGTCTCTGGTGTCTTTTTTGTATATCAAACATTTGGGTGAGAGTCTATTCACTACCTCCTTTGATCTTCCCCATCATCCTAAAAGAAAGACTCTATCTTATAATTAATTGTATTCTTGGGCAATGGAAGTCATGGATTCAATATATTAATTGTAGGAGACATTAGTCAGCTTCTAAGACTACAGAGGGAGGGTAGTCTATACACAGAGAAAAGAATATTACAACAAAAAATTAGAACAATGATATATTCTAGAAATTCTGAGTAGCATAATTTGGGAAAGCTCTATCATCAAGCATTTTATGCTTATATTGTGGCTTACTTGCATACACACAACTTTTAATACAGTATGATTCCTTTGATTATACCTTAAATGATACATCATCCCCAAACTCCAAGTGAACTCTAATTGTGTCTTTAGAGAATGAAGTATATATTTCTGGTTGCTATGTAGAAGTCTCAATGGACAAATGAGGAAATAATATATATTTGGTCAAACAAAGACAAACTAAAATATCAAAAGAAAGTACACTGTATCACTTCCAAGAGCTGGCTTTGCAGACAAAGAGTAAGTAGCTGGAATGAAGGAAACCTAAGCATTATTCTCTAGCTGGAACCTCAGCTACAATAACAAGAAAATATTATATAGAGTAGGGCTTGTCCAACCAAAGATCACTGCTATGCTAGACATGGATATCAATGTGTACACACACAGAGAGAGAGAGAGAGAGAGAGAGAGAGAGAGAGAGAGAGAGAGAGAGAGAGAGAAGAGAGAGAAGATATATAAGCATATACATTTCACTTAATATTATGTTTGTTCTTGTAATACATTTGACTACATGTCTGATATTTGTACTGAAGCATCATGTATTTAATTACACAGTTAAACATTAGACTGTGTGTGTTGCTTTCAGCTTCATTGTTTGCGGTACTCTGTGCAGTTTGACAAGTGGCATGTGTTTCTTCCCCTTCTTAGAATTGATTTTTAGAGGCCAGAGAGATATAATTAAGCAGTTTGTTTTCTTACTTCATTGAAGCAATGTGAAACAGGGCAGATACACAGGCAATGCATTTTAAAAAGCCATTCTGTCTGTGTGCCATAACATGTCTTGTTCTGGCATTTTGCATGCACTGCATTTTAATGACCATGTATAATCAGAAATTATTTCAGATTCAGAATGGATTTGAGATTCTGGGAATGAATTTCACTCAGTCTACCTTATTGCTGTGATATAGTGTGACACCCTTGCGGAAAAATTTTTGTTGTCAGACATTCAATGATAATACTGTTCTGAATTTTAAATCTAAAAAATTTAAGTTCTTTTGGAAATATGCAATCATTGAGGAAATAAGAGTGCAAGAAATATGATCATGTATGCATGCATTTATTTATCATATAAAAGTTCTCAATACCACAATATAGCAGGAATTAGCAGAGAAATATTTTGCCCAATGAAATTAAATTTTAGTGAGAAGAAATGGGCAATAAATATATTAAAAACAAATAAGAGTTGGTACATGAGATGATTTCAACATAGTGATCAACACAGTAGGAGCTCAGTAGAGTCATAAGGATGACAGTTATTGGTGGGAAGTAATTAAAGATGGGTCATAACCAGGTAAAGGCATTTTGAATGGCCTTAAAGAGGCTAGTGTATTAACCATGAAGATTTCCATCAACTAGTGTTGCAGGAACAGGGAACACACTGCTAAAAATCCTTTGATACTGCACACAGATGTTATATTTGAGAAATAAAAAGAAAATAAGGGGGTGAATTAGAATTGGAAGCTACAGAAAGTGTTCAAAGATAAAGCCCTATAATTAGGGAATGTCCAGAACAACAAATCCATAGCATAGGAGCAAAACAAAGAAAACTCGGTCCTGTGGAACGTCTATACCATGTTAAACATTATGGACAAATCAAATCTGAGTATCTAGGGTACTAACTGACAAAACAAGATAGGACCAGTGAGAGTGCTAGTCTCAAGGTAAGTTACAGCTTACAGAACCGCAAGGGCAGGGTTAAAGTGCTTACCCCTATAAGCTAATGGAAGCAATACACAGTATAGCAGAAGTGACAGAAGGAGACTGCTTTACATCTCCAAGCTGCACTGACCACGATACCTCAGTTAAATTCTGTGCTCAGTGAAAATTAGAAAGTTATTGCCTCCTGATTGCAAAGAAGAAAAAGAAAGTTTTAAGTGCACACTTCTAGTTACAATATTGACTGGCTTTTCTCAAAGGTGAGCATTTTGAACAGCTTCTGTTTGCTTCTGAATTGTCACTCCGCATGAACGGCTGGAGATAAAAATCTGTTCTTTATTGAGGTTCTGATTTTTGTGTGTTTTAAATAATCCTTAGCATCTTGGGGACAACAGCATTCTAACTTTATGCTTCATTGATTCCTCAGTGTCTTATAAGCTAGATGAAACAAAAGTTCTTCCTGGTGTTTAATATCTATTACATAAGAAAATTCGGACAGATCTTTATGTATCTCACATCATGAAATAAAATGAATAGTACATGGTTCTGATTTATAAAATAATTCTGACTTTACATTATCTGCAGAAATATGGGTGAGACATATATAATCACTAGAAGACACACAGAATCTTTGAGAACATTACTTCCTTTCTCCCTCATTTTTTCTCCCTGGCTCACTTTTGCTCTTCCTTACTTCTTTCCTTCCTTTACTCTACCCTTCTTTCCTTCCTTCCTTCCCTCCTTCCTTCATTCCGTACCTCTTCCCTTCTTTCCTTCATTCCTTCCTATCTGACATTTAAATACAATATAGAATATTATAATTGGATTGAATACAACAATATCCTCAAACACTCATATTTTCTTTAATTTTCAACTCATTTAGTTGTTACTGCAGTGTTTGTGTGTGTGTGTGTATGTGTGTGTGTGTGTGTGTGTATGTGTGTGTGTGTGTGTGTGTGTGTGTGTGAAGTGTACAAGTCAGAGGACAACTTGAGTAGAGTAAGAATCATGTTTCTCTTCCTACCATGCGGGTCCTGAGGATCAAACTCAGATTGTTGATCTTGGCTGCAAGCGTGTTCACCTGAGGAGTTACTTCACTAGCTCCATTAATTATTCTTTGATGGGAGAATGTATGAAGTATTTCTTTAGTGCTTGAAATAAATATTAGAGTTTTCTGTAGCACAATGGCATACTGGAATATAGATTAGAGAGAGAGACAGAGACAGAGACAGAGACAGATATAGATTAGATAGATATAGATATAGATATAGATATAGATATAGATATAGATATAGATATAGATATAGATATAGATATAGATATAGATATAGATATAGATATAGATATAGATATAGATATAGATATAGATATAGATATAGATATAGATATAGATATGGTTTCTAAGTATCATCTAGTTCTTTAGCACACACTTATTTACTTGGCTGTATGACTGATTACATATGTTCTACACACTTGAGACTCATCAATTATATCATGCAAGTATGCAATCTCACTGAGCTATGCAAATATGATATGAGTTCTGTAAACTGAATTAAATTAATCATAGAGTTCAATATAAGTATCTACTATATAATCTATAATGAGTGTGTTCTTTTCAGTTTGTTACACAAGCAGAAGGAGTAATGTTTATGAAGTCTAATTCTTGACACACAAGAAGTTCTCAATTAATTATGGAAACATTAAAGTGTGTGTGTGTGTGTGTGTGTGTGTGTGTGTGTGTGTGTGTGTGTATGTGTGTGTGTGTGTGTGTGTGTGTGTGTGAGAGAGAGAGAGAGAGAGAGAGAGAGAGAGAGAGAGAGAGAGAGAGAGAGAGAGAGAGTGAATTTTCTGCTAGAGATACTACGAAAGCATAAGATGAACGTGAATTTAGGATCCTCTTGTCTCAATCTCCCCCATATATATATGGGGGGAAATGTCAGTTGCTTATTGAACAATTCTATAAGCTATTTCTCTCATCTATTTCATGCCCTGGATTGAAGCTACTATGTAAATTCTCCAATTTTAAAGTCACTTATACCACAGTTGTCATGATCTTTCAAAGTCACATACTGAAGTTTTATCCTGAATTATTCAGGATAATAAATAAAATCTCATAGTCTTCCTAGCAATTTCTGAATTGCCTGAAATGTTTGCTACCATTATTCAATGTTTATTGATGACCAGGTTTTCCTCTGTGGACATGGAAGTGGACAATCGCACCATCCTGACTGAATTCATCCTCTTGGGCTTCTCAGCAGACCCTCACTGGCAGCTGATTCTATTTGGAATATTTTTAACCATCTACTTGTTGACATTGTCAGGGAACATGATGCTAGTTGTCTTAATCCGTATTGATTCTAGACTGCATACACCTATGTACTTTTTCATCAGCAATCTGTCATTTTTGGATTTCTGGTATACTTCTGTATATACCCCAAAAATATTGGCCACTTGTATCTCAGAAGACAAACGTATTTCCTTGGCCGGATGTGGGGCTCAACTGTTCTTCTCCTGTGTTGTAGCCTACACTGAATGCTACCTGCTGGCAGCCATGGCTTATGACCGACACTCTGCAATTTGTAGCCCATTAATTTATTCAAGCATCATGTCATCTTCTCTCTGTACTGGGCTAGTGGCTGGGTGTTACATAGGTGGGTTTTTGAATGCCATAGCCCATACTGCAAACACCTTTCGACTAACTTTCTGTGGTAAAAATATTATTGATCACTTTTTCTGTGATGCACCACCCTTGGTAAAAATGTCCTGCACAGACACCCGTGTCTATGAAAAAGTCCTCCTGGGTGTTGTGGGCTTCACTGTGCTCTCTAGCATTCTTGCCATCCTCATTTCCTATTTCAACATCCTGTTGGCTATCTTGAGGATCCGCTCAGCCTCAGGAAGACGCAAGGCTTTCTCTACCTGTGCCTCTCACCTGGTCTCTGTCATGCTCTTCTATGGCTCCTTGCTGTTCATGTATTCAAGGCCTAGTTCGACCTACTCTCTAGAAAAGGACAAAGTGGCTGCCCTCTTCTACACTGTAGTCAACCCATTGCTCAACCCTCTCATCTATAGCCTAAGAAACAAAGATGTCAAAGACGCCTTCAGGAAAGCAACACAGACAATACGACCACACATGTGAAGCTTATCACTTTTGGCTAAATGCTCCCAATAATTGTTTTGTATGTGCTCTCACATTTATGCATTTCACTTAAATTGAATAAGTGATCCTTTGAATGGTGAGCAAATGACTTTTACTTATTATTATTTTTGTATTGTATGTGTAATATAATTCATTTAACACCTATAGTTTACATGCTTGAACATTTAATGCTCTTACATATTATATTTTGTCTCTTATTTTTTGATAGCATTTATCTTGTTGATTATTTTTTAAAGAATTTGGGAGAAAATAAAATGACAATTTCAAAGAACATAGTTTTTAATTTAAGTTGGTCAAACCATTGTTGCTTGCTTAAAAGTAGTTTTGGACTGCTAAGATTCTTGGCTGTGTAGGCAAGACTGTGGGATTTTACTTTAATACAGTGATACCTCCAATAAATTCCTTGATAAAGCATAAATGTAGTATGTAAAAGCACTCTTTGTAAATCATATATCTTTTATATCAATGTAGTATCAGACAAAGAATTTAGAAGTCATCAATATCATGAGATGCAGCTAAAAATATCAATAAAACACTTTGTAGTCTATGAAAAATATGGGTCCTTTTGGTTGTTTATAACCTTAACTAGTGTGTAGTCTCTTAGGGAGAGAAGATACTACTTTGCAGGACTCTCCGTCAAGATGCATATTAAAATGGCTCAATTAGGGGGAAAAAAACAACTTTAAAATAAAATAAACTGTCAAGAACCTTTAGCCTTTATCTGTGAAGATCCAGCAGCTGCCTTCTTGGCTCTTAGGCCTGGCCAAAAGCTGGGGAATTGTCAGCATATTTCCAGCCCTAACAAAGCTGTTTATGATGCTGCCAGAAACCCTGGAGGATCAAGTAGCTGGTACCCCTGGCTATGAGCCAACTTCCTTAAACCTTCATAAGAACTCAATTCCTTAACCCTCCGTGAATTCCATCAGGAATAAAACTTCTACCTCCTGTCCTTTAAGGACTTGCTCTATTTCCCTTCAATCTAAGTTCCATTAACAAATGAAGTGAATCAATTGACGTGTTATTTGGTGATTTACTTTCTAGGAATTCCAACAGATGGTGTTTTAGTATAGCGTGCAGCAATATTTAGAGGCAATTCTTCTGTTACCTCTTCAGGCAAGGTACACTTATATGTTCAGATCAGTAAAATAACGCTAGACTCAACACATGTATGAATGTTACAGGTCTTAGAAAAGAAACATATACTTTGATATTTAGTACATAGCAGGTTTAGTTATTAAATTTAGTTATTAAATTAAATTAAGTCAGAGATTAAATTTTCTTATTACAATTGATAAAATGAGCACCTCTATATATCAGTAAAAGTTAAATATGATCGATAGTGGCAGACATTACACCAGGTGAATTAGCCCCAAGTTTCTGATATTTCAATTTCTGTGTAGTTGTTCTTTCATATATAATTATCTTCTTCCTTCCCTAAAACCAATTTTAACATTGCATGTCTTTTGTTGAATGAGGGATCTCTCTCAGCACCTATTAGAAATGACAGGTTGTTACACATACATTAATAATTTATAATGTGTTTCTTTCACATATCCACAATACTTATAGTACAAGGTCAAGAATTGGGTGAGTATTAGGAGAGAGAATAAATTAAACATCAATCCATTAAGAAAATAGTATAAGCTTTCCTCTTTCACATCCAATTAAAGATTTGTGTTTTAAAACTACATTAATAATATAAATTAATGGTCAATAGTAGACTACAGTTCAATTACTCAACAACCAATACAAGCTGAATGAGAGTAAAGTACACTGTGCACATATATAAAAGCATAACAACAAAATCTATAACTTATTACATTAAAAAACAAAAATTTTTACACTACTACATAAAACATGTAAACTAATGAAAGTTTCTGCTGAGTTTCAAATAATAAAATTTTTATCTATAAACTCTCAGCAGCTTTACCTTGACCAAAGAATTTTATATTCACTAAGTCGTGTCTTGCTAAGTGCATATCAACCTAGACTTCAGAATGAGCTAACTTGAAGACTTTTCTCAGAGATTCCTACACATCTTTATTTCTCAGACTGTAGTCCATGGGGTCCAACATGGGGACTAAAACAGTATCAAAGGTAGACACCAGGCTGTCTTCCTTCAGGGAGTAGCTGGAACTTGGGAAATAGTAGATGTGGAGAATGGAGTCATAGGTCGCAGAGATAAGGTGTGAGAAGCAGGTGGGAAAAGCCTTGAAGTGGCTCTTGGTGGAATGGATCCTCAAAGTGGCAGCAATGATGAAGAGATAAGAAACCAAGATGAACAAGGTAAGAGTAATGACATTCAACACTAGGAGGAAGTACAGTGCAAACTGGTAACTCTCTTTGACATCACGTGCCAACCTCACCAGACATCACAGAAAAAGTCATCAAAGACACTGTCACCATAAAACTTCAACATGATTGTGTTGCTTGTTAATATTATTTATTGCATTGACAAACCCTCAATATAGAAATATAAGTAAATGGGTGCATAGCCTCTTTGACATAGCTCGAGCATAAAGCAGGGAATTAGAGATGAGGCCTACTTAGAAGAAGGAACAAAATAATCACAGGAGGTAGAGGGTGGGTGGGATTTGGGAGGAAGAGAGGAGGGGGAGAGGAAAAACAGTGGGGCAGGATCAGGTGTGGGAGGTGGTGGGGTAGGAGTTAGGGGAAGGACTGAAGAAGCTGAAGGGGCTTTATCTAGAATTGGTCCTGTGAAAGCTTGTTTTCCCAGTGTAGAGGAATGCTGGGGTAGTGAGGTGGGAGTGGGTAAGTGAGTGATGGAGCACCCTCATAGAAGCAGGGTAAAGGGGGATACAATAGGGGGCTTGCAGAGGGTCAGGAAATTGAACAAAGGTGTGCAGCAATGGGGGATGGGGAAATTGGGGTAGCCAACAGAAAGTCCCAGGAAAGCAAGAGGCTTGCAGGACCCAACTGGGATGACATTAGCTGAAAGACCCAACAAAGGGAAGGGAGAACCTGTCGAGACCATATGCAGAGGTTAGGCATGGACCCCCCAGTTGAGACATGGGGCCACCCACCCATCTCCAAAATTTTAACTCAGAATTGCTCCTGTCTAAAAGAAATACAGGGACCAAGAGTGGAACAGAGACTGAAGGAAAGACTATCCAGAGACTGCCCCACTTGGGGATCCATCCCACACGCTGACAGCAAACCCAGACACTATTGTGGATGCCAAGAATTTCTTGCTGACAGGAACCTGATACAACTGTCTCCTGAGAGACTCTGCCAGATCCTCACCAATACAGATGTGGAGGCTCACAGCCAACCATCAGACTGAGCACAGAGACCCCAATGGCGGAGTTAGGGGAAGGACTGAAGAAGCTGAATGGGCTTTATCTAGCATCAGTGGGAGGGGAGGCCATTGGTCCTGTGAAGGCTTGTTTCCCCAGTGTAGAGGAATGCTGGGGTAGTGAGGTAGGAGTGGGTAAGTGAGTGATGGAGCACCCTCATATAAGCAGGGTGAAGGGGGATACAATAGGGGGCTTGCAGAAGGGAAACCGGGAAAGAGCATAACATTAGAAATGTAAATAAATGAAATTTTAACAAGAGTTTTATTTTAGACCCTTGAACTTGACTCAGTCTCCAATATGATTCCCCCCCAAATAATTCTGCTATATTCTATAAATCTTTTGTACATCAGAATGGTTGTAGTTAATAACATTATTTTATAAGAAATCGTGTATCTAGGGCACCCAGCTTCCGGTGTCTGGTCCTCCGGAGAGTGTCAGGGGTAGACTACAGGCATGGGTCTGACACTGGATCAGTCATTGATCCTCCACTCCCACAATATCTGTGCCACCTTTACCCCAGCACATCATGCTGACAGAACAAATTGTTAGCTGTAGGTTTGTGGTGGTGTATTAAATCCTCCACTGGAAATCTTTCCTGGTTATAGGAGATGGCTTGTTCAGGCTCTGTCTTCCCTCATTACTAGGAGTTATCTAGGGTCACCCTAATCAATTCCTGGGAGTTTCCATTGCACTAGGGTTCTTCCTCACCCACAAATTACCCCACAATTCAAGTTGTCTCTCCCAGTACTCTCTCCCTCCATCCCTTCCCCACCTGATCTTTCCTGTTTCTGTCCCACCTGCCCTCAGTCCACCGGCACCAAACACAACTAGCAATAAATAAACAAACAAAAGAAATGATGCCTGATGATACACTACTATATGCATAGTTAGTTGCCTAACCTCATTGTCATCAAAGTGGCTTTATCCAGCAACTGATGGATAAACAGAAGCAAAGACCCACAGACAAACATTAGATGGAGTTCAGACACTCATGCTGAAGATGTAGAGGAAAGATCATAGAGAAAACCCACAGAATCAACTAGCTTGTACTCACAAGGGTCACTGAGACTGAATCTATAATCAGAGTGCCTGAATAGGTCTAACCTAGGCCCTCTGTAAATATGTTATAGTTGTGTGGCTTGTTGTTTTTGTTGGATACCTAACCGAGAGAGCAAGGCCTATTTCTGATGCTTTTTCCTGCTTTTGGGACCCTTGGTCTCCCACTGGGTTACCTCATTCAGCCTTAATATGATGAAATGTTATTAATTTTATTGCAACTTAATATGCCATGTTTAGTTGATATCCGTGGGATGTCTGCCCTTTTCTGAAGGGAGTAAATGGGTGAGTGGGGAAGTTGGTGTGAGAGAGAGAGGAGAAACTGTGGTCCAGATATAATATAAGAGAGAATAAATTATTTTTAAAACTTAAAAAAGAAACTCTTGTATTGAAAATCAAAAACTAAATAAATAATAAATAAGTGTATCTTTTGTACATGAAATTGTCTAAAGAGAATAGATCTCATGTGTTATCAGCACAAAGAGTAGATATGTTAATTATCTTGATTAAATATTTTCATAATATACATATATGAAATTATCATATTGTATATAAATATTGCCATTTTATATGAGGGTAGAACTATACAAGTGTTCTAGCCATGAGCTCTCTCCATCTCTATATCCCTTCATATCATCTATGGTCTAATAAATCTAGTAATAAAAATTTCTTAACAATTTCCTCATAGACCTTATCCCTTGGGCAGCTGATTCCTTGAGGGAGTTGACACTAATTTATTTCCAGTCTTCAGAAAACACTCTTCTACATCACATGCAGAATTAAATGAGTGATCATCTTAATAAGATGCTATTACATAGTCTTCAACCTTCTGGACAACCAAGACAGCTGAAGAGTACTGGTATATACTGTCAGGGTAATTCATTCTCATATAAAAAACTATAAATTTGATAATTCTCTGTTACATGGGCAGGTAGGTTGTGGTGAATTTCCTCTGAAATATGGACTATTTAATATATAAATACTCTCATGGGCCTAGTAACTAAAATTAATTCAGTGACCTGGGAAAGTACCATTTGTGAGCTAACCATGAAAAAGAAATTAGGCAATGGTTGGCTATTTCACCCATGGCTTTTGCTTTAAATGGCTTAAATAGAATGTATATTATAGCAGATTTCTGTTGAGGTAGCTGGTATGGTATTTAGCATAGGGCTAGTGCAATATGAAGAAAGATCTACTGGCTAACCAAAGGTTAGAACTGAGAAGTCTTGCTTTCAGTGGGATCTAATTTATTCACTCATCCATAGCTTCTTCAATTTTAATTAGAAAACAAACACACATCTGAATCAGCTCATTTAAAATTTCAATCTGCTAGTGCCCAAGGTAAGACTGGAAAACAAAAAGTCTAATGGGCTTTTATACAGCTAGAATATCATTTCACACAGCATTTTGTGTTCAACACAAAGTTTTAAAGTATAATAATTGTCATAAAAATCTTTATGCATTCAACATAATAGAGGCAATAACATGAGACATGTTTTGGGGCATTCTCATTTGCCTCACATTTATTCTATAACTTTAATAGTGGCACTTAAAATGATTTGTTTCTATCTTTTTGATCTAATAATGAAAAATATAAATAACTTGAAATGAGTTGCTATGCCTAGAAAGTATAAAAATTTGGAAACTTTTTAACACTAAGGTAGTTTTCTGACCAACCTCCATCATATCCCTCCATGTGTCTTCTTTTCTCCCTCCCATTACTTTTGAAACTGGAAGTGTTGGAAACTTTTCTGTTTACTAGCTTTCAGTAAATCAAAACCATTTCCACTTTTCCTAGCAGAGATAAAGTCAATGGACACTTACCAGTAGTTTCTGGCAATTCAACCAAAGGTCATAGCACACTCTGAGGCATACTGCACCCTAAGGTTATTTTTGTACAGTTTTTGACATAGCTACTATTGTTTCAACTGCATGCTCCTCTTCCCTAGTTTTACTGCACTGTTCTTTCTTTACATGCACTGTTCTTCCATGTGATTTCATTCTTGCTAAATAAATGTTGAAATTAAAATATATATATATATATATATATATATATATGTATATATCATAGACACTTAGAAAACAAAAAGGATGTAGTTATGTCCTTAGCAATGTGGCTGTAATTTTTATCAGTGGTAGTATATTATGTGACTGACTGGTCCACCTCATGATCAGTAATGATGCTGGAAGCAGCATGTTTATATCATTTTTGATCATTCTATCACAAGGTTAGATTTGTTCAAAAGCCCCACAGCCAGATATGTTCCATTCCTATGTAGATAAACTCAACACATTTCCTCCACAGTCTCAATATCACTGGCAAGTAGAAAACCATCTCACTAAAGTCATAAACTATATGATGTTACAGGCCTGGATTTTTCTCTACTCAGTGAAATGTTTTTTATATTTATTCATGTTTTTGTATATATCATACTCAAATATTTCACCAGCTTAAGAGAATTTTGATTATTTCATGTTCTCAGCCACTACAAGTGAAGCTTCTGTGAACACCTATGTATAGTTCACTAAGTGGATATGTTATTTTTCTTGGATGAATGTGAACTATTTGTGTTTATTCTTAAGTCATTTGTTTTGTAGAAAGACCCTGCAAACAATCAGTATTTAAGAAAGGGGCCTTTGGTGAGCCACACAATATATGATTATGTACTTTATCATTAGATAGTTATAGCTATGATATGAAGGACTTAGATCAGTCAGAGAATGCATGACATAAAGTGTATTCAAAAGGTTCAGCTCTTTTTCTTAGTATACTATACTGTACTATAGCTTAGACATTGTAAATTATATTATAGATAGCATGGAGACTTAGTTGTGTAGGGTAGGGATAAAGATGATACATACAACACTTGCCTGTGGTTAAGCTGGTTAAGATAATCCAAAGTCACTGAGTCACACAATTACTTTTTTTCCATGTTTTCATTTTTTCAATGTTTCTTAAAATATCCTTAGTTCATAAACAGGTGTTTTGAGACAGATATGCTAAGCTTGAAGTTAGAAAATTTATATGACATAATCTCAAAAATTCATACTGTAGGTCCATAATTCTCATTTAAACAAATAGGAGGAAACCAAAGAACTCAGTGAGAATTTTACAGACTCAAAGGTGCCCAAGCTCTGAAGACAGCATCCCTAATGACTAACAGGAAAGAAAAAGGGTAAAACTCAAGTTAACAAGACTTAAATTAACTGAAGAAGACTTTATCTGTGAATCTACTGCACTGAAAAATTCTGTCTTTGTCATAACAGTTTGATCAACAAGAATGAAGCACAGAAATCAAACTGTTGTGACTGAGTTCTTCTTCACTGGATTAACCTCCTCCTTTCAGCTCCAAGTTGTCCTCTTCCTCACCTTTCTCTGTGTTTATCTTGTAACTCTTCTGGGAAATCTGGGAATGATCATTCTCATTCACCTGGACACTCGACTCCACATCCCCATGTACTTTTTGCTCAGCCACTTGTCCTTTGTGGATGCCTGCTCCTCTTCTGTCATCAGTCCTAAGATGCTGTCCGATGTCTTTGTGGATAAAAAGGTCATCTCCTTCTTAGGTTGTGCTATCCAGCTGTGTTTATTCAGCCAGTTTGTAGTCACAGAATGTTTGCTCCTGGCCTCTATGGCTTATGATAGGTATGTCGCCATCTGCAAGCCCTTGCTGTACACTCTCATCATGTCCCAGCGGGCCTGTGTACAGCTAGTAATAGGGACTTACAGCATAGGCCTTGTAAGCACCATGAGCTATATTATTTCTGCATTTATTCTGCCATATTGTGGTCCAAATCTCATCAATCACTTTTTCTGTGACTTTCTTCCGGTTCTCTCACTGGCATGTGCAGATACTCAGATGAATAAACATTTGCTTTTCATCCTGGCTGGGACCGTAGGTGTATTCAGTGGTATGACTATCTTGGTGTCCTACATTTACATTGCCGTCACCATCCTAAAGATTGGCTCTGCGGATGGGAGGCGCAAAACCTTCTCCACCTGCTCTTCACACCTGACAGTTGTCTCTATCCTGTACGGGACTCTCTTCTTTATCTACGTGCATCCAGGCTCTAGCTTCTCTCTGGATATCAATAAAGTTGTGTCACTCTTTTACACCACTGTGACCCCTATGTTGAACCCATTCATTTATAGTCTGAGAAATAAGAAAGTCAAAGATGCACTCATCAGGACCTTTGAAAAGCAGTTTTGCTACAGATTGCAAGATAAAATATTATAGATATAAGCATTATTAGAGAGCAGTTAACCTACTTCAATTTTTGTCATTCAATAAGAAAGAGTTTAGAACTTTAAACTGAGATCTTTGGGTTATAGGGTGTATAACCTCAGCAAAATTATGACATCTTATAACTAGAAATAACTAACTACGCAAATTTTGAAAAATAAAACTTAGTAAGCAATGAACTTAATATCTCAGCTCTCAGCTATGGTTTACAGAAGGCTGTGTCCCTAAATTATCTTCTATAATAGAATAATTCATAATGCTTAATGTGAATCTGTTCTAAAAAGAACGGGTAAAGAGTATACTCAGGTGGTGGGAAACCACATGCCCTTTTGTAAGTATTTTCATCTTTGAAGTAGACATTATACAAAGAAGTTGTACACACACTAAAAGATCTGGTTATACTATCTTAGAAGCTTTTGAGATTATGCCAATATACCCTTGTTTTCTATACCTAAGAAAAAAATGCATTGACTTTTACCACATGGTAACTATTATTTTGTCCTTCAACATAGTGGTAAATATCATTTCACTTTTGGATACATCCTAATTTGTTTATAATAATTATTTTTTACTTCCATGAAGCAATAATGATTTACTAAAACATGTTCAGAGAATTTTTTATATATTGAATTTCTAATATAATTACATCATTTCTCCCTTCTCTTCCCTCTAAAACATTCAGGTATCCTCCTCCTAGCATTCTTTCTCAGATTCATGACCTCTTGTTTCTTTAATTGTTGTTACATACATAAATACAGGATCAGTTTTATAAAGTTGTTTATATATGCATATATAATAATAATAATAATAATAATAATAATAATAATAATAATATAGTATATATTAGTGCTAACCATTTGGTATCCAATAACCAGTTGGCGTACTCTTTCCTAGGGAAGAATATTTCTCCCACTCATACATAGCAATCCTTAGTTACTTATAGTTCGTTGTTAGGGCAGAGACCTTGTAATTCCCACAACCATATTGTTACTGCTTTGGAAAACTTATATCCTTGTTGTATTTGATATATATGTTTCCTGATAGGACTCCCTGACACATCTCTTCACCTGATGGAAAATTGGACTGATCTATCATGAAATGTATGGTCCTTGCATGTTTTTATAGAAAATTTTTTTAATAAACACCAAATTGTGTGTTCATTCTGAATTCTTTTAACATGTCAATAATCATATCTATCATTTAATAGGTTTAACACTCTCAAGTCCTTGGGAGTTACATCAAAAAGAGAATGCATTTTGCTGACAGTCTCTGGAAGAACAAAAGAGCAATAATTCAATTTTCAACTATCAGATTACACAGATGAATAAGAACATTGATTCAAGCATTATCAGTTCTCTTTCTCAGATCTTTGTTTGTTTGTGAGACTGTTTTTAATTAGAACATTTCTCTCTTTTCTTTCCTCCATCTAAACCTCCCATATACTCTTTCAAATTCATGAACTCTAATCATCAACTGTTTTTGAATGCACATGCGTATTTGTATATACATATATATTCCAATACATTCTGTTGAGTCCATACAATGTTATGTGTGTGTGTTCTCATACTAATCATTTGTTACTAGACAACCAATTAGTGTGCTCTTTCCTGGGGAAGTCACCTCTTCTGCTCCCTGCTTTTCTTAGTTTCCTGTAATTCTCTGTGTAGGGTTGAGTCTCTATGGGCTTTTATCTGTCCACTTTGGTATATCCATTAGTATCATCCTTGTTCAGTTCACAATTGGGCAGTCGTGTTGGTGAGAGTTTATGAATGGAGCTTCTGATGTTACTAGAAGATACAGTCTCACAGAAACTCCCTGATTCTCTGGCTCTTACAATAGTTCTGCCCTTCTTCTGAAATGCTTCCTGAGCCTTGGGTGTGGAAGCATTTGTAAATGTGGTCATTGAGACTTGGAGCCACAACTCTTGGTTGGGGGTTTGGGAAATTTTCTCTGTATGTTGAAAAGAGAAATTCCCTTGATGAAAATGAAGACCACACTTATCTGTGGATATAAGAACAAATGTTTATAGATTAATGTTAGGTGTAATATTGATTTAGTAAATTGGTGGTTGTAGATTCTGCTCCAATAACCATGATTTTCCTAGTATTCAATAGGTAGGTTGGCTTCCAGTACCAAGCATCATTTTCTTCTAATTAAGTATGTCTTAAATATAATTAGAGAGCCATTGGTTACCACCAAGGTATGTGTGCCAGTACTATACTTCAGTGTTACTTGTCATGCTGCTTGTTGATGGGGTTCATAGGTGTCATTGATGGCTGGAAGTGTTGGTTGCTTCCCTTCTTCCAAAACTCATCTGGTACCATGAAAACTAGTCCACAGGGGAAAAAATCCAAGTGAGTTCTTGCTCAGGGCTCAGGAACCTATTTCTGGTAAGTAGCAATAGGGACTTACCTTACACCTCTAGGGAGTGAGTCAAGGCTATAGACATAGGCTCTAAGTATTGAGGGTCTCTTGGATAGCCCTAACCAAAAACTCAAAAGAGGTGTTCTCATGTCTAGTGTTGGTGCTTTTGCTAGGTCTTTGGCTTTTGGATGGAGTGCTGTCCAGAAAGATGAGAAAAGTTTATTAAACTATATATGTATGTAATATATGTATGTATATAATATACTGAATTACATGTATTATAAATTCACAATTTGGTAAATAGCAGTATAATTCCTTGTTATTTTAACTCCCTCCTTCTTTGTTCTGGATTAACCTCCTTTCCTCCTTCTCAAAGGAGCCTTTTGTTGCCCATTTCCCATATCAGATCATTTGTATTCTGATATTCGCCTTTAATCTCCTATCTTCTTCTGTATTTACTTCCTTCTACCTTCTTAAAGAACCATCTTTTTTCCCACTTCTCCTAAAAGGATCACTTGTACTCTGCTAGTCTCCTCTCTTTTGCTCATCCCCTCATTCCAACTGAAGTCAGGAATAAGACAGATCTTGACCATCCCCACTATTGGCTCTTTTTGTGTAGAAAAGCTTTGTGAAGCTGTAAAATGTCTCTGCTTTCCATCCAGTGAGGCTCAGCACAGTATTCTCCCCATATTACAAAATTTTGACTACAATTTTTCTTGGTCTTTAAACTTAGTTTGACACAGTTGGAGTTTGACATTCTAAGAAAATCACGGGACTTCCAGTGGCATAACCAAGAAACATGTACTTTTAAATTAGACAAGAAATGCACAACAATGCTCATTAGAAAAAGAATCACTAACAGTGAAAAACAGAAACAGCCTACACTCCCAGTGAAACAAGAATAAAACATGCGTGAAATATCCATCACATACTACTGCCCACTATAATCAGTTATAAGCTAAAGATTTAAAACACAAATTTCACACACAAAATGTAGATGATGATAATCTATTTTCTGGTATTAGTTGTGGTTAAATGCATATGCTGGCTTTGTAACAGCTTACCAATAAGTACATTTAGGATTTGTGCATTTCCTTTTGTTTTTTTTTTTGTGCAAAGAATTTATTTTACAGAGGGAAATCTATCCTCTATAAGCAAGTACAATAGAACATGTTAGAATCACTCGCATATTTGAAGTAAGAAACCAATGTAAGAGCAAAGAGGGTGGTATTTTGTGTGTAATTACATAATTTACACAAAGAGGGAAGCACATTTTCATGTTTGGAGAGTAAGCACATAGTTGTCACCTGTGACAAGACCTTCCTAGCCAAGGACAACAAATACCCAGACAAACACAGAGAAATAATCGATTGTATCTCCTGCAGCATGAAATACTTCCCATCTGCCATTAACATAAACATTGCTTATAAGACTGAGGTTAGCCAGTTTGCAATCCCACCAACAGTGAAGGAGTGTTCCTCTTTTTCCACAGCCTCACCAGCATCTGCTGTCACCTGAGTTTTTGATCTTAGCCGTTCTGACTGGTGTGAGATGGAATCTCAGGGTTGTTTTGATTTGCATTTCCCTGATGACTAAGAATGTTGAACATTTCTTTAGGTGTTTCTCAGCCCTGTGAATTTCCCCAGTTGAGAATTCTCTGTTTAGCTCTGTTCCCCATTTTTTGATAGGGTTATTTAGTTTTCTGGAGTCTAACTTCTTGAGTTCTTTGTATATATTGGATATTAGCCCTCTATTGGACATAGGATTGGTTAAGATCTTTTCCCAATCTGTTGGTTACTGTTTTGTTCTATTGACAGTGTTCTTTACCTTACAGAAGCTTTGCAATTTCATAAGGTCCCATTTGTCAATTCTTGATCTTAGAGCATAAGCCATTGGTGTTCTGTTCAGGAACTTTTCCCCTGTACCCAGGTGTTTGGCAGACCCTCAGAAAAATGGACATAATACTACCTGAGGACCCAGCTATACTTGTCCTGGGCATATACCCAAAAGATGCTCCAACACGTAATAAAGACACATGCTCCACTATGTTCAT
>CM052701.1:84800562-84821487 GCA_028551405.1 Uromys caudimaculatus | reverse complement strand
TAACCTACTAAGATAAGTAAGCAATGCATCCATCAAATCAACAATGACTGGAGGTTTATAGACCTTTACTCCTTTAAATAATGACATCATGATTAAAGAACTGTGGGTTTCTGGCTCTGAGTATGGAAGACTTCTGAAATTAGAGCAATAGCTCAAGTTTTAAATTAGAGATTTTCAGAGTTTCATTTCTGAACTGCATCATTCAGAGCCAGTCTCTTACCAAAAATACAAGATACAGAAAGGTCATGAATATTATCTAAGATTTTCTGATAGGTTGTCAGACTGAGTAAAGAATATATACAAGAAAATATTCAATAACTATGTTTGTGAGTTAGCATATTTCAAAAGAAGAATTCAATAAAATATATATTTTTAATTAAAAACAAATACATGAATAAAACAAATTACAACTTTTAAATTTAATAAAAAAGCAGATAACTGTTGGCTTTTCTAGTATATTATTCTAAGTTCTCTGCCTTGTGTACTGTCATAACCTAAAAAACTAGACAGTTTCCATTAAATTTAAAACATTCAATCATCTTTCCATAAGCTATGGGAAACATCTTATATGCTAAGCATTTTGATGACATTTTTATGAGCAGCAGTATACTGTAGTCTTCCAAACTATAAGTACACAGAAAAAAGTATTTATTACTATGTTCCAGTTATGATGCTAAATCCTACCTCCCACTTTCATTCTTGCCATGAAGGGACATGATAAGCCTATTGCATCAATTGATAAAAGGGAATCACAGATTTAATAGGATGTCTATAGTGATCAAGATGATCTGGTGAGCAGTTTAGTTCATAATGTAACTCAGAATTTCCTTGATTGAAAGTGTGTCTCCAAGCTCATAGGCAAGGAAGAATTAGCTTTCTCCGAGGGCACCTCACTAGAAATACAAACCACACTTACGGGAGGACCCATAGCCAGCAGTAAAGAGCCAACATAAAACAAAGGCAGGGATGCTTTGGGAAACATTTTTGTCTCCAAATGCTTTGTTTGGGCATTTTTTACTCTACTTGTCTTTCGCTTAACTATTATTATTTCCAATTCTGTGTTTCTATGGTGTGTGTGTGTCTGTCTGTCTGCCTATGTGTTTCTTGCAGTTTTACTTGGTTTTTGTTTTCCTTTTGGTCTGTTTGCTTTGTTTAATTCTGATTTTTTTAATTTGCTAAAATTATCTACCTAGGCTTTTATTTTATTTTAATTTTTTAATCATTCTCTCATATATTTTAGCCTGTTTGTTTTCTAAAGAAAGAGATAAGGAAGATGTGGAATCAGATGGTTACAGAGGTGGAGAGGATCTAGGAAGTGGTGAGGGAGGGGAAAACTGTTCAGAATGCATGATATTAAAATAAAATTATTTTCACAAAATCAAAAACTGTTTCCCAAACATTAAGCTATAACAAATGATAGAGGTGAATGACTGTATCTTACCATCTCTAATTCACTCAGACTATGCTTTAGCTAACATCAACTTCTTTAATTACTAAAAATATTTAAAACTATTTATTTTAAAATTACATTTTTTTTCACTTTACTTTAGGTGATGTGGGAATATAAACATGATTGGGGGCATTTTTGACATTACAGATGCTCAAATATAATGTTTCATACAATTGTTTGAAAACCATCCAAAAGTTAAAATGCATAAATGGAGAAATTTACTACAGCATTTGAAATGACTAAAAAAGGAAACTGTAGCGTTTATCCTTTGCTGTCATTCTCGGTAATGTAATATAGTATATATCTTATATGTATATAATATAGGATAGTTTCTATCACACAGCAGTTAATAAGTATTTCTACAATGAGTAGACGGGCCATTGGTATTCTATCTTCTAGCTATCTCTTCGGCTGTTTACTCCTAATCAAGCTCACACAATTGAAGGTAAAATTCTACAGGCTGTTAGATTCTCCAAGCATGCTGCATTATCTCATAACTAGAAAGAAGGAATAAAAATGAAACTAAAAACGCATCTTCAAGGTCTGTAGCCCACCAGGAACTTTTAATCAACTGTAAACTATAGCATGCTTTGGAAGCAATAAGCAAAAAAAAAAAAAAAAGTCAAAAGTTATCACACTATAGTCTCCAATTCTAAATAATGTATCAAGATCTGTCTTCCTCTACATACTATGACTTATGAAGATGTTTCCCATAGGGAATGAATTAAGAATAAGTTTTATTAAGATATCTGTTATTCCATAGCATCCCTCCCCTGCTTTCTTCATAGAAGCCCCTCAATTTCAGCAGAAATGATGTAACCTTTTGGCACTTTAAAATCAGTACCAAGAAATGAAAACATCATATCTTGGATGTCTGGGAAGCAAAGTGCAAAACAACAACTAAATTCACAAAACCACTACAGATTCTGTCCTCTTAATTTCCCCTGAGTAAATAAGAATATCCACAATAAGGCCTCAGACAAAATTTAAAGGCATAAATGAGGAATACGTATCTCATCAAATAGGATCTGACTGAGAAAAAAGGCGTGCATGTGTACCTAGAACCAATTCATTTAGAACCAAAACAGATGTATGCTTATTCTAATTGTAGCCAAGGCCACAGAGTAACTGCCTTACTTTGCTAATCTTTACTATCGATGCTTACCTTTGGTTAGAAGAGCCAATTCTTAGACGAGACACCTTTTCCCTACTCTCTCATACATGACCAATGTCCACTGAACTCAATATACTTATTTCCTTAATGTCCCTTCGAGACTTTACCAACTTAGCAGTAGAAGAATATGTGCCTCGGTCTCCAAAGACCTAATTAGAGTCCATCTGGAATTTGAGGATACTGGATTAATTGGGATATGATGAATTCAGCAACACATTTTAAAAGTTGATACATGGCTGTCTCAATATAATCATTAAGTATGTCTGAAAACAGACTTAAATTTTTGTAATTAAACTTATCTTAGATTTATTATAGAATCTGCATTTTTCTTTGATCTATGCTCTTCTCAATCTTCAGGCTATAATAGATTGTCTTGTCCATCAAGCAACCCTGATCTATTGGTGAAAAATAGAATGTATAGAAAAAGGGAAGAGAGGGGAAGGATGGAAAGTGTAGAGAGAATAAGTGAGAGGGACGAAGGAAAACCTGAAAATAAGAGAATTAATTCCCCAGAAAATAGGGTGGGACCTTCTGGAGTTCTGTTGCAGCACTAAGGGCAACCCTGAGAGCTAGGTCTGAGCAGAGAATGTGTACATTAGATATCTCCATTGGTTGGCTGTCCTTAATGATTGGGGCCCCTACAAAAATGGGGGAGGAAAAACTCTAGGAGTCAGAGGGAATGGAGGACACCAGGAGAGCATGGCCCATTAGAGTACTAAGAAGGGCTCACAGGACTCAGACTCAAACTGCAAGCACCAGGCCTGCATGGGCCTTCACCAGGTCCTCTGCATATATGTTATGGCTATTAACTTGGTGTTTTATGGGAATTCTAACAGTGGGAACTGGTGTACATTTACATTTGGAGACTTTGAAAATCTTTTCCTTTTATTGGGTTGCCTTGTCCAGTCTCCATATGATGACTTTTGTCTTGTCTTTGGGTATCTTGTTTTGTCCTGTTAAAAGAAAGGTGGGGTGGGGTGTTGGACAGAGAAAAAGCAAGGATAGAGCTAGAGAGACTAGACATAATTAAGGCACAGCATACTCATGTCTATACATGATCTCTATAGGGGTCATACTGAAATCCACTAGCTTATGCTATCAATATTGTTGAATAAGTATATGAAAGCAGCAACCTATTGACAAATTGAAGTTAAATGCCTAACCAGGACAGGAACTCAGGGCAAACCTTGAAACAGGAACTGTAGCAGAGACCATGAAGGAGCGCTGTTTACTGACTTGTCCCCTTTGACTTTTTCAGCATGCTTTATTTTCCACCACAGGGCTATCTGGCCACATTGGAGTCACAGGCTAATCAGTTGAGGGCATTTTCTTATAGTAATATCCTCTACCTTAATGACTAAGCTTGTGTCAACTTGACATAAAACCAAATGTAACATCTAACATCCAAAACTATAAGTAGATGAACTTTCGTTATCTAAGCCAGTCAGGTCATTTGTATTCAGAAAACAACTACGTTTGGTAACCAGCAGAAAGATTTTATTTGGTGAAACTTTAATTTCATAGATTAAAATAATATTAAATTAGGATATTGATTTATCAAAATGCAATGTTCTATAACTTTTAAATTAATTCATATATAATACTTAAAATGAAAGATTATTCATAAAATATTATTTTATAAATAATTATTTTACCTAATAAAAATTTTCATCATGAATCTTTGGAATATAGAGTTTTGAATTCCCACTGTCTTTGATATCAATCTTTTATTTCTTTTACTTATGTATGTCTCCTTTTCTCTTTCTTCTAAATTACTATTCTGTACCTATCTTTAATTCATTACTTGAACATTACAGTAACTCTGAGTGAAAATATTTATTAAGATGCATCTATTGTCAACAAAATCTTTTATCTTTCAATTACAGCCAGTAAGGAAATAAAAACCAAAAAAGAAAACTATACCGTCTTCTGTGGCACTTTTATATGGTATGTTCAGTTTGTGTTGTTTCCAGCTTCCCTGACTTCCAGGAGACACAACTCCCCATACATGGTAAATAACATGAAAAGAGTTTATTACTTGCAAATAGTGAGAAAAGAACAATATAGAGTCCTAGGATTCCTTGCAAACCTGTCCTCATGACAGCTACATTTAATTTGTTCTCATATATCTCCTTGTAGAGGAGGAGACAGTCTATAAAAGTAGCCTGAGATTATATATCTAAATCCAAGCAAGTTCTAGAAAGAAAAATAAATAGCTGGAATAACACTTCCTTCTTCAGAGTGCTGCAGGTCCTATACATTTTATAATTTTTCTTAAGAACTACAATTTGGGAAGTTGGGGTGATTAACTGTGACAGGGCAAGGCCATCCTGAAAATGTAATTAAAGTCACAGTATACATATTTTATTAATGACCTTCTCCAGTTAAGTGGGCCAAAAATCTTTAGAGCTAAATGGTCCAGGTACATGTTCATGATTTCTTACTTACACATTATTTGGAGTTATCCAACCCTGTACTAATGATGATTCTATAAATATGTAAAGATAAATCTCCTGGATTTAAATATTATAGATGCAGCCATATTGAAAATGTATCATATGTGTGTCTTCTGCTTTACTTTCTCATAATTCTAGTTATAAAATAGTGCATGTATAGAAAAAAAAAAACAGTCAAAAAGGAAAAAAAAGTCTGAGCAGATGCTACTCAAATAATGTAAAGCACATAAGCATTGTCCATAGTACAGAATAGAAAAATGATAACTGACACAAATTTTAAACTCAAATGAGTTATCCTTCATATTTGTTAGAATAGACAAAATTTAAAAGACAAAGAAAAGAAGTGTTAGGGTTTTAAATGGAGGAAAGTCCTGTAAACTAGTAATGTGAACATAAATTATAATCATTATGACAGATAGTGTGAAGATTACTTAAAATATTACAATAAAACTACCATATAATCCAACAATCTCACTTTGGGTTATATATTCAGTGTAAATAAAATTCACTTATGAAAAGATACCTGAAATTTTGGGATTATAAATTGTCTCAAAAAAAACCATAAATAGTATCTGATGTGATAATTTTAGTAATCAAATTCATGTTAATAAAATCACAATGTATATCAAAACATTATGTCACTTACTTTAAGCATATGCAATTATAAACACAAAAAATAATTCAACAAATTTTAGTAGATACATACAGGTTTTTCAAATTCCCATGATTCATTTATTTAACAACATATTAAAATATGATAATGCTAATTCAAAAAGAAATAATGTAATAAACATAATGTAATGATTTTTTTATATATTTTATTTTTATCTGGGAGTACAGGTTAAAAACAGCTACACAACAATAAACAATTTGTTTTTAAATTATTTTACCCATACTTTTATTTTACAACTTTTTTGCAATCTAAGATTGCTCAATGTATCTTCAACATGTTTAATTTGTTTAATCAATAGAATATAGGGTTAAAATTAAAACCATCACAGTATGAAATACTATTTTAGCCCTATTATGTTTCAAAGTTTATGAAAAGTAGGGATTAATAAAGAGAACTGAACCATAGCACACTATGACAGTAAAAAAGGTGAGATTTACATGTGGAGAAAGCATTAGTTAGATCTATAGTAGACTGGACTGGAAATTTAATGACTCTGTTCTATAGAAATCAGTCTACATAATTTTAGTTGAAGGAAAACAGAATCTGTAATTTTGTTATAGTAGATAACTCTTTGGGAGAAGAAGTATTTTGTTTCTTTGATTTCAGTCAAGAATAACATAGAAATGAATGCAAATATACATATTTCATTTTCAAATATTGCCTTGTAAAATATTTAATTTTTAATATTGGATAATGTGAACTATCATCCTCAAACATGTACATAGGATAACTAACGCCATAAGAATTCCACAGCATGATGAGTAATGGGGAAACACTACTACACATACAATCTCTGAGTCAAAATCATCTTTGCCTTTTTTGTAAAATATGATTGTGATTATTTGAACAGTTTATTTAGAGCCTCTTTCACATCCTTATTCCTCAGACTGTAGATCAGGGGATTCAACATGGGGAAAACTACTGTGGAAAAGGTTGAAACAATTTTGTCCCTGTCTAAAGAGTAGCTGGACCTGGGCCGAGCATAGATGTAGAGAATGGAGCCATAGTACAAAGTCACAGAGATGAGGTGGGAGGAGCAGGTGGAGAAAGCCTTGAGGCGGCCCTGAGTGGAGCGGATCCACGAGATAATGGCAATGATGAAGAGATACGTGGCCAGGATGAACACAATGGGGATGATGACATTGGAAGTCAAGAGGAAGAATAACACAGACTGAAAGCTGTCCTTCTTGCCACAGGCAAGCTTCACCAGGGGTGGGATATCACAGAAAAAGTCATCAATTACATTGTCGCTGCAGAAAGTCAAGGCAAATGTGTCTTTGGTGATGATAAAAGAGTTAATTAAACCACCCAGATATGAGGCGTCCACTAAAAATGCACATAGCTTTAAGGACATGGCTTGGGAATAAAGCAGTGGCTTTGAGATAGCCACATAGCGGTCATAAGCCATGGCAGCCAACAGATTAACACTCAGTATACCCAAGTCCAGCAGAGAAGAAGAATTGAGCCACGCAGCCAGTAAACGAAATGCTTTTATCTTCAGAGATGCAGGTCACTAAGATCTTTGGTGTGTAAACTGTAGACAATCCGAGATCCAGAAAAGACAGATTTCCAATGAAGAAATACGTGGGTGTGTGGAGCCTGGGGTCATTGCAGATCAAAAACGAGAATGCTGTTTCCTAACACAGTTAGTGCATACACGGTAAGGAAAATAACAAACAGGACCAGCTGCATGACAGGCTCTCTCGTGAATCCCACCAGGATAAACTCTGTCACTGTTTCATTATATTGTTCCATTCCACTAGGAAATCTCACCTAGCACTAGAAAAAAAATAATGCTAAATGAATGGAAATTACATTCAATAAATAAAATTCCAAAAATAGTAAGTAATCAAAAAAGGTATGTATTCAGATGGAAAAGTCGGTGAGATCTCAGAGGAGTTGAGAGAGTGTTAACAGTAATCAGCATATATTTTATGAAAATATAACTGTTTTCAACAAAAGAAAAATAGAAAAAATATCATGGACTCAGTCATAATGTATTATCACTCAATTAAATGACAAATATTTTGATTAAATAGACTTGGTTTATTTTCCAATTATAAAATTATTACCAAAATACTGGGGAATAGCTCACTTGCTAAAGTGCTTGCCTTGTAAGCATAAAAAGTTTAAGTTAATACCAAGAAATTATTTTAAAAAAATAAACCAGATACTGTAGTACAAGCTTTTGATACCAGTACTAAAGAGGCCAAGGCTAAAGCATCCCTTTTGCTCACTGGCCTCAGCATAGCCTATTTGATGAATTCAAAGCCAGTGAGAGACAATCAAAAAGAAAAAAATACAAGCTACAGGGCTCTGAGGAACAACACCAAAAGTCGCCCTCTGAGCTTCACACATACACAAACGCACACATGAACCCCTTCCCACAATGCACCCTCACCCCCATGAGCATTTTCAAATGCATACAAAACTAAATTAAATGGTAAATAAGTGGGTGGAGTTTGAAAAGAGGCAGAAGATATGTGTGTCCTAAGCCGGTCTTGATATTTGAGATACCTCATTTCAACATAATCATTTTTGTGTTGATACTTAATGAACACTTCTGTCCTGCATTTCATTTGATGAATCTAATGTGACTACATTTGGGAAAGGGATGAAATTCCAGAAGATAAAGCTGATGTTCTAGTCTGCACAGTTAAATGGTTTAATGGGAAACCATTCTTGCCCCTCTATCCCTCTCCATATCCCTCTTTTTTTCCTATCTTCCCTCCATCTCTTTCTCTCAGATGGGAGTTTCTAATTTGTGAAATGTAACTCATTAGAAGATAACCGAGGATCCACCCTGATTTTTGACTTAATGCAACCTATGAATCTCTGAAGATGTAATTGTGCATTGTTGAAGAGAGCACTAAATGGCATTGTTTTATGACAACTTAAGAACCTCGAAGCTACATAATCTTCATTTTGCAAGTATAGGGACAGATGTCAAATACATTAAGTGCAAGTATCAACAAATAAATAGGATTTATTCTTAAATTGTTCAAAGTGAGAACTAAACTCTCTATACTATATTATATAAATGTGGAATGTCAAGGTCTCATTTGTATCCAGATGCCCATATCTCCGTTAAGGAATTTATAGAAGAAAAAAGCAGATTAAAAGCATTTTCTTTGATTTATGGGGATCATAATCTCAAGCCTGTCTTGCACATCTCAGATGTTCTTCAGGCCTTCTTTGGTCACAGCAATGGATATGTGCGAGCCATCTTCCAAAAACATTTACAATGTGTTTTGAATTTTTACTATATGCCAAGTGCAATGCTTTGAAGTTAAAAGTAAATTTAGCCATGATATTTCTATACTGATCTGTGACTGTAGAAAACTCCTAGTGCTGGAGAAAAATAATGCTAAAATTTAAGTGCTAGAAAGGAATGCTCTCATGTGTCTTACCCCAGTCCCACGAGAATGCTATGAATCCCCAAAATTAGACTCTACTGAAGAAGCTGGAAGACTTCTGGGGTCACAAGTTAATACTGAGGCAGTGATGAGAATACTAAACTTAGCAGACTCTAAACATTGTCTCCTCCTTCTGCTATGGTAAAATACCCCAATGCTTTTGGGTCATGAAAATCACTCTACCATACTTTAAGAGCTCTTGATGTTCCTCAGTTCTTGGAGATGAGCAAATAACCCTACATTCCAGATCTCTGAGGCCTCTCCACCCTTCTCTTGTACATGTAACATGTAATCTAGCAAGGTAAATGAGGGATAGCACTGAAAGAAAGTCCTCAGAGAATTTTTCTCTTTGCATGCTGCATACACTGCATGGGATTAGGCACACCTATTTACATAGACTCTTATCTGTGGCTCAAAACTTTAAAAGTCAATATACCTTCACAGTCTGCCCACTCTGCTTAGAAATTTATTTTATCCATTTTGGTTGCTCATAGATATGTGACCTTCTCAGTAAGGATCCCATGACCAACTCTACACCTGCCTCCATATCCCAAATGGTTTTTTTTCCATTCTTTTGTTTCTTTTTCTTCTTCTCCTTCTCTATAACATTCATCAAATGGCCAATCACAAAACTGCTTAATTATCTACTTTGCTTGTTGATACTGCTCAAAGATGTGTCTTTCACAAAAGATGCATGAATTATGTTTCTTGAGAGGATGAATGGATATACTCAAGAAAATTATTCAATCAAATCTAGACTCAAGAAAAATACACATTCTAATCACATCTAATCATGCCATTAGCCCCAAATGAATAGGTTTTCCATATTCATTACCATAATTAACTTAGACTATCCTGTGTTCTTTTCTTATTGGGTATTTTCTTTATTTACATTTCAAATGTCATCCCCTTTCCTGGTTTCACACCGGAAACCCCCATCCCATCCCCCCTCCCTGCTTCTTTGAGGATGTTCCCCCATCCACCCATCCACTCCTGCCTCCTAGCCCTCAAATTTCCCTACAATGGGACATCGATCCTTTACAGGACCAAGGGCCTCCTCTCGCCAGTCCAAAAAGTATCTACAGAATTTAGAATTTATGAGCAGAAATTTTCTTCAGATGCAGTGTGTTTGTGAAGGATATAGCTCTTGTTGAGGATAAAACCATGTTTCAGATTCATGAGCTGTTAGTTTTCTACTTTAGTGTAGACTAGGATGAGACTGGGAAACGAGTCTGGGAAAATCAGACCCAGCACTGGAACCACAAAGAATTGTCAAAATCCCACTTTATTTCTCCAGTTCTCAGCCAACAAGCTTCAGTGTTCTCACTTGTAAATTAAAGGTGATCATCAACTGTCACACAGAGGTGCTGTAAATTTTGGAATATAACAAACTTTATTGTCTTAGTGGTTTTGATTTGCTTCAATTTTCACTTATTTTATCTTATTTTTTTGCAGTGAGGGAATGAATATGACATTGTGTGATCAGAGAGATATGGAGGTTCTGGGAAGAGTTGGCTAGGAGAAACATGATTAAGTACACTGTATGAAAAAATAAATTAAAATTATAAAAAGACATGATCAAAAGCAGTTAGTTTATTTTAATAGGCCCTAGAAGAACTAAAGGTAGCTGATGACATCTGGGAAAACAAAAGAGCATTTTCTTCAAGAATATGTCCTTGTTGGGTTATCTATGCTCAAGTGGGTAGACCCATACCTGTGCACATATAAGCAGTTTGAAATGGATTCAGTGAGTTATTTTATAAATAGCATGAAGGTGAGAGGGTTATATACGGGCAGAAGGTTTAAGGATAGAAGGAAGAGTAAATTTTGGGTATATATGATCAAGACACATTGTATATATAATGTATGAAATTGTCAGTGAATAAATAAAATACAGAGGCTATGGAGTGCTCACAAAAAAGGATCTTTCATGACTGCCCTCCAAAAGACCCACAAAGCAGCTAAAAGAGTCAGATGCAGATAATTGCACCCAACCAATGGACAGAAGCTGCTGACCCCTGTGGTTGAATTAGGGGAAAGCTGGAAGAAGCTGAGGAGAAGGGTGACCCTGTAGGAAGACCAGCAGTGTCAATTAACCTGGACCCCTGAGATCTCTCAGTCACTGGACCACCAACCAGGCAGCATACACCAGCTGACATGAAGCCCCTGACACATATACAGCAGAGGACTGCCAGGTCTTGTTTTAGTCAGAGAGGATGCACCTAACCCTCAAGAGACTGGAGGCCCCAGGGAGTTTAAGGGTCTTGTGGCATGGGATTGGGGGTTGGGGACATCCTCATGGAGACAGGGGTACAGGGAGGAGGTATGGGATGTGGAACAGTCAGGGGGTAGACCCAGAAGGGAATAAAATCTGGAGTTTAAAATTAATTAATTAATTAATTACATTTTTAAAAAGAAATAACATAAAAAGAAATAAAAACAAGTAAAACCAAACAAAAGCCTAAACTCTTTACTAATAGAATCAACACAAGAAAGACATTCATTAGCAGTCACTAATTCAAAGGCATAGACAGAAACTGACATGTGCGATACAACACAACACTCTGAGTCTCACCTCGAAATGGTACAATTCTCTAAGAAGTGGTCATGGAATCTCCTCTCACTCTACTAGCTTGAGACATTCTGATGAAACAGACTCCAGACAATATTGAAGGAACTTTTTGGAATTGTCCATTACCATAGGGAAAGCAGAAGTCTTATTTTACAGTCTTGTTAAGATTTGATAAACTTATATGTGTGCCCCAGAAGTATTTTACTCATAATATTACATATTTTTTGGAGGCAATAATTTCTCCTCACCCACGGATGTGTGGTCAGAAAGATTTAGGTTGAATTCTGTTCTTATCTCTGCACAGTTTTGTCACCATTGGAAACCTAATTAATGCTCATGAGAAGGAATTTCCTAATCTGTAATATAAGGCACTTCTCTGTATTAATATATTTCCTATAAAATTATGGCCTTATTTAATAGACACATTGTATTTAAAAATATCAGATGTGTAATAGATATTATGTGTTGAGAAGTTAATGTGTTGGTTCATGCCATAATTTAATATGAAACTAATATCACAATAAGTATTCAAGAGTCAATATTGAATTTTTCCATTTTTTCCTTTGCTATTATTCTCTCAATTTAGTTCTATATTTCAATGGCCCACCTGCATTTTATTTATGACTTTAAATTCTTCGTATTTATGACCCACCCCATTTTCTTTTATAGCTTATTCCTCTCATATATTCGATTGGTTTATACAAAAAATTGTGAACTATGATAAGGGGCAATGACTATAAGAATGTCAATAGTATAGATCTTTGCAATAAAAAAGTTCAAAACCACCATACAAACAGTCCAAGTATTTAATTGTGTTTTTCTTGTGAGTTCGTTAATGATATCAAGTCATACACTGAAATTTTCCTTTAAAGAGATATTCACACCTGAGGGTGTCACACACCTATAATCCTGGCACCTGGAGGGGGAAAATAAGAACGAAGGAGGAAGGAAGGGAGTGAAGGAGGGAAGGAGTTACAGATGGAAGAAAGGAACTCTCTTCTGGCCAACCTTATTGAAAGGCTATGACAAGCTGACAGAGTTATCTGTTCCCTAGCATGCTTTCAAACCCATTCATGTCTTCTTGCTTTATGAGGAACAAAAACAAATTTAAAGAAATTTAAGAGTTTTATAATTCCCTCCGAATCTGAGTTCAGAAACACCAATCTATTGCTTAGTGAAGCACTTGAGACAGTCTAAGTTCCATGCTAAGTGATTCTTATTGCATAATCTTATCATACTAAAGTTAATTATGTTTTTCTACATGTTCCTCTCATGTAAATTATCCTACAGCACCTCTTGTAGTAAAAATTAAATGCCTTCCCATTCAGAAAATTAAAAACTGCTACAGAATGATGAGGGCATATGAAAAGAAAGCTTTGCAGTTCCCTTGGAGCAGAAAGCAAACAATTGTTGAGTCATTATGAAAGCAGAATAAAATTTATAAAACTCTAATTATACACAGAATGGTACTATGCTACTAACCAAAGTTAAAGAAAACACCTCCTTCTAATCTCCAAAATTCAACCAGCTAGCTCTAGGATCATTTATATTAGATATTTAATCCCAAGAGAATCAAATCTGAAATACCTTGCAATTCATTTGCTTGGGGAACAACAAAGCAATTAAACAAAGCTATGCATTGAATTTGGATCAATGTCAGTAAGACTCATGAAAGTTTTATTTAGACACTACTTCCCAACTGGTGGATGTATTCAGTCACATTTTCCCACAATCTATATGGTTTTACTGGCTTCAAAAAAATTCCATGGTTATATTCACTTGCATATGGCTTAAAGTAGGCATTTAAATATTCTTATATAGAGTAATACACATATTTCTGCACTGTTCTGGTTTCTTCCTTTTCCTCTAAATCAATAGCAATCTGCTCATTACCTCAAGAGATCAATCTACCAACTTGTACCAATTAAATATGTAAATATGTGGGAAATAATGGACAGAGGTGAGGGTTCTTATCCCTAGGGCCTCAGACAGAGTCATTAGATCAAAATTTTCACTGGAGGCAAAGCTCTGTACAGTTGCCCTAACTAATTCCCTTCCCACACCCCGCTTTTCTTTCTCTCATTATCAGACTCTTCATTCTCCTTATCCTCCTCTTTCTCTCTTCCTCCCCTTTCTCTTCCTCTTCCTCCTCTTCTCCTCCCCCTGCTTTTCCTCCTTTCTCTCTCCTCCCCTCCCCTTTGCATATCTAGATATAGCCAAACACTATGACAAAAAGGTACTCAACCCCATTATATTCTCCACTTACCGTGCTCTCTTCACATTTTTTTTTTGTACATTATTAAATCCTTAACTTGCCAATTGCAGTAGAAGCAGTACCTTCCAAGAAGAACTCTTACTGATACAATAATAAATAGCAAAAGGGAACCTAAAAATTGAACACTTAAGCCAAAGCATATGCCACCCACATGGCTAGTGACGTAGCAGCATGAAATCCAAATGGAGTCAAGGGAAAAGAGTCAATGTTGTGGAATGGAATTTAACCATGATAGTATGAACAATAGTTGAGAGGTATTGGGATATCCTTTCATTACATTCTGTGGAGATAAGTCTCCATTTTCAATTGTTAATTCTGTACAGGCAAAGAACTAAGTGTTGGCAAGATTCTGTTATTTCTATGGCTCATCACTGGGTTATGTATTTTGTAATATTCATCTTTCCTCACCTGCCTAAAACAATCCAGAATTGCATCAAAGATTGTCTTGCTACTGATGGATTGTAATAAAAATCTGATGGACAATAGCTGGTCAGGAAGGAAGAGGGTGAAACTTAGATGCGCCACGGCTTCGGTAGCGACCGGCTGTCCTCTGCTGCTTGAGCGGCGCCCGTACCTTCCCTAGGAGCTCGCAGCAGCCGGCTGGCCCCTGCTCCACGGTAACCATGTGCGACCGGAAGGCGGTGATCAAAAATGCAGACATGTCGGAAGAGATGCAACAGGACTCGGTGGAGTGCGCTACTCAGGCGTTGGAGAAGTACAACATAGAGAAGGATATTGCGGCCCATATCAAGAAGGAGTTTGACAAGAAGTACAATCCCACCTGGCACTGCATTGTGGGCCGGAACTTCGGTAGTTAAGTGACACATGAAACCAAACACTTCAACTACTTCTACCTGGGTCAGGTGGCCATTCTTCTATTCAAATCTGGTTAAAAGCATGGACTGTGCCAAACACCCAGTGATCCATCCAAAACAAGGACTGCACCCTAAATTCCAAATACCAGAGACTGAGTCTTCAGCCTTGCTAAGGGAACACCTCATTTGAATCTGTGTTTTGTACAGGGCATCATTCTCTGTACAAGTTTGTGGTTATAAAATTAGTAAAACAGCTTACATTTGTAAAAAAAAAAAAAAAAAAAAAAAAAAAAGAGGGTGAAACTTCCATGTAGAGGAGGGATGGAAATGAAAGTAGACATGGGAGAATTGAGAGAGGACACCAAGGGGAACAGACATGGACCAGAGCAGAGCAGAGAGGTACAGAGCTAGTCATGTGGCAGGTCATAGTCTAGATGGTCAGATTAAGTTAGATGAGCTAACTGGGAGACTGTCCTAGCAAAAGGTCTAAGCTTTAAATTTTATTAGCAGCCTCTGTGTCATTATTTATATTACTGGTGGATTAGACAAAGTTCTGCTAATAGAGAAATAGAGACAAGATTTCAAGGCCTGCTTTATGTAAGTAGTGTGCCTGACATGAGAGAGATAAGTAAAATTTTTATCTATCCTTACACCAAAAATTTGGAAAGAAAAGGCAGTAGGGATTTATTTTTTTATTAATCCATTTATTACATCAGAGCTGGAAATATTATCATAGATATACCCAAAGATGTAGCTCACTAATTCCCCTGACATTTTTAATACACTCAAGTTGCAATCACAATTAACTCTCAAAGATATTGAGTGTCATACTTAAGTTCTTATGTCTACCAAAGAGCAGAATTGAAATTCATGTTTGCCATCTCCATTCCATGTCACATGAAATGAGAAACTAATACAAATATTTGATATCTGGCACACGGTCTTTAAGTCTCTCTTTACCAAAATAATGATGGTTGTAAAACTAGAAATAAGATCACAGGTACTGGTTACTCATTATGTGCCTGATACTCTGTCAAACACTTTCTGTAAGTTAATTCACTTGCAATCTCATAAAATTGTGAGAAAAATTAATTTATTCTATTTTACAAGGCAAAAAAGAATATTTAAGGTCAAACAATGTGGCCAGGTTTAAAAACTAGAAAAGGGTGGTTTGGGGTAAAAGTGAAGAACAGTCACTCTAGTAAGGTAGAATATCAAGGTAACAAAGACAGTAAGCTCTCTATCTTAATGGGATATACCCTAGAATCTTCTGAAATTCTTTTATCGTAAATCAAAATGTGTATTATTCCCTATTCTCAACATTGATATATTCTGAAAAAGTAGTTATGCCTTACATTGTGGAGACAATAATAGTGGAGATATATTTGGTGAATAAATTAATACATAGGTCACATCCATCTTATTGGTAGTTTTCCATTTATCCCTTCTGTGGCCTTGTAAGCTCTGTCTTTATATGAGTTGAATTCGTTCATATAAATCTTTGAAAGCGTCAGTAGGGATTTATAAGTGACCATTCATATGTTGCCTACTCTACCACTACCCAACATAATGATCCCTTGCACATATTCCAAATTTTTCCATCTGTTGATAGATACCAGGAATGATTTCATAACCCAGATATTGTTAATATTTCTGTAGTAAACACGAGTGCACAAGTGTCTTTATGGTAAGCTGGTTTAGACAGTTTGTATATAAACCCTGAAGTCTTGTGGATGAAGTACATGGACTTTTATAATTCTTTATACCACTCAATAAGTGGCACTTTCTCTTGAAGCATAAGTAATCAAATTAAATATTTCTGTTCTTCATATAAGAAAATAACCTTGACTTATTTGAGGAGTTTATTCAGAGCCTCTTTCACATCCTTATTCCTCAGACTATAGATCAGGGGATTCAACATGGGAAAAACCACTGTGTAAAAGGTTGAAACAATTTTGTCCCTGTCTAAAGAGTAGCTGGACCTGGGCCGAGCATAGATGTAGAGAATGGAGCCATAGTACAAAGTCACAGAGATGAGGTGGGAGGAGCAGGTGGAGAAAGCCTTGAGGCGGCCCTGAGTAGAGCGAATCCGCGAGATAATCGCAATGATGAAGAGATACGTGGCCAGGATGAACACAATGGGGATGATGACATTGGAAGTCAAGAGGAAGAATAACACAGACTGAAAGCTGTCCTTCTTGCCACAGGCAAGCTTCACCAGGGGTGGGATATCACAGAAAAAGTCATCAATTACATTGTCACTGCAGAAAGTCAAAGCAAATGTGTCTTTGGTAATGATCACAGAGTTAATAAAACCACCTAGATATGAGGCTCCAACTAAAAGTACACACAGCTTTAAGGACATGGCCTGTGAATAAAGCAGTGGCTTTGAGATAGCCACATAGCGGTCATAAGCCATGGCAGCCAAAAGATAACATTCAGTATAGTCCAGTGCAGCTGAGAAGAAGAATTGAGCCACACACCCAGCAAAGGAGATGCTCTTGTCTTCAGAGATGCAGGTTTCTAGGATCTTTGGTGTGTAGACAGAAGACAATCCAAGGTCCAGGAATGATAGGTTTCCAATGAAGAAATACATGGGTGTGTGGAGCCTGGGGTCATTGCAGATTAGCATAATGAGGGAGCTATTTCCCATCAAAGTCAATGTGTACACAAGAAGAAACACTGCAAACAGGACCTTCTGCATCCCAGGGTCTGTTGTGAATCCCAACATGATGAACTCACTAACGGTATTATTATTCTGATCCATGGCTGTAACAAATGTAATTTAAGGGGAGAGAAAATGAAGTTTCAAGGAAAATCATTGTGCTGAGTAAATAAAAACATTGAATGAATAAATGTCATGAAAATGTAATTGATAAAAATTTTTGTGAATTTAGAAGCATGTATTTTAATAAAAAAGAATAAAAAGGAGATTTTTATCATTTAAAATGATTCTATATCCTTATTTTATACATGAGTTCATAATATAAAATGCTTGTTATTTGCAAAATAATCTTTATTGAATTATCAGAGTATTGCTGCATTTATACTTATTAAGTAGAACATAGAACTCAGAAGCATAATTATTTGACTGAATAACCTTATAATTTTGTAGGAGATGAGCCTAAAGAATTCTGATGATAAAATAGTTAAATTTTGTATAACCAAGTGAATTCAGACAAATTTACTCCTTGGATTTCTATTCAGGTGTTATGATATTACTTTAAAGTTAGATCTTATTTACAGTATTGGTTTGTAAATTTTGTAACAAAAATACCTACCCTTAACTTGGAGGAATGGCTAACTCAGTCAAGTATTTGCCATGCAGAATGAGGACCCAGATTCAGATTGCAGCTTCCTTATAAAATTCTATGTACAGTAGCATATAACTGTAATATCAATGCTAGGCAAGCAAAGACAGAGGAACCCTTTGGGTTTATTGTACAGTAAGCCTTGTTAAGTTAGTGAGTTCCTATAACATTAAAAAACCATGTCTCAAAAAGAATCCCTGGTATCACATTCCACTACATATACATGCATATAAACACAGAAACAAAAACATAACACACACATAGACACGGAGAGAGAGAGAGAGAGAGAGAGAGAGAGAGAGAGAGAGAGAGAGAGAGAAACAGAGACAGAGACAGAGACAGAGACAGAGACAGAGTCAGAGAGAAAGGACAGAGACAGAGAGACAGAGACAGAATATGCATGATTTTGTTTCCTCAACTCATTACATAATTTTAAAATCATAACAAATGGTATCAAATTTACTAATGAAAAATTTTGTCCAACAGATAATTTTGCTGACACACTTTGCATGTTAAAAATTTTTAACCTATGCAGCATTTAGTGCATTTATAAAATATTGAATATATGTCAGACATTCTATTCTAAAAGGTATTCCATCAGACTATCAAAATTATCTTTTAAAGTAAATGTGTTTACTTTTATTTTCCAAATTGATTATTTATAAATACCTAGGTCCCAGAATTCAAAGTAGATAGAGCCATGAATCAAAACTATTTCTTCAAGAACATATCTCTGTCCAAAGCTGCTTATCTAAAAGAATTGTTGGATTCCAGATATACTAGGCACCGAGGAGAAAAAATCGAAACCAGGAATAGGCCTCTACATGAAATGAATATATGTTACTGGGATAAATGAAACCTGTGTAAATAAATCCAATAAAATCTATTACAACCACTGTCATATTTGATTGTGGAATGTCAAATTATAGACACTGGAAAACGCAATAAGGATATTTTATGTGTGATCACATAAACAAAAACCCATATACAAAAACAAAGCGTGTTTCCATGTCTAGAAAGTATGGAAAGTTGCCTATGGGAAAGAATATTACTAGGCAAAAAGAAAATTAAAATTATCCTGACACAGAAGGGAGAAATCAAAAGGAAGGTGAGAGATGGTGAGAACCATGGCAGATCTGACCGGCATAGAATGTGTATGAAGAATAGTAGACATTGAGTTAACTCAGATGACAGTGGATTTTTTATTAATGTTCACAGAAGTTGTACTAAACATTATATTTTTTATCTGAACAAAGTGGTAGTAAATGTGATGCCCTCAACCTTCAGAATATTGACACAAGATATGCATGCATTGGTCAACATGAACTTTATAGCAGGACATATTTTTCAATTAAAAAAAAAGAAAAAGAAAAGAAAGAAAATCATCGAGTTTGCTGTTTGTCCCCACTAAAGAGAATGCCATGTCGAGAAGATCATGGCATGTAGGAGACAGTTACAAGAAAGAAACTTGTAACCCCCCCCCAAAAATCAGGAGTTTAAGTCCATTCTCAGTTACATAACAAGTTCAAGGTCAAACCTTAGGCTTTATGAACATCAACCAAATCCACTCTCTGGTGAAATGAATCATGGAATTTATCCCAAATGTATATCTCACATTTCTTGACCTAATAATGTCTAACCACCCTGTGGTCTTCACAAAAAGAAACAAGAAAACCAGATGGATAGCAATTGTATTCACTATCTGGCTACTGAAAGGTACTGAAACTTGTGAAGGAAGCACTTTCCACTAGGACAGCAAATTGTCTTTCAACATGAAAAGTTTGGGGAACCATTTCAACGTCACTGGTGGTCACAATGGGAGAGAGAGCAAACCAAACAGATCTGAAATTGTGAACTGACAATAGGATGGATGTAAGTCCTCACCGTGCTCACAAGCTTTATCAGGTTTAATGCACTTCTAAAGCGAGTACAAGAGTTGCAACTGTTAAACAGGATATTATAAAATTTACAGTGTACTATTTACTCTAGGGATCAACACATAGAAAACATTTGATAAATCAGTGTTCTTCCAATTCGGAGAACATGAGTACTCTCTGATATTTGATAAAGTCAAAGCTCCCCAAATCTTAGTTGTCTCAATGTGATACTATGAAAAATATTGGAATATTGACCACTGATATGCGAACAACAACAAAGTATGTCAGAGCATTATAAATGTTAAATAAACCAATGCATACTCACACCAAGATGTTTGGTTGATGTTCTTACAATAATTCTGAGAAGCAAAATAGACTCCAGTGTGACATTTAGGATCAGAAAAATTTGGTTGTACTAATAAACATTTGAAGCAACTTAATTCTTTAGATAATCAATTGTCTCTTTTTAATGCACATCCCCTGTGTGATAAAGTAGAAGTTACAGATAAGATGGTAGTTAAAATAAGCAGAAACATGACCCAATGACTACTAATAATAGTAATTACATGGAAGAATTTAATATTATTTGGCATTGATGGAACATAATTATAAGAATATAGAGTACTTAATATTACACAAATGTTTGAAAAGATATATAATTGTGCTATTTATTTCACTTTTTCCTATTCTCCACACCTTCTTGCATGCATACAAATTACCTATGATCATGCACCATGCATACCTTTCTTGAGCCCATTAGTTTAAGCTTTCTTGTTTCAAAATAGTTAAGAAGTTTTTGAGGTTCAAATTTCTTGATTCCCGAGTTAATTAAATTTCCACAGCAGAACAAATTTAGATCAACAACACAAACACACACACACACACACACACACACACACACACACA
>CM052701.1:84789809-84800062 GCA_028551405.1 Uromys caudimaculatus | reverse complement strand
TAGGATCTTTGGAGTATAGACAGTAGACAACCAGAGATCCAGAAAAGACAGATTTCCAATGAAGAAATACATGGGTGTGTGGAGCCTGGGGTCATTGCAGATCAACACAATAAGAGTGATGTTTCCTAACACAGTTAGTGTGTACATAATGAGAAACATCACAAACAGGACCAATTGTGTGGTCGGGTCAGAGGTGAATCCCAAGAGAATGAACTCAGATACTGTGTTGTTGCCTCTCTCCATGGTTGTAAAGACTCTCTCCTTGGAATATAAAACAGAGAATTGTTGTGTAATGACTGTGCTGAAAAAAAATGTCAAATGGGTAAATCAGACTATTTCTCTTGGTAATCTAGGAAGCCTCACATGCAATACTCCACAGATTCATTTAGAAATAATTTTCATTTAGTAGCCAAATAAAACTTCTGGCAAATATTTGTTTCTGTATGATCATTATCTTAATAACTAAAGAGGTACTTTATATTCATCTCTTATATTCATACTATTAAATATCAATCTTAATAACTAGACTTATTTCTGAGTAAAATATACAAAGATATGTGATGCACCATGGAGGCTGTTAGATGCTTGCTTCATTACAAATTCAGTGGCCTGAAAGAGAGAGAGGAAGAGACAGAGAGAGAGAGAGAGAGAGAGACAGAGAGAGGCAGAGGGAGACAGAGAGAGACAGAGACACAGAGAGACAGAGACAGAGAGAGATCTGACTTGAACTCTGTAGCATTTGGCAGAGCTGTTGATTCTGTCTGCTGGACAACTAACTGCCTGTTCACCAAGTTCCCATAGCTTTCTGAGTCACTCTTCTGTTCCTTTACTGCATCTTCTCAGTATCGCCATTCCAGCTTTTGAACTGAGAAACACCTCATGAATGCATCTTTGCGCCTCTTTGTCATCACATCCCCATCAGACTTTGGTGAATGCATCCCAATGACTTTCAATGCTTATCAAATGTGAGTAATTTTTAATGATATGTTTCATGGCTCCTTTTCTGTCATATAACTTAGGTACTTGGGTTCAAATGCCTACTTAATATGAATAATAATAAAACCTCGGAGAATCTGAGGAAAAATTCACCTCTGTGTATTGTTCTTAATGTTTCTTCCCCTTCACTCTACCCTTTGGACAGAGGCATTATTCTACAATGTAAAAATTTATTTAGTCACATTTTCTACTGACCTCTAGCTTCATGTTGTCTCTGATTATTTACCAAAATGGATGCAAAACCTACATAGTTTTTCACTGGTCCAACATTTGATTCTTATATGCAAACACCTTTTTTTAAAAAAAAAATTCTTTATTATTGGGGAAGTCTTCTTGCTATCTCTTACCTCTGTCTTCACCTCACTTGAGTCAGCATGACATCCAGAGTGATCATGTGTAAATATCAGTCTAATATGATGTTCTTTTGTTGTATATACATGTTATTCTTCAACCTATTCTTAGAAGTGACCATGAACTTTGCAAAGGTTCTGAGGCACTATATTTATGTCAGGCCCTGGCAAGCTTTCTGCTCAGAACTGTTATACTTCTCTCCATTCTTACCTTTATCTTCTGTCTGTCCTTGAATAACATGTGCTCAATGCATCCCTCATTGTTCTTGCCTGTTGTTGGAAGGCTTGTCCTCCTTGTATCTTTACAGGTCTAAAATTCACAGTCTCAGATTTTAATACACTCTTAAATGACTTGAAAAATGTGTTCTCCAAGCAATGCACTGCGCTCTCCCCCATCTCCCCTGACTTTTATCCTATCCTTTTCTAATCTATTATCATCTGACCACTAACAATTATCTAATAACACATATCCCATGAATTTAACTTTTCTCCTCTTCACTATAAAATGTAATGTATGTATCATGCTGACTTTAACTTTTGCTATGATGTTAAGAATCATTTATTGCAAAACAGGTCATACAGAGTAAAAACAGTTTTATAGCACAAGGTATAAGTACACAAAGATTTTCTGTTAAAAACATCTAAAAACTTCTGGATTCAAACTGAAACTAATTATCTTTTGATTCTAATTCTCTGTTTATCCTGACATGTGTCATAGTAGTTACTTATAAAAATCGTAGTCAGTCATTTGGAACAACTTTTCCTGAGTCCACCACAGCCATTATTTCACATATAGAACTTCATTTATTCTTCAGAGATCTCATATTTTATGTCTTTAAATATTAATGGCAATGTTCAAAAATCATCAAATTGAGGTTGCTAAGTAACTAACAATAATTCAACAGTTTTTTTTTTTTTTTAAGGAGATCTACTACTTACTCAGAAAGCTGCCCGTTTTCATCAAGTTATCAAGGTATCAGCTGCTGTTTGGCTTGTGGCTCTTTTAGATTTGAACATATTAATCTAGAGGCCAGAGGATAACCCTAAGAGCTAATAGATGTCACAGGTAAGTGTTTAAGAGCTTCTAAAAACTGGTCAAACTATGATCGCAGATTTATATGTATTTCATATAAAAAATAACTAATGATCCTAGACAGAGGATAGAGCACGTACCTGTAACTCTCACATTCAAAATCAACCGTAGATGACAAGGTAGATCCAGGCAACTTATTCCAGCTCAGATTCCCTAGAGTATATGATCTCTCCCATCTCAGGGGTTCATAGCTTTAAAAGTGTCTGAAAGGCAATTAAGTGAAAGTTTGTTTATTTTCTTGTTCAATGCAAAATAAGAAAATGACTAAAATGGTTTAATTATGTATAGGAAACTACTCTTTACAAAAATCACTATTTTCAAAAACTCTTAGAAATATGTATTCCAATTAATATTATAGTTAAGCAATTGTGTATAGAAGTAATTACCTTACAAAAATTCAAGAACAAAGCACAACTATGTTTTGTGTCTAATGCATTTTAAATTTAAAATTTGTGTTTGTTCTGATAAAACGATGAGGCATTGCAGGAAGGTGATATTTTTATTTCAATAATTTAAAACAATTCATTAATTTTTGAGACAGTCTTATACAGCTCATTCTCTTCTTGAGCTCATTCTGTAACTAAGGATGACTGTGAAATTCTGCTTTTATTTACTCCATCACTCATATACAGAAAATACACCCATTGTGCTGTTTTATGTTATGTTGGGGATGGAACTCAATGTTTCATGAATACAAGATAAACATTCTACTTACTGAGCTACATTCAGTTTGCAAGGACAGTGTATAAAACTTGATAGATCTTTAGCAATATTGCTTTAGTGGTGAAGCATACTTGTTCCGACTTTCTAACTAGATATATTTTGCAACAGTCATACCTACTATTACTTACCTATCACTGCTTGATTTTAAAATCATAAGAAAGATACCTTATTAGGAAATATGGGAATTATGGCTAATCCTATTTTTCCTTTGCAGCAAAATGACATACTGACTGAGAACAATTTTTCAGTGTTGATACTTTTATAATAGTTTCTATTAATCATTTTGTGATGTTGGATACTTTGCTCACAACTTATTAATATCATCTTAGTGAGCTATAGATTATCTTGTGATATAAATATGATTCTCATTTTACATGTTATCTTTTGAAACATAACAATGTGATACACGTTGCTTAAGAATAAAAGAAATCAAAGGACTTACCCATCACTGAGTACTTCATGTCACATCCAGATCCATCAAGCAAGTCATTCAAATTAGTTTAATAGTGGCATGATAGTTGTATAAGTAATTGCTCACATTCTTATTGGATATGAGACATTCTCCATAAGAGTGGTTCCATGCTTCTACTATAGTCAGGGTAACCTGTTTAAATGTTTTCCATATAATCATGCTGTCAGACTCCCTTCTTAATATGTATGCTTATATCTATAGATTTGTCCTACTTTCAACCTTGCTTAGAGAAGTTTATTTTTTGCAGTTTATATAGACTAATGACTCATAATTTTTCAAGTTCTGAGAATAAGAAGAGTTTTCAGACAAATATGGGCAATTTACATCAAATAAACCTTACAGAAGAGTTGTTACATAGAATATTAGACAAGAAGGATGATGAGGAGAGCTGTGAATCATTGTCTTCTAGCCATGGCATGCTGATGCACACATCAGCTCAAAGAAACTATGATTGCCTTCACAAGACTTGCAGAAGATAAAAGCAATGAAACCTTCAACATGGATGAGAGGGGATTCTGTGGCCCATCTCCCAGCTGAGAAGCTGTTGGCAACAGGTAGCTTCTGAGAGATAGTCATCTTTCTTTCATGGTTCACCTTCTTGTAAGTAATCCATACCCCAGTCAATAATCATTTCCACATGGTCAGCACTAATTGGGCCCAGGGAGGAGCTCTTACTGCTGCTGCTGCTGCTGCTGCTGCTAATAATAATAATAATAATAATAATAATAATAATAATAATATCAGATGTGTTTTGTGAATTTTGGTGGGAGATGAAGGGAGGTTATGAGTTGGATAAGATCAAAATGTATTGTATATGTGAATGAACTTTTCATAGAACAAATAAAAATAGTCTAAAATGATCAAAATCATAAGATATTTTTCTATGCGAACTTATAAGTAATAAATACCATAACTTTGTTCATTCTTTTCAATATTTTTCAGGCAATTTATTTCTATTAAAATTGTGAAAGTCAATGCAGAAACTGGAGAAACTGTGTCGTGTTATTGTAATAACTTTCAATGTGAAGAGAATAAAGTATAATGAAGAACACTTATACTTGCTGCTAATGACAAAGTAGTACAGTTCTAGATAAAGCAAAATGCATAGTCGGCACCAGATGTTGACATACTTTAGGATTAGTATGCAAGGGAAAATACTTCAGGAAGTATGAGGTAAATAACCATATGTTGCTACTGGGAGACATCTATACAAGTGTCTTTATAGTAAAATTTATTTGGTTTCTAAGATGAAGCTGCAATGTCTTCTTAATATTCTAAGATTTAAAAAATCCACAGGTGAAAGAGTTCAGAAAAATGATTAAGAGTTAGGTCCTATTGCCATATTTTTATTATTTCCTGATTGTTGGATTTATATAAACTTAACTTCTCAGATCTTTCATTTGAAAAAGAATAAAGACAGCTAGTCTTATCTCACAGTACCATTATGTTGAAATCTATAACGTACTTTCCCCTAGGATATTTACTCAGGTTTCAATGTAAAGTATCTAAGACTGTCATTATACTAACATTTTCACTTGTTAGTGATAAAATACTTTTCTAAGCTATTTATACATATTTTAATTTAGTAGTTATTTTGTTGGATTAAAATATTGTAATATTATATATTATAGAATATATATTCTATAGATAAGTACAGTATGATCTTTCTACATATAAATAATATTGAATCAAATCCAACACCTATTTATCCATACATCCACCTCTATTATTCTGTCCTTCCCATGTTAGGCCTGCTTCTGGATGGCCTTTCCTTCAGTCTTTGCTTCATTTTTGTCCTTGCATTTCCCATGTCCCTGGTTACAGCATAACTCCTGAGAGAGGGGCAGGATGTCAGATCAACTTTGTTGACTTTTGGCTAATAATATCCACTGTATGTTTGTATGTATTTATATGTATATTCCTAGAATAGATCTTGAAAGCTCCAAATATAAAGAAATGATGAGGAGAGAGTAATGCCATGTGAAGGCTAATCTTGGTTGTCAACATCAGTACATTTGAAAGACGATAAAACTCAAGCAGCTGGCTACACCTATGAGCTATTTTTCTTGGCTGTACTATTTGATGTCAGAAGAACCACCTTATATCTGGACTAAAACATCTGATGATATCACAGAGGATAGGAAAGAGGAGGCTTTTGCTTTCTATCTGCTTGCCCTCACTCTCACTGGCAGGCTCATTCATACTGACCCATTCCTTCACAGGTGTTCAAACATACTACTTTAGGATTCCAATGTAAAGTAAAACCTGGCTCGTCTCTAGGACTGTTGGAAAATCCAGTATCAAAGACTTAACAACTACTAAATCCTTGGCTTTACTGTCAGGAGATCACAGATGAACTACTTGGAACACAACCTGTAAGTCAGTCATATAAATCCGTTAGTTTTGTTCCTAAGAGACTCTTGTCTAATACACATTGTAGTGCCAGGAGTATTTCTAGGGAAACAGAATAGTAAGGATAAGTTTGTTAAGAAAGGAGCAGCCTTGGCAGTTTTCCAACACATAAAATTATGGTGGCCTCCCTTGGTACTATGGAAAACACAGAGTGTCCATGGACAGAAATACCTGATGGGTTTGCTTCCTGAAATAAAGAACTTATGAACTTGTATATAAGTCTCTTGGTAATTTTTGGAAAAATAATTAAAATAGTGATGCAGAACTCTGGTGCAGAGGCAGGTAGATCTGTGTGATTTAGAGGCTAGTATAATAATCTCCAGGGAAAGTTCCAGGATTTGTAACAATCTGATGGGGTTTCTTTGAATGTTAAGTCTATAGATGTGATGCTTGAACCAGTTTCTGAAACAGCGCACATGCTGTCGGGGTTAGCTGTTATTATTATCCTTACTATCTTTGTCACTGCTATCATCATTTCAGAGTGTTCTAGTTTCTTCTACCAGCTTACTCTTGTGTTCAAGGTTCTCCTGGCTTCTGAATTACTAAATAATACCTTTGGATTAAGTGGGCTTTGACAATAGACTCAGTGATGAGTCTGATTCTGTATAGCATTGATCACAGTAATTAGCCCTTTTAACTAAGCCACAGAATAAAACAGGTCACTCTTTCACTGGTGGGAATACCTTGCATGCCATTCACTATTTTAACTCCTTGTATTCATATCTAGGTAGACTGTTGATTATTGTTTTCCCCCAGGTATTGTCCATAGAGACTTCTAGTACCAACTAAAATGACTGACATAGTTTCCAAAAGTAGCTATAACACTCTTTCTGAAGTTATATACAAGGATTTTTAATGAGTTTAAAAATACAGTTTTCAAGTATCATTTATACTTCTTGCAGTAGCAATAATGAAGAGGTAGGAAGCCAAGATGAGGGAAGTAAATATCATCACATTCAAAGCCAAGAGGAAGTACATTGTGGCTTGGTATCTTACTGGTATCCCCACCACCACAGGCCAGCTTTAGCAGGGGAAGCAAGTCATGGTAAATCTCATCAAGGACGTTGTCATTGTAGGAGTTAAATGTCACGATTTTCTTGATGATGATTAAATAGCTAAGAAAACCACCTAAGTGAGATGTTCTAATAGCAACGACAATAAAAAAATGCACATGGTTTCAAAGACAAGCCTGAGAATAAACCAGTGTTTTTTTCATGACCATATGGCAATTATAATCTATGCAAACACTTGAATCATTCATTATAACCCATCGTAGTAGGGAAGTATTGAGCAACATACGTAGCATAGAAGATGCTCTTGTCTTCATAGATCTGGATTACTAAAATATTTGGAGTGTAGACATGGAAAAACTAGAGATTTAGGAAAGACAGATTTCCACTGTCTTCATGGGTATATAGATCCAGGAAGCATTTGATCAACAGGTTACAGAAGATATTCCCCGTTTTACCCAGCAGGGACTGGAGGAACAAGAGGACATGCTCTACAGAGTTTTTTTTTTTTTTTTTTTTTTGTGTGTGTGTGTGTGTGTGTGTATGTGTGTGAATCCGAACAGATTGAGTTAGCAACTTGCTGAATTTGGCTTGCCTATATAAGGGACAATATGACATGGTTTCCTGCACCTGGAACAGAGCCAGTAAGGCATAGGCTCCATGAGTACTGATGGTTGTTGTGGGCATTAGGCTTGTTTGTATAATAGTGTACATATTTTCATGTTCTTCCTTCAAAGAATGTCCATGAGTTTAGGAGGCAAGGGTGTGTCTAATTTCTCAGCCAAAGATAGAGTGCAGTGACCTGCAGGTTAATCAGCCCTTAAGGCTATGTAAAAGAACACTGAAAACACGAGTTTGAAAATAATTTCTCAACTGCAAAATATAAGGATGCAAGAATTGTATAAGAAGCTTCATAGGTCTAAAGGAACAGAGGAAGCTGCACTATGAACCACATTGTCAGAAAGATACAAAGGAAAGAGATTAAAGAGATTAGGGACTAGTGATTGCAGGACCACATCCTACCAAGCTATGTGATGGTAAAAAATACAAGTGTTTGAGCTTTGTACAGGGAGATTGGAATAGATCAATTTGCATTCTTCTACATATAGACTGCCAGTTGAACCAGGACCTTTTGTTGAAAATGCTGCCTTTTTTCTCCTGGGTGGTTTTAGCTCCTTTGTCGAAAATCAAGTGACCATATGTGTGTGGGTTCGTTTCTGAGTCTTCAATTCTATTCCATTGATCTACCTGCCTGTCACTGTACCAATACCAGAAAATATTTATCACTACTGCTCTGTAGTACAACTTGAGGTCAGGGATGCTGATTCCCCCAGAAATTCTTTTGTTATTGAGAATAGCTTTTGTTATCCTGGGTTTTTTGTTGTTCCAAATGAATTTGAGAATTACTCTTTCTAACTCTATGAAGAATTGAGTTGGAATTTTGATGAGGATTGCATTGAATCTGTAGATTGCTTTTGGCAGGATGGCCATTTTTACTATATTAGTCCTGCCAATGCATGAGCATGGGAGATCTTTCCACCTTCTGAGTTCTTCGATTTCTTTCTTCGGAAACTTGAAGATCTTGTCACAAAGATCTTTCATTTGTTTGGTTAGAATCACACCAAGATACTTTATATTATTTGTGACAATTGTGAAGGGTGTGATTTCCCTAATTTCTTTCTCAGTCTGTTTATCCTTTGAGTAGAGGAAGGTTACTGATTTGTTTGAGTTAATTTTATATCTGGCCACTTTACTGAAGTTGTTTATCAGCTGCCGCAGTTCTCTGGTGGAGTTTTTTGGGTCACTTAAATATACGATCATATCATCTGCAAATAGTGATATTTTGATTTCTTCCTTTCCAATTTGTATCCCTTTAACCTCCTTTTGTTGTCTAAATGCTCTAGCTAGAACTTCAAGTACTCTATTGAATAGATAGGGAGAGAGAGGGCAGTCTTCTCTAGTCCTGCATTTTAGCTTCGAGTTTCTCTCCATTTAGTTTGATGTTGGCTACTGGTTTGCTGTATATTGCTTTTTCTATGTTTAGGTATGGGCCTTGAATTCCTGATCTTTCCAAGACTTTTATCATGAAGGGATGTTGAATTTTGCCAAATGCTTTTTCAGCATCTAATGAATTGACCATGTGGTTTTTTTCTTTGAGTTTGTTTATGTAGTGGATTACATTGATGGTTGTCCAGGTATTGAACCATCCCTGCATCCCAGGGATGAAGCCGACTTGATCATGATGAATGACTGTTTGGATGCGTTCTTGGATTTCGTTTGTGAGAATTTTATTGAGTATTTTTGCATCGATATTCATAAAGGAAATTGGTCTGAAGTTTTCTTTCTTTGTTGGGTCTTTGTGAGGTTTTGGTATCAGTGTAACTGTGGTCTCATAGCAAGACCTCCACATAAAACCATATACACTGAATCTAATAGAAGAGAAAATAGGGAAAAGTCTTGAACACACGGGTATAGGGGAAAAGTTTCTGAACAGAACACCAATGGCTTATGCTCTAAGATCAAGAATCGACAAATGGGACTTCATGAAATTCAAAGCTTCTGTAAGGCAAAGGACACTGTCAATAGGACAAAACGGCAACCAACAGATTGGGAAAAGATCTTTATCAATCCTATGTCCGATAGAGGGCTAATATCCAATATATACAAAGAACTCAAGAAGTTAGATTCCAGAGAACCAAATAATCCTATCAAAAAATGGGGAAGAGAGCTAAACAGAGAATTCTCAACTGAGGAAATTCGTAGGGCTGAAAAGCACCTAAGGAAATGTTCAACATCCTTAGTCATCAGGGAACTGCAAATCAAAACAACTCTGAGATTCCAACTCACACCAGTCAGAATGTCTAAGAAAAAAACTCAGGTGACAGCAGATGCTGGCAAGAATGTGGAGAAAAAGGAACACTCCTCCATTGTTGGTGGGATTGCAAGCTGGTACAACCACTATGGAAATCAGTTTGGCGAACCCTCAGAAAAATGGACATAATACTACCTGAGGACCCAGCTATACCTCTCCTGGGCATATATCCAGAAGATGCCCCAACATGTAACAAAGACACATGCTCCACTATGTTCATAGCAGCCATATTTATAAAGCCAGAAGCTGGAAACAACCCAGATGTCCCTCATCAGAGGAATGGATACAGAAAATGTGGTACATATACACAATGGAGTACTACTCA
>CM052701.1:84779396-84789709 GCA_028551405.1 Uromys caudimaculatus | reverse complement strand
TATTAAAAACAATGACTTCATGAAATTTGCAGGCAAATGAATAGAACTTGAAAAAATCATCCTGGGTGAGTTAACTCAGTCACAAAAGAATGAACATGGTATGTACTCACTGATAAGTGGATATTAGCCCAAAAGTTAGGAATACCCAAGTTTTACTTCACGGGAACTGTTGGACTGAGTATGAGGTCCCAGATGGAGGAGTTGGAGAAGGGACTGAAGGAGCTGAGGGAGTTTGCAGACCCATGGAGGGAGCAACAGTGTCAACTGACCTGACCCGCAGGTGCTCCTGGAGGCTGGACCACCAACCAAAGAATACACATCAAGGGACCCAATGGCTAGGACCACATATGTGACAGAGGAGGGCCTTGTTGGCCATCAGGGGGAGGAGAGGCCCTTGGATCTGAGTGTGTTAGAGGTCCCAGTATAGGGCAATGCCAAAGTGGGAAGAGGGGAGTGGGTTGGAGGGTGCGTGGGTGGGGGAATACCCTCATAGAGGCAGGGCGAGGGGGGAGGGAATGGGGGTTTCCAAAGGGGGAAACATTTGAAATATAAATAAAGCATCAAAAAAATTAAAATGAAAAAATATATACATGTGTTAGCTATCTCCTCTTAAGAGTCAAGGGTGTAAGATAATGGAATGCTGATTTGTGGGTTGGTCAAGAGGGAACCTGAACAAATAATTGAGTTGATATGTAAATAAAAAGAAGCAAAGGGCTTTTGGTCAGCATGAGATAAGCTAGCAGAAAGTGACACATCTCTTTTTAGAATTTTTTTTCTAGTGAGAACTGAGCTCTCTGGAGCTCTCTGGAGAGCAAAGAAAGCACTTCAAGAACTTTTCTTACAGGATTTCTGATCTTGATCAGAAATCCCTAGAATTACTTACAGAGTTAACACAGCTCTTTTAGATTTTTTTTCTAACAGCTATCAAGAGAGAGAGAGAGAGACAGACAGACAGACAGACCGGCAGACATACACACACACACAGAGAGAGAGAGAGAGAGAGAGAGAGAGAGAGAGAGAGAGAGAGAGAGAGCACATTGTTTTGAGAGAAAAATCCAGCTCTTTTAGAACATTTTCTAGAAAACTCAAGAATTTTCTACAAAGCAGCTCTTCTGAAAAATCCATGAGCTATCCAGAAAACTTTTAAAATTTGTTTTCTAGTGAGCAGAGAGTAAAACGCTGGCTTAAACAGAATACAGAGCCAAGAGCTATCTACACAGAGCTGCCTAGGGAGCCATCTCAACCAGACCATAGGCTGTCAGATTGTAACCCAAGATTTGAATTTGAGACATTTGTTTTGCTGCTCTCAGGTACCACTTCTCTCAGAAACCATCTCCCAGGTGAGGTTGATCCTTGGCTGTAACTGTCTCTTGCTGTCTCTCTCTGTCTCTTGGTGTCTCTATCTCTGTCTCTGTTTATATCTCTGTCTCTTTCTGTCTCTCGTTCTCTTTCTCTCTCACTCTCTCTTCCTCTCTCTCTGTCTCTCCATACTCTCTGGCTGTCGTTCACTTCATTTATTCCAATCTGATGCATAAGGAAGCTTCTGTGATGATGGCTGAATAAGACATGGATATATGAGTATAGCAGGATATCATTAGGAATCATTTAGTCATTGCTTTTTTTTTTTTTAAGGCCAGTAGTATTTTCCTAAAACGGTTCATTATTGCCTAGCATTGAATTGGGCAAAAAAAAAAAAAAAAAAAAAAAATTAAGACTTTGTGTTATGCAAATAATAAATGGGCTGAGAAAGAAAATAGGGAAACAGCACCCTTCACAATAGTCACAAATAATATGAAACACCTTGAGGTAACTCTAACCAAATAAGGGAAAGATCTCTATGACAATAACTTCAAGTCTCAAGAATGAAATCAAAGAAGACCTCAGAAAATGGAGAGATCTCCCATGCTCATGAATTGGTAGGAGTAACATAGTAAAAATGGACACCGTACCAAAAGCAGTCTACACAATCAATGCAATTCCCATAAAAATTCCAACACAATTCTTCAAAGACATAGAAAGAGCAATTTTCAATTTAACATTGAAAATAAGAAAAACCCAGGGTAGAGAAAACAATTCTTTTTTTTTTCATATGAAGGAGATACTGATCTTTTATTATCTTGTCATATATGCTCATGTGTATGTGTGTATGCATGTACATGCATACATGTGTTATATTTATATTGTGAACTTATTTATTTTTTATTTTTATTTTATTTATTTACATTTCAAATGTTATCCCTTACCCAGTTTTCCCTCTGCAAACATCCTATCCCATCCCCCCTTACCCTGCTTCTGTGAGGGTGCTCCTCCACCTTCCTACCCACTCCCTTCTCACTGCCCTAGCATTCCTCTATACTGGGGCATCAAGCCTTCAAACGACCAAGGGCCTCCCATCCCACTGATGCCAGATAAGGTCCTGTCAGTTTCTTCAGTCCTTCTCCTACCTCTTCCATTTGGGTCTCTGTGCTCAGTCTGATGGTTGGCTGTGAGCCTCCACATGTGTATTGGTTAGGATCTGACAGAGCCTCTCAGGAGACAGCTGTATCAGGCTCCTGTCAGCAAGCACTTTTTGGCCTCGACAATAGGGTCTGAGCTTGGTGTCTTCATGTGGGATGGATCCTCAGGTGGGGCAGACTCTCCTCCCCTTTGTGGGGTATTTCAGCTAATGTCCTCCTCGAAGAGTCCTGGGAGGCTCTTGCTTTCCTGGCATCTGGGACTTTCTGGTTACTACCTCCAGTTGCCCATCCCCCATTGCTACACACCTCTGTTCAATTTCCTGACCCTCTGTACATCTCTTCCATCTCCTCCCATACCTGATTATTCTGCTCTTTTTCCCCTCCCCGTCTTTACTTCCTCCCAAATCCCTCCCACCCTCTACTTCCCTTGATTATTTTGTTCCCTCTTCTATGTAGGACTGAAGCATCCACTCTTTGGTCTTTCTTCCTCTTGAGCTTCATGTGGTCAATGTGTTGTATTGTGGGTATTCCATGCTCTTTGCCTAATACCCACTTATCAGTGAGCACATACCATGTGTGTTTGTTTGTTACCTCACTCAGGATGATATTTTCTGGATCCATTCATTTGCCTGTGAATTTTATGAAGTCATTGTTTTTAATAGCTGAGTAATAATCCATTATGTAAATGTACCACATTTTCGGTATCCATTACCCTGTCCAGAGGTTAGGCATATCCTGCTGGTTGAGGATGGGGCCATCCATCCATCTCCAAAATTTCAACCCAGAATTGCTCCTGTCTAAAGGAAATGCAGGGACAAAGAGTGGAGCAGAGACTTAAGGAAAGACCATCCAGAAAAATACAATTCTTAACAATAAAAGAAATTCTGGGGAAAATCACTATCCCTGACCTCAAGCTCTACTACAGAGCAATAGTAATAAAAACTGCATTGCATTGGTACAGAGATAGACAGGTTGATCAATAGAATACAATTGAAGACCCAGAAATAAATCCACATACTTATGGACACTTGATCTTTGACAAAGAAAGCAAAAATATACAATGGAACAAATAAAGCATCTTCAGTAAATGGTGCTGGTCTAACTGTCAGTAGGTAGAAAAATGAAAATTGATCCATATTTGTCACTTTGCACAAAGTTCAAGTCCAAATGGTTCAAGGCCTCAAATTAAAACCAGATACACTGAATCTAACAGAAGAGAAAGTGAGAAAGAGCCCCTAACTCATTGGCACGAGGAGGGGGGCAGAGAATTTTCTAAACAGAACTCCAATGTCTCAGGCTTAAAGATCAAGAATTGATATATGGGACCTCATGAAACTCAAAAGCTTCTGTAAGGCAAAGGAGATAGTCAACAGGAAATATCAGCAACCTACAGATTGGGAAAAAACTTTACTAACTGCACATCTGAATGAGGGCTAATATCCAAAATATATAAAGAACTCAAGAAACTAAACTCCAAAAAATCAAACAACCCAATCAAAACAAGGGGTGTAGAACTAAACAGAGAATTCACAACAGAGGAAATACAGATGGGTGAGAAGCACTAAAAGAAATGTTCAGAGTCCTGAGTGATCAGGGAAATGCAAATCAAAATGATCCTGAGATTCCACCTTACACCAATCAGAATGGAAAAAATCAAAAACTCAGGTGACAGCACATGATGATAAGAATGTATAGAAAGAGGAACACTCCTCCATTGTTGGTGAGATTGCAAATTGTATAACCACATTGGAAGTCAATCTGGAGGTTCCTCAGAAAACTGGAAATAGATATACCTGAAGATATACTACTCTTGGGCATATAGCCAGAAGATGCCCCACCATGCCATAGGGGTACGTGTTCCACTATGTTCATAGCAGTCTTATTTGTGATACCAGGAAGCTGGAAAGAACCCAGATGTTCGACAAAGGAAGAATGGATGTAGAAAATGGATATAGAAAACAAGGACATCATAAGTTTTGCATGCAAATGGATAGAACTAGAAAATATCATCCTGAGTGAGGTCACTCAAATCCAAAAGGACATGCATGGTATGTACTCACTACTAAGTAGATATTATCCAAAAGTACAGGGTACCCAGGATACAATCCACAGAATTCAAGAAGATTAACAAACTGATGGTTTCATGTAAGGATGCTTCAATCCCACTTGGGAGGGAAAAGAAAGCAATAATGGGGGCCAGAGGGAGAGACAGACCTTGACAGGAGAGAGGACAGGGAGGGGAAAAGGAGAATATGATCAGGTATTGGGGTGGAGAAGCAGGAGTGAAGACCTGAGGGACAGTATAAAGAATGCAAACAGGCAACCTCAGGAGGTAGGATGTGGAAGGACCCTCTAGAATATACCCCAGGACTCAAAGGGGGGGAGCCTTAGTAGAAATGCCCAACAGTTGGAAGAGGGTACTTTTAGAGTCCACCTTCAATAGAAAGACAGGGCATCAAGTCGAAGGATGAGGTTGACCCAGTCAAAATCTCTGACCCAGAATTGTTCCTTTCTAAAAGAATGGGGGAGACAAAAATGGAAAAGATACTAAAGGAAAGGAGGTCTAGTGACAGGTTCAAATTGGGATCCAAATTAAAGGGAGGCTCCAAGGCCTGACACTATTACTGATGCTATAGTGTTCTTACAGATAGGAGCCTAGCATGGTTGCCCTTCAAGAGGCCCAACAAGCAGCTAAAGGAGTCAGAAGCAGATACTTACACCGAATCAATGTACAGAAGCTGCTGACCTCTGTGGTTGAATTAGGGTGAGACTGGAAAAAGAGGGAAGGAGGGCAACCCTGTAGGAAGACCAGCAGTCTCAGCTAACCTGGACCCCCTAGGTCTCTCAGACACCGAGTCAGCAACCAGGAAGCATATACTAGCTGGAAAGAGGTCCCCAACACATATACAGCAGAGGACCGCCTGCCTGTCCTGTCCTCAGTGAGTGAAGATGCACCTAACCCTTGAGAGACTTGAGGCCCAGGTATGTGCAAGGTCTGGTGGAACTAGGGGTGGTGGGGACATCCTCTTGGAGATGGCAGAGGAGGAATGGGGTGAGGAACTGTTGGTGGGAAGACTGAGAAGGGGATAAAGATTGGATTGAAAGAAAAGATTAAAAACATTTTTTTTTAAAAAAGACCTCGAATAGAAAAGTATATAATTTCTTCAGTCCATTCAAATCAGCACATTGTCTGTTCTACAGCCATGAAGCATGGTTAATGTGGTAGTTTGAATAAGAATGGCCCTGATAAGCTCATGCATTTGAATGGTCAGCAACTATGGAGAGAATCTTGGATAGAATTAGAAGAAATATGAGGAGTGACCCTGTTGGAGCAGGCTTGGCCTTGTTCGAGGGAGTATGTTGCTGGGGTGGAGGTGAGCTTTGAGGTTCCAAAAGCATGTGCTAGGCCCAGTTCTCTCTCTCTCTCTCTCTCTCTCTCTCTCTCTCTCTCTCTCTCTCTCTCTCTCTCTCTCTCTCTCTGTCGATCTATCTCCCTCTCCCTCTCCCTCTTCCTCTCCCTCTCCCTCTTTTCCTCTCTCTGCCTCCCCCCTCTTCCTTTCCCTCTCCTTCCCCTTCCCCCTCTCTCTTCCGTTCTTGGGTCAGGATGTTGCCCTTAGCTACTTCTCTTGAACTACGAGTACCTGCCACCAAGCCTGCAGCCATGATGATAATGGATTAAGTCTCTTAAACTGTAATGTACACCTAAATTATAAGCTTTCTTTTATAAGAGTTGCCTTGTCTTGGTGTCGCTTGACAGAAATAGAACAGCGGCTAAGATAGTTGACACTATCAGGGGTATTTTGCCCACTAAACTTGAATTTTGAAGGCTTCAATACATAAGTTAATATGATAAAAGCCCAAGTATTGTTGGGTGGTTTTATTTATTTATTTATATAGTGTATCTCTTGATTTCCCACGTACTTCTCTGAACTCTGTGATAGAGTCATGAAGATGATAGACCTGATCCTTATCTAGTGGCATTTTCACTCCAGGAAGAAGTTACTCAAAAGTGTAACAACAATAACTACAACAACATGTCTCTGAAAACAATTAAATTTTCAGTTAATGTAACTGAGAAGATAATATTGGTTGGTGGGACAGCAATGAAGTATCAGATGTAGTAATTGAATGGAGACAAGAAAATAAGTAACCTCATTAAAAAAGGGTCAAGCCTAGCCTTTACTGATGAAAAGAGAAAGTAGGGTAGATGGGGGTATGAGGTAAGAGGAAAAGACTGGGAGGAGAGGAGAGAAGGAAAGTTTTGATCTGGCTCTAAAGTAAATAACTTCATCAATAATAATAATAAAAGTGTGCCAAGTCACTAAATGCAAAGCCTCCCAAAAAGACATAGGAATAGTCAACAGATAGATGAAAAAATGTTCAGTATCTCTCCCAGGGGAATATATATTAAAATCAAAAAATGTAATTATTACAGCTATTCAAAAAAATGTAATTATTACAGCTACTCAAGAAAGAAACATGGTAAGTAAAGCAGCCATCACAGGGACAAAGGACTATTTCTGTACTGCTGGACGGACAGTAGAGTGTTGCTTCATATAGTTCACTTCATTTAAGCATAATGAGCACTTTGCTCTCTTCTCAGTGCTTGAGGAGTAGAATGAAGCAAGCACAAGACTGGTGGAAAAGGACTTCTTGTTCATTTATTTTTGCTTTCTTCTATCTTTATTTTCTTATTTCTTTTTTGAGAATTTCATGCAAGTACCATATTTATATCATTTCTCATTTTTTTCCCGTCCTTCCAATTCCTCATGTGCCCCACGGTTCGTAAATTTATGTTCTTTTATTCTTTAGTTGTTATTTTTTGTATACATGTTTTATATAAATACAACCTACTGAGTTTATTTAGTGATGCTCATATGTGCACATGTTTATGACTGACCTCTTGGGATTCAATAACCTATCTGTGGACTCTGGAAAAGACTGATTCATCCTCTCTCAGCAGCCATTGAGCAGCTTATAGCCTTTTATATAGGGTTATGGTCTTGTGAACTTCCCCCATTAACATTGACATGTCTACTAATATAGTTATTTTTCCATCCTTACTCAGGAAGCCATTTTGAGAGCATCTTGGCTGACATATACAGAAGACATTATCATGCAACACGATAATTGTCCTCTGGCTCTTACTATATTTCCATCTCCTTTTCCAAAATGTTCCCGGAGCCTTGGATGTTGAACTTGTGTTGTAGAAATATTAGTTGTGGACAAGTACCTCAAAATACGTTATTCTATGCCTTTTACCAGTGGAATGGTATCTACAATAAGAAGAAGCTTCTTTGTGTAGGGAATATAAGGATCAGAATGTATAATGCAGTTAGAAATTGTACTGGTTGAAGAAAGAGGCAGTAGTAGGTTCTCTTCTATGGTCCATCATCATAGGTAGTGCACTAGGTTTACAGTGCTAGGCATGATTCCCTACATTTCAGTGGTCTTGAGCTTCAAGTAGATGACTGTTGTTTATCTCTAGAATGTAAGTGACAGGCTTAGATCTTTCAAGTGTGATCGTCATTATTAGGTTCATAGGTATCTTCTTCTCTTTAAAAATGCCACACTTTGGCCTTCCTTCTAATTGAGCTTCATGTGGTCTGTGAATTGTATCTTGGATATTCCAAGCTTTGGGGCTAATATCTACTTATCAGTGAGTGCATACCATGTGTGTTCTTTTGTGATTGTGTTATCTCACTCAGGATGGTAATTTCTAGTTCCATCCATTTGGTCCTTCTTAGAAGGGGGGAACAAAATACTCAGAGGAGGAAATACGGAGACAAAATGTGGAGCAGAGACTGAAGAAGAGGCCATTCAGAGACTGCCCCACCTGGGGATCCATCCCATATACAGTCACCAAACTCAGACACTATTGTGGATGCCAAGAAGTACTTGTTGACAGGAGCCTGATATAGCTGTCTCCTGAGAGGCTCTGCCAGAGCCTGACAAATACAGAGGTGATGCTAGCAGCCAACCACTGGACTGAGCATGGGGTCCGAAATGGAGGAGTTAGACAAAGGACTGAAAGAGCTGATGGGGTTTGTAACCCCATAAGAAGAACAGCAATATCAACCAACCAGATGCCCCAGAGCTCCCAAGGACTAAACCACTAACCAAAGAGTACACAGGACTCCAGCAGCATATGTAGTAGAGGATGGCCTTGTTGGGCATCAATGGGAGGAGAGGTCCTTGGTCCTGTGCAGGCTAGATGCCCCAGGGCAGGGAGGCAGGAGTGGGTGGGTGGGTCGGTGGGTCAGGGAACATTCTCATAAAAGCACGAGGAGGGGGGATGGGATGGGGGTTTGCGGAGAAAGGGAATAACATTTGAAATATAAATAAAGAAAATATCCACTAAGAAATGCCTTCAAATCTTTTAAGTAGTCATAGAAAACTGTCATTTTTCTGTACAAAAATAAAAGGTCATAATTCATCTTGGATAATACACATGTCCTCATTTTTCTTTGAAACCTATCTTTGAGCAACAAAGTTAAGGATCTATCTTCAAGAGCTGGGTTCTGAATAAACCTGTGAGAACTAGAGAGTGAGGAAGCCTGTAAGTGTAAGCCAATTAGATACTACAGCCTCCCATTTTCTAAGTTCATACCTTTGAATTATAAGCATAAAGAATGCTTTACTCAAAAATATTAAATTGTATCCTTTTTATTTAGAAACAAACTTGTGTTGCCTCAAGCTGTGGCATAAGTACGTACAATCTGAATGACAGAGCAATAGAATGATTATGTGAAACACACACACACACACACACACACACGCACACACACACACATGTACACACACACACGTACACACATGCACACACACACACGCACACACACACACATGCACACACACACACACACACACACACACACACACACACACACACACACACACACACGCGTTTCTAAGCACAAACCTTGTCAAATGTGAAATGAAGCAACAGAAGATTTTCCTAAAACAGTGAGCTATGTTTCGATGTTGGTGAGTTTCAAGATAGTTATACATAACAGAAAAATGCCATGAAGGTTTAGATTTCTTTGAGTAATGTGAAATTGAAAGAAGTTTAATTACTGAGAACTTTATTTTCCCACAGATCTAGTCTTACCTCATTGTTTCCTTGTGCTACTTGGCTCTGCGGTCTCAACGTGAGATAATAAGATATGGCTATTTTTATAGACATTCCTGATGGTTGCTTGATGTGGCCTATTATATATATTTCTCATCACATAATTTTCTATAAAATTATAAGAAATACATTTATTTCTAGTAGCTGGAAATACTAATCCTTCCTGTTAACTTTTTGGCATACTAGCCCTTTCTGTGGAAATTGGTGATCCACTTGCCAACTGTATGATTAAGTTAACATCAAAACTTCAACAAAACTTGAAGCAAACCAAACTAAACACTTTGAGAATCACATTTTATAGGGTTTTTTTATTTTGTATTTGTTTTAAATGCCCATTTTCCATTAAGTTCCTCTCCTCCTAGATATATACTATTATACCTTGTAATTTCCACAAGTGATTCTCTTTATTTTTAAGCAAAAATCATATTTTCAATTCACTCAACTAATAGAAACTACTTATTATAGATCATCCCTGTGAATAAATTAAAAATAAGTATCTAATAATTTTATCAAATGCTGGTACTATAGTGATTTTTAAGAGTGACACTGATTTCTTACTTTCTGCTGGAGATAAACTGGAAAGCCTTTAGATGCATTTAAGCTCAGTATCTTGAATAATTTCTAGAGTTCAGGGTTAGGGTCTGTGGCCTAGATAACCCTAAGCCATATTAGGTAACATGTCCAAAATGAAAGGCCAAAAGGAGCTGAGGATAATTGCAACCCCA
>CM052701.1:84715100-84778896 GCA_028551405.1 Uromys caudimaculatus | reverse complement strand
CAGATGTCCCTCATCAGAGGAATGGATACAGAAAATGTGGTACATTTACACAATGGAGTACTACTCAGCTATTAAAAACAATGACTTAATGAAATTTGCAGGCAAATGGATGGAACTTGAAAATATCATCCTGAGCGAGGTAACTCAGTCACAAAAGAACGAACATGGTATGTACTCACTGATAAGCAGATATTAGCCCTAATTTCTTTCTCAGCCTGTTTATCCTTTGAGTAGAGGAAGGTTACTCATTTGTTTGAGTTAATTTTATATCTGGCCACTGTGCTGAAGTTGTTTATCACCTGCAGCAGTTCTCTAGTGGAGTTTTCTGGGTCACTTAAGTATATTATCATATCATCTGCAAATAGTGATATTTTGATTTCTTCCTTTCCAATTTGTATCCCTTTTACCTGCTTTTGTTGTCTAATTGCTCGAGATAGAACTTCAAGTACTCTATTGAATAGATAGGGAGAGAGAGGACAGCCTTCTCTTGTCCCTGATTTTAGTGGTATTGTTCGAGTTTCTCTCCATTTAGTTTGATGTTGGCTACTGGTTCGTTGTATATTGCCTTTCCTATGTTTATGTATGGGCCTTGAATTCCTGATCTTTCCAAGACTTTTATCATGAAGGGATGTTGAGTTTTGCCAAATGCTTTTTCAGCATCTAATGAAATGACCATGTGGTTTTTTTCTTTGAGTTTGTTTATGTAGTGGATTACATTGATGTATTTCTGGGCATTGAAACATCCCTGCATCCCTGGGATGAAGCCTACTTGATCATGATGGATGATTTTTTTGATGTGTTCTTGAATGCGGTTTGCGAGAATTTTATTGAGTCTTTTTGCATCGATATTCATAAGGGAAATTTATCTGAAGTTTTCTTTCTTTGTTGGGTCTTTGTGAGGTTTTTGTCTCAGTGTAACTGTGGTCTCATAGAAAAACCTCCACATAAAACCATATACACTGAATCTAATAGAAGAGAAAGTGGGGAAAAGTCTTGAACACATGGGTACAGGGGAAAAGTTTCTGAACAGAACACCAATAGCTTATGCTATAAGATCAAGAATCAACAAATGAGACTTCATAAAATTGCAAAGCTTCTGTAAAGCAAAGGACATTGTCAATAGACAAAATGGCAACCAACAGATTGGGAAAAGATCTTTATCAATCCTACATCCGATAGAGGGCTAATATCCAATATATATAAAGAACTCAAGAAGTTAGATTCCAGAGAACCAAATAAGCCTATCAAAAAATGGGGAACAGAACTCAACAGAGAATTCTCAACTGAGGAAATTCGTAGGGCTGAAAAGCACCTAAAGAAATGTTCAACATCCTTAGTCATCAGGGAACTGCAAATCAAAACAACTCTGAGATTCCAACTCACACCAGTCAGAGTGTCTAAGAAAAAAACTCAGGTGACAGAAGATGCTGGCAAGAATGTGGAGAAAAAGGAACACTCCTCCATTGTTGGTGGGATTGCAAGCTGGTATAACCACTCTGGAAATCAGTTTGGCGAACCCTCAGAAAAATGGACTTAATACTACCTGAGGACCCAGCTATACCACTCCTGGGCATATACCCAGAAGATGCTCCAACATATAATAAAGACACATGCTCCACTATGTTCATAGCAGCCATATTTTTAATAACCAGAAGCTGGAAACAACCCAGATGTCCCTCATCAGAGGAATGGATACAGAAAATGTGGTACATATACACAATGGAGTACTACTCAGCTATTAAAAACAATGACTTCATGAAATTTGCAGGCAAATGAATAGAACTTGAAAATATCATCCTGAGTGAGTTAACTCAGTCACAAAAGAATGAACATGGTATGTACTCACTGATAAGTGGATATTAGGCCAAAAGTTAGAATACCCAAGTTTCACTTCACGGGAACTGTTGGACTGAGTGTGAGGTCCCAGATGGAGGAGTTGGAGAAGGGACTGAAGGAGCTGAGGGAGTTTGCAGCCCCAGGGAGAGAGCAACAGTGTCAGCTGACTTGACCTGCTGGTACTCCTGGAGTTTGGACCACTAACCAAAGAATACACATCAAGGGACCCATGGCTAGGACCACATATGTGACAGAGGAGGGCCTTGTTGGCCATCAGGGGGAGGAGAGGCCCTTGGGTCTGAGCATGTTAGAGGCCCCAGTATAGGGCAATGCCAAGGTGGGAAGAGGGGAGTGGGTTGGAGGGTGCGTGGGTGGGGGAATACCCTCATAGAGGCAGGGTGAGGGGGGAGGGAATGGGGGTTTCCAAAGTGGTGACCTGGAAAGGGGGAAACATTTGAAATATAAATAAAGCATCAAAAAAATTAAAATGAAAAAATATATACATGTGTTAGCTATCTCCTCTTAAGAGTCAAGGGTGTAAGATCATGGAATGCTGATTTGTGGGTTGGTCAAGAGGGAACCTGAACAAATAATTGAGTTGATATATAAATAAAAAGAAGCAAAGGGCTTTTGGTCAGCATGAGATAAGCTAGCAGAAAGTGACACATCTCTTTTTAGAATTTTTTTTTTCTAGTGAGAGCTGAGCTCTCTGGTGATCTCTGGAGAGCAAAGTAAGCACTTCAAGAACTTTTCTTACAGGATTTCTGATCTTGATCGGAAATCCTAAGAATTACTTACAGAGTTAACACAGCTCTTTTAGATTTTTTTCTAACAGCTATCAAGAGAGAGAGAGAGACAGAGAGACAGACACACACATACAGAGAGACAGAGAGAGAGAGAAAGAGAGAGAGAGAGCACACTCTTTTGAGAGAAAAATCCAACTCTTTTAGAACATTTTCTAGAAAACTCAAGAATTTTCTACAAAGCAGATCTTCTGAAAAATCCATGAGCTACCCAGAAAATTTTAAAATTTGTTTTCTAGTGAGCAGAGAGTAAAACTCTGGCTTATACAGAATACAGAGTCAAGAGCTTTCTACACAAACTGCCTAGGAAGCCATCTCAACCAGAACACAGGCTGTCAGATTGTAACCCAAGCTTTGACTTTGAGACATTTGTTTTGCTGCTTCCAGTTACCCCTTCTCTCAGAAACCATCTCCCAGTTGAGGTTGATCCTTGGCTCTAACTGTGCAATTACTCCTTTTCATGGCTGTAGAAATTCTTAATTTGAGAGGAGTTAAAGGAACTCAGCAGAACTACAAAATAGTTTTTTGAGGCAGATGGAGGGAGAGCATTGGGTGGGAGAAGAGATGGGGAGGGCAATGGGAGTGGTTTTAGGATCAGCTGTGGGAAAAGATAGGGTAGATGGCCAAATGACCAGGAGAATGAATTGAATCTGCATCTGATGGGACTAGTGGGCATCTTGAGTATATGCCTGATATCTCAGATAGAGAAGGCACTCAAGAATCAAGGGGGGGGGGTGCTCTTAGCTGAAACTTACAACAGTGGGGACATAGAACCTGAAGAGTCCACCTTCTACAGCCAGGCGGGAACTGCAGTGGTGCAATAGGGACACCAAACCACCCACAAAACTTTTGACCCAAAATTTATCCTCCCTACAAGAAATGCAGGACAGAGGATAGAGCAGAGACTGAGGAAATGGCTAACTAGTAACCTGGCCAACCAGAGACCCATCCCATGGGCAAACAGCAATTCCTAATACTATTAATGATTCTATTGTGCTTGCAGATGGGGCCTTGCATGGCTGTCCTCTGAGAGGCTCCACTCAGCAATTGACTCAGACAGATGCAGAGATCCACAGCCAAACTTTGGATGGAGCTTGGGGACCCTTATGGAAGATTTAGGGAAAGGATTAAGGGCCCCGAAGGGGATAGGATCTCCACCGGAAGAGCAAGAGAGTCAACTTACCTAACCCTTGGGGGATTTCAGAGACTGAAACACCAAAAAGCAAACACTGGCTGGACTTAAACCTCCCTAATATATATAGCAGATGTGCAACTGGATCTTCATCTGGGTTCCAATCAATTGGAGTGGGAACTATCCTTAAAGTTGTTGGCCATATGTGGAATCTGTTCCCCTAATTCAGCTGTCTTCTCTGGCCTCAGTGGGAGAAGGGCCTAGCCCTTTAGAGAACTGATATGCCTGAGTGGTAGGATACCCAGAAGGGGCCTCTTTCAGAGGAGAAAGGGATGGGGATAAGGGAAGGGACTACGGGAGGGATGGATCAGGAGGGGGACATTGATCGATATGTAAAGTAAATGAATAAAAAATAAAATAAGACATTGATGTGACATATCTGCTAATCTTTCAATATTAGATGAAGCAATCATAAAATTTATTCTGGAAAATGTTTTAATTTATTTAACATTGCTCAGATTTTACCGTTGCTTATTCCATTCCAAATTTCTCAAATGGATAAAATTGCTTTAGGGATAAATATTTAATAAAGAGGAAATGTGCTTATGACTTTTATTTTTCTACCCTTTTATCCGTTTCCTAATATCATTTGACCTTTTTGACAACTGTGTGGCTTCTTAACTATAATTATTGTATGTTTCTGAGATATGTATTTAATTTAGTATATTTATAAAGGCAAGTACTTTTCTATGTTTTCTTATTTTCTCATAGAGGAACGCTATTTCTCTTATAGTGTACACAAACAGAAGAAAATTTGAGACTGACAGGAAAAGAAAAGAGAGAGAAAATGAATGCAGATGTATAGAGAAATATACATTTATAACTATTTTGCATGTTTTAAACAAAAACTTTATTATAAAATAAATAATATAGAACTAGAAAATTTGTTTCATTTAAGTTGGGGAGCTGCTGGGAATTGCACCTCTGAACCTTCCATGCTAGGCAAGTGTTCTACCATTGACCTATTCCCACCCAATTTTGTTATTTTTGTAACATTTTTGGTATTAGTAGTTTTTCATTTATAAACCCATCAAATTAGGAAAAAGTTCATATATGGTGATTAAACAGTGTTAAGTGTTGCATGGGATGTCTTGCAATTGCACAGGTGTATCAAGGGTTTTCTGATCATAGTACTATTTAGTAGGGTACTATTTTCAGTTTTTCAATCCTAATCCTAAGTACCGTGAAAAGAAAAAATATATATATACAGATAAGTATATGTTGTAACAAAGAATTTCATTCATTTCACTCATTTTGACATTTGGCCAAGCCAAATTATATAGTAGTTAAATATACAAAAATTATAATGTGGTGTTTTATTTGAATCCTTATCCTCTTATTGTCAAAGAAAACAGTTTCTACTGAGATCTTCACATTGGCCCGAGCAAGCACTTAGCACACTTTGGGATAAGATTGCTTCCCTTTGTCTTTTTAACTGCTTCTTCCCCAGGATTCATTGACTGCATGTGGTAAATCTAGTAAGAAATTTGAGCCTTTTTTGTTATGGAAAAAATGATTATATTGAAGTTATTTTAATTTAGAAATAGAAAACCTCAGAGTCAGATGCAGGTATTTGCACCCACTCAATGGACAGAAGCTGCTGACCCCTGTGGGGTGGGGACGCCTTCGTGGAGACTGGGGGTAGGGAGGAGGTGTAGGGTGTGGAACAGTCAGAGAGTGGACTGGGGGGAGAGAATAGAATCTGGAGTGTAAATTAATTAATTAATTAATTAATTAATTGAAAAGAAAGAAATAGAAAACCTCGTAAGAAGGAGGAAAAATGAAAAAACACAAAGCATCCAGGCAACGTTTTACTTCCTGAGGTTGCACTTCCTCATTGATTCACTTGTCCCATGATGAGAAAGGACTCAACCACTCACAGTAACGTTATTAATAGGCATATGGATCAGTTTCAAAAAGAAGCCAATGAATCCCATGATAGCAAACTCTATCGCTGTGGCTATGACAATCTGCAATTTTTTTCTATTGGATTTGTGCATCTCTTAACCAGCTGGATTCAGTTCTTTACAAACTGCTGACTTGGCTCAACAAACTGCATTACCTAATCCATGTCAGTGGGATGGCAGTTTGAGAGGGTAGAGGCATGTAGCTTCGGAAAGAATTGAGCCCAAGAGCTGTTTTATTATTAAGCCTGTGCACAGCTTTTGCTATATTCTATTGATCGTCTATTGCTTTTGCCTACAGTCTCTGGTTTCCAGGTCATCATGGTTGATCTTCTCTTTTACTTACTGAATGACGTCATGATTGCAGTTCCTGACTTTGGTTCTATTTCTTACCCTCATAGCCAGTCCTTGTTTCTCTCTTTCTTTGAAATATAGTAATTAGTGCCTGATGATTTCATTTCATCAGATGACTTTGTTACTGAGTCAGCTGTTCTCTGGTCATGAAGATTCAAATACCTGCTTGACATCTCTAGCAACAAACCCAAACAACAAAAGAACACTGGAAATGTCAGAAAACCTGAATTCCTAAGATTCTATTTTTAACCTGACTCATCTTTTATCAACTATATTAACAGTTACATTTTTTGGAAAGTAGTTTACTAGAGTTCTCTATATTACAATTTCATTGTCTCCAATCAACTAACAATATCTAATAGTTTTCAATATTAAACTATATGTTAAACTTGTACAATTTTTTTTTATATTTACTTTATATACATTTCAAATATTTTCCACTTTGGAAACCCCATATTTCATTCCCCCTCCCCTGCCTCTATGAGGGTGCTCCCCACCTACCCACTCTCATCTTCCCTCCCTAGCATTCCCCTAAACTGGGGTATCTAACACCTTCAGGCCCAAGGGCCTCTCCTCCCACTGATGGCCAGCAAGGCCCTCCTTTGCCACATATGAGGCCAGCACGATGGGTCCCTCTATGTGTATTCTTTGGATGGTGGTCCAGTCACCAGGAGCTCCGGGGAAATGTGGCAAGTTGACACTGTTGCTCTCTCCATGGGGATGCAAACTCCCTCAGCACCTTCAGTCCCTTCTCCAACACCTCCATCCTAGACCCCAAGCTCAGTCCAACATTTGGCTGCAAGCATCTGCCTCTGTATTTGTCAGGCTCTGCCTGAGCCTCTATAGAGACTGCTTATCATGCTTCCATCAGCAAGCACTTCCCAGCATCCACAAGAATGTCCAGGTTTGGTGGCTATATATGAGTTGGGCACTCTCTGGATGGCCTTTCCTTGAGTCTCTGTTCCACACTTTGTCTCAATATTTCCCCCTGTGAGTATTTTGTTTACCCTTCTAAGAAACACTGAAGCATCCACATTTTGGTCTTCCTTCTTCTTAGGCTTCATATGGTCTGTGAATTGAATCTTAGGTATTCCGAACTTTTGGGCTAATATCCACTTGTCAGTGAGTATATACCATGTTTATTATTTTGTGACTGAGTTACCTCACTCAGGATGATATTTTCAAGTTCCATCCATTTGCCTGCGAACTTCATGAAGGTATTGTTTTTAATAAATGAGTAGTTTTCTATTGTGTAAATGTACCACATTTTCTGTATCCATTCCTCTGATGAGGGACATCTGGGTTGTTTCCAGCTTCTGGTTATTATAAATATGGCTGCTATGAACAGAGTGGAGCATGTGTCCTTATTACATGTTGGAGCGACTTCTGGGTATATGTCCAGGAATAGAATAGCTGGGTCGTCAGGTAGTACTATGTCCAATTTTCGGAAGATCTCCCAAACTGATCTCCAGAGTATATGTACCAGGTTGCAATCCCACCAGCAATGGAGGAGTGTTCCTTTTTCTCCACATCCTCACCAGCATCTGCTGTCACCTGAGTTTTTGATCTTAGCCATTCTGACTGGTGTGAGGTGGAATCTCAGACTTCTTTTGATTTGCATTTCCCTGATGACTAAGGATGTTGAACATTTCTTTAGGTGCTTCTCAGCCCTATGAGTTTCTTCAGTTGAGAATTCTCTGTTTTTAGTTCTGTTCCCCATTTTTTAATAAGGTTATTTGGTTCTCTGGAGTCTAACTTCTTGAGTTCTTTGTATATATTGGATATTAGCCCTCTATCTGATGTAGGATTGGGAACGATCCTTTCCCAATCTGTTGGTAGTTGTTTTGTCCTATTGATAGTGTCCTTTCCCTTACAGAAGCATCTCAATTGCATGAGGTCCCATTTGTCGATTCTTGGTCTTAGAGCATAAGCCATTGGTGTTCTGTTCAGGAACTTTTCCCCTGTACCCAGGTGTTCGAGACTTTTCCCCACTTTCTCTTCTATCAGATTCAGTGTATCTGGTTTTATGTGGAGATCCTTGATCCACTTGGACTTGAGCTTTGTACAGGGAGATAGGAATGGATCAATTTGCATTCTTCAACATGTTGACTTCCAGTTGAACCAGCACCATTTGTTGAAAATTCTGTCTTTTTCCACTGGAAGGTTTTAGCTCCTTTGTCAAAGATCAAGTGACCATAGGTGTGTGGGTTAATTTCTGGGTCTTCATTTCTATTTCATTGATCTACCTGCCTGTCACTGTACCAATACCATGCAGTTTTTATCACTACTGCTCTGTAGTACTGCTTGAGGCCATGGATGCTGATTTGCCCAGAAGTTCTTTTATTGTTGAGAATAGTTTTTGCTATCCTGGGTTTTTTATTATTCCAGATAAATTTGACAATTGCTCTAAGTCTAAGTCTATGAAGAATTTAGTTGGAATTTTGATGGGGATTGCATTGAATCTGTAAATTGCTTTGGCAGGATGTCCATTTTTACTATATTAATCCTGCCAATCCATGAGCATGGGAGTTCTTTCCATCTTCTGAGGTCTTCTTTGATTTCTTTCTTCAGAGACTTGAAGTTCTTGTCATACAGATCTTTCACTTGTTTGGTTAGAGTCACACCAAAATACTTTATATTGTTTGTGATTATTTTGAAGGTGTCATTTTCCTAATTTCTTTCTCAGCCTGTTTATCCTTTGATTATAGCAAGGTTACTGATTTGTTTGAGTTAATTTTATATCCAGCCACTTTGCTGAAGTTGTTTATCAGCTATAGGAGTTCTCTGGTGCAATTTTTCTGACCACATAAGTATACAATCATATCATCTCCAAACAGTGATATTTTGGTTTCTTCCTTTCTAATTTGTATCCCTTTAATCTCCTCTTATTGTCTAATTGCTCTAGCTAGAACTTCAAGTACTATATTGAATAGATAGGGAGACAGAGGGCAGCCTTGTCTAGCCCCTGATTTTATGGGATTGCTTCAAGTTTTTCTCTATTTAGTTTGATGTTGGCTACTGGTTTCCTGTATATTATTTTTACTATGTTTATTTATGGGCCTTGAATTCCTGATCTTCCCAAGACTTTTATCATGAAGGGATGTTGAATTTTGTCAAATACTTTTCAGTATCTAATAAAATGACAATGTGTTTTTTTTTTCTTTGAGTTTGTTTATGTAGTCGATTACATTGATGGATTTCTGGGTATTGAAAGATCCCTGCATCCCTGGGATGAAGTCTACTTAATCATGGTGAATGATCATTTTTATGTGTTCTTGTATTTGGTTTTCAAGTACTTTATCGAGTATTTTTGCGTTGATATTCATAAGAGAAATTGGTCTGAAGTTCTCCTTCTTTGTTGGGTCTTTGTGAGTTTTTGGTCTCAGTGTAACTGTGGCTTCATAAAACAAACTGGGTAGTGTTCCTTCTGTTTCTATCTTGTGAAATTGTTTGAAGAGTATCGGTATTAGGTATTCTTTGAAGGTCTGATAGAATTCTGCACTAAACCCATCTGTTCCTGGGCTTTTTTTGTTTGGAGACTTTTAATGACTTCTTCTATTTCTTTCGGGGTTATTGGAGTGTTTAGGTGGTTTATCTGATCCCGACTTAACTTTGGTATTTGGTATCTGTCTAGAAAATTGTCCATTTCATACAGATTTTCCAATTTTCTTGAGTATAAGCTTTTGTAGTAGGATCTAATGATTTTTTTGAATTTCCTCAGTTTCTGTTGTTACATCTCCCTTTTCATTTCTGATTTTGTTAATTTGGGTACTGTCTCTGTGCCCTCTGGTTATTCTGGCTAAGGGTTTATCTATCTTGTTGATTTTCGCAAAGAACCAGCTCCTGGTTTTATTGATTCTTTGTACAGTTCTTTCAGTTTCTACTTGGTTGATTTCAACCCTGAGTTTGATTATTTCCTGAAGTCTACTCCTCTTGGGTGTATTAGCTTCTGTTTGTTCTAGAGCTTTCAGGTGTGCTGTTAAGCTGCTAGTGTATGCTCTCTGCAATTTCTTTTGGAGGCACTCAGAGCTATGAGTTTTCCTCTTAGCACTGCCTTCATTGTATCCCATAAGTTTGGGTATATTGTACTTTTATTTTCATTAAATTCTAGGAAGTCTTTAATTTCTTTTTTTTTTCTTCCTTGACCAAATTATCATTGAGTAGAGTGTTGTTCAGCTTCCATGTTTATGTGGGCTTTCTGTTGTTTTTGTTGCTATTGAAGACCAGCCTTAATCTGTAGTGATCTGATAGGAGACATGGGATTATTTCAATCTTCTTATATCTGTTGAGGTTTGTTTTGTGACCACTTATATGGTCAATTTTGGAGAAGGTACCATGAGGTGCTGAGAAGAAGGTACATTCTTTTGATTTAGGATGAAATATTCTATAGATATCTGTTAAATCCATTTGGTCCATAACTTCTGCTAGTTTCACTGTGTCACTGTTTCATTTATGTTTCTAAGATCTGTCCATTGATGAGAGTGGGGTGTGCGAGGTTCAGTGTGTGCTTTGAGCTTTAGTAAAGTTTGTTTTATGAATGTAGGTGCCCTTGCATTTGGAGCATAGATGTTCAGAACTGAGAGTTCTTCTTGGTAGAATTTTCCTTTGATGAGTATAAAGTGTCCTTCCTTATATTTCTTGATGACTTTTGGTTGAAAGTCAATTTTATCCGATATTAGAAAGGCCACTCCAGCCTGTTTCTTGGGACCATTTGCCTGGAAAATTGTTTTCCAGCTGTTTCCTCTGAGATAGTATTTTTCTTTAATACTAAGTTGAGTTTCCTGCATGCAGCAAAATGCTGGGTTCTGTTTATGTATCCAGTCTGTTAGTCTATGTCTTTTTATTGGGGAATTGAGTCCATTGATGTTAAGAGATATTAAGGAATAGTGATTGTTTCTTTAGGTTAGGGAAGTTCTCTTCCATAACTTTGTTGAAGATATTTACTGGCTCCTTAAGTTGGGAATCTTCACTCTCTTCTATACTTATTATCCTTAGGTTTGGTCTTCTCATTGTGTCCTGGATTTCCTGGATGTTTTGGGTTAGGAGCTTTTTGCATTTTGCATTTTCTTTGACTGTTTTCTCAATGTTTTCTATGGTATGTTCTGCACTTGAGATTCTCTCTTCTATCTCTTGTATTCTGTTTGTGATGCTTGCATCTATGACTCCTGATCTCTTTCCTAGGTTTTCTATCTCCAGGATTGTCTCTATTTGTGATTTCTTTACTGTTTCTATTTCCATTTTTAGATCCTGGATGATTTTGTTCATTTCCTTCGCCTGTTTGATTTTGTTTTCCTGTAATTCTTTAAGGGATTTTTGTGTTTCCTTTTTAAGTGCTTCTAGCTGTTTACCTGTGTTCTCTTGTATTTCTTTAAGGGAGTTATTTATTTCCTTCTTAAAGTCTTCTATCATCATAATGACATGTGATTTTAACTCTGAGTCTTGCTTTTCTGGTTTGTTGGGGTATTCAGGGCTCGCTCTGGTGAGAGAACTGGGTTCTGATGATACCAAGTTGCCTTGGTTTCTGTTCCTTATGTTCTTGCTCTTGCCTTTCGCCATCTGGTTATCTCTGGTGTTCGCTGGTCTTGCTTTTTCTGACTGTGGCTTGTCCCTCCTGCAAGCCTCTATGACAGTACTCCTTGTAGAACAGCTCTCTTTGAGAGGAATTTGGGTTTGGAGAGCTGTGGTACAGGGTCAGCTCTAGAGTACAGACAGAAACCAGAAGGTTCCTGTTCCCAGCTATTCCTTGGTTCCTGTGTCCTGATGGCTCTGGAAGGGTCCCTCTTGATCCAGGAATTTGATCAGAAGTGGTAGTCTTGCCTGTGCTCAAAGGTGTGTCAGCACTCCTAGGAGACCAGCTCTCTCCTGGCACTCTTTGAGTATGGATCCCTGTGGCACAGGATCAGCTCCCTGGCCGTAGAAGTAAATTGGAAGGCCACTCCTTGGTCCCTGTGTCCTGAGGGTTTTGGGTAGGTCCCTCTGAGCAGAGGTGCTGGTCTTACCTCTGCTCACAGACTTGTCCATACTCCTAGGAGGCTAGCTCTCTCCCTGGCTATTTGGGTATGGAGCCTTTTGGCACAGGCTCAGGTCCCTGGCCACAGTTGGAAACCAGAAGGCTCCTGCCCCAGGCTGCTCCTTGGTCTCTGTGTCCTGAGGGTTCCGGTCAGGTCCCTCTGAGCAGAGGTGCTGGTCTTACCCCTGCTCACAGACTTGTCCACACTCCTCCGAGGCTAGCTCTTTCCCTGCGCTATTTGTATGTGGAGCCTTGTGGCATAGGGCACAGGCATAAACCAGAAGGCTCCTGTCCCAGGCTGCTCCTTGGTCCCTTTGTCCTGATGGTTCCTGCAGGGGTCCCTCTGAGCAGAAGTACTGGTCTTACCTCTGCTCACAGGCTTGTCCAGACTCCTGGGAGTCTAGCTCTCTCCTTGTGCTATTTGGGTATGGAGACGTGTGGCACAGGACACAGGCGTAAATCAGATCTTGTCCAGTTTTTTTATAGCTCCAATTTCCTCCACTAATAATCCACCATTTTCCTATTTCAGAAGCTTCCAAGATGTTTTTTTTTTTTCTCTTTACTTCTGTCTTTACCCAACTTGTGTCATTGAGCTTACTATCTAATATGGTCCTAACATGTAACTTATTTAAAGGAAAGTCCCAAGAACACAAACTATTTACTTTTGTATATTCAGCACATTTTGATCTGATTTCAAATAGCAAAAACACATAAACAATCTAAATATTCATGAACAAATGAACAAGGATAATGTGTTGTGTTTACACAGTGGAAAACTATAGAACATAAAAAGGAAGAAAATCCTGTCACAATAATATGGGTGAAGCTGGCATGGAAATAAAATACTACATGTTTTCACTTTTGTGGAGAATCCTTTTTTTTTTTTTTTTCTTTTTTCTTTTTTCTTAATCATTCTATTTGTTTGCATTTCAAATGATATCCCGCTTCCAGGTTACCCTTCCACCAACCCCCCTATCCCACATCTACCCTTCCCCCCTCCCCTTTGCCTGTATGAGGGTGTTCTCAAGAATCTTAAAGGTTGAATTTATTATAGCTATTACAGAAAGGTTTTTACCAGAGGCTCTGAGAAACTGGGGAGGAAAGAGAGAATACAGGGGAAAAGAGGTGATGATCAATGAAGTAGAAGTTTCCTTTAGTGAAGAAAATAAATTTTAATGGTACGTTGTATTTTAGGATGTTTGCAGTAGGTAATAATGAACTATATATTTAGAATTGTCAAAATAATCAAATTCTGATTTTCTTTTCATGAAATATATTCTGAGTGGATGAAGATGTTAGGATGCATAGTTGAATGAGTATATGTTACATTCTACTTTATAAACAGAATTGTGGAAGAAAATAAATACCTAAGAAAAGAAAGTTGCTCTTTAGAAACAAAATGCCATTTGAGGCATCATGGCTTATAAGTTTGTGTCCTAATGCTGGTGTTTGCTTAAAAGCTGTTTAGCTGCTGTGCAGTAAGAAATGAATGTAGTATTATGTCCAGTTTTATGAGGAACCACCCGACTGATTTCCAGAGTGGTGGTTGTACCAGCTTGCAATCCCACCAACAATGGTGGCGTCTTCTTCTTTCTTCACATCCTCACCAGGATCTGCTGTCACCTGAATTTTTGATCATAGCCATTCTGACTGATGTGAGGTGGAATCTCAGGGTCGTTTTAATTTTCATTTCCCTGATGACTAAGAATGTTGAACATTTCTTTCAGGTGCTTCTCGGCCATTCAAGTTTCCTCAGTTGAGAACTGAGCACGGGGACCTCAATGGAGGAGTTAAGTGAAAGACTGAAGGAGCTGAAGGGGCCTTATCTGGCATCAATGGGAGGGGAGGCCCTTGGTCCTCTGAAGGTTTGATGCCCCAGTGTAGAGGAATGCTAGGGTGGTGAGGCAGGAATGAGTAGGTGAATGGAGGAACACCCTCATAGAAGCAGGTTAAGGGCAGATGGGATAGGGGATTTGCAGAGGGGAAACCAGGAAAGGGGATAACATTTGAAATGTAAATAAATAAAAGAAAAAATAGAAATGAATATAGAACTGTTGTTCTTGGAAATGAACCTAGACTACATGTGTACTCTGTGGATAAATTGAAAGTATACTAGAATCATAGACATCTCAAAATTTATTTTCACTTTGATATATCCTCTGTGGATTGAACTTAAGGCATTTCTGTTCCTGTGATGTGTATACTCGATTAAGTTTTAATATTATCTTATAGTCATTGTGCAAAGTGATTGTTCCTTTTTGACATTTCCATTAGTGTGCATAATATAAAATCACTTGTTTTCTTCTGTAGTGTTGAACAGTACAGAAAGAGAAATCTTTGATCATTTCAAAATTCATTATCTCTTGGAGAATATATTTGATAGATTTAGATTAGTGCATGGCTACAAAAAGTATCTCTGACATTGATCCAACATTGAATTTCTATGTTTGATTTAGTTCTATGTCCTAGAACAACATATATTGAAGACATCAACAATAATATTCTGAAACTAGAAAATTCATGCTAATTATGTGCACATACATATCTAAGAGAAGGACAATAACCAAACACATCATCCAGGATTTCTTTAGTACAAATAATTAAATTTTAATTGTTGGGCTGGGACATTTTCCCTCAAGAATTTAAAATTTATTCTGTTGTCTAACATGATAAGTCAGATGATTTAAAAATTTCATTGCTCTACTTTCATTATATAAGAAGGCTAAGTTGCATTCTAGTGGTATTGACTTTAAAAAATTGCTTCTGTGAAATTGTATTTACCTCTTGAGTTTTATCAGCTTTGTCTATTGAAGGCATCTGTCTGCATACATAGGTGAGAAGACAGGTACAAGTCAGATTATTTCCATGCATTTCTTATGATTTGAGGCATATTTCATCTGTGTTCTTAATTGCAGTGGATGTTAAGGATTATAAAATTAATAATAGTAGTAATAAGAATAATAGCATAGTAAGTAATTTGTATGATTTCTAAAAGTTAAATATATATTATTATTACAGTAAATCTTCTAATAACTTTATAAAACCTCTCTAATCTTCAATATTATTGCATTTAATGTGAGTTCTAATGAAGATGTAGTTAAGTATTTATAAATATCTTACATTGGCCATGAAATAAAGATTATAGTAGGTAGGAGAAATTATGTCAGATTTTCTTTCTTTCAAGTAAATAAAATGTCTGTCAAGGGAAAATTATTAACTTCTTTTTATTGGACATCAATATGTTTACATGTTTGTGGTATTTCATAGTTAGGCATTCCTGTGGATTTAATTTCTTCCTTCCTGAGTGCATCTTGTGTCTACATTCTCTTCTTTCTCTTCTCCACTTTAATATTTATTCTAGATTGCTCATGAAATTACATCTAGGAAAGAGGTAACTTAAAATCCACATGATAATTTTAAAGCACTACTAATGGTATCATTTTTTTCCAAATGTTAATTATTTTTCAACAAAATTTGCATAAATCAATGACAAATTAATTAGGAAGCTGTTTCTTAGATCACTTGGTTGACTTTCCTTATGTTTATACATAATTGGTAGATGTTTTTATAAGGTAAAATCTATCAAATCTTAGTTATTTTACCACTTTGCTTCTTTCATTTTATGTCTAAAAAATTTTCATTTTGAGAAACTGATAACCCCTGAGAGGAAAAGTATACCTTTTGGCAACTGGACTTATATAAATCAAAGTAGGCTTAAAATGCCTTTATAGTAATATGTTAAACATAAAAAGCATGATTGCCTGTAATTCAGATTTTAGTAATCTGGGTGTGGTAATGCACTCCTGTGATCACAAAACTTGAGAGCTGGAAGGAAGTGGATCAGGGGATCAAGGCTACCCTCAGTTACCCATGACGTTTAAGGATAGGTAGATTCACATGAAATACTGTCTTTAGACAATCACAACTCAAGCATATTTGTAAATTGAGTTAACCTGGAGCTTATCAAATACTATTTGCTGTGATTTATAAAATGCTATGTTAAATTCTATGCTAAATTTGTGTACATATTCTACAACATCTACATTATCTCAGAAATTAATACTAACATAGCTATCACTTATTTTAGGGCAAGAATAAGTTTAGTTTTCCCAAATGATGTGGTACAAAGTGTTGGGGGTCATGATTCATATTCTTCTATTTATTTTCCAGAACTTATTATTTTTTTAATACCCACAATATACTGCTTTACAAAATTTTCTCTGGAAAGAAGTAGTTACTACAAATCAAAAGTATCCCAGATGCCCAATAAATCTACAAATCAACTGTAAGTGAGAAACAACTTGATTACATCATGAAACATATTGAGTTCTTGTGGTCTATATATCAAGATAAGATTGAGTTATTGAACTTCTGATGGAGCATGAAATTTTTCTAGCTTATTGTAAAGATATCCAGTCTTTTTCTTACCTTCTGAAAAGAAAATTTGTTCTTATCATTTTAGTGTATAAATGCTGAATGCTTTGTGTGTTCATATGACAATGAACCTTACTTAGGAAAAAGAGTAACTTAGCCTCATATTCTGATTTTTAAGCATGATGTCACCTTAACTGCTTTCTAATGGATTTAAATAGTTATTGTGCATTAAACATCATTGTCACTGGTAAGCAAATTCTTTTTTTTTATTTTTTGAGTATATAATTTGACTAAATCTTGGATATCCTCAAGATGAATATAGGGGAAAAGAAGCTTAGCAGCATTTAGTCCTTATTATATTGGCTAGAAGGACATAAGTAAACATGAATGAGCCATCACAAACACAAAGCTAAGCTCTGTTGGGTACACACACACACACAATCCCCACAATCATCCAAAGAGTAGACATGGAATGGTTTGACAGCAAAGACTTGATTACTGCAAGAAGGAAGTCATGCATACAATATAAAAGACATAATAGCAGTTTTAAAATTAGGTATGTTGGAAGAAGAAATTGGCAATGGTAGCCTTTGCCCTATGAAGCAAATTGAGGTTATATAATCAACTAGTATTGATAATAATATCTACACGAAATCTACAAGGAGTTACAAAGAAATTTCCTGGAACTTCAGACTTATTTCTGTGAATTTGTTCCATACTTTGGATTTTATACTGATTTCTAAAAGTACCTGACTAATTTCCTTTGTGAAAGGGACAAAATTGTGTGTTCAGCTACAAACAGTTGGTTTAAATCATGAATATATCTGCAATTGCATGTTTTATAGATGTTTTTAGCAGTTGCAGACAGTTTAGGTGACTAAAGATGCTCTTTGGGGAAGTTGTGTACACTCATAGGAATTAAGGGTTTAACCTAGTATTTGATAGTTTGAAATACAGATGGTGTAGAAAGCTACCAAAATTTTTAATATCCTTTATATTTACCCAATTTAGTGAACACACATATCAAGAGATCTGAAACTGTACATTTTGATACATTTTTATTAGCATTATTACTGATGTTGCTATGCTTATGTATAGACATCTGTATTGTAGGAGCTTCCAGAAAATTCTTTGTAATTATTCAAATAATTTTATATTATTCATAAGTGTTAAAATCATATAAATACAAATCATATAAAAGTGTTCATGTTTCAAAGGCTTTATTATTCCTTTATAATCTTAGTATTGTCAGTAATTATTTTCTTGTGCTTATAAGAGTTCTTTACTGTAGATCATTTGATATAATGATGTTATAATGATTTTATGTATTGAACACTTATGATAAATGCCTGCTTTTGTTTCTTATTCATTATCTCATTTAATTTATCCACCAGAGGTCAAATATATGAACTAGATGATATTTTGTCTTTTTCTTCAGAAAAGCTTAACAAGGCACAGATGGGTAATCTGAATGTACAAGGCGTCTTAGTAAGTGCTTGCAGGAGCCAGGCATGTAGGGAAGACTTTTGGAAAGCAGGCTTTCCTAGAGTGCTATACCCCACGTCATCTACTCTTCTGACTGTGTATTATCACACTGTTACACACAGAAAAATCTATTCTACTGAATAAACCACGGGTGTCATTTGTTATATAGTCACTTCTAATAACCAGACTCACATTTCTTGTTCATAATAGAAGGTCTAAGTGCTGTGTGGAGGATCTGCAAGCAAACTTGAAACACCACCTTGCTCCTCTCTTCCCCTGTGGCTTAAGAGGAAAGGAAATCTGCAACTTAGTTCTTTTCACGTCCATCTTTGTTTATTTGCTGAACTTCACAACCTAGTTAATTTGACATCACTTCATATCACTATTTGTCCTGAAAATCTTTACTTAATACAAGTGTTTGAGATGTCTCTAAAGAACATGGAAAAGGGTGTTTTGTATGATGTGTTAGTTTTATGACCTGTAAATACTTTTTTTGTGGGGAGACTTCTTGAGCAAATGTCTCAATTCCTGAGCCACTAAAAACCTCATTCTTTGCAGCATTCAGTGAACAACATACTTATTTAGGTAATCAAGAGTATTTATCATAGTTATTAATGTACAAACATCCTCTGGTATAAAGTTAGTATTAAAATAATGCTGAAAGGGATAAATAGAAATGATGGATGGATGAATGTTTGACAGATAGTCCTCAGCAATGGGTCTGTGCTCAAGACTTCATTGCTATTTCTACGTTGTTTCCTTTAAACAAAATGAGGTGAACCAAATATAACATGAGTATATCTTCAAGGCAAATAGGAAAAATAAAAAGCCTAAGGAGTTCTCAGTATAAAGTCCTACTTATTTTAACATGTTTCATCCTTTTCAGTAAAGTTATTTATTTACAATGGTTATAATCATAGATGTGAATTCCAGGTAAAGGTAGCATCATCATGCTTTCTTAGCACTATTAGCATTAGACAGTTTTCTTTTGATTGATTTCTATGTGCTGCATAAAATTCTTCATACATTAATTTTTCAACCTTAAAATTATTATGAGTTATTATTTTTATTATTATTATAACATAATATCATTATATATCACATAGCATGAAAATGCAGGAATGAAGAATAAGTTATTAGTTATTAGTATACCTCATACCTACTTTATCTGGTTTTCAGTTTCTGTTCTTCACTATGTTTAGATGGCTATGCTGTGTACCACATATGAAGGTTAGTGATGTGGCACCTGCTGTAACCTTGGTTTTACTTACTGATTAGTAAGTGACACACAGTATAGTGGACTTCATTATTGTCTCTATCAATGCTGTTCCCTTCTGCCTTACTGTTAGTTGAATTTCAGGTTTCTCTGCATCTCCTTGTAGCCTTGGCTGTCCTGGAGTTCATTCTGTAGACCACAATGACCTTGAACTTAGAGAACTGCCTACCTTAGCCTCCTGAATGCTGAAATTAAAGGTGTGTAATCATTACAACCATGCTTTTCATATCTTTTGAAGTAGGTGATTTATGATAAAAATTTCAGAGAATGAATACAACATGGATGATTTTGACTGGCAAAATGAACTTCTCTTTTAGAAAAGACAAGAATTCAGATCAATTATATTAAATAATGAACTTAGCATTGCAATCTTAACTGAAATTCCTTTCCAGAAACTGAAGGACATCTTCCCAATTGCACTAAAGTTCAGATACCCAAGATATCTATTTTCATAAACATCTGGTCTAAAATATTGCTTAATTGGGCATTTGGTTTTCAGGGTAGTACCTGGTTCTGTGAAAGGAAGGTAGCCTTTAAAGATGGATCATATGAAGATAAATTTCACAGTGACCGAGTTTGTGTTTCTTGGGTTATCACCTGATCCCAAGGTACAGCTGGTTCTCTTCTTTGTATTCTTGTTTTTCTATATGTTGTCAGTGGTCGGCAATGTCATCATCATCACTATTATCCAGATAGAACCTCGCCTGCAAACCCCCATGTACTTCTTCCTCACTAACTTGTCCTTTCTGGACATCTGCTACACATCCACCAACGTCCCACAGATGCTTTCCAATATGGTGGGGAGTAAGAAGACCATCCCATTTGCCAGCTGTGCCACTCAGATGTACTTCTCACTCTCCTTTGGAATGATTGAATGTGTTCTTCTTGGTGTCATGGCTTATGACCGATATGTAGCCATTTGTCATCCTCTCCATTACACTGTTATTATGAACCAAAACACCTGTGTCCAACTGGCAGCCATTTCTTGGTCCAGTAGCTTCCTCAGTTCCATGGTTATCAATGTTCTCACCTTGAGTTTGCCCTACTGTGGACCAAATGTCCTGAATCACTTTTTCTGTGAGGTCCCTTCGGTTCTGAGACTGGCTTGTACTGACACTTCATTCACTGAGCTGGTGGTTTTTGTATTCAGTATCATCATTGTCTTCATTCCTTTCCTCCTTATTATTGTTTCCTATGCCCGCATCCTTCTTTCTGTTCTCAGGATGCGATCAGCCTCTGGAAGGCACAAAGCTCTGTCCACCTGTGCTTCCCATCTCACAGTTGTGACCTTATTCTATGGAACTGCCATCTTTATGTACATGAGACCCCAGTCAAAGTCCTCCAGGGCTGGTGGTAAGATCATTGCAGTATTCTACACTGTAGTTACACCTATGCTCAACCCATTAATTTACAGCCTAAGGAACCAGGATGTCAAAGGGTCTCTGAGGAGAGCTATCACAAAACAGAAGACATAAATTCTATGAAAGGGCCTTAAGTTCAGCTGCTAATCTAGGATAATTATCAGCTAAGTCTGAAGAGAGAGAATGAAAAATGCTTAGACCATCAGCTGTTTCATGGTCCTTCAGAGCACACACATAAATCTATCTGCAGTAAAAGGAAAAAATATTTCTTTCAAGTACACAGTAGGACATTAATGTGTCAAAACAATTGTCTTTATTCAGTGAATGCAATTTTCTGATTTCTGTAAAGTTTGTATCTCCTGAATCACACTATAAAATGAGTTAATTGAAATTGTCAACAAGATGAAACTTCTTTTTTTGACAATATTATTGTTGTTGTTATTATTCTTTAATCTTTTTTTACAGCCTAGTTGTTATCCCCCTCCCAGTCTGCTCTCCAACAGTTTGTCATCCCACTCCCCCTTCCTTTGCCTCCATCTCCAAGATGATGAGAGGATGTCCCCACATACCCCGATCAGACCTCCCCACTCCCTGTGGCCTTCAAGCCTCTCAAGGGTTAGATGCCTCTTCTCTCACTGAGGCCAGACCCTGAAGTGTCCTGCTGTATATGTCTAGGGTGCTTCATATCAACTAGTATATGCTGCCTGGTTGGTGACTCAGTGTCTGAGAGATCTAGGGGGTCCAGGTTAGTTGAGACTGCTGGTCTTCCTATGGGGTCACCCTCCTCCGCAGCTTCTTCCAGCTTTTCCCTAATTCAACCACAGGGGTCCCTGGCTTCTGTCTGTTGGTTGGGTGTAAGTGTCTGCATCTGACTCTTTCAGCTGCTTGTTGGGCCTCTCAGAGTGCAGCCATGCTGGGCTCCTGCCTGTAAGCACACCATAGAATCAGTAATAGTGTCGGGTCTTAGAGCCTCCCCTTGAGCTGGATCCCAATTTGGGGCTGTTTACTGGACCTCCTTTCTCTCAGTCTTCTTATCTCTTCCTAATTACCGTAAATAATTTTGATAAGAGAAATGCCAATTCTCAACACATGTAAAATTGCAGGTTAAGTCTTTTTTGATGTAAAATTCCACAATTTTGATAGTTTTTTGGTCTCCTTGAAAACAGAACTCTGTAGTTTACTTACTTTTGATTCCAAAGTACTTTTGGTTGATTTTTTTTTTTTTTTTATCACAAATAGACTTGCTTAACCATCCCTCTCTTCAGGGCTCAGGGAATTCTGGAGAAGTGGAGGTGGTATGAGTGTAAGAGCCAAAGAGAATGAATGACCCAGGGAAACAAGACCATCTATACAGCACCATCCATGAGTATATGAATACAGAGGGACTGAGGCAGAATGCACAGGGCCTGCGCAGGTCTGCACTAACTGGGTTCCTAGAGATGAGAGAAGAAATGGACATACACTTCCATCCTGAACCCCAACGCTAGCTACAGTAGATAACCACTTAAAAATGAAAAACAGCTTTCTTCAAAGGAGCTTCACTAGGGAAACAAACCACTCAATGGCAGACCCATGCATAGCAGTATATGGTCAACACAAATAGTATTCAACAGCTTCTTTGGAAGCTCACAATGTTCTGTTGAGGCATTTTATTTTTTAACTTACAGATCCTTTGCATATATATTATGGCTACTAGTTTTGTTATTTTTTAATGGTACTCCCGTGTATGGTAACGCGTGTCTCTGTATCTATATATTTCTCATGCATTTTCTTTGACTCTTTAACATCTGGTTAATTTGTCCTATTCTGACTTGTTTGTTTTGTTTTATTTCATTTTTCTTTTCATTCTGTGGATGTCAGCTTGTTTTTTCATGAGAGACAGAGAGAGTTTGGATGTGGTTGAGGGGGGGAGTAGAGAACTAGAAGGAGTTAGGGGAGGCAGAACACCAATCAGAATATATTCTATAAAAGAATCTTATTTTCAATAAAATATATATTTGACTAATAAGCTATTTTGTTTCTTTGCAAGCTGTATTGAATGACTATGTGATATAATATTAGATAAAATAAATCATTTTATAATTACTTATAATAAATACACAAATTAATATATATACATATAAATAATATTCTTACCACTATTACACTGGAATGACTATAATTTTGAGTAAGTAATCATCACAGCATTCATACACAACAATAGATAGGTGTCCTCTGAACTTTATATAAGTACCAGATGGAAGAATACCAAGATAGTAGAATAGAACAGCTGCCTCAGCCGAAGGAGAGTACAGAAAAGCACAGTAAAGGAACCAATGAGGAGAGCAACAGGAGGTGCCCAGGAAGGCAGGGAGCTGCTAGGCCATGTACCAGCCGGCACTCCTGTGTGTAGAAATATGTGTGTCTCTGCATCTAACCATGTTTCTCTCTGTGTCTCTCTCTGTCTCTTTCTTTGTCTCTGTCTCTCACTGTTTCTCTCTCTCTCTTTCTCTGTCTCTGTCCTGTCTCTGTCTTTCTCTCTTTTTCTCTCTCTCTGGTTCTTTTACTTATGTTTGATTTGTTCTATTCTGACTTGTTTATTTTTGTTTTATTTCACTTTTATTATTGTGTCTTATATGTCTGTTTTCCATTGAGCGACAGAGAAAGCTTGGATCTGGAGGTGGAGAAGAGCTGGGAGGAATTAGGAGAGGGGGACACTTTAGAACAAGAATTAAAGATTGGATCCATTTTTAGTAATACCTAACACATGCAATACAAACATTTCTTCTATCTAAATTCAAGGGCCAATCAGTAAAAAGACAGCTCTGATGTTGTACGGTTACCATGAACCTAAATTTTAAATATTTAGCAAGCAAAATAAAAAGGCAGTCATGAATGAAGACTTTAATTCATTACTCAGAGGTTTAATATTTAGAATTTGCCTTGATTTACAAATAAATAATTATATACATTCTCATTATACACAGCAAGAAACATACATGCTTGATACATTTTCTTCAGGATAATTTGTTGAAAAGACAGGATGACACTTTAAATTCTTCCAAATATCACAAAATAAGACATATATACCTATGTGATTGTTAATAATTTAGAAACAACTCTACTATTTTTAAAAAGAAACTGAAAATTACCAATGATATGTAGAGTTGGAATTGTTTGTTTTGATAAAGAAAAAATTGGTTGTGTCCTAACTTAAAGACTCTGAACAAAACATTCCCATTGCAAAGTCAGTATGTTGGCCCAAAGCCAATGGATGAACAACTGAAGGCAACGATTTCCTCCCCCTCTGAATCTATCATTACTCTTTCCATTTCTTGTTAATTTTTCTTTCATCACAGCCAACAGTCTATGATCAGGAACAATAATGTAAATAAAGTAATCCAGACACCAGGGGAAGTAAACTAGGTCTCATCTAGATCTTGTTAAGCACATGTTTTGTCCCTTTCTATGTTTGCTTCTTCTAACATGAAAGAGAAACCCAATATTTTAAAAATATTACATGAATAAATCTACTCACTATACGTAGGGTATTGCTCAAAAAGAAACTCATTTTAATGCTGAAAAAAATGATGGATAGTTCATCCTTTACTACGTTGACTTTCCAAATGTGAAATTTCCTGGTACATGTGTGTGACCATGGCAACAAAAAGACTGCAGAGATATGAAATACCCAGAATACAAAGATGTTAGGTGCTTAAAATATTTACATTTTGTTTATCCATTTATCATTTAAAAATCTTAATTTTTATTAACTAATACTGATTTTACAAATTATGGGTTCAATATTGTGAAAAATTATTGTGAAAATTGTGGTTTCATTATTATTTTTTTAAAAATACACTTCCTCTATTCCCTATTCTTATTCTCTAGTTGTCCTTCCAGATTTACTAGTCTATTAAATGGGCATTTCATTCCACTATGCCAAATTCCATATTATAAGAGATTTAAAAATGTTATGCTATGTTTGTTAAAATAAATGTTTTTTGCACAAAAAACAAGACTTTATTGGCCTCGACTTCTTGAGGGGGATGAATTGGGAGGAGTGGGTGGCACCAATATCAGTTCGGCCATGCTTCACGGGCTTGTAAGTGATAGAGAACTTGCCCAGGAGGTGACCAATCATCTCTGGTTTGATCTCCACCTGGTTTAAGGTCTTGACGTTGTACACACCCACTATGCTGCCGACCATCTCAGGCAGAATGATCATGTTCCTCAGTTGGGTTTTCACTATCTTGGACATCTCCATGGGGGTGCCTCCTTCTTGGCCTTTCTCAAGGGCTTGAGTAGTGAGTCCTGCTTCGGATACAGGCCACAGTTCAGGTGCCACCTCTGGTGGGAGCTGTACAACTGCGTCAGCTGCTCATCGGACATATCCAGCAGTTGTCAAGGTCCACACCATGGTAGGTGAACTTGCTCAAGATCCACTTCTTCTTCTGCTCCATTTCTGCCATCTTGGCGGCTGCTCAGAAAAGTGAAAATGGATTATTTTAACAAAGTCTAGCATCAACAAAATATAGTCTATTGTCATGAACTATATTTTTTCTAGACCTTTGTTGATCAGTATTACTAAACATTTAGGAGCTAAATTTTTTAAAGAACAAAATTATAATTTCAAGATTATAACTGTGGTATGATAACATGAGATATTATTTATGCTAATACATATTTTATGATAAATATATCTATTTACCTATTTATTCGTCTAGCTATGGATAATACATCATCTATAAAAGTAAATTTACCATAAACCTATCAAAATTTATCCTGAAGTAGTATTTTTTACAAGATTAATTAATTTTATGGTCAATATTATGATAATAATATTATGATATTATTATTTGAAAAATTTATGCATTAATATAATCTACCTTTTTCATTAATTAATTTATTTATTCATTTTACATCCCACTTGTAGCCCCACCTTCTCCTCTCAGTTTCCCACTCACACAGCCCCTGCCCCCATCTTTAATACCCTCTCCTCTGAGAAGGAGGTGGCTATCCAATGGGTACCAACCCAGCCTGGCACATCAAGTCATTGCAGCACTGGGTACATCCTCTTCAACTAAGGCCATACAAGGCAGCCCAGTTATGGGAACAGAATCCACAAGCAGGGAGCAGAGTCAGGGACTGCCCCTGCTCCATTTGTTGGGATACCTGCCTGAGGACAAAGTTGCACATCTGCTACATATATGTGGGGTTGGAGGGTAGGTGCAGACCAAATATGCTCTTTGGTTGGTAGTTCAATCTCTAGAAGACCATAAGGAAACAAGTTAGTTGACTATGCTTGTCTTCCTGTGGAGTTTCTATCCTCTCTGGATCCCTCAGTCTTCCCTCCAACTCTTCCACAAGACTCCCGGAGCTATGTCTAATGTTTGGCTGTGGGTCTCTGCATCTATTTTGGTCATCTGCTGGGTGGAGCTTCTCAGAGGACAGTTATGCTAGATTCCTGCATGCAAGCATAGCAGAATGTCATTAATGGTGTTGGGCACTGGTTCTTGCCCATGGGTCTTGAGTTGGGTGGTGATTGGTTGGACATTTCCTCAGTTTCTGTTCAATCTTTGTCCCAGTACTTCTTGTAAAATTTGAGTCAAAAGATTTGTGGGTGGGTTGGTATCATTATACCTCCACTGGAAGTCCCACCTGGCCATAGGAGGTAGCCACTTCAGGCTCCAAATTCTCCACTGCTAGGAGTCTCAGTTAGAATCACCCTCTTAGACTCCCTGGAGCCTCCCCCATGCCAGGACCTTATGAAACTGAAAACATTTTGTAAGCCAAAGGACACTGTTAATAGGACAAAATGACAACCTACAGAATCTTCACCAATGCTATATCTGACAGAGAGCTAATATCCAAAATATATAAAGAACTTATACACCAACAAACTAAATAACCCAATTAAAAAATGGGTACATATCTAAACAGAGAATTCTCAACAGAGGAATTTCTAATGACTGAGAATCACTTAAAGAAATGTTCAACAGGAATACAGAAGCAAGTATACAATGGTCACTTTTACTATTTCTACTGGGGCTAAGTTTCCACAGCACATTTCTTTCATTCCACTTTTTGTGCATATTCTGATATCTGCTGCAGAGGGAAATTTTAATATCTAAGGGCTTGAGATTTCACCACTGATGATGGGAAGGTTGGTACTGAATGTACTGCTACAGCTTCCAGTAGATTTCCCTAAACTTGTTTGAGATATTCTTCAGATTCTTTTTTCCAGTGTCTTTAACTGTCCCCTCTCTGTGATAAACAGTCTATCCCATACCTGAGGGTAGAGGGCTCATGAGAAATTGGCTTTCATTGCTATGATTTTCTTTTCTTGTGTGTGTTTTTACTGTTAATTTAATTTAATATATATTTTTTTACCTATCCACTTAACATCCTGCTCACTGCCCCCTCTTGGTCAGCCCCCACAATCCTTCCCTCAATGCTTTCTCTGAGCAGGTGGTGTACCCCCTTGGGTATCTCCCAACCCTGGCACTTCAAGTCTTTGTGTGGCTAGGTGTTTCTTCTCCCACTTAGGCCAGACAAAGAAGCTAAGCCAGAAGAACATATCCCATGTACAGGCATCAGCTTTTGGGATAGCCCTCATTCCATTTATTCGTAATCCACATGAAGACCAAGCTGCGCACTTGGTACATATGTTAAGGGAGTCCTAGGTCCAGCCCATTTAGGGCTTTTGTATCTTTTCTCTGTTTTCCTTCTCTGTCAGCCAGGCAAGGATGGAAAGCTGATGCATGACTGTGAAGGCAAAATCATCACTGTGTTATCCTGTACCCAGCTCGTGATACAGTAATCATGGAATTACAATTTGCTGGATATCTAGAGTAAGAAAATGAACAAATCAATTTCACATTTTCACCAATGAAATGCTGTATGCTTTCCATTGATCTTATTTAAGTGTATTATGCACTAAGCACTCTAACATACTTCTAAATGTTAGTTATGTCATATAATAATATGTATGTACATATCCACGTGTGTGTGCTCCACATTTTCATGCAAATTATTTATTTAATATGTTTTAGCATATTTTATTACTTGAAGTAATCATTTATAACCAGAAGTCTAATATAGTTATATTTAGAGGACATTAAAAAATGGTTATTTAATTATTAAATGAATTTAACTATTTTCCCCCTAGGGGTTCAACTCATTCATTTATTTTTAATTCAACAATGTTAATAAATGCTTATTATGTTAAAAAATGAAATGTTCAATGTCCTTATTCATCAGGGAAATGCAAATCAAAACGACTTTCAGATTCTGACTTACACCCCATAAAAATGGATAAAATAAAAAATGTAAGTGCTGCACATGCTGGCAAGGATTTGGAACAAGGGGAACACTCCTCCATTTCTGCTGAGAGTGCAAACTGGTGGTGAGAGTGTAAACTTGTGCACTCATGGAAATCAATCTGGTGTTTTCTCAGAAAATTGGGACTAGATCTACCTTAGGACTCAGTTATACCACTTCTGGCGATATACACAAAAGATGTCTATCACACCACAAGGTACTTGCTCCGCTATGTTCAAAGCAGCTTTATTCATTGTAGACATAAACTGGAAACAACTCAGATGTCCATAAACCAAAGAATGGATAAAGAAACCATGGTTCATTTACATAATGAAATAATACTCAGCGATTCAAAACAAGAACATCGTGAAATTTGCAGGCAAATGAATGGAACTAGAAAATATTCTGAATGAGGTAACCAAGACCCAAAAGGTCATGCATGGTATGTGATTAATTATACGTGAATATTATCAAAAAAGTACAGGATACCCATGCTACAGTCCATAGACCCAAAGAGGCTAAATAACAAGGAGGGCCCAAGGGAAGAGGATTGCATCTCACCCAGAAGGGGAAATAAAATAGTCATTAGAGCTAAATGGAGGGAAGGTACTGCGTGAGAGCGAGGGGAATGGTGGGGTAGATCGGTTTTGGGGAAAGCAAGGGAGATAGGGCTGGGAGAGTGAATGGAAATTGACTGCCCCAGGGTGGGCCTGGGGGTTAACCTCTAGGGCACACAACTTACCTTGATTACACATCCTACTTTCATGCTAGGGAACATCTGGGAAGAAGAGGCAGAAAGAGTGTCACTGGAAGATAGGAAAGGGGGCTCTGGATAAGACTTGGTTATTTCATACGTAAACTGACAGCAGCTATGGATATTGCACAAGATCTGTACAGAATTGAATTTTTTGTTTAATTCTTCTAATTTTACCTCTAGCACCATAGGCTAAAAACATGGTCATAAAAGCCATTGTATTTCCCTAATTCCAGTTTCATCATTTCATGAAATGGAGCTATGTGGGCAGAGGAGGTAGTTTGATGCTACAGTTCTAGCATATATATGCAGCTCAGAATTCAGTCTTTATCACTATCAACCAATCAATGATTGCAGGTAGACTTTTAGGTGTTCGTATCTTTCTCTAGACTGAGAATTTGGACTTGATTCCTTGGCTCTCTTCTGTTCTAAAGAAATATGGCCATTCATTTGTTTGAAGAACCTTTGGTGCATAACTAATGTTTCTAAACCCTTGATACTCCCTTTGTATTTCCCAGTTTCCCAAGGGAGCCTTTGTGTTAAGGTACAGATGCTTCAAGCTGTAGCAGAATTATATGCAACAACATTATTGTAGCACACTGAAGTATCACCATTTATTAATATGGAATTACTTAAACATTGTAGATTTCAGCTTTTCAGATGATTTAGGATGTGTCTGAGAGAGGCAGAACTAAGTAATACTTGCTTTGTATTTTTTCCCTTGCTTTGTGTTTTTTTCCTTTAAATACCCCTGACTTCAGCTGCTCGGGGTCGGACTCCTCTGCCCCTGCATGGGTTATGAGCTCGACCCCTGTGCACTGGCCCCCAATAAAACTCATGTGATTGCAGCAAAAAAAAAAAAAAAAAAAAAAAAAACTTTCTCCAGAACAACTGCTGACAATCAACACTGTCTTCAATAATATGGGTAAAATCTTCCTCCAAGAACATTGCCTTACCTAGTTCTCATTTAGTTACAGATAAGAACATCCTGGATGATGAGTCTAGGAATGGTTTATAAGAAAATGATGATGGATGTGCAGCACATAGTAAAACTTTGTGTGTTGCAAGTGGATTTCTATAGTTTGGAGAGCATTGGCTGGAATAAACAAGAATTAACAGAGAACAAAAATTCCATGCTAGAATAAAGTCTGAAACATAGACTTCTGGAAGGCAGAGTGCTGTCCGTGTGGCTATGCAACATGATTTCAGAGAATAATGACTCTGTTCTCTACTATTCGTAAGATATAAACTCCTGTCTTCTAAAGGAATTAACTCCTTGTCTTTAAATTGTCATCAGATAATGAAGGTGCATTTCACTTTCACCAGGAAGCTCTCACCAGCATGTTCAGCCCAAACAACTGTTTCTGATACTATACCTTATCTGGCTAGTCTAAACTACCTGGCTCATTTTCTTCTCTTTAACTTTTTGGCTCAAGTGTTAAAGATGATTCAAATACCATATTCTGCATAATATTTTCCTCATTTCTGGAGAAAATGACTTTTATTTTGTAAATTGATGACCATTGTGATTCTTTTTAAATATTTATCATTAGTTTTCCTGTGATATAAGATATTTGTATTTGTTTTATTTATCTAGGAGGATAAAATTAAGTATGTATCTTAGATTTTTCATAAATCTTAACCACAGATTGTTTGAAATATTATAACCTAAGATCAGATAGATCAAATACAGAGCAAGCACAATTAAATCTCAGTTTTATGTTACTTTGATATATCTATACATACCCATTACATCCAGTTTTGGCTTATTGCCACTAAGGAAGTAATACCAACATTGGTTTTAGAGAATACCAATGAAAATAAATTGTACAACCTTTTATGGAGAATGTAATTGATATATTTATTATTTTCATGATTATTGTAAAAACGTTCAATAGGTGAAAGAGCTCAGTTCTTTCAAACATAATAGAGTTTATTAAACTATTAATTATGCAAACTCATAGTATCAATAAAATATGAATATAGCCTTCATTCTATAGATGAAAAACTGATGTACATAGAGATCAAAAGATTTAAGTGACAGAGCTGGTACAAAACCATGATGATTGAATTTATATCTACAATTCTTTTATACGTATGGCTTCATGGAAATACTTCAATCTACAACTGCAACCTAAAAATTTAAAAAAAAATCACCTTCAGTTTATTATCACACATTGGTGGTGTGATTATGGGCAATCATAAATACAGGTAGGCAACTTAAAAACCCAAGATAGTATAAGTAATTGCTGCATACTAAACATTGTTTATATGATGGAAGACTAGATTGGATGTGGTACAACCTTTAAAATGTTATAGGTTCCCCATTTAGAGCTGAGCAATCAAGTGTCTTATTGTCTAAACGCCCACTCTCCTCAAGCCTCAGGAATTGTCTCAGAACAAAAGAGAGAGATTCTAAGACTCAGAGGTGGACTATGTCTATAGGGAAACACTATTGTTGGCTATGACGGGACTGATGCATACATGGATTCACAGTGACTGTGGCTGTACATACAAGACCTGCACAACATTATGCCAGAGAGGATCCAGCATTGATGGTGAAAGTGGTCATGAAGTCTCAATCCCAAATCAAGAGCTATTAGCAATTAATGGCTGCTGGGGGCAAGGAGGGTAAATTTTCACTAGGAATGCAGCACCCTAGAAGCTAGCCATGCTCCAGAACATCACTGGATACAGTGGTCATACATCACTGCAATATAGCATCACTAAGTGGACTCACTGATTAAAAAATTTAATGCTAAAAGGTAAACTGGGTTTTAGAGATATCAAGAAGCTTGATTGAGATTGCATAGCTCAAAGTCACAGAATCTGGATGCTGGTTGTTTATAATCTAAGTGGTTGTGACAAGTATAGTCCTTGGATCAGTTTATATTTGATTAATTTTGACAAGTTTGTTGACCTACTAGTGCTTCAATTTTATTATCTATAAAATGAGAAAATTTCTACTCTCATAGTTGCTATTGAAACTTGATGAAAGTTTGATTCTAAACATTCTAGAAAATTCTTCCAAGTTTGAGATATGTTCAGTAAGGAGATGGTAACTTGGGTGACATTTTACACTCTCTATATCCTAAGACTGTCCTTATGTTACTTTTTTTTTTTTTTACCTCTAGAAAATCGAATTTTAATTATTGAGGTTTCTTTCCAATTTGTTTTTTGAAAGCAGCTTTCACATCCTTGTTCCGCAAACTGTAGATCAAGGGGTTCAGCATAGGGATGATAATTGTGTAGAACACAGAGGCCCATTTGTCTTGGTCCAGGGAGTAGCTGGATGTTGGCCTCAGGTACATGAACATGACTGTACCATAAAAAAGGGTGACACCAGTAAGATGAGACCCACAGGTGGAAAAAGCCTTTAGGCGACCTTCAGCTGATCGAATTCTGATGATGGCAATAAGAATGAAAGCGTAGGAGATGAAGATGATAAGGATGGTGCTGAACTCAATGAAGCCACACAGACTAAACAACAATATCTCACTAATGTAAGTATCTGAGCAAGAGAGAGCCAAGAGTGGTGGAATTTCACAGAAGAAATGGTTAATGATATTGGAACCACAGTAACTGAGACTGAAAGTGAGAGAAGTGTGGGCCACTAAACTCACTAGGCCAGCCAAGTAAGAGCCCAGCATTAGGACCAAGCAGACTTTCTTGGACATGAGGGTGCTATAGTGGAGAGGTCTGCAGATGGCCACAAAACGGTCATAGGCCATGGCAGCCAGGACATAGCACTCAGCATCCACAAAACCTACAAAGAAAGCAAACTGGGTGGCACAGCTGGAAAAAGAGATAACTTTGCGCTTTGTTAGGAAATCAGCCAGCATCCTGGGAGCAATGGCTGATGAGTAGCCCAGGTCAACAAAGGAGAGGTTGCAGAGGAAAAAGTACATGGGCGTGTGAAGCTGACTGTCTGTTACGATCAGGAAGATCATGCCAACATTCCCTATCACATTGACCAGGTAGACAATGAGGAAGACCACAAAAAAGATGATCTGCAGCTGAGGGTCTTGAGTGATGCCCATAAAGATAAATTCAGTCACGACTGAGTGGTTTTCTTTATCCATTGTTCTAAGCTGTGTGTGTGTGTGTGTGTGTGTGTGTGTGTGTGTGTGTGTGTGTGTGTGTGTGTGTGTGTGCGTGTTTAGTTAATGAATTTAGTAAATTTCCAGTCACTGGAATTACCAAAAATAATCTTAAGCAATTATTTGCTTAGGATATTATAGACTATTTTTATAATAAAAGAAGGCTTTCTTTTGAAGATACTAAACCCTTTATTCACTCATTCAATTCAGTGACTATTATTGTGGCTCAGGGGACTTTTGCCAAGGTTTTGCATCCTTTCCAAGTGCACACATACATGGAAGATGTTGAGCTTCGTGAGAGAGCAAGTTCTGCCGCTTAAGTCCCTTAGTAAGCTGAGGTCATTTACACACAACACCAGATTTTTGACCTAGTATTTGTTATTATCCACTGTATTCATTAGCATTAAAGATCAGGTGTGATGTTCTTCTGTCTTTCTGAAAAAAAACACAGTAATACACATTTGTGATGTGTCATTTCCCTCCTTCATTAGATAGCTGTCTGTTCACTTGTAGAATTAAGGGCAGTGGGCAAGCCAAATCAGATCAACTCAAAAAAGACAGAGTAGAAAGTAATTTAGAAATGGGTATAATGGCTTTGTAAACCTGAAGAGAGAAATACACTGCTCTCTCAGTGGTTTGCTGCTTAACAAAGAAGAGGAAGCAGAGGGAGAGATGTATTTATGATGCTGTGGACATTCATTGTAGATGAATTTTAAGATTAGAAACAGTTATAAGTTGTATCCTTAGCTCTGATTTTTTAAAAAAGAAGATCAATTACAACAAAGAGGAGTATCCAAGATATACATTATTCTAGGAGTTCATTGATTTCCAGATATCTGTCAACTCATTCTTTGTCCGTTGTGTGTTTTGGTACCTCCATTAGATCAATCGAGAAACAGAATAGAAAGATCAGCTTATAAGAAATTATTTGGAGAGTGCCATTTTGTCAAAAGCTTATATTTTTAACTTATAAAGAAGCCTAAGAACTCAGTAAGGAGAACTCAGAGTTTTCTATGGATGTGATGCCTGAATAAAAATATAAAGACAGTTGTGAAAGTTGTCTATTATATTATTTGTGATTCTCATTTTTAGAAAATAAAATTTAGTTTTTTAAAAATCATTGTTCTAGTTGAGGGTCAGGAAAGATGGTTCATCTGTTAAGAGCACATGCTGATATCACAGAGGAGTGGACTTGGTTACTTACACTGATATCAGGCAGTGCACTAATACCTGCAACTCTCGCTCCTGTAGGTTTCATTCCCTCTTTTGACCTCTGTATAAACCTGCACATACATGGGTATGTGCATGTACATGCTCATCCATATATATACTCTCTCACACACAGATACTTCTATAATTGAAAATATATTTAAAATTTGACATAAGATTTAAAAACATGAGTAGAAAACTGTATCATTGTTGATTACACAGAACTTTGTGTTTGGTTTTAAATAAATTTAATACTTAAAAAATGTTCAAATAATCATGTAGGGAAATATAAATTAAACAAAAGAAAAAAATTATATATATAATTGAATTTTGGATACAAGTTTTGACAAGGCAACAGAGGAATTAAAGTATTTATCATTGTTAGTAGAAATTTAAAGTGTACAAGTACTTACTCTCTTATAAAAATAAACCTACATAGTGATTTTATAAATAATCCATCAAAAATGTACACAAATGAAGTGCCCATGCATAGGAGACTTGTCTAATCGACTATACAGTGGGCACATGATGCAACACTACTCAATTAAAAAGAAAGGCAAAACTATTGATATAGTTGATATATTTATGATAAAGGCTGAGTACAAAAGTAATTATACCAGAGAAAAAAGACATGAACACCTTGAATTATCCCATTTCCAAAAATGTAGAAAATGAAAGATTAATTCCATCAGTAGTGATTGAATACAGACATATAACTCACATGCACACACACACACACACACACATGCACACACACACACACACACATAAGAGGTAGCAGTGCAAAGAACTTACCACAGTTTGTGTCAATGAGTTCATGCTTGTGTGTACATACTGAAATATACCAAATTGAATGTACTTCATGTATAGTTGATGTCAATTATACTTATATATATCTGTCTAAAAAAACAAGAAGAGAACAAAATCAAATTAGGTAACACTTTGTCTCATTTCTGCATTTGAAAACTATGTTTCACAAGTCAGTCTTCTTAGGGATTCTTCTGAGGGGATTTGCATTAGTTGAACAATCATATGGTTGTGGGTTGGATGATTTTCTAGATTGTATTCATTTCTTACCCTTGAATCCCCATTTAGAAATTTGAAAACAATCCATTAGTAGCAATAATAATAATAATAATAATAATAATAATAATAATAATAATACTTTAGACTGGGCTCCATGGATATAGTGGTTTCCATACAATAGATTTGAAGATTTGAGTTTGGACCCTCAGATTCATGTAAGGCCTGTGACAATCACACATATATGCAATCTCAGTGTTTCTAAGACAGCTGGGAGGTAGAAGGATGAATCCATGGCAGCTCATGGGTCAGTTGATCTGGTGTAGGAAGGACTGAAGGACCAATACCTGAGGCTGTTCTTTCACATTTACATCCACATTCATACATGAACTATGGCAAGTATGTGTCCACTCTCATACATATTCATGCATACATAGTAGCTTAACTCTTTCTAGGATGGCCTATCTCCTCAGCAACAGGGGAAATAATCTCATTGAAAGATAAAAGTCAGTCATATACTTTTGTAGATAAAGACCCAGACTCAGACATTATTTCTGATTCACAGGCATGACACTGAACAGTAACATGTACAGGAGTAAGAGATACCTTGCAACGAGTTAAGTCTCAGACCCACACCTGGCTATGTCATGCAATTGAACAATGTGATTTGCAGTAAATCCCTCCCTCCTTACAGACTCAATATTTTATTCAAAGAGAGCAAAATATGAGGAGATGCTTCACTCACCACAAAGCACTCTTCTTTTTCTCATGTGTTGTGGACAGAAGTGTAGGCATTACCATTTACTGCTAGTAGTTACCAGAACAGCATTTGTCTTCATGAATTTTCACTTGTTAATGGTATGAAAAATATCTATTTTAAAAATATTGTGCAAAATTCAGTTAGACTATATCTATGGTGCTGGGTGCAATGATTCTTATGTGTTCAGAATTAAATGCACTTGACTATTGTGTACTAGAATTAATTCTCAATTTAATATAAGTTCATGTTTCATAATTGTCAAAAGATATTCAATGTTTATGTAATAGTGGTGACACATCACATGCTGTCTTTACTGCTAAGAAAAGAGTATTTTAATTCCAAGGCGAATCAGTTAAATTTTAAAATGAGTAGAAAGTAGGCTGTAACATTCAGACTCAGCTTTACTAAGGCAAAATAAATGAGCATATATATGTATATACACATATATTCATTTATTTTCATATATATGTTCATGTATATATATTCACACACACACACACACACACACACATATATATATACACATATACAAGCATGCATACACACACATGCACACACAAACATACAGTATTTTCTTTTAGTATCAAGCAATGGATGTTCAATTCCAATAAGAAATAGTAGACTAATGGAAAATAAAATATTGATCACATTTTAGTCACAAACAGAACTATTTAAGCAAAGTTTAGAAAGAGCATTATACCATTGAAATAAGTTCTAGGCAAATAGATTTTAGATTTATATGCTTCAGCTGCAAACGTAGTTTCTGGGAAAAGGACATGCATTCGCATTTGCAGTAATTGCTTCCATTCTCTGAACTGTTCTTTTTAGTGTGGATTTCCGATCTGTGAATTGGAGGTGGTGGAGAAGACCTTTAGTTCTACCATTTCCTAGATTCTAATTTCTAACAACAGCTAGCAGTTAAAACCAGGCCTGTGTGTTGTCGTTGCTGTTGGAATGTGGTATAAGGAACTGGTGACCATAGGAGTTGGTGCTCAGAGCAGCACTGGTCAATGTGAGGCTGCTCTGAGCAGATTATAATTCTTCCCAGTCCTGACCCAAGAGAAGGCTAACCTGTTCTCTGTATGTTAGTAGCAGGCTGAGGCTTTCTTCTTCTTAGATGGACAGTCTTGGTGAGTGAATGCTCTGTGAAAGGCTGTGACTTCTCCCGGTGTTTGGCTCAGAACCACTTGCTCATCCTGCTGTTGCGCCTGTGTGCGGGGGGTATTTAATTCTCAGAGTCATGCATTGTTTTCCAGAAGAAACACTATGAAATGATTTCCTACATTCACCAGAGACTCGGAGATACGAATAAGTGCTATCCCCTAAGGAATTTTTCTTTCTTTTTCCTTTGAGATTAACGATAAAATCACACACAGGTTTATTTGATGATACATATGGTGCTGTAATGATCATCTGTCGTAAACACTGAATGTTAGTTCATTTAATTTAATTTAATTTAATTTTTTGGTACAACGTCTCACTCTGCAGCCCTGCCTGAAATGGAGTTCCCTATGTAAACCAGGCTAGCCTTGGATTCACAGAGACCAGCCTGCCTCTCACTCTCCAGTATTGGAATTAAAGATGTGCGTCACCATGCTCTGTAGATTCAAGCTTTTTGTCGAGGCTAAAGACCCCTGAGTGGTTATGATTTAGGGGATGAATGAAAAGGCTGTCTGGTTATTCTTGAAAATCCTTTGAAAATGCCATTTCTTACAGAATGACATTAATGTATTAAAGAAAAGGTGCCATATGTAATTAGGAAAGGAAAAGAAAACAAACTCTCAGAGGTATATGAGTCCATTAGTTACAATTTTTTGTGAAATATGACTGAAATGTCTAAACTCATCCAAATTTACACACTGAATATGAGTAGTTCCTATATCATCTATGAGTCATACAGGAACTTCAAACAATAAATCAAGTCAGAATTTCCCTTTGTAGCCCAGGCTGTGGTCACCCACTGGAGTGATCAGGTCAGAATTCAGGTTACAATACGGCTTCAGGGTCTTACAAGAAAATCTCTTATCGCTCTGCATTTTAATAGTTACGTTTATAAATATTTTTGATATGTGTATAAAATGAGTGTAAGGATGGGGGAATGTTTTTTGTTTTAATTTTGGAGAGTGTATTTACATCTTTTCATCCCTTAATTTCCACCCTCCAATACTTGTTTTGTCCACTGACTCTATCACAAATTTATGCCTCTTCTATAACTGTGCATGTATAATTTTATTTAGTGATTATTTCTGTGTACTAGATGCAATCCATAGGCATTATTTTTATCTCCAAAGTCATTAGAAATGATATAGCTAAGAAAGACCTAGGAAACATTCAAAGGTACACAGTCGTAGAAACACAGAACTGAGGTGTCGTCTTCCCAAACAACTCTTAGTGTTTCAATTGCCCAGTGCCTCCTTCATTCCACTCCTATGTATCTTCCAGTGACCTAACTTCTTGAGTATACATAGTGTTCTTGTAGGAAGGGACACTATAGATATATATATATAACGTGTTGTATCCTGGACTCACATTTTCCAAGCAGACACATCTCCAGCTGTTGGAGACCACAGAAGAATAATGTAAAATAGTGCTTAAAATTATAGTACTCAAAAATTATTCTCCAATAGGCTTTGGAGTCTCAAGGGAGAAGCAAAGAAATACAAAGGAGACTTAATGTTTTCTTAACTTCAGAAAGGAAATACATAGATTATATGGATGCCACATGAGAGAATCAATTCCCAGAGAACATGGAATGAGAACCACATCCTACTTAAAATGAATGTGAATACTTCGCAGTGTGTTCTGAAGTTTCAGGCAACTGTGGCCCACACATAGCTGGACCATGGTGATTGATGATCTGTTTTAAAAGGAGCTTCACTGCAATATAATAAGTTGGAGTGTTCACCTTTAAGGAAACATGAAAAAAAAAGTTTAAATTTTTTTTGTTTGTTGAGTCAAGAAGTTCAAAACTCCTTCAAGAAGGTCAGGACGTGTGCTCCTACTGAAACTGTGTCTGCTTGTGAATTTAGGTATAGACAGGAAGCAGCAGGATCAAAAGAGGTCAAGCCATTAGATAAGGTAAGGGGAATGCTTTAAATATTCAGATCTGAAGTAAAGGCCATCTTCCTATTAATTTTCCAAGTTACTAACTGATTCAAAATTCCAAAGTACGGAAAGACGAAGAACACATGTTAAATTAACTCTACACCCATTTTTATTGCTCAGATAATTGTAGTTGTGAGAATAAACATAAATAGCAAGAAATAATGGTTCTGTGTTCTTTTTAAAAATTCATTGGTTTTCCACCTATTATCCTTTGTAGGAATTCAGTGTTTTCTTTATTTTATCTTAAGATTGTGATAAAATTACAGCATTTCCCTTTTCCTTCTTTACTCAAAGCCCTTCTATATACTCCTCCTTGACATTTTAAATTCAAGAAGAATGTTAGCATACCTTACAGATTTTGCATATACACATAGACATGGAAAGTCCTGTTCAATATTATCAGGACTTTTGGTTTGACTACAAACTCACTGCAAGGCAGAAAACATATTGCAAAGAAACAGGACATATCTTTGTTAGAATAGAGGAGGAATATGAGGCTTGGTGGCTCATCCCTGTAATCCCAGCCATGCAGCAGCTAGGAGTGTCTCAAGTCCCAGTTTAATCTTTGGAAGGACTTACATAAGAAGAAAAACAAGACATAGTTAATCTGCTTTATAATAGTTCTTTTGTGATCTTGATCTTATGACTTTGAGTAAAACCTTTGAACTTCATTGACTGCTTACTTTTTTTTTTAATCATGAGTGTTTACACATTCTACAGTCTGGTTCTGTAATCATTAGAGTATATTACAAAACTTTCCTGTTGGTTAGGTGATTTAAACCCCATGTCTGCATGAGGATAGCCTCAATTTCTTTTACTGGCCATAAAATGTAAAGTATCTCAGGTCCTCCTTGTAACTCATGACTCACTTTGTTAACTTTTAGTATTTTAAGCTACTTTATATATACTGAGAAAGAGAAGTCAGCAAGTTAAGTAACATGTGCCATGTTTCTTCAAGTTATATATACGGGACATAATTATTGATAATTTGTTAGTCATTAATAATAAAGACAGTTATGTCAGAGCAAATAGTTAAAGACAAATACATTTAAAGTTAATATATATTAAATCTATTTAAGGTTGTTAGGAGCCAGGGATCAGAATACCAATATAAAATTTTTGACTCTGTGTCAGTTCCCAGATACTTTTGACTCTGATCTTAATATTTCACTATTCTGTAAGAATTTGTGTGTATTAAAAATCTATGTATGTATTTGTGTTTTCACCATTACATTTGTTAGTGTTTATATCACCTATACTCTACATTCATATAAAGTCATTCAGTGTTCTAACAATTTTTTTGCTGCAGGACAGATGGTCAGACCCGTAGAAGAAATCCAAGATAAAAATGACACAGAAGTGACAGAATTTATCCTTTTGGGTCTCTCAGACAATCCAGACCTACAGGGTGTCCTCTTCTCATTGTTTCTGATAATCTACATTGTGACACTGGTGGGTAATTTGGGCATGATTGTACTGATTAAGATTGACAGCAGTCTGCACACACCTATGTACTTCTTTCTCAGCAGCCTTTCTTTTGTTGATACCTCTTACTCTTCTTCTGTCACCCCTAAGATGCTGCTGAACCTCGTGGCTGAGGATAAGAGCATTTCTTTCAATGGGTGTGCTGCCCAGTTCTTCTTCTTTGGCTCCTTCTTGGGAACTGAATGCTTCCTGTTAGCCATGATGGCCTATGACCGCTATGCAGCCATCTGGAGTCCCCTGCTATATCCAGTTCTCATGTCTGGGAGAATTTGTTTCATGTTGGTGTCTACTTCATTCCTAGCAGGCTTTGGCAATGCAGCCATCCACACAGGGATGACTTTCAGACTGTCCTTTTGTGGCTCTAATAAGATCAATCATTTCTATTGTGACACACCACCCCTGCTCAAACTCTCTTGCTCTGACACTCACATTAACGGAATTGTGATTATGGCCTTCTCCAGTTTCAATGTCATCAGCTGTGTTCTGATTGTTCTCATTTCCTATCTGTGCATCCTCATTGCCATACTGAAGATGCCTTCTGCAGAGGGAAGACACAAAGCCTTCTCCACCTGTGCCTCCCACCTCATGGCTGTCACCATATTCTTTGGAACAATTCTTTTCATGTATTTACGTCCTACCTCTAGCTATTCTATGGAGCAGGACAAAGTTGTCTCTGTGTTTTATACAGTAGTGATTCCGATGCTTAATCCTCTCATCTATAGTTTAAAAAATAAAGATGTTAAGAAAGCAGTGAAGAAAATCTTACAGAATTGTGTGCTTTGAGGTCAGGGTATATGTTTCCACCCTACGTTGATTGTATTGTATTTTTAAATTTTTTATAACGTACTTGCTCACAACCCTCTCTGGGGTAGCATTGATGATTTGAGATAACATTCATCTTAATTTTCTAGTGTCATATATATGTCTACATGGGCACATATGATGCATCAAAACAATTCTTGAAGGAGGTGTGGGTATCAAAATACTGGAAATTATTTATCATGGGTTCTCATTTCAGTGTATATAATTAGGTAACTGCAATTACTTACTGTGCTTCAATATGTATGTATATATACACACACTTGTGTTTATATTATATGTGTATTTGAAGTCTCTTACTTGCATGTATTAATTTTGTTTTTTTATACTGTCTTAGAGACAAAGACCTGTTGTTTTTAGAATGGTTATTAGGAGGTATTATGAAGAGGAAAGTAGAATTAGGCAGATAAGATGGAAAATGATGAATGCATAAAGAACTAGGCTCTCGTAGTTCTTTCTTGTCTTAAACTGCACTTCCACAGTGGTGTGTTTGTCTATAGTTTGGCAGTACGAATATTCATCATTTGTAGTTAGACAATCCTTTCAGCAGGGCACCGTTCCAATCATGGAAGTTAGCCAAGGACTGTCATTTGCTCAAATGCCTAGAACTTAGGGAAACATCCATGACTTTGAGTGATCTGCACAGCACTGAATGACTACAGATGGCAACATGCTCCATGCATTCTACAGTCAACTATCCTAAATGAGGCACAACAAGGAATCTTGGCAGGTATTATATTAATTAAGGGCTACAGCAAGAATAAGCAATTATTTGTTCATTTTGTCAATTCATTTATTAATGTTTCTCAAGACAGAATAACAATATTTTAACTGTTATTATACTGCCTAAAACATTCAGGTAGTTTTCAATAAATACTTGTCAAGTTAAATTGTCTGTCATATTAGTGTGTGTGTGTGTGTGTGTGTGTGTGTGTGTGCGCGCGCGCGTGCATGTGCGTGTGTGTGTATGTGTGTTGTATGGTGAGAGCTAAATTTGTTTGGACAAATCAGGAAGAAATAGCTATGTACTGGAAGATGAGAAAACTGCAAATACCTTCTTTCTTGTCTAACATAATGTTCAGTGTTTTTTAAAACTGCATCTTTTAAAGTTATCTTTAAGGGCCAGTTTGCTTATTACCCATTTTATAGACAAGCCCACTTTGCAAAATTGTCTTGAACTCAAGGTTTGCTGATTTCATTAACTTAATAGGTCAGATTAATTCTTGCATAGATCCAAAAGGTATACACTTCATAGGACATTCATCTATGAATAGAACCCAGGTCCTTTTGTTAAATTTATAAGACAGCCATTCTTTCATTTATCTCATCTTCTCAAGGAAGAAGGCTAGTTTACAGTCTGTGAGTTGTATCCTGATTATTCAGAGCTTTTGGTCTAATATACACTTATCAATGAGTACATATCATGTATGTCCTTTTGGGTCTGGATTACCTCACTCAGGATGATATTTTCTAGTTTCATCTATTTACACTAAAAATTTTTGACCTTGTCATTTTTAATAGCTAAGTAGTATTCCACTGTGTAAATGTTCTACATTTTCTGTATCGATTCTTCTGTGGAGGGACATCTAGGTTGTTTCTAGCTTCTGGCTATTATAAATAAGGCTGCTAAGCAAATGGAAGGCCAAAGTGTGGATGCTTCAATCCCAGTTAGAAGGGGAAGCAAAATAATCACTGGGAGAGAGGGAGGGAAGGACCAGGATGGGAGATGAGAGAGAGAAGGAAAAAAGGCGGGGCAGGATCAAGTATGGGAAGAGACAGAAGTGTAGAGGCTCAGGAGAATGAATAAAATATGTACCAATGGGGCATGGGGAATGGTGGGGGGGGGCAGTAGAAATTCCCAGACAGCAGGAAATGGAGATGTTTCCAGGACCCAATGAAGATGACATTAGCTGAAATACCCAACAGCATTGAGATAGAACCTGAAAAGACCACCTCCAATAGATAGACATGCTCCCCCCCCCCAGGTAAGGGATGGGGTCATCCACCCATCTCAAAATCTTTAATACAGAATTGTTCCTATCTAAAGGAAATGCAGGGACAAAAAATGGAGCAGAGACCGAAGGAAAGGCCATCCAGAGACTGTCCAACCTTGGGACCCATCTCATCTGCAGACACCAAACCCCAACACTACTACTAATACCAAGAAGTGTTTGCAGACAGTAGCCTTGTATAACTATCCTCTGAGAGACTCTGCCAGCACCTGACTGATACAGATGCAGATCCTCACCGCCAACCACTGGGCTGAACCAAGGACCCCAATGGAGGATTTCGGGGAAGGACTAAAGGAGCTGAAGGGGATTGCAACACCATAAGAAAAACAATATCAATTAACAGGACACCTCAGAGCTCTCAGGGACTAAACCACCAACCAAGGAGTATACACGGGTGGTTTCATGGCTCCAGACACATATGTAGCAGAGGATTGCCTTACCTGGCATCAGTGGGAAGGGAGGTACTTAGCCCTGTGGAGGCTTGATGTCCCAGCATAGGGTAATGCTAGAGGGGTGAGGCAGGAGGGTGGAGTAGCACCCTCTTAGAGGCAGAGGAGAGGGGGAATGGGGTGGGAGGTTTTTGGAGTGGAGACTAGAAAGGGGGACAACATTTGAAATGTAAATAAGCTAAAGTATTAATTTTTAAAAAAGGCTATTGGGGTAAAGTATGCCTCAGTGAAAGGTTTCCTGAGGCCAACTTCAGAGTTCTGGTTTTCTCTTGATGGTAGCTAAGGAGAAAGAGCATCTGCAGGAGGAACACTTGGTCTTGCCACAAATTAGGGTTGCTTTTTAATATTAAAATGTTTACCTGCTTGATTCTAAGTTACTTTGCAGTGTTAGCTGGCCCACCTCTCTGAGTCCCACTTGGGCCAGAAACAGAAGAGTTTCTGACCTTTAGTACCTCATCTTAAAGCAGCAGTGGATTAAGTAAAGGATTAATCACTACGGCTTATTCCTCTCTTTCTTTGAAGCCTCCCCTTTCCCTTGTTAGACTGGAGGGAGGTTTGAAGCAATAAACTTTTATAAAATCAGGAAAAGAAAGTCACTCATAGAAAGAAAAACTTTTACACAAGCAAATATGCATAAAATCACATACATTCATATGTGAATCCACCTACACATGTTCATGCATTTACAAGCATTCTGGTTGGGCTCTGCTACCTACTTATCTCATTATTATATTCTCTCTCTCTCTCTCTCTCTCTCTCTCACACACACACACACACACACACACACACACACACACACACACACACACACACACTTACATATGTATATGGAGCAAAAGACCAAAGAACTCACTCATTCTTGATGAAAAATGTGCTACAATACATAAGGGAAAAGCTTCTACCCTTTTATTGCTAAATGATAAGGTCATCCCCACTGAGTCCTGGGAGCCTCCCACATTCCAGGTGTATGGATTTTCTAGAGGCCCCATCCCCATCCTCTGAATATTTCCATTCATTCTCTTGGCTCTCTGGGCTTCTGTCTCCCTCCATACCTGATCCTGCCCCTTTTGCTTCTCACCCTCCCCTCTCCAACTTAGGTACCTCTTTCCTTCTGCCTCACATGATTATTTTGTTCTCCCTTCTAAATGGATTGAAGCATCCTACTTGAGCCTTCCTTCTTGTTAAACTTCTTAGGGTCCTAGAGTTGTATCATGGGTATTATGTAATTTTGGCTAATATCCAATTATCAGTGAGCAAAGAGCATGCATGTCATTTTTGGATTTGGGTTAGCTCACTCAGGATATTTTCTAGTTCCATCATTTGCCTGCAAAACTTATGATGTCCTCATTCTAAATAGCTGAATAGTATTCCACTGTGTAAATGAACTACATTTTTTGTATCCATTCTTTGGTTGAGGGACATCTGGATTGTTTCCAGCTTCTGAGTATTATGAATAAGGCTGCTATGAACATAGTGGAGCATGTGTCCTTGTGGTATGGTAAAACATCTTTTGGGTATATGCCTGGGAGCTGTATAGGTCTACAGGTAGAATTACCTCCAATTTTCTGAGGAACCACCAGATTGATTTCCATAGTGATTGTACCAGTTTGCAACCCCACCAGCAATGGAGGAATGTTCCTCTTTCTCCAAATCCTCACCAGCACTGCTGTCAACTGAGTGTTTGATCTTAGCCATTCTGCTTGGTATAAGGTGGAATCTCAGGGTCATTTTGAGTTGCATTTCCTGATGTCTAAGGTCTCTGAACATTTCTTAAAGTTCTTCTGGGCCATTCAAGATTCCTGTCGAGAATTCTCTGTTTAGCTCTGTACCTCATTCTTAATTGGATTATTTGGCTTTTTTGGAGTCTAATTTCTTCAGCTCTTTATGTATTTTGGATATTAACCTCTATGAGGGTTAGTAAAGAATGTTTCCCAATCTGTGGGTTTCCATTTCATCCTATTGACAGTGTCCTTTGCCATACAGAATTTTTCAGTTTCATGAGGCACCATTTGTCAATTTTGGATCTTAGAGCCTCAGCCATTGATGTCCATTCAGGAACTATTCCCCTGTGCTAATGCTTTTGAAGCTATTTCCCACTTTCTCTTTTATTAGTTTCAGTTTATCTGGTTTTATGTTTAGGTCCTCGATCCACTTGGACTTGAACTTTTTCCAAGATGATAAATATGGATCAATTTGCATTCTTGTACAAGAAGACTGTCAGTTAGGCCAGCACCATTTGTTGAAGATGCTTTCTTTTTTCCAATGTATGGTTTTGGCTTATTGTCAAAGATCCTGTGTCCTTAGGCATGTGGGCTTATTTCTGGGTCTTTAATTCTATTCCCTTCATTGACATGTCTGTCTGTGTACCAGTAATAGGCTTTTATTTTTTAAATCACTGTTGCTTTGTAGTATAGATTGAGGTCAGGGATAGTGATTTCTCCAGAAGTTCTTTTATTGTTGAGAATTGTTTTGGCTATCCTGGGTTTTTTGTTTTTCCATATGAAGTTAAGAATTGCTCTTTCCATGTCTGTGAAGAATTGTGTTGGAATCTTGATAGTTTCCAATAAGTGACTTGTTTCCCTAATTTCTTTCTAAGTCTGTTTATCATTTGTATAAAGGAAGGCTACTGATTTGCTTGATTGTATTGAATCTGTAGACTGCTTTTGGCCAAATGACTAATTTTACTATGCTAATCCTGAGCTATGAGTAAGGGAAATCTTTCTACCTTCCAAGGTCTTCTATTTTTTTTTTTCAGGGAGGTGAAGTTCTTGTCATACAGATCTTTCACTTACTTGGTAAGAGTTATACCAATATATTTTATATTATTTGTGTCTATTGTGAAGTGACTTGTTTCCCTAATTTCTTTCTCAGCCTGTTTATCATTTGTGTAAAGGAAGGTTACTGATTTGTTTGAGTTAATTTTAGCCACTTCGCTGAACTTGTTTATCAGCTATAGGAATTCTCTGGTCGAATTTTTGGGGTCACTTATATATACTATCATATCATCCTCAAATACTAATACCTTGACTTCATCCTTTCCAATTATGTCCCCTTGATCTCCTTTTGTTGTCGAAATGCCCTAGCTAGAAGTTCAAATGTTATATTGGGTAGATAGGGAGAGAGTGGGCAGCCTTGTCTTGTCCCTAATTTTAGTGAGATTGCTTCAAGTTTTTATCCATTTAATTAGATGTTGGCTGATGTTTTGTTGAGTACCTCTTTTATTATGCTTAAGTATGTGCCATGAATTCCTGATATCACCAAGTCCTTTAACATGAAGTGTTTTGTATTTTTCAAAGGCTTTTTCAACTTCTAATGAAATAATCATGTGATTTTCATATTTAAGTTTGTTTATATAGTGGATTATGTTGATGGATTTTCTAATTTGAACCATCTCTGCTTCCCTGGGATGAAGTATACTTGATCATGTTGAGTGATGGTTTTCATGTGTTCTTGTATTTGGTTTGTGAGTATTTTATTGGGTACTTCTATTGATTGATATCCATAAGACAAATTGGCTTTAAGTTCTCTTTCTTTGCTAGGTCTTTGTTTGGTATATGTATCACAGTAACTGTGGCATCATAGAATGAATTATGTAGTGTTCCTTCTGTTTCTATTTTAGGGAATAATTTGAGGAGTATTGGTATTAGCTCTTTGAAGGTCTGGTAGAATCCTTCACTAAAACTGTCTGTTCTAGGCTTTTTTTGATTTAGGACTATTTCTATTTCCTTAGCAGTTATGAGATTAATTAAATAGTTTACCTGATTGTTATTTAACTTTGGTACATGGTACCTGTCTAGAAAACCATCCATTTCCTCTAGATTTTCCATTTTTGTTGAGTACAGTAGGTTATGATGATGTTTTGAATTTCATGTTTCTGTTGTTAGTCTTCTTTTTCATTTTTGTTTTTGTTAATTTGGATACTGTCTGTGTGCCCTTTAGTTAGTTTGGCTAAGAGTTTATCTATCCTGTTGAATTTCTCAAAGTATCAGCTGTTGGTTATGTTGATTCTTTGTATCATTCTCTTTGTTTCTTACTGGTTGATTTCAGCCCCCTGTTTGCCTATTTCCAGTCCTCTACTCCTCTTGAATGTGTTTCCTTCTTTCTGTTCTAGAGTTTTCAGGTGTACTGTTAAGTTGCTTGTTTGGGATCTCTCCAATTTGTTTATAAAGTCACTTAGTGCTATGAACTGTCTTCTTAAGGCTGTTTTTACTGTGTCCAATAAGTTTGGGTATGTTGTGTCTTCATTTTCATTGCATTTTATAAAGTCTTTGATTTCTTTCTTTACTTCTTCCCTGACAAAGTTATCAATCAGCACGTAGTTATTCTATTTCCATGAGTATATGGGTTTTACACTGCTTTTGTTGTTACTGAAATCCAGCCTTAGTTTGTGGTGATCTGATAGAATGTACAGGGTTATTTCAATCTTCTTGTGTCTATTGAGGCTTATTTTGTGTCAGGTCATCTGGTCAATTTTGGAAGAGGTTCCTTGAGGTGATGAGAAGAAGGTACCTTCTTTTGTTTTGGGGTAAAATGTTCTGTAGATATGTGTTAAATCCATTTGATTCATGACTTCTTTTAGATTCATTGTGTCTCTGCTTAGTTTCTGTTTCAATGACCTGTCCATTGCTTAAGGTGGGCTTCTAGAAGTTCTACACTATTACTGTGTGAGGTTGAATTTGTGTTTGAGTTTTTGTAAAATTGCTTTTATGAATGTGGGTGCTCTTGCATTTGGGGCATAGATGTTCAGAACTCAGATTTCATCTTGGTGAATTTTTCCTTTGATGAGTGTGAAGTGTTCTCTCTCTCTTTTGGTTACTTTTGGTTGAAAGTCTCTTTTATTTGATATTATAATGGCGACCCCAGCTTATTTCTTGTGATGGTTTGCTTGAATAACTTTTTACCAGCCCTTTACTCTGAGTTAGTATATGCTTTTGCTGCTGAGATGTTTCTTGTATGCATGATAATGATGGATTCTGTTTGTGTATCCATTTTCTTAGCCTGTTTCTTTTCAGAAGGGAACTGAGACCATTGATGTTGAGGGATATTAAAGACCAATGGTTACGAGTTTCTGTTATTTTTGTTGTTGGAGGTGGTATTATGTGCTTGTATTTCTCTTCTTTTGGGGGTGATTAATTTCTTGTGTTTTCTTGGGTGCAGTGACCCTCCTTATGTTCCTTCTAGTATCCTCTGTAGGGCTGTATTTGTAGAAAGATATTATTTAAATTTGGTTTTGTCATGGAATATCTTTGTTTCTCTATCTACGGTAATTAAGAGTTTTGCTGGGTATAGTAGCCTGGCCTGGCATCTGTGATCTCTTAGTTTCTGCATGACATCTGCTTTAGATTTTCTAGCTTTTAGTGTCTTTTGAGAAATCTGGTGTAATTCTGATAAGTCTGCCTTGGTTTTACTGCTTTTAATACTCTTTTTTGTTCTGTATATTTAGTGTTTTTATTATTATATGGCAGGAGTATTTTATTTTCTTGTTCAATCTATTTGGTGTTATATAGGCTTCTTGCATGTTTATGGCCATCTCTTTCATTAGGTTAAGGAAGTTTTCTTCTATGATTTTTTGAAGATGCTTTCTGGCCCATTGGAGTAGGAATCTTTACCCTCTTATATTTCTATTATTTTTAGGTTTTTGTCTTTTCATTGTGTCCCAAATTTCCTGGAGACTTTTGGTTAGGAACTTTTTACACTTTATATTTTCTTTGTCCAATGTTTTGATATCTTCTATGGTATTTTCTATGCCTGAGCGTTTTTCTTCCATCTATTCTCTTTGCAATGCTTGCATCTATAGCTCCTGTTCTCTTTCCTAGGCTGTCTATCTCCAGGGTTGTCTCCATTTGTGATTTCTTTATTTGTTTCTATTACCAGTTTTAGGTCTTGGTCCATTTTGTTCAATTCCTTCACCTATTTTGATTGTAATTTTCCTGTATTTCTTTAAGGGATTTATTTGTTTACTCTTTATTGGCTTCTACCTGTTTGCCTGTTTTTTCTTGTATTTCTTTAAGGGAGTTATTTAGAGCCTCCTTAAATACTTCTATCATCTTCATGAGATGGGATTTTAAGTCCTAATCTTGCTCTTCAGGTGTGTTGGGGTAGCTAGGGCTCACTGTGGTAGGCAAACTGGGTTCTGATGTTGCCAAATTACATTCTTCCAAATGATCAGGTGGAGATGCAGACCAGAAGAAAAATAGGTTGTAGGCAGAGCAGGATAGATCCCATGTTTCCTGGGCTCTATGAGGATCCCAGCTGCCATAGGGTTGGGGTGAGGGTCTCACCTGTGTTCATAGTTATGACAGACCTCCTGTGACACAGGTAGGTTATGGAGGGGGCAAGTCAAGCCTAACTGACATGGGTTCAGGTGGAGGTGCTGAACTGAGGGATGATGGGGCTCCGGTAGAGTAGGATACATGGATAAGGGAAGGGAAGCTAACCTGTATGGTTCAGGAGACTCAGGTCTGATGGAGGTGAGGCTAGAGGCGGCAAGAGAATGGAGGTACCCCTAGGATGACAGGCTGCTCAGAGCAGCTTGGCTTGGCCCTGAGTGCTCAGTCAATGGGGAAGATGGGTCAGGGAAGAGAAGCTTACCTGTACTCTTAGGAGTCTTGTGAAGGTGGAGGAGAAGCAGCAGGAGAATGGAAGTCCCTCTGGGATGACAGGCTGCTCAATGTAGTTTGGATGGCCCAGAGGACTCAAAGAGCACAGAATGTGGGTAGGGGAAGGGAAGCTTACCTGTGTGTATCAGGAGTCTGTTGGAGGTAGAAAAGAGGCAACAGAAGAATGGAGGGCCACCTGTATGGTTCAGGAGTTTGTATGGTTCAGGATACTGTATGTTTCAGGAGTCTCATGGAGGTGGCAGAGAGGCAGCAGGAGACTGGAGGTTCCTCTGGGATGAAAGGCTGCTCAGGGCCAGTTACTTTCTTTTAGAAATGTATGTTTAATTAGAATTACAATCACTTCATCACCTCCCTTTCCCTTCACAACCCCCCCCCAAACAGCACTATCAATGCACCTATCATTTTATTTTGATATATTTATTTTATACCCATGTCATCTGTAGGATAGTATTTGGATAGTACAAATCTTAGAAAAAATAAGCTGATGGTTGTTTTTTACTCTGCAAAGAGGGAGGCTTATGCCTATGGAGTCTCTAACGTATCTGTCATCAGTATAGACTGAATGTGTCATCTCACTTTCATTATTGGATTTCTGAAGTCACCCATGATGTAAGCAACAGAAATGGAGATGTTAAGAGGAAAAGGATTAGTTAAAGACTCAGTCACATACTGTGGGACTTGAAAAGCCATATCTTTAGTGTATGCATCCTTTTTCTCAACTACTTGGCAGTTCCCACCATGCTAGTCCATAACTATTCCCTGTACAACTCATATTCCTAACCTCAGGAAGATGAACAGAGGTGGAAGCATCCTGACATTCTGAGGACTCATTATTCTTCATCACAGCAGCTCCAGTTATCATACTTTTAAAAAGTTAGTGAATAGAGGTTATGAATCCAGAACCCCAGATTATCCTACATTGGACTTCAGTGCCCCAAGTGTAAAGCAAAACAATATGAAAGAGAATTGAGATTTTCTTAATATCACAGGGGAAAAGCAATAGATTACAAAGAGGCACAGAGGAGATGGAGTCCCTAGAGATGAAAGAATATCACATATATCCTACTTAAATGATTAAGAAGAGTATTTCCTAAGACTCTCACTGGTGAAATTGCTCACCATTCTTAACAGCTGTATTAGTGATACTGCATTTTCAAAGGTATTGTATTCTGATATGGTAAGTAAAAGACAGAATTGATCACGTATTAAGTACAGAGAAAGGGTTGTATCTTATCCTTGTACTGGACAGTCTCTTAAAGCTAACTGAATCAAAGAGCATGCCTACCCTAAAAAAGAAGGACTTATGCTTTTTATCCAATCTTTTGTTGTTGTGTAAGAATTTAGGTAAGAAAGAGAAAGAAGCAGACAAATCTAATTGCAGTCAATGAATTTCAAATGGTAATGAAACAATGGAAAAATAGTCTTTTGGCTTCCTGCAGGGATAAATTTACAGTCTTAGGAAACTAAGTCATTCACTGACAGGGTCCTAACATCATTGAGTGATATAAATACTATACACATTTTAATTACTAAAAATTGTTATCAACAGAGATAAAACAGTACAAATGCTATAATATAGAGCCCTTTGAGACAGTCTATGTAGACATGGCTATCTTGGAAATCTCTATGTAGCTCAGTGTAGCCTCAACCTCACAGAGCTATGCCTGCTTCTGCCTCCCAGGTGCTTGGATTTAAGGTGAGTGTCAGTATACCCAGCATAATTCAGAGAATTTTTTTAAATTTCATAAAACAGCTAAGGAAATCTTAGAGCTATTTTTTTTAAAAAACCTTGGAAATTTAAATCTAAAAACCAGCATCTCTGGATGGCAGTTTGACTGAGAAATTTCAAAAGCATAAAGATGAATATTTCAGATAAAGAGGAAAAACTAATGTGTAAAATACTAGAGGAGGAGGCTTGCTGTTCATGCTATGAGAGGCAATGTATATTGGGTGTGGGTAATAAAAGGTCATTCATTATTGGGAATTCTAACAAAGTATTTTCAGCAACTTCAATGATACAATTTTGTCAAAACTATGTTAACTTTTACTATAACGAAATATTATCTGGAGAGTTAAGGAAGCTCTGAAAATTAACTATGGGTATTCTTTGTACAAGTGCTGACACTAGTTGTTGACATTTTGAATGATCACAAATGTTAATAAGATGAGACTGAATTTGAATGTAGAATCCATCCATCCAGGCTAAGTTGGTTATTCACAGCAAATTGATGATTCGTAAGTTATATTTCTTCTCTACAAAAGGGAGGTTACACTGTTTAATTTCATGAGACTTAAATAAAACAACACAGTGCATATTTACCAAGCCTGTAAGGTGCAAGAAGTCATTAGAATTTTACACATTAAATATGTACATTTTCTACTACTTGTTACTTTTTGTATGTTTATCACATCTGAGGTATTTTATTAATTCATCTGCTTTTATTATACTTGTACTCTCAGGGGTGGTGTTGGAATGAGAAAACAGAAAGATGCATTCTTTCTTGCTTCTGAAATTATTATTGAAGTCCACAGGTGACTATTACTCCAAGAAAGAGGTCATCCATCTGTATCTGGGATCATCTATAGGTATAGTGCCATATGGTGTTGAAGAAGGGAAAGTTTTGTTGCACCATGAACGCATATTATGCCTTAGGATGCAACACTGGTTAGTAAATGCCCCATATGTCCTTGATGTCAGCACATGAAGACTGTAACAAGTATAGACTTTGGGCAGCATCTGCTAATTCTTCACCACAGATTTGACTGGAAACTAATGTCGGACTGCAGGTGCAGGCATTATACTCCTCAATGAAAATAGAAAGTTATATTAGGTCTTAAAATCTTGACATAATAGAAACTAGGTAGAATAGATCAAAGTATGTTCTAATATTGGAATTATCCATCTCCTGTGAGTGATGCAGAATCAAGTGCTTTGTTTCATATTTTAAAATGTGTTTATACTTACTTTAGTACAGATTTTTTTTTTTACTATTAATAGTATACTATTTAACTATAATTGAAACAATCTACCCGTGGTTATTGCTTTCTAAATTTTAATTTTAATAAATAGAATGAAACAGATGTTTCCTTTAATTTTAATAAATAGAGTGAAATTGATGAATTTTACCTTTCTCTTAGTACTTTATCCTCCACTGTTATTTGCATGAGTAGACTGATTCCTCTCATTTAAATTCCAAATTATTAACTAGTTCTATTAACCCAATGTACTGCTAGAATGATCTTAATAGTATCTCTGGTGTTTTGTGTTTTACTATTCAGTAATTATTATTATTATTATTATTATATTTGATTTTGACTGAAAATTAAAATGTAAAATTGTGTTTTCTAATGCATTAATGAGTGAGAATTTGATACACACATTTTGCATAACATATAAATGGGTTAACATATTTAGGGTTAATACATATCTTCTCTTATTCATTAAGCAGAAAACATGCAGCTATTTTATTTTACGTCATGGAGAAATTCAGTACACAATAATATACTAAATTTGACATATGGTAGGGTCTGTTATAGTTTTGTGATTCTCAATTATAGACTTGTATTTCTATGAGAGATTTTCCAGTTCTTTTGAATCAAGATTTTTCTATTAGTTTTACAATATGATTATCCAATTAATAAAAATTCTAAGTATTAAACAGACTAATATTTTATAGTTGTTAATTCTCTAAATTTAGGGTGATACTAAACACCTATTGGCTGTATCAGGCTATCTTCATTTTTTCCCTTGGCTTTCTAAAAATTCCCTACTTCATAAATTCAGTATTTAATTTAAAGATAATTGCTGCCTTTCTCACTGTTGATTATTTTTTTATAACTATTATTATTTTTCATTCTTCCACTAGAACTATAAAGGAACACTGTGTTGTTTAAAAATATGTTATTTTTCTCCAGAAATAAATGCTTAATTATAATCATAGTAGACATAATATGTAATAATGATACGCTGTAATTAATGGATAAATGATATAAAATGTGGTCAAAGTGAGAAGATAATAAAGCACTTATCTCAAGGTCCTTAGGAGCTGACATACAATATCCAAACCATATTCTTGATGTAATATCATATGTACTAAAATTTTACTGATATTTTCACTATTTATTTAACATTTACATGTGTTTTATATATATATTTATGTCTGTATGACACAGCCATCTAGCCAAATGGAATACTCTAACTTCTTATGTTGCAGCACAGATGGTAAGAAGAATAAAAGGAATCCAAGATAAAAATGACACAGAAGTGACAGAATTTATCCTTTTGGGCCTCTCAGACAATCCAGACCTACAAGGAATCCTCTTTGCATTGTTTCTGATCATCTACATTGCGACACTGGTGGGTAATTTGGGCATGATAGCCCTGATTAAGATGGACCACAGTCTGCACACACCTATGTACTTCTTTCTCAGCAGCCTTTCTTTTGTTGATGCCTCTTCCTCTTCTACAGTCACCCCTAAAATGCTGCTGAACCTTGTGGCTGAGGATAAGAGCATTTCTTTCAATGGGTGTGCTGCCCAGTTCTTCTTCTTTGGCTCCGTCTTGGGAACTGAATGCTTCCTGCTAGCCATGATGGCCTATGACCGCTATGCAGCCATCTGGAGTCCCCTGCTATACCCAGTTCTCATGTCTGGGAGAATTTGTTTCATGTTGGTGTCTACTTCATTCCTAGCAGGCTTTGGCAATGCAGCCATCCACACAGGGATGACTTTTAGATTATCCTTTTGTGGCTCTAATAAGATCAATCATTTCTATTGTGACACGCCACCCTTGCTCAAACTCTCTTGCTCTGACATCCATAGCAATGGCATTGTGATCATGGTCTTTTCCAGTTTCACTGTTCTTATCTGTGTTCTCATTGTTCTCATTTCTTACCTGTGCATCCTCATTGCTGTATTGAAGATGCCTTCTGCAGAGGGAAGACACAAAGCCTTCTCCACCTGTGCTTCCCATCTCATGGCTGTTACCATCTTCTTTGGTTCAATGCTCTTTATGTACTTGAGGCCGACTACTAGCTACTCTATGGAGCAGGACAAGATTGTCTCTGTGTTTTATACAGTAGTGATCCCCATGCTTAATCCTCTCATCTACAGTTTAAAAAATAAAGATGTGAAAGAGGCAGTAAAAAAAACTTACAGAAACACATTCTATGAGGCTATGTTTTCCATCCTTCTGTTATGCAGGATATAATAGATTTTTAAATGTGCTATCTGATTTCTTCAGGTGTTTCTACGTGTTCAAGATGATGTATTAACATTAAACATACTGCTTGATCCCCTTCATGTCATAAAGATATCTATTGAATGCACAAATACATATTTTAGGTAAATGGTGTTCTGTGTTTTAGAGAATGAGCTATCTTGCCAAGGCAAATTTTCTTTTGTATAGTCAATGTCTATGTGTAAAATAGCTGTGAGTTCTGAGTTGTGCAAATATATGGTATATGAGAAATAAATCATTCCTCCATGATAGCCATATTTGACTAGTTTATCAGACATTCATTACCAATATCAACTCCATTTTCACATATTGCTCTAAAGAATAAAGTATGTAATACAAACACTTTTAACAGATGTTATTACAGACTTTGAACTGCAGCAATAATGTGGAAATATTTGGATCTTTTAAAATTATTTAAAACATGTTAAAGACAGAATTTAATGTTTTATCTCTATTCCTTCCACAATGTCATGGAGTTCTTATAAAGTTTATGCAACGATATAGGTATTATGCTGTTCATTGGGGTAGGAGAAAATCAATGTTGGAACAGTGTGACAACTAACATCTGTGTTAACATCACATTGAAGAAGATATTGTGAAGCTATAGAACTGAGTAAATGTCTCATCCGTGTTTCTTTCAAATGTTTCAGGCAACTCAGACCATGCAGAAAAATACTACTATGCTAGAAAAACACTACTATGCTATAGTATGTAAATGATAGTTATATCCCTGAAAATAAAGTTAGAGAAGACTGTTGACAATTTACCTCATCTAGGCAACCTTTCATAGTCTTCTAATATCCCTTAATGTCTAATTATTTCATTTAGCCAAGATTTATTTCCTTACTTCAATAAAATAAAGACATAAAACATACATTTTCAGATCATCTTAGACATATTCTTACAGAAGAACATGAATTATTCCTGACATGTTTGTGTACTTTATGTCCTTACCTTTGACATAATTTACATTAAAATCACAATTATACTTTTTTTATAATTTAAAAAAATCAACCAGAGCTATATTGTCTTGGTTTTGTGATATTTCTTGTTCTTCATAAAATAAGTATAGCTGGCTTGAATTATTGCAGGTCTGTGGAATACAGCTACAGCTACTGTGAATTCATCTCTGCAGCACTCCTGCTATGACAAGTAACTCATATTTTAGTGCAGATGACTATTACCTCTGACTCTTGTAACCTTTCATCCCTTTCTTCTCCAGTGATCCCTGAGGAGAGGGAGTGTGATGTGGACATTCCATTTGGAGTAGTCTCTTTTTCTTACATGTTGACAAGTTGAGAGTCTCTGTTTAATCTCTACTAAAAAGAAGAAGCTTCTCTAATAACAATTGAGTGATGCACTAATCTATAAGTATGAAGATAAGAACTTAGGGAAAAGATTATCAATATATTCATTTAACAGAAAACTAGTATCAGGTTGTGCCTTATGTTTATGGGTTCATCATCTATGGGTTATTGATCCAGTTAATAGTAGCAGTCTTGTGAACCATGCTTTTAATAAAATCAGAAAATGTTTGTTTTCTACCATAGCATTCATGCCATTTATTTATAAAAAATAATTTTCTGTGTTCTACATGCTTAAAATTATTTGTGCCATTTAATTTAAAGCCTTTTTTTAAATTTTAATTTTATTTTATTTTCATTTTTTAAAAACTTTTCTGATACTTTATTTACATTTCCAATGTTTTCTCCTTTCCAGTTCTCCTCTTTGGAAAACCCCCTATCTCCTCCCCCTCCCCCACCTCTGTGAGGGTACTGCCCCTCCCACCCACTTGCCGCCCCACTCCCGTCTTCCCTCCTTGACATTCCCCTTTACTGGGGCCTCTAACACCCTCAGGCCCAAGGACCTCTCCTCACCCTGATGGCCAACAAGGCCCTCCTCTGCCACATATGTGGTCCGAGCCATGGGTCTTTCTATGTCTATTCTTTAGTTGGTGGTCCAGCCTCCAGGAGGACCAGGGGCGTCAGGCCAGTTGACACTGTTGCTCCCTCCATGGGGCTGCAAGCTCCCTCAGCTCCTTCAGTCCCTTCTCCAACTCCTCCGAGCTTGCAGCCCCATGGAGGGAGCAACAGTGTTAATTTAAAGTCTTTGTGGTAAGCAAAATTAAATTTTTTTTCAGAGAAAAAAAATATAATTTGAAAATGATTAGCATTCTTTTTATCAACACCATAATACTAAATGTCCAAAGAATCTTTTGACTTGTTTGACTGAGAGAAAGAAAAAGTTATTTTACATCAAATTTGTATAGATAGTACTGCTTAGAAAAAAATAAAAAAAATTATGGAGTTCAATGAATTTCAAGAAATGGTTAACAAGTAAAAGATTGTATTTGTATCCTACGTTTTTCAGTAATCTTTCCTCAAAACTGTCATATATCTTATCTTATCTCTCAATCCCATGGGATGACTTCTTCTTGTAAGTACAGAGAAACAATGACTCTAGGTAGAATCTCTTACTATTTTACTTAATATAAAAAACATTATTTAGCTATATTTTTGTCTTTTGTTATTGAAATTACTAGATAAACACAGCACACACACACGCACGCACACACACACACACACACACACACACACACACACACACACACAGAGGAACGGAGTGGGAGGGAAAGGGAGAGAGGGAGTTGTTTACATATTATGTATATTGGGGAGAGATTTTGACCTCATAGGTGAATACAACTCCTCACAGCATCAAATTAAGATTATGCCCTTGAGAATCAAAGAATATTTAATGATATCTCTTGACACTTAGGGAATTATATCAAGAAAATACATTATAAATCTTCCTACTTTGTAGGATGTGCAGTAGGTCAATATTTGCAGGTAGGTTAAATTCTGTATTTGATATCTAAAATATATTTGTGTGAAAATCAAATAAATAATATATTTGTAATTAGTATTGGGGCAATTTTATCACAAAACACATATGCATAGAAGTCCTAGATGACAGAACAAACTGGCATTGACACCATATTTAAGATTCTTCCAGAAATAAATGAACTATGGATGGATTAGAATATAAGAACATTTTACACACAAACACACACACACACATACACCCACACACAAATACACATACACACACACACATACACACAAACACACACACACATTCCACACTGTAGTGATAAGCTTTATTCTAGACACTTGAATATTTTTTTGACCATTCAATTATTCCCTCTAAGGAAGATTTTCTCCTTCATCTGAAATCTTTCCACCTTTGATATTTTTATCATAATTTATTTTTTATCTGTCAATTTATTACATAGCTTTATAGTGTCTATTTGTTTGCTCTACATCACACACTCTGTGAGAAAATGTTTTTTGATTATTGCTGTAATCTTATATTGTTGAATAACTGCACAAATGGAATTTACAGTGAACAGAAGTTAATGTATTGATAAACATCCAACATAGAGAGAACAACTCTCTTGTGATTGTTGTTTATTGTTGTTACTGGTGGTGGTGGTTTGGACTTTGGAAATGTGATTTGTTATGTTGATTAATTATCCCCTGGACCAGAAGTTGCCACTCTTCCTTCTGTACAACCCAAGTGCTGAGAATACAAGCAACTGGCACCATGGTATATTGAGAATATTCTTTGATTTTAAAAGATTAAAATAATTTATTAAAAGAGAAACTTCAGAACTTCAGAGAATTTTTGTTCCCTTATTGACAACTGTGGGTCACAAGTAACATGCTATATCAGATGGTCATATTTTATTATGACTTTAAATGTACAGGATATGGTAGCTTCAAAGACTGGAAACATACTCCTTCATTTCCCATTTGCTTAATAGCAATGACTAAGTGACATACATTTAAAACTTTTTTCTTAAGTGCAATTGTTAAAAATTATGGAAATTCTTTGTACATGGATATTATTACTATGAAGACAGGTATGCATATGTAAATATGTATATGAAAGAATTTGTCTATGATGAATAAGCATACATTTGTGATAAGAAAAAAGCCACAATGAGGATTGGTTGTTTCTGTTGCCTTTCTGCTTATAAGATTAAAAAGGATATGAATGAAAAGAAAAACAGAGACGGATTGCCAAAAAATATATGTTGGGCATTCTAGGTAGGTATTTGGAAGCAATTGATGAAAAAAGAATTAGACTTCAGCTCAACATATACACATTAAGAAATCAGTGACAAACACACAGTTTAGATGAGAAGGCACTGCTTACATTTCTTGTCACTTTCAGCTTGCAAGGTGAATGAGAATGTCATCTGTAAACAACACTGCAGTGATGAACTTCATTCTTGTGGGACTCACAGACAGCCCAGTGCTGGGGAGGATCCTCTTTGTGGTGTTTCTGGTCATTTACCTTATAACACTGACAGGAAACCTGTGTATGATTGTGCTTATCAGGACCAATTCCCACCTGCAAACACCCATGTACTTCTTCCTTGGCCACCTCTCCTTTGTAGACATTTGCTACTCTTCCAATGTTACCCCAAACATGCTGCATGGTTTCATCTCAGACCAGAAGACCATTTCGTATGCTGGATGCTTCATACAGTGTCTCCTCTTCATTGCTCTTGTGATAACTGAATTTTACATCCTTGCTTCAATGGCACTGGACCGCTATGTGGCTATTTGCAGTCCTCTGCATTACAGTACCAGGATGTCCAAGAATGTTTGTGTCTCTTTGGTTACATTCTCATATGTGTTTGGCTTCCTGAATGGGCTGTCTCAGACTCTGCTCACTTTCCATCTGTCTTTCTGTGGCTCCCATGAAATCAATCACTTTTACTGTGCAGATCCCCCTCTGATCATGCTAGCCTGCTCTGACACTCATGTCAAAAGGATGGCCATGTTTGTTGTTGCTGGCTTCACTCTAATAAGTTCTCTCTCTCTCATTCTTTTCTCCTACCTGTACATTTTTGCAGCCATCTTGAGGATCCGTTCTGTAGAAGGCAGGCAAAAAGCCTTTTCTACATGTGGTTCTCACTTGACAACAGTCACCGTATTTTATGGAACACTTTTCTGCATGTATTTAAAGCCTCCATCAAAGAGGTCAATAGAGGAGTCCAAAGTAATTGCAGTTTTTTACACTTTTCTCAGTCCGGTGCTGAACCCGTTGATCTATAGCCTAAGGAATAAGGACGTTATCAATGCTATGAAACAGGTGATCAAGGGAAATTTCTGTCAGAAAATTTTGGTTTAGGAAGATGTTTCTTTGTTATTAGTAAGTGTCTCCCATGACATGGTATCTTTGTAGGATAACGTTAGTTCTTTAAATTTACTACTTGTGTAACAGCTTAAACCAATAGTAGCCAATTTACTCTTGTACTTTTCACCATCTAGTTATATTTTTTACTAAAATTACATGTTGAAATTAGTAAATTTTCAGATAATTCTTTAATATACATTATTTACTTTTCAGGATTTCATAAAAATAGATTGTCCTAATTTACATGAAATGTAGTTTCTACCTAATATGTCTTAAGGGGAATAAGCCATACCCTATGAAGGATGACATGCTTGAAGGTTTAGAATGTTTCAAAAAAATGAATAATTTGGTAGACTTTTTCAAGTGGTACATTTTCTACTCTGAAGAACATTACGAAATGATTGCTTTGATGACTGATTCGTCAGTGAAAAGGTATAAAGCAAAAAAAAATTATTGCTCAAAATATCTTTTAATTCTTATTTTGTGTTACATTTTGACTTACACATTGTTAATGAATAATCAATGAGTCATTGTATCTGTTTATGGTATAGAGATCTTTAGCATGGAAATTAATTTACTTGCACAAAGTCCCTCAATCATAAAATAGCACATTTATTTTCTGATTCTCCCTCTTTTATCCTCACTTTGGTACTTATAAGTTCTCAACACATCAGAATGGTGGATGGAATGTCGAGGCTGTTGCTCTCATACGGTAACACCGTGCATGTACTGCTGTGAGTGAAATTTTGAAGACAGTTATGATTTCCGTGATGGTTTCTGTTTTAAAGAAATAAGTAAGGTGTACTTTTCTGAGGTTTCATGTTATCATGATAATTTTGTATATTATAAGTAGATTTATTTGTCTGTTTCATATGAAAATAAAAATTTGGTTACGATACGCTATTTAAACTGCATTTTATCAGTGTAAATATTTACATACTCCTTTAAAAAGCTAGGTGATTAGGATGAGTTGAACAACTTTATGAGCATTATGTTTAACACTATGTGTAACATAGATGGTACTCTTTTATATTAGCTATGAGTAAATTCATGCTCATATATTTTGATAAAGTTTATAAGCCAACACTGAAATCTTATGCTATACATCAACATTTATTTTAATGAGTAGAATGTCTATATTTATATGAAAAATAATTCATTTTAATAAGTAGTTGTCATTTGATCTGTATATCAAATTTATAATAACAAATTTAAATTTTGAAAGTCCCAAGGAATGAAAATTAATGTATATTTTTCACTAAAGGATATATGTTTTGTTTCCTTTTACAAGTCATTTCTCCTTCCTTATGCAAGTCATTTATCCACCACATACGTGGACAAGATATTCTATGGTTCTATCTCTTTTTATAAATATTCTCTTTTCATTTAGGCTACACTCTTGAATTCAGAATTTATTAATTAAATATTTTGCATATTAAAAATATTTCCTTTTACTTATTGTGTGCTTGCATGGAGAGTAGGGAATTACATGTGTGCCATGGCTAGTAGGCAGGGTGGTTATCTCCTTTCACCTTTTGGGTCTCCATGATCAGTTTCCAAAAATATTTTAACCCCTGACCCTTCTTATTGGCTCTATTTTGAATGATTTTAATGTTTTTGATTATCACAGTTTGATATATACTATGTCTACCTACAAAATTTATAGGTTTTTAGTGCTGAAGAAGGTGCAGGTGTATGGAATTGCCACTTTCTATCTCAAAGCAGACTTGTTATGTTGTATTTACAGGCTTTCCCAAAGCTTGGAGAAATACTGTCTATACATATCGGGAGGTGAATAAAATATATATCAATATTCAATTGTATTATACAAATATTTACAAAGCTTATATTAATTTCAAATGTTTTGTAATTTTTGACTTAACTAAGTAAAAGATAGTGACTATTTTTATTAAAAATAATTTATAAATTGAAATCGATGACTAATGCACAGAATTATAGCTAATAATACTATTTGAACAAAAGTTGCTGTGAATCACTCATAAAAAAAGAAAGAAGTGAATCAGACATAAAAAGACAACCTAAGCCAGTCTCAGAAAGAAAGCTATCATAATATTACATATTTCTCAAATTCAGAGTCTGGATTTAACACATACAAACACACACACACACATATGCACACACACGTTATTATAGTATATGGGGAATTACTTTGGGATGGCAGAGAAATAGTAAGGATGGGGAGTAGAGATCAGAGAAACAAATAGATGGTAAATATTAAGAACAATGATATACCTGACTCAAATTTCATAATAAAGCTTACTATTTTACTTGTTACTTAAAAAATTAAGACAAAACAATTAATTTGATGAAATTAAATTAGTAAAATCAACTGAATGATGACTAAAATTATCTAAAATATTGCATTCCTTGATGGGTTTTGAATTCAAGCTATTTACTTGTAAGTTTTCAAGTAAAGTACATTGAGAAAAGTATCTGAAATTAGGAATGTGCATGTGTGTTAACATAATCAGCCTCTACAGCAATAACATGTTCTATACATGAATGATTGTGAACCCTTTTCTGAGATGATGCAATATTATGAAAATATATCAAAAAGTATGGTACTTTTTTTCTGAGCCTCTCAGTCAGAGTTAGTAATATATTTTGAGGTCACTAAGGCTTTAGGACTGCTATCCTATTATGTACTTAGTCTGTTCATTTAATCTGCCTTTAAAGGAAATAACCCTATCAAAAAATGGGGAACAGAGCTAAGCAGAGAATTCTCAACTGAGGAAATTCGCAGGGCTGAGAAACACCTAAAGAAATGCTCAACTTCCCTGGTTATCAGGGAAATGCAAATCAAAACAAGTCTGAGATTCCACCTCACACCCTTCAGAATGGCCAAGATCAAAAACTCAGGTGACAGCAGATGCTGGCGAGGATGTGGAGAAAGAGGAACACTCCTCCATTGCTGGTGGGATTGCAAGCTGGTACAACCACTCTGGAAATCAGTGTGGCGGACCCTCAGAAAAATGGACATAATACTACCTGAGGACCCAGCCATACCTCTCCTGGGTATATACCCAGAAGATGCCCCAACATGTAACAAAGATACATGCTCCACTATGTTCATAGCAGCCATTTTTATAATAGCC
>CM052701.1:84673102-84714600 GCA_028551405.1 Uromys caudimaculatus | reverse complement strand
ATAGGGGGTTTCCAAAGAGGAGACCCAGAAAAGGGGAAACATTGGAAATGTAAATAAAGTATCAAAAATAAATAAATAAAAAATGAACACACCTGTAGACAATAAAGAATAAAAAAAAAAAAGTAAAGGTATGACAAACAACAACAACAACAACAATGACAACAAAAACAAAAACCCAACTTTACTTGCCTCAGCTTTCCCATGTAATTAATTCATACAACCAAAACAAGTGTATAGCTGTAATATTAAATTATGTATACATCCATCATACCCCTGACCAAGAACAGTGCATGTGCATCATTTGCTGAAAGTAGCAAACATAGAGGCTGAGAGCAGTCTTCTAAAGTCAATCACATGGGGTGAAAGCAACAATTACGAATATGAATTGATATTGATAAACGAAGGTGCGTCTAGTGCTGTTTGGGTCAGTGGGGATCAGGTGGCTCCAGTGACTTAATCTCTTGTAAATTTCCATTTAAAATGCTGTAAAGCATTCCATTCCTTCTCCATGTGATGCTTTCTGTGCTATTCAGTAAAAATAGAATGAAACCTTTTGTTAGAAATAGACATACAGAAACACACATACACAGGGACAGATACACACGTCAGCCTCCATGCAGAAACATATTCAGACTCATACTATAGACAGGAGGGAAGACATAGGGATCATGAAATTGTGACCGCAAAGCTGGACTCAGTCTTTGTTAAATTTCATAACAATAACTGTTATTTTATATTCTATTAAAATTAATACAAAAAGCAATTAATTTTGGAGAAACAAAATTAATAAAATAAGGTCAAGACTTGAGACTGCTATCCTGCTGTGTACTCATCTTCTTTGTTAACCCATCTTTAATAGAACAATATACCCAACCTTACTTGCCCTGTGTTTCCTATGCAATCATTTCACGACATCAGCTTCAATGCATTACTGGAGATGTAGAGTTTATTGCTAATGTGTTTAATCTCCCTCTCCTCTCCCTCTCTTCTTCTCTCCCTCCGCCTCTCCCCTTCTGTTTTGTGAGTGTTTGTGTGTGTGTGTGTGTGTGTGTGTGTGTGTGTGTGTGTGTGTGTGTGTGTATTTCAGGTTATTTGATGTCTTCCTGCATAGGTCTACATTCTACTAATTGAGACAGTGTCTCTTCTTGAATTGCTTCCAGTTTGGTTGCATCTAGCTAGCATCTTTGCCCTAGGGATCCTTGACCCCACCTCTTTGGGTCTGACAGGACTGTCGTGTTATGTGTCACAGGAGATCTGAACTCTCATCTTAATGCTTGCAAAAGCTTTATCCACTGAACCATCTCCTCAGTCTCATGCATTAGTTTCTATTCAGGAAATTTGTTATATAACTACTTTACTTTGCATATGAGAATAACTCACAGATTCAGCATATTGATTATCTTGGAGGTAAAATGAACTAATTCAAAAGTTAACCATGTAGAATTAATAGGCTGAGTAACACTAAACACATGTCCTACTTAACAAGAAGATATGATTTAAGGTGGTATGCTCTTATCTTAAGCAGTGAGCTCCTCAGAAATGAAATATGCCATGGCATCCTAACAGCTGTGCAATAGAGCTGGAGGAAACTAGACATATTTCTGTCTTTTTACTTTTTGCTATCAGAGTATACATTGTTAAATCCACTTCTAAAAGAAGAAAAACAGCTTTTACACCGAAAAAACCTAACTTGCTTGCCATTTGATCTTGGACCTCCCTTTGTACAGAATTTTGAATGAATGATTTTGATTATTTATGAAAAAAACCAAGTCTCAGGTATTTTGTTGTATAGCACAAATGAACTAATATTCTTACCATCAATGATCAATTTAAAAAATCAGTTGAATTATTACAAAGTCTTTTAGAGCCAGAAGGATGTACCCAGTTCGCTAAATACAGTGACACATGTGCAACTACATTGTTTAGTTAATAGGAGATGTTACATATTATGTAATTAAAATAATCGTAAAATTAGTGTCTTCTGGAGCATCTTATAGATTTAAATGACTTTAGAAAAGATGGCATTGGAGAGTAAATGGGCTACTTTTGTGGGTTTGTAGTCAAGCATGTCTATTAATGTAGAGGTAGGAAACATCATCATTAGCAATTTATTGTGGTACTAGTGAATCAGTTATATCTTCTTTGAAAAAATTCCTAAAATTATAATTTTATAATGACTTTTTTTATTTTAACATGTATCCAAACTATAAGTAAATTGAATAGTAATCAGTTTTTGAAACAGATATTTTATTATTCTTATTCTCTTATGTAGTACATCTGGACCAGTTTCCCTTCCTTCCTCTCCTCCAAGCTCCTTCTCTCCCATCACTCCTCCTCCATTTCCCTTCAGAAAAGGGCAAGCCTCCCAGAAATATTAACCAAACAATGGCACATTAAATTACAATGATACTAAGTCCCTCCCTTCAAATTAAGACCAGACAAGGAAACCCAGCAAGAGGACAAGGATCCCAAAGGCAGCCAAAAGCATTAGAAACAGCACCCACTCCTGTTAGCACTACCACAAAACACCAAATTGTATAACTATAAAATATATACAGAGGGCCCAGGTTAGACCTATGTAGACCCCTTGATTGTCACTTCAGTTTTAGTGAGCCCCTATCAGTCTATGTTGATTCTGTGGGTTTGCTTGTTGTATCCTTGACCCTTCTGGCTCCTATAATCCTTCTTCACCATCTCCCACAGGATACCCCAAGCTTGGCCTAGCATTCAGCTATGGGTCTCTGGATTCTTTTCCATCAGTTGCTGGATGGAGTCTTTTTTGATGATAATGATGATAAACTCCTGCCTATAAGCAAGCATAGCAGAATACCATTAGGAGTTTCTTGCTCTCCACACAGTTAGAAATAGGCTCTTTTCCTGGTATGGGTCTCATACTGGACCAGCCATTGTTTAGCAACTCCCACAATTTCTGTTCAATCCTTAACACAGCACATCATGCTGGCAGGACAAACTGTACATTGAAGGTTTTATGGCTGGATTAGTGGTGTCCCAATCCTTCCACTGGAAATTGTGTCTAGTTATAGGATATATACAGTTCCGCCGCCATATCCCCTGCTACTATGAAATATAGCTAGGATCATCATAATAGAGTCCTAGGAGTTTCCATTGTACTAGGTCTACCGGTCCCATGTATTATCCCATAATTCTAGTTGTCTCTCCTAGTATTCTCTCACTCTATCTTCTCCTCACCTTATGCCAAGTCTTCACATCCCCAGCTACTCTCACTACACCCACAATATCTATTCTACTTCCCCTTTCCAGAGTGATCCATGACATCCTCATTTGAGCCCTGCTTGTCACTTACCCTCTCTGGGTCTATGGTTTGTACCATAGTTATCCTTTACTTTACAGTAGATAGCCATTTATATTTAATGCATGCTATGTTTGTCTTTCTGGGTCTCAATGACTTCATTCAGGATTTTTTTCTAGTTCTATCAATTTGCTTACAAATTTCATGATACTATTATTTTTAACAGCTTAGTAATACTCTATTGTGCAAATGTACTGCATTTTCTTTATCCATTTTTAGGGTGGGACATCTGTTATTTCAAGGTCCAGGTTATTATGAATAAAATGGATATGAACAAAGTTGAGCAAGTGTCTTTGTGGTAGGATGAAGAGTCTTTTGGTCATATATCTAGGAGCCAGGAGTCATACAGCAGGATCTTGAATTGGATAGATTCCCAAATTACTGCAAAATCACTGTATTGTTTTCCAAAGTGGCTGTACAAGTTTTCTGTACAACCAGCTTTAGAAGAGTGTTTTTCTTGCTACACATCTATGTCACAGATGAGCTGTTACTTGTGTTTTTATTATTAGCCATTCTGACAGGTAAAGATGGAATCTCAGAGTCATTTTGATTTGCATTCCCCTGATGGCTAAGGAAGTTGAATTCTTCAAGTGCTTCTTTGTCATTTGTGATTCTTTGTTGAGAGTTCTCAGCTTAGATCTGTACCTCGTTTTTTATTTGTTTTTTTTTTTTGATGAATAGTTTTATTGAATTCTTTAAAAAATTTGGAATTTAGCCCTCTGTCAGCTGTAGAGTTGGTGAAAATCTTTTTTCTATTCTGTACTGCTGCAGTTTTGGTCCTTGATGTGTCTTTTGCATTGCAGAAGCTTTTCAGTTTCAAGAGGTCCCATTTATTAGTTGTTGATCTTAGTGCCAGGATGTGGTCTCCAGTGCCACTGCATTCAAGGCTATTCCCCAATTTATTTGGATGAGTGTAGTTAACCTTCTCAGTAGGAGTTTTTCTTTTAGTACTTTCTTTAAGGCTGGATTTGTAGACAGATTTTTAAATTTAGCTTTATCATAGACTATCTTATTTTCTCCATCTATGGTGGTTCAAAGTTTTCCTAGTTATAGGAGTCTGGGTTGACATCTGTGGTCTCTGAGGGTCTGCAAGATATCTCCCCAGGTCCTTCTGGCTTTTAAAGTCTCTGTTGACAAATCAGGTATAATTCTGATAGGCCTGTCTTTGTGTGCTCCTTGGCCTTTTCCTTTGCTTTTAATACTCTTTTGTTTTCCTATACATTTAATGTTTTAATTATCATGTGGTGAGGAGACTTCCTTTTCTGGTCTTATCTATTTGCTGTGTGGTAAGTTTCTTGTACTTTTATAGCCATCTCCTTCTTTGGGTTAAGAAAATTTTCTATGATTTTGTTGAAAATATTTTCTGGTCCTTTGAGCTGAGAATCTTCTTCTATTCTTATTATTCTTAGGTTTGGCTTTTTCATAATTTCCAAGATTTCCTGAAGGTTTTGTGTCAGGAACATTTTAGATTTAACATTTTCTTTGATGTTTGTATCTATTTCTTCCATTGTATCCTCAATGCCTGAGAATTTCTCTTCCATCTCTTATATTCTGTTGGTGATACTTGTGTTAGTGCTTTCTGTTTGCTCATCTATACCTTTTATTTCTAGAATTCCCTCAGTTTGTGTTTCCTATATTACTTCCAGTTTTATTTTCAGGTCTTGGACAATTTTATTTGTTTCCTTCAAATCTTGCTTGTTTTTCTTGGCTTTCTTTTAGGGTTTTATTAATTTTCTCCATTGCTTGTTTGAGTCTTCCTGAATTTCTGTAAGTGATCTATTTGTTTCCTCCTTAAGGGCCTCAATCATTTTAATAAAGTTGGATTTAAGGCATTTATCTCGTGCTTCTGCTGTTTTAGATTAGGAGGATAGCTGGGTTCTCGTGATGACATTGTTCCTCGGCTGTTGCTTCTTGTACCCTCATGCTTGTCTCTAGACATTTGGGTTGAGGTATTTAAAGGTAAGGTACCAGATTCTGGTTTTGTCTTTCTTGAGTGGTATTATGTTCATGGGTTTCTGTTTCCTCTCTGGTTTTCTGGTCTGTGTGGACTGAACTTCTGCTTGTATGTGTAGTCTCTCAAAGAGCAGGGAGTCTCTGCCCCTGTTGGAGGCTGGGGCACAGTAAGGAAGAGTGTGGCTCCAACAGATTTTGTGCAGATATATTTTTGTCATTTTGCCTTTCAAAAAGAAATAAATCTACATTGTAATTTCAGGAAATTAAAAAATGTATAGTTCATTGGGAGTTTTTCTCCACAGGAATAGCTCAGCTATGTTATTTTTTTCTTTTACTTGAGCTACTGTTATTTTATATATCTTTTGTGTCTATTTTTAAGGAAAATAAATTTATATCTGAGTCACTGAGCTACTGTATGTTATAAAAGAAATTATCTAAACTTGATGGAAGTTGCTTAATCAATTAAGGGGACTGGTAAGACATAATTGAGATGAAAAAAACACAGCAGATCAGAAATCATTTGAAACTGGAAGTTGAGTGTGAGTCAGACTTCCTCTGTGATCATACTGTGTCAACTTCTTTCTTGGTGTTCTCCTCATTTATGATTTTAGATAGAACCTTGGAGACATTGCATGAGGAATAGTAGCCTCTACTCTCCCCATCTCTAGCAGGGTGTTGGAAACTAACTAAATGATTGTATTATTTACTAATTTTGTTTCATATTGTAATAGAAATTGAGAAAGGTTTTCATACTCAGGTTGGAAAAGGATTCACCTGGCCGGTGCTGAATTCTCTAATTTTACAATTAGAGAAAAGTATATATTTTTTTACAATTATATTTTACAATTAGGGAAAAGTATATATTTTTACATAGAAATATAGTAATGATTGCTGATGTCATGGATGTCTATGGATATTGAGGATGTTTCTCTGGTAATTGTCGCACTATAATTTGACACATTTAAGTAGTTTGACTTGGGTTTATAAGTGTACTGAAAGGCACATGCAAATGAAAACATTTAGGTCCTTCTTCACCTACTTAGAACTGCTTTGTCAAATAGTTTTCAAGCCTTCTTATAAAAGTATCTTTTATTTACTTCTGGTGATTGTTGTCTAGAGGCTTTCTGCCTCTGTCAGGTAACCTAGGCCTAGTCCTGGAAGCTTCTAGCCTCCACATAATCTAATTTAGGCCTAGAAAGTTTTCAGTCTCCAAGGTTTATGGTTAAATACATTTACCATTTCTAGTTCTTTCTGAGACCTGGCTGGCTGGTTCAGCCCAGCTCTTCGGGCTCAAAATCCCTCTTCAAGATACTGATTCAATCTGGTTTCTCTCGGTTTCTCACTGAATTACTCTGCTTGGTTTCAAACTAATTTTGGTAATCTTCTGGTTCCTTCTCATTTTTTGGCTTTTTCTGTCTTCACCTGTGTCTAGCTAGCTTGTTTTTTCTCTGCATTCTTTCTCTATAAAACTCTCCCAATAAAACTGCTTCCTTCCTTTGTTCTTCCCTCTGCACTGACTGCTCTCTTAAGTAGCATCCCTGTCCTTTCCTTTCTCATGAGAGTTGGGCAGATCATATTCTGTCAAATCTTTCTCTGATTCATCGCTTTGTTTTCCACTCAATGGCACATCGCTTTCAAACATGGCTGCTTCCTTCTACACACTAAATTTACCTTCATTGATTGGGATTAAAAGTGTATATTAAGGGTTTGTCTGTATTTCAGCCAGAGGGATTAAAGTATATGCTAGGGTGAGCCACAACATGACTAGAAACAGGGTGAGGTTTTTTTTTGTTTTTTGTTTTTTTTATAGTAAATAACACAATCTGGAGGTTCACAAGATGAGCAAATATCCTGCAATATCTTCTTGAATCTATTATTAAATTTCCTTTTCAATTACGAAACTGTAAGCCATTCAGCTTGTAAACTATCATGTTTTTCAGATGTATCTCTGTTTCTTAGTGTCTTGATAACAATAACTGCACAGGTCCAATTAATTCCAGTGTAAATCTTGAAGTCTTGCTTTATAAAATGCCCCAGACTTGATTAGTTCTTTCACTCTAGTTTAATGGATTTACAGCATCTTCTCTCAACATTTTTCTTCAAATCTCTCATACAGCACAACATCTTCCTCATGACCTTACTTTGTGTTGCTAAGAAGAAAGAAAAGTTGTTCATGTAGTATACTCAGTGAAAGCAAACAAACTAGATCCTCAAGTTATTTGCCTATAATATCAAAATTACTGGCACAAAATTTACTTAATTTTAGTCCTTTTTCAGAATTATTTCAAGCAGTACTACAATATCAGGTTGACATGTGGACTGGATGGTACAATCTCCCTTTTCATATAGTAATTCCCCAAATCAATTTAATATATTTTTCCATATTGAGGAAGTGACAAGTATTAACCTGGCAAGAAGAGATAATACAATTGATCTTAGTCAAAAGGCTGAAAGGATGCCAGCCTACTTTTCTAACTATGCTGAGATTTTATGCACATGGTGTCAAGCTCTGTACATAGAAATTAGTTTGAGATTTCAGCCTCAAAGGAAAATAATTTCCTCAAACCATCAAATTAAGCTTCTGCCTCTGAGAATCAAAGACTATTTTAATTGGATCTTTATAATTATTGTTGGAAACCCATGGGACTATTTTGAATCAATACTTTATAAATCCTTCCATTTTGTTTAAGTAATATATGATATATACATATTCACAGGTACTATTTTCTGTGTTTGGTAAGTAAAGATGTATCTTGAATGTTTGTAGCTTTTTCACCATAGAAAATATATTTTCTGAATTTTCCTTGACCATTCTGTTCATATGCTGATATTTCTGTGTCAACAAAGAATCCATGTCATATGTATATTCTTCAAATATATAGTTGGAGGACAAAGACATTGTTGTCTGAGTGTGCAATGCCTGAAGACTAAGCTATGTGGTTTTACATCTTCACCCCCACTCTGCACACAGTGACAGAGAGGACGTTGTTCAAATATCTATGCAGATTCCAGCTCATATTTCCATGATGGATGTAGTAACAAAAATAAAACCCAAAAATCTACACTTGTTCTAAGAGAACTGCATTGTTTACTCACTGTGTAAATGCTGCCTTCAAAAGAAGGAGTTTTCTAACATCTAAAAATGGCTCATTTCATTTGTATAATTTTGTCTGTGATTAATACCTACACTGTCATATGCATTCCAGAAATGGGCAGAATTTGCTTACTGTTATAAGCTCATGTAATGGGAAAGAACAAAATGTTACTTGTATGTGTACAAGGATGAATATGTAAGTTGTCAATAAGACAGGTTAATATTTGAATCAGAATCTTTGTTACATATTAAAAGACAAATCTTATAAATTGAGTTCTCTTTATAATGCTAAAGTTAAATGAGATATCTATGGCTTGCAGGTGAAAATAAGAAGTTAAAATTTATTTTTATTTTTATCTGAAATGAGATATCACTGCTGAGGGAAGTAGAAAACCCAATATATATTACTAGTCAGTGTTTATGATAGAAATAACCAGCTGTTTTTTTTATGTGCATCTTTTGGGTGTATTTTTTTCAGAAAGCTTGGAAAATATAACAAACTTGGGACCTTTCATAACAAAGATGCATTAAAAATATAAGTTGATACACATATGAAAGGAAGAAAGTGTGGAAGAAGTGCATCAGTGTGTATGTGTGTGTGTGTGTGTGTGTGTGTGTGTGTGTGTGTGTGTGTGCATGCATGCATGTGTACATAATGCATAAAGAGAAAGTGAAAGAGAGATCTAACACAAGATGTAGGGTGAAAAAAATAACACAGAAAAGGTGAGCTGCACACTAAGAAGAGTTACTTTTCTACAGATGAGTAGAAGGATGAGAAAAAATGAATAGAATTAAGGACAGAAGAGAAGGCATTGCTCACATTTATTTTTATTTTCATCTTACAGAGTGTAAGAAAATGACTTGCCTAAACCATTCTACGATGATAGACTTCATTCTTGTGGGCCTCACAGACAGCCCGGTGCTGGGGAGGATTCTCTTTGTGGTATTTCTAGTCATATTTGTCATCACACTGGCAGGAAACTTGTTCATGATTGGGCTTATCAGGACCAATTCCCACCTGCAAACACCCATGTACTTCTTCCTTGGTCACCTCTCCTTTGTAGACATTTGCTACTCTTCCAATGTTACCCCAAACATGCTGCATGGTTTCATCTCAGACCAGAAGACCATTTCGTATGCAGGATGCTTCATACAGTGTCTCCTCTTCATTGCTCTTGTGATAACTGAATTTTACATCCTTGCTTCAATGGCACTGGACCGCTATGTGGCTATTTGCAGTCCTCTGCATTACAGTACCAGGATGTCCAAGAATGTTTGTGTCTCTTTGGTTACATTCTCATATGTGTTTGGCTTCCTGAATGGGCTGTCTCAGACTCTGCTCACTTTCCATCTGTCTTTCTGTGGCTCCCATGAAATCAATCACTTTTACTGTGCAGATCCCCCTCTGATCATGCTAGCCTGCTCTGACACTCATGTCAAAAGGATGGCCATGTTTGTGGTAGCTGGCTTTACTCTCTCAAGTTCCCTTGCTTTCATTCTTCTGTCTTACCTTTTCATTTTTGTAGCTATATTGAGGATCCGTTCAGCTGAGGGAAGGCAAAAGGCTTTTTCTACATGTGGTTCCCACATGACAACAGTCACCATATTTTATGGAACCCTTTTCTGCATGTACTTAAGACCTCCATCAGAGAAGTCTGTAGAAGAGTCGAAAGTAATTGCAGTTTTTTACACTTTTTTGAGTCCAATGTTGAACCCATTGATCTATAGCTTAAGGAACAAAGATGTCATCAATGCCATGAAGCAGATCATTAAAGGAAACCTACTTCACTAAACTTCAGTTTATGCATATGTTTAGATAAAATCACTCCATGTCTTCTTTAACTTAGTCATTTTAAGGGACACATTTGCCTTTGTGTCATGTCAGTTTTCAAACTGAATATCCAGTAACTCATTTCCTTATTTATTTATTTATTTATTTATTTATTTATTTATTTATTTATTTATTTTAGTTTTAACTTCTTTCCTTTATTTTAAATTTTTTCCTCTCTTTTCATATTTTCTTTATTTACATTTCAAATGTTATCTCCTTTCCTGCCCCCCCTGAAACTCTCTGTGTTTTTATGCCCCTTCCCCTAGATTCTTTGAGGGCGTTCCCCTACCCACCCACCTCCTGCCTCCTTGCCCTCAGTTTCTCCTACAAGGGGGCATTGAGCCTTCACAGTACCAGGGGCCTCTCCTCTCATTGATGTCCAACAAGGCCATCCTCTGCTACATATGTGGCTGGAGCCATGCGTCCCTCCATGTGTACTCTTTGATTGGTGGTTTAGTCCCCAGGAGCTCTGGGGGAATCTGTTTGGTTGATATTGTTGTTCTTCCTGTGGGGTTGCAAACCCCTTCAGCTCCTTCAGTCCTTTCTCTAACTCCTCCATTGGGGACCCTGTGCTCAGTCTAATGGTTGACTGCAAGCATCTGCCTCTATACTTGTCAAGCTCTGGCAGAGCCTCTCAGGAGACAGCCATATCAGGCTTCCATCAGCAAGCACTTCTTGGCATCCTCACTAGTGTCTTGGTTTGCTGTCTGCATGTGGGATGGATCCACAGGTGGGGCAGTCTCTGAATGGCCTTTCCTTCAGTCTCTACTCCACACTTTGTCTCTGTATTTCCTTCCATAAGTATTTTAATATTTGGTAAAATATTCAATACTGACATTGAAAAATACATTCATTAGCAGAAAAACTCAAAATAGGCTACTCTTAGTGTTCAGTGATTCCATATAATGTCTTGCCTCTATATAGGTGTACATGATCATATATCTATTATCAGTGTAACCTTACAGTCCAGTTACTTTGAATAATGTTGTTAAAAACATATACCACAATTATTTTACAATATTTGAAACATTAGTTCATTTCTGATACAATGTCTTGGATAAAGAACTTGGTCTGATATCTAAATAATTATTTGAACGTTCATGTAAACATTAAAGATAATATTTCTGTTAGTTTTCTCAAAACATAGTATCAAAAATCATCGTATCAATTTAGTGATCCTGGGATCCTTTCCAAGCTTGGCAATATTTTATTGTATAACATCTATTTATATATTACTAAGAATGTTCATCAGTTCCAGTCAGCCTTATACTCTGCATATTTTTTCACAATAATCACTTACAGTTAGAATTTGATAATTTGGACCAATATGGTCTATCCATTGACTTCTGAATATATAAGAATACCTTGTTTGAAACCTGGTGCAGAAGTGAATATAGTCTCAAAATCCTTGAGTTTTACAGTCAGTAAAATTTTAATCTGTTTTGTTTCCTTTTTAAGGAAAATATAATTATATCCTTTTTCCCCTTAGATCCCTTCTATGCCATGCTCTCACCTCCTTCTCATGTTCATGACGCTTTAATGTTGATTATTATTATTGGATAAGTATATAAAACTGAAAAGTCAGAGTCAATGAAATCCTATTTCCTACATAAAGTTGTTGTAGTATTAAAAACTGAAATCAGTGGCAGCCTCCATAGCAGCAAACTTGAGGTAGGAAGTTATACCCTCCATTCATATTAGCTCAGTCATTATTAGAGTACGAGATGATTGTTTGGTAAAATGTAGATAATTACCTTTCCTTAAGTTCCCTTAACTATTTGGTCCTTTATTGTTTTTTTTAATGTGTATAAAGGGATTTTACAAGAATCTTTGCTGCAAAATGTATAACTGATTTTTACAGAAAATAAATTATAGTTTTTATAAGCTGGACCATTTTGGAGTCATGGTTCATTAAATAAACCTAAAGTTCTGTCAGATTTCTCTTTGAGAAGCAACCCTATCAGAAAAGTGAGGGAATTTAGGTCATTACAGTGTAATATTTATATTTAAGTGACTTATAGTTTGTCAGTAGTATTATGACACAGTGGGAGTTACGAAAAGGTGATCTATGGTGTTAACAGAGGAGGAAAGTGAATGACAAAGATTCATTTTTTAATGTGATCTCTGATCCTACTTAATTTTTATGACCTAAGATATTCTGTGAGATATTTACTTATACCAAACTTTCCAGTGTTGCTTCCATTTCTAGCTCTGAAAAAGATTCAATGTCCAGAATCTAATCTTTTTTGATATGTATATATTATAATCATTTAAAAGCACACATTATCTTAATTCTATACTTATTCTATAATAATTCTATACTTATTTTAAAATAATTTTTAATAGTTTTGATATTATAATATAGGTGCATCATTTTCTCCCTCCCATTTCTTTTTAGAAAGCCTCCTAAAAACACACCCCTAGATTATTTTCAAATTTATGTCTTTTTTCTTATTGTTACACACACACACACACACACACACACACACACACACACACACATACGCACACAGAAACACACACACATTCTTAAATACATAAATACAATCTGCTAAATCTGTATAATTACTTGTAAGTATACAGTCTCTGGAATGACCATTTGGTATTGGATAGCCATTTTTAAAGGTTTGTCATACTCTGTGTCTTAGAGAAACCCAACTTATTTTCAGAAATTTCACCTTTCTTAGTACAAGTAATTTACCTAATTTTAGTCTTTATATGTATTGTTATTTACAATTGTATGTGAAATATTTGCTTCATTGAACAGTGTGAGTGTTAGGCATATGCTACCTCAGCAGTTGTATTAAAATATGATAATATACGAATAATTATACATAAAAGATTTGTGAGTGACAATAACATAGTTACTGGCTTTCACATCATTTGATTTAATCATCAAAAGTGAAATAATGGAAATATAAGTAATTTTATTTTTGAATACCTGAGGCCAGCTCCAATGTTCTTGTTCTCTCTTGAAAGTAACCGAGGTGAAAGAGCATCTGTGGGGGCAAGACTTGGCCCTGCGAAGATTAGGGTTGCTTTTTAATATTAAAACTTTTATCTGTTTTGATTCTAAGTTACTCTGCAGTGGTACTTGGTCCACCTGTCTGAGTTCCTCTGAGGCCAGAAAATGCAGACTCTGGCATTTAGGACCTCACCATAAAACAGTGGGGACTGAGTAAAGTATAAATTGCTAGGGCATTTTTTCTTCTTGATCAGAAGCCCCCCCCCCTCCCTTGTTAGACTGGAAGGATGTTTGGAGCAATAAATTTTTATCGAACCTGGAGAAGAGAGTCACTCATAGAAAGAAAAACTTTTACACAAACAAATATGCATAAACTCATATAATTTCATATATTAACCCATGCACACATATTCATGTATTTTCATGCATTCCAGTTGGACACAGATACATATCTCATAATTATTACACACACACACACACACACACACACACACACACACACACACACACACATGCATATGGAGAAAAAGACCAAGTATCAGTACAGGAAAAACTCACTCTGGATGAAAAATGAGCTACAATCTTTATTGCATAGAGAAAGAATAAGCTACTACCCTTTTAATGTTAAATGAATTAAACCAGAGTCTACAAAAAAGAAAAAAAAAAGAAAAAGAAAAAGAAAACTTTGTTTTCTTTAGTAAGACTAAGCCTACCTTGCTGTTAAGAAATGGTCTGTTCCATCCTGCCTTCTCTTTCTGGTCTCTCTGCAACTTCTCTTTGTCCTTTCTCTCAGCACTCTGCATATTGTTCTCTTAATTTCTAAGTTACTCTACTCTGCTTTCTCCTTCTAATCTTGCCCTCCCCTCTTGCTCTGATGCAATAATGCCATGCAATGTAATTGTTTCTACTATTTTGTGCATTTTCTAGGGGAATAGATTACATAGTTTTCCCAAGCATCTTTTTTTTTTAAACAAAATTTCACTAAAAGTTCAAACATAAATTCAAGTAATAAACTGAATAAGAAGTTTACAACAGAGATGTTTCCATGCATTTTCACTGAGAGTGGACATGTATTATCTGTCACTAGCTTTATAGGTTCATGGAGAGTTAAAGACCATAACTAAGTTATCATTGAAGCTTTGTACAGATAAATCCAGTCGATCTTTCATCTGTGTCCCTGCACCTACAATAAACCTTTAGCTCCCTTTTACGACCGTTGATTAATCATTTTACAACCTCTTGGAATGTGTTCTAAGTTGTAAATGCCTACTTTCTATCCCAGAAACAAATATCTTGTGACACATAAAAACTGGTGGAATACTCATTGCAGGTTTCATATCAGAAAGAACTTTACTAGAAGTCTTATTATAAAGGACTTACTAATTACTTGTATAATTTTAGGAATTCTTGTAGGATCATCATTAAGAATTAGGAATTATCTATATGTCTATACTGTATCACTGCAAGACAGCACATCTTTGTTGATCTGCAGAACAATGCCCAAAAGTGGGAATAATACCTAGTGATTGTTATTATATTTAATAATAACAGGAAAAGCATATTAATAACAGGAATCTTTCTCAAAACATACTCCCTTTGATCTTGGCCTCAGGAAGATCACTTGCTAGGTTTTTTTTTTTTTTTTTTTTTTAGCTTCTCCTGATGGCTCCTGGCACTAAATGGTTAAAGTTTTGGGCAGAGAAAATAAATTACTTTCTTTTTTAAAAGAAAGTTCAATTCTAATCCCAGTTTTGTTTGTGTTGCGTCCATATTGCTTTGTTCACACAACTTTACTTTCTGGTTAGTGATTCTCCACCTGTGGTCATGACCTCATTGGCAATTGCATATCAGATATTTATAATATGACTTATAACAGTAGCAAATTATAGTTCAGCAGCAGCAATGAGATGATTTTATGGTCATGGATCACCACAAAATGAGGAACTGAATTTAAGGGTTGAAGCATTATGAAGTTGAGAACAACTGATAGGATACATTACAGAGTTCATTGCTAGATTAAATAGTGTATGAATAAATGTATCTGTGGGTTTTTTCCTGTTTGTTTCTTTTTGTCCTATTATAGTTCATTTGTTTTTGTTTTTAATCTTATTTTATTATTAGTCCTTATCTGCCTATTTGTTTCCTAATGAGAGACAGAAAGGGTGTGCATTCAAATGGGAGGGGAAGATCTTAAAGGAGTTAGGGGAGGGGAATCCATAAAAAGAGTATATTGTATTAAACATATGAAGAATTTCTGGTGCTCTGCCTTCAACCCCAGATTAGGCAAAGATCACCAACCCAATGATTTATGTAAAGACAAATTATCCCAAAATACCCCGATACATACTTTGGCCATGCGAAAAATTCAGATTATTTTAAAAGTTCCTAATTGTGCTTTTGTCATTGATCATACTCTTTATGCAAATGTCCAAATTTCATATATGAGGAAGAGGAGCTATTAGCTTATACCTGTTATACCACAGAGTTAACTTCACATAGCAGACTTCTTAAGCCTATGATCCTCCTGAAGACTTTTGTAGAACGGTGTGGCTAGAAATGTTTGCAAGTATATCTAGCCAGAAGAGACACATGGCCTTGTGAAGTACTTATTATGGTGGGTGACAGTAGGGAAACAAAAATCACTAACATTAGAAGACAGAATGGAAAATTTTCTAAGTGGGTATTTATTTGCCACATGTGAGATGTTTTATGTCATAATTGATTTAACAGCAACTGGTCTGCCAGGATAGTTAAAGACTATCCTTGCAAATCATTCCATTGTTCTGATGATATGCCCAAATTATTTTCAGATGAAAAGCAGTAACCTGGTGTACAAATAAGGAAAAGAATTATATTGTCATTACCAGACATACTTCTAAGAGAACATGTAAAGTTACTCTAGACAGGACTGTTTTAGCCTGGGATGGAATGTTCTTTTTTTTTTTTTAACTTATACCCAACCATTGGACTGAAGTCCTGGACCCCTGTGTTTGAACTGGCAAAAGGCTGGAAGAAGCTGAGTAGAAGTACAACACCATAGGAAGACCAGCAGTCTTAACTAACCTGGACCCTTGAAATCTCTCAGACCCTGAGACACCAACCAGGCAGCATATATGAGCTGGTCCAAACCACACACACACACACACACACACACACACACACACACACACACACACACACACACACACAAACACACGCACACACATAAATAGCAGAGGACTTCCTGGTCTGGCTTCAGTGGGAGAAAATGCACCTAACACTAGAGAGACTTGAGGCTCCAGGGAGTGAAGAGGCCTGGTGGGGGAGGGGGGAAACCCTCTTGGAGACAGGGGTAGGAGGAATGGGATAAGAAACTGTGGGAGGGGGGACCTGGAGGTGGGCAACGGCTGGACTGTAAAAAAAAATAAAAGTTTTGTTTTGTTTTTTAAAGACACTGTTTCTCTATGTAGGCCTGGCTGTCCTGGAATTCAATCTGTAGACCAGGCTGGTCTAAAAGTCATAGAGATCCACTTGTCTTTGCCTACAGAGTGCTGGGATTAATAGCATGCAGACAGCCCTAGAGAGGCTAAGTAATAAGGAGGTTCAAGTGGGAGACGCACGAATCTCCCTCAGAATGGGAAGTAGAAAATATTTTCGGGGTTGAAGGAAAAATAATTGGAATTGGAGATATTTGTGGGACAATGTCTAAACCTAGGGCAACAGACACTCCTTGGAACCTATACAATTTACTGCAAACCAACAGCCAATATCAAACTAAATGCAGACATACGGTGAAGCAATCCCACTAAAATCGGGGACAAGACAAGGATGCCCAATCTCCCCATATCTATTCAGTATAGTACTTGAAGTGCTAGCTAGAACAATAAGACAACAAAAAGAGATCAAGGGGTTATAAAATGGCAAAGAAGAAATAAAGGTATCACTATTTGCAGATATTATGATAGTATGCATAAGTGACCCCAAAAATACTACCACAGAACTTCTCCAGCTGATAAACAGCTTCAGCAAAGTGGCCGGATATAAAATTAACTCCAATAAATCAGTAGCCTTCCTTTAAATGATAAACAGGCTGAGAAAGAAATTATGGAAACAACTCCCTTCACAATAGCCACGAATAATATAAAGTATCTTGGTGTGACTCTAACAAAACAAGTGAAAGACCTGTATGACAAGTACTTCAAATCTCTGAAGAAAGAAATCAAAGAAGACCTCAGAAAATAGAGAGATCTCCCATGCTCATAGATTGGCAGAATTAATATAGCAAACATGGCCATCCTACCAAAGGCAATCTAGAGATTCAATGCAATCCCCATCAAAATCCCAACACAATTCTTTAAAGACATGGAAAGAGCAAAGTAAGTTGTTTCTATGTGTTACAAAATTCAAGTTTGACTCATACGTTTTCTATCTTGATAAAATAAGGAGTTCTATCAAGGAACCTTTTGATGTTCTTACAAGATGACCTGTCAAATAATTTAATGTGCTATCTGCACTTAAAACATTCACTTGTGAAATGCTTGTGTTACAAAACTCCCAGTTTATACTTTTTCCATATAAAAGGAGGACTGAAACTTAACCTACACTGTACACTAAATTCCCATTTTGCAGAGTCAGTCCTATGCATAGTAAATAAAGACTACTTAATTAGCTTAACTTTGGGTGTTAGTTTTAGTTCTTAGGAGAATCAACAGAATGGCAGATTCTTCAACTGGTGTTGCTCTTCAGACGGAGAACAGACAGTGGCCGATATTATTTTCACACTTTCTGTATAATTAATTATGATGAATATTTGAATTTAGTATGACATGTAACATTATCTCACTATTATTTTTATATACCAGTGACTAAGGCATTAGGCACTTAACATGGAATAGCCATTGTCAAGTGTGTGTGTGGGGTGTGTGTGTGTGTGTGTGTGTGTGTGTGTGTGGGTGTGTGTGTGGGTGTGTGTTTGTGTGTGTTGGAGTAAAAAATACAGCATTAAAACTGTTATATGATAGAAATAGTACAATTTGTTTCTTATACATAAAAAATTTACAGTAGTTAAGTGGTTTTGTAAAAGACAGAAAGAGTTGGATTTCAAATCAAAATATTCTCTTAGATATTACTTGGATAACTCTAAAAATACCCTGACAGAAGAATGCATTAATATTTATATGGAGAGCATTTAGGAGGAGTTAGCATTCAAAACCACTAAAGATATGAAGCAAGAAGTATGGGATCTAATATCATATTGAGAATGGTCCACAAGATAAAAACGGGCCAGGAAAACCTCTTGATTTTGCTGATTCATAGACTTTTATTCATATCTCTCTCAATGATGTTATATTTTTGGAAAATAATTAATAAAATTTTCACAATTTTAGTAAAACATCTATCCTGATATCTTCAAAGGGAACATTGATATATGCTTTGAGTTTTATGGGATTTTGACAACTATTTTCTTCTTCATTTGTAAGAAAATTTCATTTGTGAGTTATGTAAAATGTCATGCAGGTGATACAGGGCCAAGGGGGGAAAGGAAAAGGAAATCAACATGATTTACATGTTTCTGGGCAAAATAAACAGATACTAGGGAGTTAGTACCATGATGCAAAGATGAATATAGAGGAGCAACCGACATTGAGACGAACGGTTTAAACTGTTCCTGGACCTTCTCGGCACTTGTCAGGTTCTTACCTCAACAGCAATGAGATTTGAAGCTGCTGTGTGTTACAGTTCTTCACTTTCCCTTTGTCATTAATGAGAACACATGGCTTGGTAATATTCCTGAAAAGAAAAGGGAGGAGACATTGTCATACTAATATTCTTCTTTAATACAATAATAACATTTCAGAGAAGAGGTGAAGAAATCATCACTAAACAATGACAAACTCAAAAGTCCCTCCAGTAGTGTCAGCAAGTATAACATCTGCCTCTCTGTTTCACTTTCAATTGAGTCTGGATCCAGAAGAAACTAACTCAAAGGGCTTTTTTGAGACTGGAGAGATGGCTCAATGTTTAAGTCACATACTTTCTTTAGAGTATTGGTTTGGTTTCCAACACTGACATGGTGGCTCAAAACACTTTGTAATTCCAGTTTCAAAGACTCATTCCACTCTTCTGGTCTTTGGGGGTGACAGGAAGACCTGTGGCATTCATACATACACACAAGCATGCACATTAAACACAAATCTCTTTTTAACCTCAACTATGATCAACAAGGAAATATCCTAAATTTTAACAAAAACAAAATTATTATGACTGCGATTGTCTCCACTAGCACATTTACCAAGGAACTATTGAATGTCACTCTGGCCTGGCCTGGGTTAATCACACAGGATAAAGAAAAATTCTTCTGCAGTCATTTAGCTGCAAAGAATCCAACAAAAATATTAATGATTGGGTAGGATCGAAGATATAAACCAAGTAAATTAAAGCAACAGAGGCAGAGTGCAAGGCCAATGGATACAATTTCTAAAATTCTTTGAGAGCTAGAACAAAAAACAAACAAACCACAAAACAAACAAACAACAACAAAAGCAGCAACAAAAACAATCCCATGGCACTTTTTCCTCTGATAAATATCTAGTGCTGAGTTTTTAGAACTCTTGACTGTGACAGAGATCATACAAATATTCTTCTTTCATACAATAATAGCATTTCGTAAAAGAGGTGAAGGAATCATCACTAAACAATGACAAACTTAGAAGTCCCTTCAATATTGTCAGCAAATATAACATCTGCCTCTATGTTTAGCTTTCATTTGGGTCTAGATCTAGAAGAAACTAACTCAAAGGCCTTTTTCAGGACTAGAGAGTTTTAAACTCCAGACTGTGTTAGCACGCTTATGCTGGACCAGGAATAAAATGGAAAGAAACATGGAGCTACTTCTCTCTCCTCCCCTTTACTGACATCTTACTGGATCCTTTCATTAGCAAAAGTCAGAGTAAAGCTGAACATCAAAGGATCTCCATGAGGCAGTTCCTAACTGTTGATAGGGAAAAGATGAGAAGGTGAGGTAAAAAGGCACTGGATCAAAAAGACATAGTATAAATCATCACCATAGTTATATTATCTATCAAGATTAAATTCTCTATTTTCACCAAGAAGTAAAGACCAGTTTTAGAATTAATAGAAAAGCCCAAACTTAAAATAAAAATTAGCTAATGTTTGAGTTTTTCAGACTCTAAAGCTTTCTCTTTCTCCTGCGTATGACAATATTTTAAAAATTGCAAATGAGGGAAAGAGGGGCTTTTCCAAGACAAAAGTATAAAAAATAAAAAATATTCATCATAAAAAAATAAATTATAAATCCCATTGCTTTACCATTCCTTGGAGACTTGATTTGTCTATGATTTGAGCGGTTAAACTCAAGTCATCAATAATTTTGCCATACTCAGAGCTTATTTATAGTACTAATCACTCCTGGTAAGAAATAACAGAACCATAGGGATTTGGTCCCTCTGAAACAATTTTCTCATAAAAATCTCACCTGTCTGCATATGAATGCTATCATTGTGAACTTATCCTGCTTCTTCAGGTAGGATATCTATAGTTCATTTTAAGATTGGAGTAGAAACAAACATCTTAACTGATAAAATAATTTGATTTGTACCCTAGACTTCTGAATTAATAATCAATCATATTGAACTATTACTATTCTTCTCTGGCTAAGGTACTCACAGATAAATATCCTAGAGGTGTATACTTGCATAATAGTAAAGAAGACAGACCAAAGAGCACATCACTACCTATCAATATTATTGTCTGCTTCCAATAGGAAAACATTGATCTAGGTGTTGATGTATCTATAGCTATATAAAAGCCTCAGTCTTTGTCCTTAAGAAATCTGTGCATCGATTCTGGATCTCGTTGACAGCCTCTAGTCTCCATCATGACTCTAGTAGTTTCAACAATTTAAGTATTTGGCATATGTTAGATTTTCCTGAACTAACTTCTTCACATAGAATATTGATTTATGTATGAAATGATTTTTTATGGGCTATAAAATTAAGACACAATGATATTAATGAGTTACTGAAGGCATACAACTAGGAATAAGAGGATCTAAGACTTAAACTCAGGGAGTAGAGGGCCCACAACTTGCCGTGTTTCATTCTGCTGACTCTCAGTGTTGATATGTTTATTCTCAATTGCTTTATCAGAAGGGGCAGTCAGTAATCTTTGTGATGACATTTGACTTCACAGTATTACACCACAATAAAAGAATACTGTCATAATTTTTACAATCATTTGACTAAAAACTTGGACATCATTACATTTCTAAACTTTATTGATTATTTAAAATTAATCGGGGGTACATTCAATGAAAGTACATTCTCTAATAATTTTGGAGAATTGAGTCATATAGGAAGCAGAAGTGTGAGATATTTTCAAGGTACAGTAAATTTCAAGAGTTTCAGGCCTGGCATGCTCATATGTACTTATGTCATCACAAATAATCAGATGTGTGAGATATTGTTGGATATTGTTTTTATCTCAAAATTTAGACCTCTTCCTAAACGACTGAGTATATAATTCAGAACTCTCATAGTTTTTGTTACTTCATCTTCCTTATAGTAAAGGGGAAAATGAGGGAAGATATTGAATATTTTGAATCTTAGTCTTTCAATAAATAAATACATTAAAATATCATTTGGTATCCTAAAGTACTAGTTTATGCAACAAACATTATTATTAAACAAGAAAAGCATCAAATCATCAGAATTTTTTAGTTAAGAAATTCGTTTTGTATCTTATTATCCTAATCAACAGTTCTAAAGTCCCTGAATGCAAAATAGAATGCTGTAGTAAATAAATTTGACATGTCAATTCACAAATCACCCTACAAAATGACTTGCTTGGTTGGTATTATCTTCATAAATGAGGATCAGATCCCATAGCATTATAAGTGTGTGTATATCACTTAACGAGGATGTCAATTTTTTTGTGATGGTTTCCTCATTCTGCCTAAATGTTATGATATATAATTCAGACAGCATACATAGTACCTCAGTATATAGTTAATATGGATATTATTTTTGATGACTTATTGTAAGGAACCTATATTGAGTCTTCTACATTTACTAAAACATTTAACAGTTGTAATCAGTGGTGGCATGGCAGAGTCAGTATTCCCTCCTCTACATTGTCACATTGTCCTTTGCTGTTTCACCAGAGGCTTCAGATATGCAGTGTTTGCATGCCTTCAACATCAGCCCATCATGAGCACTGAATACTACCAAGGTATGTCCATAAGTATATTAAACATGTGTGTGTTCATTACTCATGGAGTGTAGTCACATATATATTGTACACATGAAATGAATAAGGTACATTTTATTGTCTCACACAAATTATGAGCAAATTATACTGAGCAAGTGAGAATTTAAGCAGTTTATCAAAAATTAAGAAATAATTGTTTGTAAAGGATTACTTTGGGTGGATGAGGGTGGGGAGAATCTTAGCTGGGAATACCATCATGTGAGTTAAGAGGGGCATGTGAAGAGATCTTGATTTCATAAGTCTATACACTGTTTATATAGCTTCAATTTCCTAAACTCACATATAACGTTTACATCCATATGTTCAGGGAAATCATGAGCAATGTGAAAAATATTTGCAGTAAAAATCTTAGAACATTATTTTTAAAAGTTACATTTTCTACCATCCATTATCTATCTATCTACCTATCTATCTATCTATCTATCTATCTATCTATCTATCTATCTATCTATCCATCTATCATCTATCTATCTAATCTATCTATGACCTATCATGTAACTTTCTCTCATTTACCTTTTATCATTAATCTATCATCTATCTATCTATCTATCTATCTATCTATCTATCTATCTATCTATCTATCTATCATCTACCTACCTATCATTCATCTATCTATCATCTATCTATCATCTATCTATCTCTTATTCATCTATCTTTCTATCTAATTTATTTACTCATTTAGTATTGTCTATTTACTGACCAATCTAACATTTATCTATTATCTATCTACTGATGAACCATCTATCTTTCTGTTTCCTATCACCATTTTTCTACTAATTTAGACATCTATAACATTAGTCAAATGATTATTAGGCTATTTAAGTTACTTTTCTTAGCATTCTGAGAACACATGAAAAATGCACCAGATAATATGATGGGGATAAAGAATAAATGAAAAAATCAAATTTTAATTTTGTTTAATTTACAGGCCTTGTTAAATATCAGTAAGACAAAATGTTAAAGAGAAACTACACAGCGGTGACTGAGTTTATTTTGCTGGGACTGACAGATCGAGCAGAGCTCCAGCCTGTGCTCTTTGTGGTATTCCTGCTCATCTACCTCATCACAGTAACTGGCAATGTGAGCATGATCTGCTTAATCAGAAGTGACAGCAAGCTTCACACTCCCATGTACTTCTTCCTCAGCCACCTCTCCTTTGTAGACCTCTGTTACGCCACTAATGTCACTCCTCAGATGTTGGTTAATTTTTTATCAAAGAGAAAAACCATTTCCTTTGTAGGGTGCTTCATACAGTTCAACTTTTTTATTTCCCTGGTGATCACAGATTACTATATGCTCACAGTGATGGCTTATGATCGCTACATGGCCATCTGCAAACCTTTGTTATACACTAGCAAAATGTCCAGAAATGTCTGCCTCTCTCTTGTTGCTGCACCATACATTTATGGATTTGCAAATGGCCTGGCACAGACCATCCTGATGCTTCGTTTAACCTTTTGTGGACCCAATGAGATCAATCACTTCTACTGTGCAGACCCACCACTTATGGTCCTTGCTTGCTCAGATACTTACGTTAAAGAAACTGCCATGTTTGTGGTGGCAGGATCCAACCTCACCTGCTCTCTCACCATCATTCTCATCTCCTACGTTTTCATCTTTACAGCCATCCTGAAAATCCGTTCTGCAGAGGGGAGGCGCAAGGCTTTCTCCACTTGTGGATCTCATCTGGTAGCTGTCACTGTTTTTTATGGGACTTTGTTTTGTATGTACCTCAGGCCTCCTTCTGAAAAGTCTGTAGAGCAGGGGAAAATTGTGGCTGTCTTTTATATCTTTGTAAGCCCAATGATGAACCCCTTGATCTATAGCCTCAGAAACAAAGATGTGAAAAGAGCCATAAGGAAAGTTGTTAAGAAGGAAGTGTTCTTGAAGTAAGTTGATAGGTTTGCAACACCTTTGCTCTTTAAACCAATGGACATTTTAAATTACCAAATTACTTTCTGTCAATTTTTTAATTTTAATTTCTGTCTTTCACAAATGACATATAGTACAGCTGTGTATGCTACCTTGTAAGATATTACATTTCATTTTGATGAATTAATAAAAATGAATTCTAAAACTGGACAGACATAAAGCCATTACTCTATAAAGGCAATATGGTACATGGGAGCTATTTTAGCAAAGGTAGAATTGCAAAATGCTCTGGTAGTAAGTTCCTTTATTTATGTATCTGAAGTTTTCTAACCATAGTAGGGTGTTTGTTTTAAAGATTTTTTTTATATATTAACTCATAAGTTTCAGGGATATTTCTCAGATTAATACTCCATGATAGATCTTTCAAATGATTTTATTCATCTGATTGAAGCTTTATGCATATTATCTTGATAGAAATGCCAAGTTTCCATTAGGAGGGCTTAGTTATCATCTGTTATTGAGAACGCATTCCCATCGGTGAGCTTCTGCTCCTTTACTTTTTATTACCATTGCCTAGTATTTGCAAATAAACAATAATTTTATTCTTTAGAAATATTAATATATAGCTATTTTGTGTAAAACCTATTATATTTTAACTGTCTCATTTGTGTATGTATTTTAGAATTCTCTTGTGACATGCACTCATCCTTTGTCTATTTCAATATTATAATGTTGACTGATAGTTGCTAAATATTATGAAGATAATAGAAGTTTTGCTCAGGCCCTCAGTAAGAGCATCAGAGCACTTAACTTTTATGTCATATTTCCAGTACAACATATTATTTTACATATAAAAATGACTCATATTTCACCTTATTACATTGCTTTTACTTAGAAAATTATATTCTACACACAGTTAACATGATAGTCACCAACTATGGCCAATTATATTAAAACTGGATTTGTTTAATATGAAACAATTTATACCTCGCAGTCAACAGTATGATATAAAACCTATCCTTATAAATTCAAGTCATCTCTAAAACATTTCAATATATTGTTAAATTGTTTTTGAAATAGAAGTCCTCTCTGATATTTCTATCCCTATTTCCTGCAGTAAATGCTTGTCAGGCTCTAGTCTCTCTGTGGAATTACTTCAATAGCTACCTATTTATATATCCATATATTAATTAATAATTAAGTAATATATCATAGCTTTGCTAGATTTCAAACTTCACAGAAAGAAATTGATCATTCTCTTTTCACAATAGAGGATTTCATTAACATTGTTAGACTTATACACACTAATTCATTTAGGTGCTCTTTTTGTTCATATAGACTCTGTGGCTCTGCCATATACCATCTATTCACAGCTATGTATCTCTTCTCTTCTGAAGAAACAATTATATATTTTGCTTTCCTGTTGATATGAAATCCTGCAGATATATTTCATATGATTCTAAACATGTATCTCTGAAAAAGTGCTGCTGCTTTGGGTTCATAATGTATGAACATCATTACATTTTTTGCAAGTTATCAATACTTTGCCAACTAGTACTCTGGCCAATAGCACTTGTTTTCTTCACTTTGCATTCCTGCCTATGCAAGAGATTGTAACACTTGGTATTGGATATTCAATCTTTGCTGTGCTGTATCTAGGTGATGCCCATACAGAAAGTCAGAAAAGAAAGTCCTTCCTAAGCAAGATGATCAAACTGTAATTTGCCTGACATATTGTCAGTAATTATAACATTTAACTGTGGTATGACTCTCAGCTTTATCAAGACACAAATGGAGAGTGATTCATTTTTCCCTATCACTTCTACAAATGGCAAGCCAGAAATATCTCAAACATGTATCAAAATAGAAAATAGTTATTGTGACCATTTTTACATCAGTGTAATGTGTATTAAATACATATCATGTGTCACTCTGGTCCAGATTGGAATCATAGCATTAAAGCAATGTTCTTCTCTATTGTCTGATCTTTAGAGTATCCAATAATGAATGAGAACAAAGGAGATCTCAAAAACTTAATTTAATAATGATGAAGCAACAGGGCTTATGTCAGAAAAAATTTCCTATTTTGAGGCCTCAGGGAGCAAGGACAGTGTCTACTGGTTCTAGAACAACTAAAAGCTAGTACCAGAAAGAACATCTCATGCTACTTTCTTCTTCAAGAAGCACCCAGGAAAAAGTTCACTTTGTATGGACAAGGGGACCTTAGCATGCTCATGTTGAGACAAGAAGGGGATGAGAAGGACATAGTGAGCCATTTTTCTTATCCTGCCTCTGGTGTTTGCCTGGATCCTCCCATTAAATTTAATTAAAGTCAGCTTTAATTGAACACCAAATTAGTAATGATGCCCATTACTCTAAGTTGGGAAACACATAAATATACAAATATAACCTGTAAGTTGATTTAGTGTTGCTTCTATGTATATGATTTCAGGACTGACCACTTAGCATTGGATAAACTGATAAGAGCCTCATCCCTTTGGCCCCTTATCAGCAGTCATTACTATTTACATACAAATAATAACAAACAGTTAAAATAAAGATATTTAGCACAAGCTAAAATAAGTAATGAGTCCTTTGGTTCACCATACTTGAATGATTTGAATCCCTGATGACTATGGAGAGTAGATAAAACTCCTGCTCTCAATGGATTTAGGGTTTTAGAACAGAAAGGTAGGGGTTTTTCATAATCCAAACAACTTACTACAAGTGATAATTGAACCCTGGGGAATTGGTTCTATGAGTGCTTGCTCTTATAAACCATTCAGCTTCTTCACATTGGTGCTGCCATTGCAAAGTCACTCTTCTTTAACAGGTAGGAGTAGAAAGCATTTGTTTTAAATTTTAGAATCTAGACATATGCATTTTAATAATTAAAAACTGAACTGTATTCTATTCCAATGACTTTATAATATCACTTCTGAATATATTCTATATTTCCCTGAGTAAGTATTCATTTATCAATATGACTTATTTTGTATTTAAATATCATATCCAATAAAACTTTAGTTCTTATTTATAGAACAGCAAAATGTAATGTGCAAGAACCCTTGAGTGATTCATTTATGTAGTGCTTAAGTAGCTGATTTCTGTCAGTGGTATTGTGGTTATTGTGTCGGAGCCAGGTTACAAACCTGCACATGTGGACATATTTTATCAAAGAAGATTGCAAGTGCTCTAAGAAATGGTGCCTATGAGAAGTTCATTTCTGTACTAATGTCTGCAGTATTGTCTCAGGTAGATTCACAAAATGATTATTATTTCAGAATGATATAAAAGAATATATAGAATATATAGAATTTATGGTTTTAGAAACCTGTATTGAATTCATGTTTTAGCAATATTAAAACTTTCTGCAAGTGTTGGACTGAGAGGAAAATACAGAAAATCTTCATGGCCTGAGGATTTGGTTCTCTGTGTTCTATCATTATTGCATGTCATACTAGCAGAAAGTTTTCAGTGCCCCTCCTGAGCATGTGCAACTACCAATGTATGCACATGTGCGTTTATGTACACAGGTATAGGTATAGCATTTAATTGACTCATGTATGCAATAGATGTTTATATATGAATATTTATATGCAGAAATGTTTAATTTTGACTAGTGTTACCTCCCTCAAAATAATTGGTTTTCTCCCTGAGCAAAAAATATACAGAAAATAAGAGTGGTTTTAGAAAATTAAAAGTGTCCCTGGTATGCTATTTTGGATGAGGTATGCTATTTGGGGTGAGCAACTTCTGTTGAGCAGTGAGGGAACAATTTGGATGATACCTTAGGTTCAAAAGAGTATGTAGAGAGGTCTTATGCTTATGTGGATATGTGTCATGTTTCAGTTAAATTCCCCAACTTAATTAGCTAAGGGAAACAAGGAAGACTCAATGGCTAACATTTTGTGGCACATACCCCAAAGTATATTTAAGAAAAACATAATTTTATACTCCTATATTCAGGGGAAATATAGAGTAAATACTAAGAAGATTTGCACCCACATATAACACACACACAAACACACACACACACATATACACACCCCACCACCACCACCACACACACACATATATACATAGTTCCATATGAATTTGGAGAACTTTTAAAATATTAACTACATATTCCTAATCCACTTTATTTTCATGTGTTTTAGATTATTTTATTTTATGTATATTTATAATTTGGCTGCATGTAAGTATGTGCAGCATGCATGTGACCGCTGCTTGCAGAGCCCAGAAAAGGGCATTGTAGTCTCTGATATTGAAGTTCCAGATGCTTCTTGGTCATAAGGATGCTCAGAACTGAAGCTAGACTTCAATAAGAGCAAGAAGTGCTTGAAACCTCTGAGCCATATCTCCGGTTTCTTGGGAAAATTCTAAGCCATGTGCATTTACAAATTTGAAGGAAGAAGACTCAGAATCACATGACATGTAATATGTTGCATGCACAGCATTAATCATGTGAATTTAAATTTTTTTCTCTTTAGAAAAATCCTTGTCCGGTCCGAAGTATACAGATGTTAAAGCAAAACTATACAACAGTTACAGAGTTTATTTTCCTAGGACTGACAGATCGAGCAGAGCTCCAGCCTGTGCTCTTTGTGGTATTCCTACTCATCTACCTCATCACAGTGACTGGCAACGTGAGCATGATCTTCTTAATCAGAAGTGACAGCAAGCTTCACACTCCCATGTACTTCTTCCTCAGCCACCTCTCCTTTGTAGATCTCTGTTACGCCACCACTGTTGCCCCTCAGATGTTGGTTAACTTTTTATCCAAGAGAAAAAACATTTCTTTTATTGGCTGTATTATTCAATTCCACTTTTTTATTGCCCTGGTGATCACAGATTACTATATGCTTGCAGTGATGGCTTACGACCGTTATGTTGCCATCTGCAAGCCCTTGTTATACACTAGCAAAATGTCCCAAGGTGTCTGCCTCTCTCTTGTGGCAACGCAGTACATTTATGGCTTTGTAAATGGTCTAATACAGACCATCCTGATGCTTCGTTTAACCTTTTGTGGACCCAATGAGATCAATCACTTCTACTGTGCAGACCCACCACTCATGGTCCTTGCTTGCTCAGACACCTATGTGAAAAAAACTGCCATGTTTGTGGTGGCAGGATCCAACCTCACCTGCTCTCTCACCATCATCCTCATCTCCTACATTTTCATCTTCACAGCCATCCTGAAAATCCGTTCTGCAGAGGGGAGGCGCAAGGCCTTTTCGACTTGTGGGTCCCACCTGACGGCTGTTACCATCTTTTATGGAACATTGTTCTGCATGCACCTGAGGCCCCCCTCTGAGACATCTGTAGAACAAGGGAAAATTGTAGCTGTCTTTTATATCTTTGTAAGTCCTATGTTAAACCCATTCATCTATAGTCTGAGGAATAAAGATGTGAAAAATGCATTAAGGAAACTTATCCAGAAATGATTGTTGAAAATTGCTCACATGTATGTAAAATGTTCTTATTACCTGACAAAGTACTGTGTGTTTCAAATAAACAAATCTTTTATGTCACACATTTTATTTTGTGTTTCTTAATTCACCTGTCAAATTTACTAATTTGCATTAATTTTTTCCTTGGAGATTACAGTGTAATCTCAGTGATTTTTTGTAGCATAATAATTCAGAAACTGGAACAGGAAAAATGTTTATTTTTAATCAATATAGAACAAGAATGTATTCGTTGAATTAACACTGATCCAGAATTATAAAATATGTAGTTTTCCCATGCTCTGAAAATGGCAATTCTTTGAGTTATAATTTTGCATAATAACTTCTATAGTTTTCATGGAAAGTAAAATGTATGCTTGTTTTTTAATATAAACTGTAAGATGATAAAAGTCTTTTATATATTAAACTAATGACTTCTTAAAATGTATCTTTCAAATGATATTAGTTAACCATTGGCATCATTAATGAACATTGGGTATTCTTTTGAAATGAAAGATTTGTGTTGGATATGCTTTGTAATAATTTTACAGTTATGTACGACCCTCTGTTTGTAACCTCTCTTCGATCCTTCAGGAGTAAAAAAAACAAAACAAACAAACAAACAAAAAAACCCAGTGAAAGCCTAAATTCATCTGTTGGATCATAATATGAATAATAGATTTATATACATTGGAGGAATTACGGGGACTTATGCATTCTGGGTCAATCTGCTGTGAGGTCCTGACCGTCTTCAATGCCTTAGCTCTAGCCTCTCTTGCAAAATAGACTGACATTTTGTCAGTCTATTCTAGAGGTACAAGTTCCTCCTTTTCTTGACACCAGATTCTTAGACTTTACCTAAGAAAGTGATTTTTCTTACCCAGATTTCTTTACCCAGAAAGTGATTCCTAAGTGACAACTCAGTGCAGGATGGGGATAGTGATCCATTGTTACAGAAGTGTGGGGGCAAAGGCAGGAACATAACCGTGTCTTTAGAACATCTTCATTCTGCCAGGAGATTTTCACATCCCTTGCCCATTCTTTGTACATAGCTGCCTTTGATGTTTTAACCTTAACAGTGCATGGGTATTCCTGTGGATCTGTGACCTCATAGTCACATTTTAATCTACTCATTGTTCCAGATTCTATTATGATGCATATGATATGTACAGTCTTATCTGTCTTTCAATATTTATATATTGTTAAATTTATTTTTGAATTTTATCTTAAAGATGTAAAGGTATTGCATTACAGACCTGGGACAAGGGGCTGAGGTGCTTATTTAACATACCAAAGTGGATATGACCTCTAGGTTTTCCAGGCATTCCTCAGTCCCTACCTGGCACACCCAACTCTCTACCTTGCACTTTCCAGTCCAGGAGCTGGGCTTCCACTTCCCCAGATGCTCTTTCCTATTAAAGCCAGACATTTTGGATTTGGTCCCTCTTCTCTCTTCCTCTCTCTGCATTTTCTCTCTTCCTCAATGTGCATGTTCCTTCTCTCTTTCTCTTCCATCTCTCGTTTGTTCGCCCCCATGTAGCTTTCCCAGTCCTCTTTCCTTGGGACCAGTGAATCTGGCTCAAATTGGCTCATTTCACTAGTGGATAATAACTTTTCAAAAGATATAATTATTTTTTTACTACTTAGTTAATATATACATATACTCCATTTTAATCCTTTTTATTGTCATATATTTTGAAATGCTTTTTATTTTTACCATCTTATATAATTTATAATTACTTTATTGGTTTATACTTTGGTTTATACTTTGGTCTTCAGGAGTTAGTTAGATTGCTTCCTGAGTGCAATGGAAATTGTTATAACCTGCATCATATTAATTTAGGGATTTATTTATTAAATGCTAAAAAGAATTATTTCTTTTAATCTTAACCAAAACAGGAAATAATATAATGAACCCATTATTATTACACTCAAATAAAGATTTGGGTGCAATTGTAAAATTGATTTAATATATTTTGCTATAAAAAGTTAAGTTTTCTCAGTAAATGCTTCTTTTATCTTACTGTATTTTATTCCTATGTAGAGTTACATGCGTTGGTAGGTGCTTATGTATCTGCTGAATTACACAGTGTGATTTTGGTTAGATAAGTCTTCATGGAGATGGCAGAACTGTGTTTCTGCAAGCTATTTAATTTTTAACTAACATTTTAAAGTGTATACACATTGATTCATATAGAATCAGTTTTTATTGATATAGTCTATGCCGATAAAAGACATGGTACATCTAACCATTCTACTCATAAAATATCATTGTATATTTCCACTTTCTTTTTTTTTTTTTTTTTTTTTTTTTTTTTTTTTTTTTTTTTTTTTTTTTTTTTTTTTTTGGTTTTTTGAGACAGGGTTTCTCTGTATAGCCCTGGCTGTCCTGGAACTCACTCTGTAGACCAGGCTGGCCTCGAACTCAGAAATCTGCCTGCCTCTGTCTCCCAAGGGCTGGGATTAAAGGTGTGTGCCACCACTGCCCAGCTCACTTTCTTGATAATATAAAAACCAGTAAGAAATTGACTAATATAAGTCTAAATATGTGTCAGAGATAGAGTTTCTTCAAGCAAGTGCTAACTTTGCATCACAAGACACATTTATGTTTAAATCACTGTTCTTCTTCAAAAGACTTTAACATCATAATTTACTAATAATATGCAAATGTTCTTCTACCACCTTCCAGAAAGCACAGGTATTTTCAAATTTCTTAAACATTCTCCATTTGGGAAGATTCAATTTATTATTCTCATTTCATTGGATTATTATTATAAATGAAGTTAAATATTTCTTTTTTTGTATTTTTTCTTTTATTGGATATTTTCTTTATTTACATTTCAGATGTTATCCCCTTTCCTGGTTTTCCCTTCGGAAACACCCTATACTATCCCCTCTCTCCCTGCTTCTATGAAGGTGCTTCCCCACACACACACCCACTCCTGCCTCCCCGCCCTCGAATTCCCCTACACTGGGGCATCCAGCCTTCATAGGACCAAGGACCTCTCCTCCCATTGATGCCCTACAAGGCCATCCTCTGCTACATATTCTGGGGGAGCCATGACTCCATCTCCATGTGTACTCTTTGGTTGGCGGTTTAGTCCCTGGGAGCTCTGGGTGGGGTCTGGTTGATTGATATTGTTGTTCTTCCTATGGGGTTGCAAACCTCTTCAGCCCCTTCAGTCCTTTCTCTAACTCATCCATTGGGGACTCTGTGCTTAGTCCAATGGTTGGCTGCAGGCATCTGCCTCTGTATTTGTCAGGATCTGGCAGAGCCTCTCAGGAGACAGCTAAATCAGGCTCCTGACAGCAAGAACTTCTTGGCATCCATATCAGTATCTGGGTTTGATGACTGTTTATGGGATGGACCGACAAGTGGGGCAGTCTCTGAATGGCCTTTACTTCAGTTTCTGCTTGACACTTTGTGTACATATTTCCTCCCATGAGTATTTTGTTCCCCCTTTTAAGAAGGACTGAAACATCCATACTTGAGTCTTCCTGCTTCTTGAGCTTTATGTGGTCTGTAAATTGTATCTTAGATATTCTGAGCTTTTGGGCTAATATCTACTTATCAGTGAGTACATACCATGTGTGTTCTTTTGTGATTGGGTCACCTCACTCAGGATGATATTTTCTAGTTCCATCCATTTGCCTAAGAATTTTATGAATTAATCATATTTAATAGCTGAGTTGTACTCCATTGTGTAAATGTACCACATTTTCTGTATCCATTCCTCTATTGAAGGACATCTGGGTTGTTTCCAGCTTCTGGCTATTATAAATAAGGCTTCTATGAATATAGTGTAGCATGTGTCCTTGTTATATGTTGGAGCATCTTTTGTATATATGCCCAGGAGTGGTATAGCTGGACTCTCAGGTAGTACTATGTCCAATTTTCTGAGGAACCACCAGACTGATTTCCAGAGTGGTTGTACCAGCTTACAATCCCACCAACAGTGGAGGAGTGTTCCTCTTTCTCCACATCCTCGCCAGCATCTGCTGTCACCTGAGTTTTCATCTTAGCCATTCTGACTGGTGTGAGATGGATCTGAGAGTTATTTGATTTGCATTTCCCTGATGACTAAGGATGTTGAACATTTCCTTAGGTGCTCCTCGACCATTCGATATTCCTCAGTTGAAAATCCTTTATTTAGCTCTCTACCTCATATTTTAATAGGGTTATTTGATTCTCTGGAGTCTAAATTTTTGAATTCTTTGTACATATTAGATATTAGCCCTCTGTCAAATGTAGGATTGGTAAAGATCTTTTCCCAATCTGTTGGTTACCATTTTGTCATATTGACAGTGTTCTTTGCCTTACAGAAGCTTTGCAATTTTATGAGGTCCCATACGTCTATTGTGGATCTTAGAGCATAAGCCATTGGTGTTTTTGTATATTTATAACATATATTTCACAGCCTTTTGTTGGTTGCTTGTCAGATTTGGGATTTCTACAGGTGTCACAGAGAGATACAGATCTGGCCTTTCTAATTTTCACAAGTTACAAAGAGAGGTAAGAAGGGGCACTTAGTGTCTTTAGTGTCTTTCAGGAAATTGGTGATGATTTGCTTTGCTCTTAGTTTGTATAAAGCCACTGATGTGTCTGTATTCTGCAGGCCCTCTGCTATATCATCACTGCCTTCTGATACTTAGTCCCAGGCACTTTAGCAGAATAGCTACTGATCCCCCCATCCCCTTTCATTCTCCTGCTTTTTTTCCCTGTAGATTGAAATTTGCTTAGTGCTTCCCCTCAGATACCTTGGGGATGTAACTCTATGCTTGAATTTTTGTGAGACAAGTGAGTGGGGTCACTTAAGTCAAGTTCCCAGAGGACAGTGCTTTTATGACTCTTCTTTCTCAAAACCAGTACTACTTGGGTGACTCTTCCCAGTTACCAAGTAGAGTTGCAGCACAAGGTACATTCAAACTTGCCTATCTCTGGAACACAGCTTCTTCGTGTTCTCAAAAAACACTTCCCAGAAGATTTCACCTCAGTGAACCTGGTCTCTTCTTAATCACCACTAATTTTGTAACTCCACTAACCAGCATCAGTTGTCCCAGTAGTATCCCTCTCTTCTTGACTATAAAGCCAGAGCCACATGGCCAAAGTTGACAAGTTCTGCTGCTTGCAGGAGCTAGAACATGGTCACTTTGTTCTATTATAATATCACTAGCTTCCTCTTTTCCAACTCCTTCACTGCCTAAGCTTGACCTTGAACTCAGAGATATGTATATAGGCAAGGTGTGTACCACCATGCCTACATTTAAGCTTTTCTTCACTTAGAACTTGCTCTGTCTCTGGCTGACCTTGAACTCAGAGATCTGCTTGGCTTTACCTCCTAGGATTAAAGGAATGTACCAACCTGCCTTGATCTAAATTTATGTGTGTAAGATCTTGCCACAAGTTCACCACTCCCTTAATGCAATTTCATATCCTTGAACTCAGGATTCAGCTATTCAGCTCCATTTCACTTCCTGGTGCCCCTTTAATATTCAATATATATATACATATATATATATGTATATATATATTATATATTTTTATATATTATTTCTAAGCTTTCTATGTGTAGTCCAAATGTTCTTCATGAGATGCAAGCAGAGAACAAAGTCTGTGATGGGTATTTCTGAGACTTCTTTTGTCAATGCAATTAATCTGGGCTTTTATTTTCTCCCCGCCTAATACACTCTGTTCAAAGTTGTGGGCTATCTTGCAGCTGCCTTGAGTCCTGCCAGCAGAGCCTGATGGTAGACCAAGAAAGAGCCTTCTCTGACCTTCAACAGTGTTAAAATGCCAGTCTGTGTGAGTCAGGGGAAAGCAAACATATGGGGTTTCCCCTGTGGTGCCAGGAACAAGCTTCCTGGCCTCTTCTGTAGTTAAGGAAGCCTGTAGAATGTGGCAGACTAGTCTGTAGTCTTTCTCATGTAAATGAGTCTGTCAAAGTCAAAGTCACTTCATCGTAGTCATCTCATCGAAGTCACCTCATCAAGGTTACCTTGTCAAAGTCAGTTTTCAAGGTCATTTCATCAAAGTTATCTTGTCAAAGTCATCTCATATGGAGAAACACAAACACGATACACAAAAAATACAAAAAAAACCTTCCCTGTCAATGGAGCAGAAAGAAGAAACAACCAGAAATTGGCACTCATGAAGAAGACCTCTCTATGACACTCAAATCCAACCATTTCTCTCTATCAAGCAGAAATGAGAAACAACAAAAAGTGGTGCACACACACAAGAAAAGAACCAGATTGATGGGCATCCTTCGGCTCTCCTGAGCTCACACTCACCCCAGAATTAGACTCAGGACATCTCCTGGCCCTGCTGTAGCCACAGGTTCCAGATACATCGATCCCTAAGTGCAACCAACCACCGGTACAAAATCAAGGCCTTGTTCCTGTACCGGTGGACACCTCATCTCCCTGAGCCACACCCACCCAGTCTGAGGCTTAAGATGTCTCCTGGACCCACGGTGGCCACAGCTCCCAGACACGTCTGTCCTAATCTCAGATCTTCAACGAACAAATTCAAGGCTTTGTTCCCAGAAAGATGAGGCACATTTAGTATCAGTGAACAGAAAAAGGCACAACTAGAAAAAATAACCAACCAAAACCATAAAAAGATATGGCCTGTAGTACCAAGAACCAACCAGAAGGTGGAGATCACAGAAGACCGATGTGGTACCCCTCAAACCTGGAAGAAAAAGATACAGCAAGCAGTAACAGGAACCAACACGAAGGTAGCACTCAAACACATGACAACCCATAGTACTGCTGTTTACTCAGACCTGGGAAAAATACCATGGCAACATAACTCATCTTTATACAAGTTTTCTTTCCAATCAGTAGATCTCACAGAAAGTTTCTAACACTCAGAAAAATCAACTGCCACATAAATCACAAGCTTTTGGGACTCTGCACAAGTACTTACTCATCTACTCAGACCCTATAGAAAACTTCTGACACTCATACAAATTCCTTGGCATGGCTTCAAACCTAGATGAATTAACATGGCAACACAAGCCACCAGGTCCCACACAAATAAATCATCTCAGCACGGTTGGATTTGCTTCTATTCCACTCTGCATATCTTACAGAAAGCTGAGAGAAATTCAGCGCTCAGACAGGCAAGAAGCAGGAAGTTCAACACAGTGTTACAAACATAAAAACACAAATACCTGGTTTAGTTTTTCGGACTTCAAGACCCTCCAGATAGGTAGTCCTGTGTGTCATGGGCAACTTCCTGGCCAACACAGCAAAATGTAGTGCCAGGGAAATAAATGTTCATGTTTCCCAAAACACAGACAGGAGCTGATCTGATGCAACTCACAGCAGGATCTTTATTCTATTTGAAGTAGCTACCCCCTCCAATGCACTGCTGTCACACAGGACAAATTTGGTGGTGGTGGGGGAGCCCTGAATGTCTATGGGGCAAGGCTTTATAGTAAGCAGCAAGCAGAGAGTACATATGCAACCATCTAATTGGAAAGCCACTGTGGCTTTTAACATAATTGGTTGGTGGTGGGAGTCATATAATAAACTTAATTTCTGCTCTCCTTCTGCATTGGTAGTCATTAAGCAGGGGGTGGGATTGTAACCTGGGGGTGCAAGATTGTTGGAGGATTAACCTGGAGATACTGGTCTTTGGAGTGTAACCTAGAGATGCTGGTCTTGTTGGGGATTATCTTAGAGAGTAGAGCTTGGCTCAGTTTTTGTAGGGGGCAACTTGGAAACTAAAGCTAGGTACCAGCCTGTCAGATTACCTGAGTTCAAACTTGGGTCAGGTTCTCTAAAATGGAGTCTGAACTTAAAAGATTTGACATCTCAAAATCTTCTGGGAAGTGTTCTCTGAGAGCACAAAGATGCTGTGTTCCAGAGATATCTAAGGTTGTACCTTATGCTGCAGTTGTACTTGGTAATGTGTAAGAATAACTCAGGTGGTACTGGTTTTGAAGGCATGAAGGGGTCATGAAGAGCAGCTGAGCCTTGGCACTCTGAGAGGCCATGGAAGGCCATTGGTGAGAGTGCATCCTCAGTTACAGTGGATGTCTCTGGACTGAAGGGGACATGTAAAGGTTTTGAGGCTTGGTACAATGAATACAGCCTATGAGAGGCAATTGGCAGTGGAAGACCCCAATTTATTGGAGATGCCACTACCATGGGATGATCACCTTGAACAGCAGCAGTAATGGAGTGAATAAACCTGGGCTTAGAGTGCTACAGAAGGCAGAGCTGGAGAAGTGATGCCAGCCCTTTGGAGTTGCCCAGATCATGTGTGGATCTCAGACATTGAAACAAGAAGCTGTAACATTGAAGTTGCCTTGGAGACCCCAAGATGTTCAAGATGCCAGAGCCATGAGCTATCTGTTGAGGAAAATTGCTAACAGGGAATAGAACCAGCCCAGGAGAAAGAAGTTTGTTGCAGTCAATAAAGCCAATGAAGACCACTTTGACATTAGACATGGAGATGTAGAGTTTGGATTTTGCCCAGCTGATTTCCTGTCTTGCTTTGAGGATTACAGTTTTGTGATTGGATGAATCTCAGAAGAGACCTTGAAATTTGGACTTTAAACATTGTTAAGTTTGCTATAGATTATGGGGGCTTAGGAAGTTGGACTAAATGCATTTTTTATTGTGCTATGGGTATGGCCCCCATAGGCTCATGTGTTCAAACAAGCCTATGGGAGCCAGGGAGTGGAATTTGATGATTTATATATGTTTGCTCCAGGGAATGGCACCATTAGGAAGTGTAGACTTGTTGGAATAAATATGTCACTGTGAGCATAGGTTTTAATACCCTTGTCCTAGCTGGCTGGAAGTGAGTCTTCTGCTAGCTGCCTTCAGAACTAGAGATGGAACTCTCAGTTCCTCCAACTCCATGACTGCTTGAACACTGCCATGCTCTTGCCTTTATGATAATGGACTTAACCTCTGACCCTATAAGCCAGCCCCAATTAAATGTCATCCTTATAAGTGTTGCCTTGATCATGGTTTCTGTTCATAGCAATATAACCCTAACTAATATACTTACTAAGTATTTTACTAATTTTTATTTTTAAGTTAGCCAAAAGTGTTCTGAAAGGTCAAAATCTAGTTTTGACTACCTATGGCTTTGAGACTTGATCCTGCAGCCCCTTTGGACTGAGCTGTTCTTTGGGTGGGGGAGTAGGAGAGAAGCATTGCTATTGGCCACTTCCTGGCTAACACTGATATTTCCCATTTAAAAGCTCTGTGGGACCTGCAGACCCCATTTTTTCCCATATTTAATTATTCCTATGGAACATTGGCTCAAATCTTAAGGGGATCTGAACCACAGGGATGATGCTTTAGACCCAAGATGATTCCTTTTTCTATGGAACAGTTTGGCAGGGAAACAATAAACCCCTTACTCTGAGCTCTGCCATTTACTTTGAAAATATTCTTTAATACCTAGCATTCTGTGGCTCAGAAGGCAACCATCTGATATCTGAGGCCATGCTTTTACAGTTTGTCTTAGTTAGGGTTTCTATTGCTGTGAAGTGGCACCATGACCATAGTAACTCTTACAAAGGAAAACATTTAATTGAGGCTGGCTTTAAGTTTCAGAGATTCTTTATTGTCATAGTGAGAAGCATGGCAGCATTCTGGCAAAAGTGGTGCTGGAGAGTTAGCTGAGAGCTCTACATCTGAACTGGCAGGTAGCAGGAAGAGAGAGACACTTGGCCTAGCTTTAAGCATATGAAACCTCCAAGATGTGTATTTGTATGATGTAAGTAGGAGAATATGTCTTTGGAGGTGCATGTGCATGCAGAAATCTGAGGTTGACACTACATGTATTCTCAGATGACTCTTACTCTTACAGATTGAAGCAGGGGCTCTTGCTGGACCATATTTTGCTATTTGGCCAGTTTGGCTAGCCTGTTTGCTGTGGGGACTCTCTATATCCACCTCCTGCAGACTGGAATCACAGGCAGGCTTCCACGCACACTCAGATTTTTATGTTGGTTCTGGTGATACAAACACTGGATCTCATGTATACACACCAAGAACATTACCCACAGAACTACCTCCACACTCCTATTAGTTTTTAAATAATTAGAAGCTAGTTTCCCCGTAGTAGATGAATCCCTTGCTCTATGTCTCTCAAAATCACAAGAACAACAAAAACCTACTCCAAATTGACAGTTTCTGACAAAGGTAAACATAAATGTCTCCCAGGTCAATAAAGAAAAACATCTATACATGCCAGTGTTTCTCTGGACGAGATCCATAAAACTAAGAGAGTAGGAATTTGTCTTCTATCTAAGTGGATATGGCTAGAATTAACCCATAGAAAAACAAATTTTTTTTCATTGCAGGTACACATTCAGCACACACATCCCCCCAACCTTTAAGAAATAGCTAAGGAAATAGCAGGCTTAGACACAATTGGTAAGAATGGCGAATGATAGTGAAGGCCATGAGCCTGATCTTTTCAGACCTGGACAGTTGCTCACTTCTGCCAAGGGCAAAGAGAGATGACAGAGGCCAAATGATGGTTAAAGAAGGGATTTTCTTTTTGAAATTCAAGATTAAATCCAATTTACACTCAGGTACTCTGCTGGGATATCCAGCCCAATCACTTGGTTGGCTAAAATCAAAGATACAATAACAGGCATGGGGAGAATGTGTACAAAGCTCTGTGACAAAAGACACTTGTCTTCTCACCCCAGATAGGGAAGACATGACAGACCAAAAGTACAGATACCTCTAAAGTCCAACTTGGTGAACCAATGAATTTTATTGTGGTTACTTAAAGGAATATGTGTGAGTGGCTGCTTATTAAGTTTTGTTAGCAAATAGTAATGTTTTCATTAAGACATTTTTATACGTTCTTTGAACTTTGCTCTCAGTCATCCCTATTACTCTCCTTCAGCCCTTCTCCACCTCCTCTCACTAACCAAACCCCCATAATCCTCTTTCTGCTCTCATGTCTCTATACATATACATCATGTATAGTTTAAACTAGATTTCACCTATGCAAGAAAACCTGAGATGTGATTGCAATATTAGTAAAGAAGAGGTAAAATTGTCATTACATGTAGACCACATACTTTTGCTGTTGTTGCTGTTGTTGTTTTGTTGTTGTTTTTAGTTTTGTTTTTTATTGTTGGATTCTCAAAGTTTTTTATGATTGTTTTCTGAATTTTTTATGTACTTTATTTTATTTTGACTTGAATTCTTTTTTTAAAAATTACTACTCTTTTACATAAATAAAGTGCTTCAAAATACTACATCGAAGATCCAATAGAATTACAAAGACAAATTTCAAACAATAATATAGATGAAAACTAGCATTGCATGTCCCTAATAACTTATACTTAAAAGTTCAGAAACTTTTAAAGAATATTCAACATGAATAAACACAATAGATTTTTTCAAATCACACTTTTGAAAACTTCTCAGATTAACATTATGTTTCTATGTCAATTATGCCTAAATCAAATTGTAAAGTTACATTAATATTAATTTTACTGTAAAATAAAAATTATAGCATAGGTAATTTTTAATGGTGAAAATAAAATAAAGAAAATATTAAAATAAATAAAGCCTCAGTTATTATTTTAAGCCAGTTACTATTTTAAGCCAAGTGAGTTTTATGTTTTTTCTAAAAATGAAACATAGAAACATACATTTAAAATAATGACTTTCTTTGTGTAGTTCTTTTTGTTTCTGCTTGGTTGATTTCAGCCCTGAGCTTGATTATTTTATGCCTC
>CM052701.1:84592034-84672602 GCA_028551405.1 Uromys caudimaculatus | reverse complement strand
ACTTGAAGTGCCAGGGTGGGAGAATATGCAAGGGGCACCTACCTGATCAGAGGAGGAGAGGAGGGGACTGGGGAAGGATTGTGGGAGGGGGTGACCAAGAAGGGTGCAGTGAGTGGGATATAAAGTGAATTAGAAAAAAGTACTGAGGATTGAATCCAGGATCTTTTAGATTCTAGACAAGCACTTTCAATAATACTAAATCACACCCGCAGCCCTTTTAAAATCTTAATCTATAAATGATACGCATTTTGAGCATCAAATAATAAGTTATGCATTCAGTTCCTGAACCACAGCAGAAGATTTGATGATTTAGAATTTAAGTTACTTAACTACTTTCACTTTTTAAAATTAATCATTCCATTCATTTACATCTTAAATGATATCCTACTTCCCGGTTACCCTTCCACAACCCCCATCCTACATCTGCCCTCCCTACTCCACTTTGCCTGTGTGAGGGTCCTCCCCCACCCACCTACACTTTCTGGTCACAGTACTCCAGCATATCCCTATGCTGGGGTGTCAAACATCTACAGGACCACGGGCCTCCTCTCCCATTGCTGTCAGGCAAGGCCATCCTCTGCTACACATGTATCTGGAGCCATAGATCCCTCCAGGTACACTCCTTGGTTGGTGGTCTAGTCTCTGGGAGAAATGGGTGGTCAGGCCAGCATATGCTGTTCTTACAATGGGGTTGCAATCCTCCTCCACTCCTCCCCTCCTTCCTCCAGCTCCCCCACCAGGTTCCCTGTGCTCAGTCTGATGGTTGGTTCCAAGCATCCACATCTGCATTGGTCAGTTGATGACTGGACATCCCAAGGAACCTCCATATCAGGTTCCTGTCAACAAGCACCACTTGATCACAACAACAGTGTTGGGTTTGGTGTCTGTAGACATGATGGATCCCCAGGAGGGATTACATTCCTGGTTTCCCCCAAAACCCGTATCCCATCACCCCTCCTCTTGCTCCTATGAGGGTGTTCCCTCACCCACCTACCCACTCCTGCCTCCTCACCTGGCATTCCCCTACACTGGGGCATCAAGCCTTCATAGGACCAGGGACCTCTCTTCTCATTGACGCCTGACAAGGCCATCCTCTACTACATATGCAGCTGGAGCCATGAGTCCCTCCATGTGTACTCTTTCTGGGTCTTCAATTCTTTTCCATTGATCTACTTGCCTGTCTCTGTACCAATACCATGCAGTTTTTATCATTATTGCTCTATAGTATAGCTTGAAGTCAGGGATGGTGATTCCCCCAGAAGTTGTTTTATTGTTGAGAATAATTTTTGCTATCCTGGGTTTATTGTTATTCCAAATGAATTTGAGAATTGCTCTAACTCTATGAAGAATTGAGATGGAATTTTGGTGGGGATAGCATTGAATCTGTAGATCGCTTTCAGTAAAATGGCTATTTTTACTATATTAATCTTGCCAATCCATGAGCATGGGAGATCTTTTCATCTTCTGAGATCTTCATTTTCTTTCTTCAGGGATTTGAAGTTTTTGTCATACAGATCTTTCACTTGCTTGATTAGTTAGAGTCACACCAAGATATTTTATATTATTTGTGACTTTTCTGAAGGGTGTTGTTTCCCTAATTTCTTTCTCAGTCCCTTTAACCTTTAAGTAGAGAAAGGCTACTGATTTGTTAGAGTTAATGTTACATCCAGTCACTTTGCTGAAGTTGTTTATCAGCTGTAGGAGCTCTCTGGTAGAAATTTTGTGATTGCTTATGTATACTATCTGTACTCCACATTTTAATAGGGTTATTTGGTCCTCTGGATTCTAACATCTTGAGCTCCGTGTATATTTTGGATAAACTATCATATCATCTGCAAGTAGTGATATCTTGACTTCCTCCCTTCCAATTTGTATCCCTTTGATCTCCTTTTGTTGTCTAATTTCTCTAGGTAGAACTTCGAGTACTATATTAAATAGGTAGGGAGAGTAGGCAGCCTTGTCTTGTCCCTGATTTTAATGGGATTCCTTTGAGTTTCTCTCCATTTAGTTTGATGTTGGCTATTGGTTTGCTGTATATTGCTTTTATTTTGTTTAGATATGTGCCTTGAATTCCTGGTCTTTCCATGACTTTTACCATGAAGGTATGTTGAATTTTGTCAAATGCTTTTTCAGCATCTAATGAAATGACCATGTGGTTGTTTTCTTTGAGTTTATTTTATATAGTGGATTACATTGATGGATTTCTGTACATTGAACCATCCCTGCATTCCTGGGATGAAACCTACATGACCATGTTGGATAATTGTTTTAAGGTGTTCTTGGATTCAGTTTTCAAGAACTTTCTTGAGTTTGGTTTTTTTTTTTTTTTTTTTTTTTTGCATTGATATTCATAAGGGAAATTGGTCTGTAGTTCTCTTTCTTTGTTGGGTCTTCTTGTGGTTTAGGTATCAGTGTAACTGTGGTTTCATCGGAAGAATTGGGTAGTGTTTCTTCTGTTTCTATTTTATGGAATAGTTTGAGAAGTATTGGTATTAGACCTTCTTTGAAGGTCTGATAGAATTCTGCAGTAAAACCATCTGGCCCTGGGCTTTTTATTGGGGGGGGGGTTGGGAGACTTCTAATGACTGCTTCTATTTCCTTGGGGATTATCAGGCTGTTTAGATGGTTTATTTGATCCTAATTTTACTTTGGTACCCGGTATCTGTCCAAAAAATCACCCATTTCATCTAGCTTTTCCAGTTTTGCTAAGTATAGACTTTTGTAGTAGGATCTGATTATTTTTGAATTTTCTCAGTTTCTGTTGTTATGTCTCCTTTTTCTTTTTCTTTTCTTTTCTTTTTTTTTTTTTTTTGCTGCAATCACACGAGGTTTATTGGGGGACCAGTGCACTGGGGTTGAGCTCGTAACCCATGCTGGGGCAGAGGAGTCCGACCGGGAGCAGCTGAAGTCAGGGGTATTTAAGGGAAAAAAACCACAAAGCAAGGGGTGGGGAGTGGAAAGAATTTGTGTTATGGGGAAGCAAGTTAGTCACAAGGCAGTTGCACAAACATTTTTATGTTAGCTAGTTCCTGAAACATTGTGCCTCTGGCCAAGGTCACCCGTTTCTTAGGGGAAAGAATGCAGCCAGGTGGGGTTTTGCCTAGGCATGTAGTTTCTAAGTTTGTTGGGGTCTAACCTTTCTTATAAGGGGGTCAGGTCTTTCATTCCCCACTTCTTCTAGTGCCTAGTTCTAATCTTAGAACTATATTTCTGTATTGTTGTAGCCTGTTTGTCATGTTCACCTAGAGCCTGGTATTGCTGTCTTAACATTAGAATCTGTACAGCACTTACTCATCGTTCCCTGACAAAAGGTATTAATCTATTAACTAAACAGGATCCAATAGTGAGCAAAAGGAATAAAATCAGCAGGGGTCCTGCTAAGGCAGAAAAAGGAGTCATCATCCAAGGTGACTTGCTGAACTGTCCTTCGAACCACCCCTGTCCAGCCTCCCGTTCTTTCTTGTGTCTTTCTAGCCTTTCTCTAAGCTTGTTTAGGGAGTCCCTAATGGCTCCTGTGTGATCAACATAAAAACAACATTCTCTTTGTATAGTTCTCTGTATTTCTACTTGGTTGATTTCAGTCCTGAGTTTGATTATTTAGTGCCATCTACTCCTTTTTTGGTGTATTTGCTTCCTTTTGTTCGAGAGCTTTCAGACGAGCTGTTAAGCTGCTAGAGTATGATCTTTCCAATTTATTTATAAAGGCACTATGAATTTTCTTCTTAGCACTGCTTTCATTGTGTCCCATAAGTCATTTTCACTGAATTCCAAAAGGTCTGTTATTTCTTTCTTTATTTCTTCCCTGACCAAGTTATCATTGAGTAGATAGTTTTTCAGCTTCCATGTGTATGTGGGTTTTCTGTTCTTTTTGTTGCTATTGAAGACCAGCCTTAGTCTGTGGTCATCTGATAGAATACCTGGGATTAATTCAATATTCTTGTATCTGTTGAGGTTTGTTCTTTGCCCGAGTATATGGTTGATTTTTGAGAAGGTACCATGAGGTGCTGAGAAGAAGGTATATTCTTTTGTTTTAGGTGAAATGTTGTGTAGATATCTGTTAAATCCATTTGGTTCATAACTTCTTTTAGTTTCACTGTGTCTCTGTTTAGTTTCTGTTTCCATGTTCTGTCCATTGGTGAGAGTGGGGTATTGAAATATTCTACTATTATTGTGTGAGATTCAGTGTGTGCTTTGAGCTTCAGTAATATTTCTTTTCCAAATGTGGGTTTGTATTTTGAGCATAGATGTTCAGAACTGAGAGTTTATCTTGGTGGATATTTCGTATGATGACTACATAGTGTCATTCCCTATCTTCTTTGATAACTTTTGGTTGAAAGTCTATTTTGTTGGATATTAGAATGGCTACCCCAGCTTGTTTCTTGGGACTATTTGCTTGGAAAAAAATTTCCTAGCCTTTTACATTGAGGTAATGACTGTCTTTGTCACTGAGATGTGTAGAAGAAAAAGTCCAACCCAAGGAGGGAAACCAACCAAAGAGAAAGTAGGAAATTAATCTTTTCATAACAAACCCAAAAGGAGAGAAACACACAAACATAATGCAACCTCTAAAATCAAAAATAACAGGAACCAGCAATCACTGGTCCCTAATATTCCTCAACATAAATAGCCTCAATTCTCCAATAAAAAGACAAAAGCTAATAGACTGAACACACAAACAGGATCCAGCATTTTGATGCATATAGGAAACTGCTTTAAATTTTAATTACTTTTGCAAAAACTATAAAGAAGGGTTGTACAACAGAGGACAGCTATTCTATCAGATCTCTGATGGTGATCTATCTGGAAGGCTGGGTCACTTCCATATTGTTCTAAATACGGTCATGCTCATATACAAAAGGAGACAAAAAAGATGTTTTCCCAATATACAGGTTGCTGATGTGTCCTACTGACAATGTCCTTTGTCTTACAGAAGCTTTTGAGTTTCATGAGGTCCCAGTTATCAATTCTTGATCTTAGAGCCATTAATGTTCTGTTTAGGAAATCACCCCCCCCCCAAGTTCTTTCCTAATTCCTCTTTTATTAGACTCAGTGTATCTGGTTTTATGTTGAGGTTCTTGATCCACTTGGCCTTGTAAGTTAACAAATAAGAATCTATTTTCATTTTTCTACATACAGATTGCCAGTTAGACTAGCACCATTTATTAAAGATACATTTTTTCCTATTGCATACTTTTGGCTTTTTTGTCAGAGATTAAGTGTCCATAAGTGTGTATTTTTATTTCTGGGTCTTTAATTCTACTCCATTGATCAACCTGTCTGGCTCTGTACCAATCACATGCAGTTTCTATCACTATTTCTCTGTAGTACAGCTTGAGGTCAGGAATGGTCATTTCCCCCAGAAGTTCTTTAATTGTTAAGAATTGTTTTTGCTAATCTCTCTCTCTCTCTCTCTCTCTCTCTCTCTCTCTCTCTCTCTCTCTCTCTCTCTCTCTCTCTCTGTCTCTCTCTCTCTCTCTCTCTCTCTCTCTCTCTCATTCTCTCTCTCTGTGTGTTGGTGTTCCATATGAAATTGAGAATTGCTCTTTCCATGTCTTTGAAGAATTCTGTTGGAATTTTTAAGGGAACTGCATGGAATTTGTAGATTGCTTTTGGTGGAATGGCCATTTTTACTATGTTACTACCAATACATGAGCATGGGAGATCTCTCCATTTTCTGAGTTCTTCTTTAATTTCTTTCTTGAAAAGCTTGAAGTTTTTTTCCAGATCTCTCACTTGTTTGGTTAGAGTTACCCCAAGAAAATTTTGTATTATTTGTGACTATTGTTAAAGGCGATGTTTCCCTATTTTTTTTCTCAGCCCATTTAGCTTTTGTATAAACAAGGGCTACTGATTTCTTTCAGTTAAATTTATATACAGTCACATTGCTGAAGTTTTTTATTCACTGAAGAAGTTATCTGGTAGAATTTTTGGGGTTGTCTATGTATACTATTATACCATCAGCAAATAGTGATATCTTGACTTCCTCCTTTCCAATTTGTATCTCATTGATCTCCTTTTGTTTTCTTATTGCTCTAGCTAGAACTTTGAGTATTATATTGAATAGATATGGGGAGTGTGGGCAGCTTTGTCTGGTCCCTGATTTTATTGGGATTACTTCAAGTATCTCTACATTTAATTTGATATTGTCTGTTGGTTTGCTGTATTTTGCTTTTACTATGTTTAGGTATGGGCTTTGAATTCCTGATCTCTCCAATACTTTTACTATGAAAGGGTGTTTTATTTTCTCAAATGCTTTTTCAGCAGCTGAGGAGATGATCATGTGATGTTTGTCTTTGAGTTTGTTAATATAGTAGATTATATTAATGAACTTTCATATATTGAACCAACCTTGAATCTTTACTAAGCCCACATCCAATAGAGGGCTAATGACCAAAATATATAAATAAGTTAAACTCTATGAAAACCAAACAATCCAATTAAAAAATGGGGTATAGTGCTAAACAGAATTCACAACAGAGGAATCTTGAATGGCCTAGAAGCACTTATAGAAATGTTCAAAGTTCTTTGCGATCAGGAATATGCAAACCAAAATGATGCTGAAATTCCAGCTTGAGCCAATCAAAAACTCAGGTGACAGCACATGTTGATGAGGATATGGAGAAAGAGGAATACTTCTCCGTTGTTGGGGGGATTGCAAACTGGTACAACCACTCTTGAAATCAATCTGGAGGTTCCTCAGAAAGTTGGAAATAGGTCTACCTGAAGAGCCAGCTATACCACTCTTGGGCATATACCCACAAGATGCCCCACCATATCACAGGGCCATGAGCTCCACTATATTCATATCAGGCTTATCTGTGAGGGCCAGAAGCTGGATACAACCCAGATGTCACCCAAATGAAGAATGTATACAGAAATTGTGGTTAATTTCACAATGAAATACTATTCATCTATTAAGAATGACAACATAATGAGTTTTGCAGGCAAATGGATGGAAGTAGAAAATATCACCCTGAATGAGGGAACTCAGACCCAAAAGGACATGAATGGTATGTACTCATTATAGAACTCAAGACAGTTAACAAGCTGAAGGGCCCAGGTGACATGCTTCAATCCCACTTGAGAAGGAGAAGAAAGCAATCATGGGATGCAGAAGGAGGAAGGGATATGGGTGGGAGAGGGGAAAGGAGGTAATATGGGGAAAATGATCAGGCACTGAAATAAGAGAGAAGCCCTGAGAGCCAACAGAAAGAATGGAAATATGCAATTTACAGGGGTGGAAGGTTGGGAGACCCTCTAGAATGTACCAGATACTCATGAGGTGAGAGGCTTTCATGACTCAAAAAGAGGAACCTTAGATTAAATGTCCTACAGTGAGGAGAGGGAACTTGTAGGGTCCACCTCCAGTAGAAAGACAGGGCATCAAGTGAAGGTATGGGGTTACCATACCACAGTCAAAAACACTGACCCAGAATTGTTTCTATCCAAAAGAACTGCAGGGACAAAAATAGAGAGAAGACTTAGGGAAAGACAGACCAGGAATAGGCCCAACTTGGAATCCATTGCAAGGGGAGGAAGCTCCAAAACTTGACATTATTACTGATGCTATGATGTGCTTACAGACAGGAGCCTAGCATGGATGAATTCTGAGAGACCGAAGAAGCAGCTGAACGAGTCAGATGCAGGTATTTACAGCCATACATTGGACTGAAGTTGTTGATTCCTGTGGTTGAATTAGGGAAAGGCTGGAAGTCTGAGGAGGAGGGCAAGTCCATAGAAAGACCAGCAGTCTCAAGTAACCTGGAACCCCTGAGATCTGATCCACCAACCAGACAGCACAGATGAGCTTCTCTGTGGCCTCTGACAAGTATACAACAGAGGACTGCCTGGTCTGGCCTCAGTGGGAGAAGACTCACCTAATCTTGGGGAGACTTGAGACCCCAGGATGTGGAGAGGCCTGGTGCAGGGCATCCTCTTGAACACAGGAAGGAGGAGAAGTGGGATGAGGAACTGTGGGAGGGCAGACCAGGAGGTGGGCAACAACTGGACTGTAAAAAAATAAATAATAGTAATAAGTTAAAATATACAGGCCCAGGAAATTAAGAAACTCATTGCAATATATGAAATTTGCTATAATGAACTTATTAATCCATACTGAATAATAGGCAGCAGTCTATAATTTTTCAAAAATATTATCAATAATAAAGTAAATGATAACTATAATCTTAAAAACTAAATAAATAAAAAGAAATGATACTCTACAAACAAGCAGTGCCAACATTATTTGTAATCATTTAATACTGTGGATTCAAGTTATAATATAATTGAAATACTTTATTTGCAAAATGTGATCAGCATGCACCTAAAAATTGTTTCTTGATGCTTTTTTTTGTTTGTTTGTTTTAGATTTGAAGCTACTTCCTCTAAATTTCCAGTGAACTATAAAATTTCTATTTCAGATTCCAAACAGTAATCAGTTATTCATCCTTAAAACTTTGCTAAGTTGTTAATCTGAAGAAAGTGATTTCTACTATTTGATTAAATAATTTCCTGCAATGACTCCTGAGAAAGGGAGAATCAATTGATCAGCCCTGAATACACAACACTAAACAAATTCAGCAGTTGAAATTTATATGTTTATTTATATAAGATGTTTGTACACATACACACACACACACAGACACAGACACACAGACACACAGACACACAGACACACACACACACACACACACACACACACACACACATGTAAAGAAGACTAAGTCATGAATTTAGAAGTGAGATGGAAAGGGGCTTTGAGCATTTGAAGGGTGGCAAGGAAAAAATGATGTAATTGTACCTTAACTAAATAAAACAAAAGAATTTGATGCTTCAATTTATATTGATTTCAATGCAATATATGGTAATTTTTATTCACTAGATGAACAAAACATAGTCATTTCCAGAGTATGTGAGTCTGACTAGCAGACACACAAACAAACCTGGCTAAAACATCATCAACAATAACAAAATATGGACCAGAGCAACAGAGGAAATAAAGTGGTCTGCATGGTTAGATGTACCTGAAAGCCTCAAAGCTCAAGCTGATGTGCTCATGTTAAGAGGTGTAAAGGCATCCTTGATTTTAATAGCTGAATAGTATTCCATTATATAAATGAGTCACATTTTCTGTATCCATTCTTCAGTTGAGGGATCTCTAGGTTGTTTTTAGGTTCCGGCTATTACAAATAAGGATGCATTGAACATAGTGGAGCATGTGTCCTTATTATATGGTGGAGTATCTTTTGGGTATATGCCTAGGAGAGGTATAGCTGGGTCTTCAGGTAGATCTAGTGCCAATTTTCTGAGGAATCTCCAGGTTAATTTTCAGAGTGATTGTACCAGCTTGCAATCCCACCAGTAATGGAGGAGTATTCCTCTTTCTCCACAGCATGGGCTGTCACTTGAGTTTTTGATCTTAGTCATACTGATTGGTATAAGATGGAATCTCAGGGTTGTTTTGATTTGCATTTCTCTGATGACTAAGGGATTTGAACAGTTCTTTAAGTGCTTCTCAGCCACTTGAGATTCTTCTGTTGGGAATACTCTGTTTAGCTCTTTACCCAATTTTTTTGATTGAGTTATTTGTTTGGTTTTTTTTTTTTTTTAGGTTAACTTCTTGAGTTCTTTGTAGATTTTAGATATTAGCCCTCTATTGGATATAGGGTTAGTGAAGATTTTTTCCCAAACTGTTGGTTACTGTTTTGTCCTATTACAGTGTCTTTTGCCTTACAGAAACTTTTCAGTTTCATGAGGTCCCATTTATCAATTGTTGATCTTAGAGCCTGAGCCATTGGTGTTCTGTTCAGAAAATACCCCCTGTACCAATGAGTTTGATGCTCTTTCCCACATTCTCTTCTATTAGGTTCAGTGCATCTGATTTTATGTTGAGGTCCTTAATCCACTTGGACTTGAGCTTTGTGCAAGGTGACAAATATGGATCTATTTTCATTTTTCTACATACCAACTGCCAGTTATACTAGTACCATTTACTGAAGATGCTTTCTTTTTTCCACTGTATTGTTTTGGCTTCTTTGTCAAAGATCAAGTGTTCTTTATAGGTATGTGGGTTTATTTCTGAGAGTCTTTGATTCTATTCCATTGACTGACCTGTCTGTCTGTATACCAATATCATGCAATCTTTATTACTATTGCTTTGTAGTATAGCTTGAGGTCAGGGATGGTATTTTCTCCAGAAGATCTTTTATTGTTGAGAATTTTTTTGGCTATCCTGGGATTTTTGTTTTTCTGTATGAATTTGAGAATTGCTCTTTCTAAGTATATGAAGAATTGAGTTGGAATTTTGATAGGGATTGCATTGAATCTGTAGATTGCTTTTGGTAAGATGGCCATTTTCACTATGTTAATCCTACCAACTCATGAGCTTGGGAGATCTTTCCATCTTCTGAGGACTTCTTCAATTCTTTCTTCAGGAATTTGAAGGTTTTTTTTTAAACAACAACAACAACAAAAACAAACAAACAAACAAACAAACAAAAAAAAAACCAAAAGACAAGGACATCATTAATTTTGCAGGCAAATGGATGGAACTAGAAAGCATCATTCTGAGTGAGGTAACCCAAACCCAAAAGGACATGCATGGTATATACTTGTTGATAAGTGGATATTAGCCCAAAAGTACAGAATACCTAGGATACAACCCACAGACTGTAAGAAGTTTAACAAACAGGAAGGCCAAGTGTGGATGCTTCAATTCCACTTAGAAGGGGGAACAAAATAATCACAAAAGACAAAGGGAGGGTGGGATATGGGTGGGAGAGGGAAGGGGGAGGGGAAAAGAAGGAAAGGATCAGGTATGTGAGTGGGGACAGGAGAGAAGCCCAGAGGGCCAGGAGAATGAATAGAAATATGCAGCCTCTGGGGGGTGGTAGGTGGGGGAAACCCTCTAGAAAGTACCAGAAACTTTGGAGGTGAGAGACTCTTGGGACTCAGTGGAGGTGACCTTAGCCAAAATGCCCAACAGTAGGGAGAGGGAGCTCAAAGATTCCACATCCAGTAGATAGACAGGGCCTCAAGTGGAGGGACATGGTTACCCACAGTCAAAATTTCTGACCTAGAATTGTTCTTATCTAAAAGAGTTGCAGGGACAAAAATGGAGAAGAGATTAACAGAAATACCATCAAGTGACCAGCCCAACTTGGAATCCATCTCAAGGGAGGGCTCCAAGGCCTGACACTATTATAGATGGTATGGTGTGCTTACAGACAGGCTATCCTCTGAGAGACCCAACAAGCAGCTGACTCAGAGGCAGATACTTACACCCAACCGTTGGACTGAAGTCAGGGCCCCCTATGGTTGAATTAGGGGAAGGATTAAAGAAGGAGAAGGGGAGGTAAATCCCATAGGAAGATCAGCAGTCTCAACTAACCCAGACCCCTGGGAGCTCCCAGAGACTGAGCCACCAACCAGGCAGTATACAGGGGCTGGTCGAGGCCTCTGGCACATATATAGCAGAGGACTGCCTGATCTGGCCTCAGGGGGGAAAAGATGCACATAATCCTAGAGAGACTTGAGGACCCCAGGGAAGGGGAATAACTGGTGAGGAGAGTGGGAGCACCCTCTCAGAGGCAAGGGGGAGGAGGAATGGGATGAGGAATTGTGGGAGGGGAAACCAGGAGCGGGGCAATGGCTGGGATGTAAATAAATAAAATAAATACAAATATATATCTTAAAATAATAGAACAAAAATAGTACTTTCAGGAAAAAAAAAAAAGGAGGTGTAAAGGACTCTGGGAGAGAGTGACAGTAAGAAGAAACTTAAATGAGAGCTGTGGCTCTGGTTGTCTTGTTCATGTGTCTGTATAAAATATCTGAGGTCATCAATTCATACAGTCAGAAAGTTTATCCTGATTATATATTTAGATGTTGCAGTCTGTGATTGACCCAGATGTTTGTTAAGACTCCTTAAGACGTCACATCTTGGCAAAGACTATATCAGGAGGCAACATGGCTCACCTCCCAGAGGAAACTGAAAGGTAAGAGCTGTGTCTAAATATCATTTCAAGGGCAAGTCTCTGGAACTTCAGTGAGCTCCTTCTGTGTTCTTTATAAAGTTCCTATCCACTCATGGAGTCCTCTGTTGGGGAATGACCATTTAAGGACACTTATCTCTCCTAGAAATAGTTTCATAAATAAGACCATAACAATGGCTATATTGGCATATATATTAACATTGAAGGAGCGATTCCTTTTTTTTTTTTTTTTTTTTTGTCTCACCCTTAAACAAAGAACCATAGACAACTATTGACTTCTGGAAGAAGGAGAATTAGCTTTTCTTTGAGATGAGCTCCCTTACTGCTTGTCCAATGCAGAATGGTCAGGTGTGAAATCATACATACAAAGACAACAAAAACTGACTCAACATGATCATATATATATTATAATATATATATAGTATGTAATATAATTATTACACACACACATATATATATGCACATATATACATAACAATAATAAATATGATAATTATAAAGAGGCTTACAACTTGAGAGCAATGCAGACAGGGGAAAGAGACAGTCATTGTAATATAAACCTAAGACAATTATTAGTGACATTGTTTTATAGACGAGAAACAATTTAAGTGATACAGTGCTTTGTTCAAGACCACACTTCCAAATCGGTTGACGCATCCCTGGTACCAGGATTTGTATTGCTATCACATTGTGTTATCCAGCACTCTCTGACTGTATGTTATATTACATAAAGATTTTTAAGTATTTGAAAGAAAAATATGATGACTTTTTAATATCCTTTTGTTTTTGTTTTTTTGTTTTTTCCTATGGGAGAGGTTACAAGGGGAGAGAGCAGACATGAGGGGATTGTGAGATGAGTGGGATTGGGGTTCATGATGTGAAACTCACAAGGAATCAATACAAAGTTAGAAAATGAAAAATGTGATATTAGTATAAACAAAACAGTGTGACTAATATCTCCAGTCTGTGTGGTCAATATTCTTACTTGGGTTTAAACATATTCCTCTTCCATGCTCAGTTTAATATAGTCAGAATAGGCATCCTTCAGTTCAAACACAAAAGGTCTTGCCCAGGGAGGAACACCCCCAGTTATCTATCCAATATTAAGTGATAGCCTTGAAATTATATACATGTTGATAGCATCATATGGACAGAGTAGGTCATTTATGTATTTTGGCATGCATATATTTTGTGTGTGTGTGTGTGTGTGTGTGTGTGTGTATGTATATATGTATATAACAACAGTGAAAAAGATGTCATAGATTAGAGGGAGATCAATAATGTTTACATGGTAGAGGTTGGAGGGAGGAAAGGGAAGGAAGAAAATTATTCAACCATATTAGAATTAAAAGTATATCATTTAAAAAGGCCACAAGGCAACCCTTAGAAAAAAATTGTTGGCTTCTCTCTGGACACTCTTCCTCATCCATGGACTAGACGTAAATGCAGCTCCATTATCTTGTTCCTTACAATCTCTAGCATTGAGATCCAAATAGGCATTTATTATTTATAAACTTTACAGTGTCATATTCAGTAATAATAACAGAAATAATGTAAATAATACCTATCAAAATAGCAGAAAATTGGGGTCAGGATAAACTTTTGTAAAAGTTAGCAAAAATTAATGAGTTTGCTCTTGCTCTAGAGATACACTTCCCTTGGGTCATTCCTAAGGGAAATCTGTAATTGCTTATTTTTATCCACCACAAATATTTAAAGGAGGATTCTCCTCAAAGTGGCCAAGTTCTCTCAGGTTTGAGGTATGTACCAATGTGTTTTGCATCTGCCTCACAGTTTTTCATCTTTATGTTGTTGCTAGTGTTATTTTTCTTCATTTTCAGTTTGGCTTAAAAATGAGGCTATCAGATGAAGCTTATGCCTTACATTTTATCTAAATGTTTTCTTTATGGGATGATTTTAATGACCGCATCTCCAGTGTATGTGTATGTGAGACATAGAGATAAAAGAAAGACAGATTTTTAGTATAGATTATATTTTTTCCTATATATTTTTGGTAGAGTACATTTAGTAATTAATAAATGTTTCCTGAATGCTCACAATTTATTAAGGGATTGCATAGGTTTACATGTTTGTAAATGTATAATAATTTGTATAATTTCTTTATTGTCATAATATACAGCATAAACAGAGAATAGATTATGAATAAGTTATCACATATTGAACATTAGATAAATCAGGAACAAAATGAAGCAAGCTTCAAACATGGCCAACTTCAGAATATAAATGTTGGATCCTGAATTCAACCAAGCTGCAACAATCGAAATATAAATATTTAACTGAAGTACTAAATATTGCCTTATAGGTGATTCAGGAAACATATATTCTCATAGATTATTGAGCTTAGAATAGAATAATAGAATAATGGAGGACTAGTATATTCAGTGTTTACTTTAGATTTAAATGCCCTGCAGATCCTTGCCTTGGTACTTAATTGCAGCTCTTGTATCTTGTGGTTTATATCCACCAACTCAAGAGTTTCTATTCTAATTTATTATCCACCATCACTCAGGATGTTTTTTCAAAAAAATTCCTTCTGGGAAGAACTAAACAATGCCATCATATATACTTTTTTCAGATATGTTGCATGATCCTTGGTAAACAGAACCATATCAGACATTCCAAATAAGAATTTAACTGCTGCAGATTTTAATGATACTTGAAGAGGAGTATAGTCAACTGCATGCATTAGTATATAAAGTCTTCTGTGTATAATAGCATGCATGATTTAACATGCTTAAAAAATTTTCAACTATGAATATGAGAAAACAGATTTTTATTTTTCATTGTATAGACTTGAATTGTATGTCATGCAGGAACTGTTCTGGCCAAAGGAAACCTCTGATATTGTTCTTTTTCAAGTGCTATCTACTTGTTTTTGAGGCAGTGATTCATATTAGAAATTGAAACTCTCTGATTTAGCTATACTGACTGAATGTAAGAGTCCCAGCATTTGCCTTGTCTCCATCTCATCAGTATTCTTGCCATCATGCCCAGTTTTTTGCCTAGAATCTGGGGTCAGACTTACGTTTCCATGCTTGCAAAGATAGCACAATAGCAATTAAGCAGACTTCCTCTTTCATGTTAATTGACTTTAATGGAATGTTTTGAGTGATACATGGGAATACATAATTCTATCACAGGTGTCAGGTGACTATAAATCTTGAAGAACATACAGGATTTAAATGAGTGTTTGACTAGGAATACTTATGAAGATATCTTTATAATAGCTGCTAATATCACAGAAGGAACTAGAGTTTTCCACAGAAAATATAATATGAAATATCTGTAAAAATTACAAATTTTATATTCTACATTCATGAATCAATTTTAAAAATTCTCAAGAATGGAAATTTCGTGGATTATCATAAAAGTGTCAATTAATTTTCTATTCATTCATTGACTTTACATGTTTAGGAATATATTCCAATTTTGTAAAGTACTTTTACAACACAGAATATTTCACTGATTTATTTCATTTTAAATCCACAGAGAGTAACAATTTATGTTAGCAGAATTGAGAAGATGCTCAATTTCACAGATGTGACTGAGTTTATTCTTTTGGGCTTAACCAGTAGAAAGGAACTGCAAGTTCTCTTTTTCATCATTTTTCTTGTGGTCTATATCATAACCATGGTGGGCAATATTGGCATGATGATATTAATTAAGATCAGCCCACAGCTGAGCAGCCCAATGTACTTTTTCCTGAGCCATTTGTCATTTGTGGATGTGTGGTTTTCTTCCAACGTCACTCCTAAAATGCTGGAAAACTTGCTGTCAAAGACAAAAACAATTTCTTATGCTGGCTGCTTGGTACAATGCTTCTTCTTCATTGCCCTTGTTCACGTGGAAATCTTCATTCTTGCTGTCATGGCCTTTGACAGATACATGGCAATTGGAAAGCCTCTGCTCTATGGCAGCAAAATGTCCAGGGTGGTTTGCATTCGACTTATTTCTTTCCCCTACATATATGGGTTTCTGACTAGTCTGGCTGCAACCTTGTGGACTTATGGTTTGTACTTCTGTGGGAAAACTGAGATCAACCACTTTTACTGTGCAGATCCACCCCTCATCAAGATGGCCTGTGCAGGGACTTTTGTGAAAGAATACACAATGATTATACTTGCAGGCATTAACTTCACATACTCACTTTCAGTAGTCATCATCTCCTACTTGTTCATTCTCATTGCCATTCTCAGAATGCGCTCAGCAGAAGGCAGGCGCAAGGCATTCTCCACCTGTGGGTCTCACCTCACAGCAGTTGTAATATTTTATGGCACTCTCATCTTCATGTATCTCAGACGACCCACTGAGGAATCAGTGGAGCAAGGAAAGATGGTGGCTGTGTTCTATACCACAGTGATCCCCATGTTGAATCCCATGATCTACAGTCTGAGGAACAAGGATGTCAAGAAAGCCTTGGACAAAGTGATTAGCCAAAAGTGCTTAACAAAGTAAACTTGGCTATATTTTCTCTTTTTGTGGTAAGCATTATTTTCTCATGAATGGAAATATAAACATAAAGTTTTGTGGGAAGAAAAGAAAAAACAAAAGTGAATTCATTTTAGAAATAAACAAAGTAGAATAGGAGATCTCTGTTTATTATAATATTGGTTATTAACATTATAGAATTGTTAATTAGAAAGATTGCAAGAAAGTTCCGTACTGTACTAAGATAATTTTTTTTTCTGTTAAAGTAGCACTATCTTGTAAAATTTATGTGGAATGACAAATAATGTAACTTGAAAAATCTTCATTCAAATTGCCTGTATAGAATTTCTAACACAAATATACGGAAATATATGTAAAATGGGAAGTCTTTCCAAAAGCAGCAAACTAAATGATGTACATCACATGGTAGAGTAAACACTGGGTAACAGTGTTTCTTCTCTGAATACCCTGAATTCAAAAGTAAAGAAAGAATCTGCCTTTGATATTGTACGAGATATGATCTGTAACGTGGCCTGATTTTACTTTATTTCCGTCACTCGTTATCCTTTACAAATGAAGGAAAATAAAGTCTTATTTTTCTAATCAACATTACCCACCCTCATGGAAATTCTTACCATCAGACGAATATACAGAATAATAGATGTGACATAAAAAATAAAATGAGTTAAATCCTAGGACTGAAGGAGGGAAAGGCAGCTAAATCTGTACATAAGAAATAGATTCTTGGAGACTGGAGTGATAGTTTGCATGTGAAGAGCACTGGCTTTTCTTGGCAAGGACATGGAAAATCCCTAATCTAAATGTTTTAGTTGATTGATAGCATTAGAAGTTTTTTCAAATTGGTAAAAAATGGCCTCCTAGATCTGTAGAAAACATGTGCATGTATGTGTTTTGGGGGAAATTCTTCATTTAGTATCATGTCTAGAAAAATGGTATCATAAAATGAGAGCTTTTGCTTTCTCTCTCTCTCTCTCTCTCTCTCTCTCTCTCTCTCTCTCTCTCTCTCTCTCTGTCTCTGTCTCTCTGTGTGTATGTGTGTGTGTGTGTGTGTACGTGTGTGCGTGTGTGTGTGTGTATAATCTCTTAACATAGTAGGTTTCTATATGATGGGTGTTTTTTTGCTGTTGTTTTGCTTTTTTTTTTTTATTACATTCAATTTTTTACAGTCTGGTCCATAACCACATCCAGGTTTGCCCTCCCACATTTCCTCCTCCCATTCCTCCTCCCCTAGTCTCCAAGAGGATACCCCTTCCACCATGTGACAGGCTTCTCTAGGCCCTGGAGCCTCAAGTCTATTGAGGGTTAGGTGTGTCATCTCCCACTGAATCCAGACAAGGCAGTCCTCTGTTGTACATATGCCGGGGGCTGAAGACCAGCAATTGTATGCTGTCTGGTTGGTGGATCAGTGTCTGACAGATCTTAGGGGTCCAGGTTAGTTGAGATTGTTGGTCTTCCTATAGGGTTGCCCTCCTCCTCAGCTTCTTCTTGCCTTTCCCTAATTCAACCACAGGGGTCCCAAATTTCAGTTCAATGGTTGGGTGTAAGTATCTGCATCTGTGTCAGGCAGCTGGTGGTTGGGCCTCTCAGAAGACAGCCATGCTAGGCTCCTGTCTGTAAGCATACTATCAGTAATAGTGTCAGGCCTTGGATCCCCTTGAGATGGATCCCAAGTTTGGCCAGTCACTGGACTGCCTTTCCCTCAGTTTCTTCTCTATTTTTGTCCTAAAGTTCTTTTAGACAGGAACAATTCTGGATCAGAGTTTTTGACTGTGAGATGACAACCCCGTTCCTCCACTTGATGCCCTGTCTTTCTACTGGAGATGGACTCTTCAAGTTCTCTCTCCACATGTTGGACATTACATCAATGGTACCTCCCTTTGAGTCCTGAGAGTCTCTCATATCCTGGGTCTCTTGTACATTCTAGAGGATCCCCCCACCTCCCACCCACAGAGGTTGTATATTTCCATTCATCTTGCTGACCCTTAGGGCTTCCCTCCTGTTCCACCACTGCCAATAACCTGATCATATTCCCCCTTTCCCCTCCCCTTCCCCTCTCCCACCATTATCCCTCCCTCACTCTGAATCCCTTGAATAATTTCTTCTCCCTCAAAAGAGGAATTGAAGCATTCTCACTTGGGCCCTTCAACTTGTTAACCTTCTTGAGTTCTGTGATTGTATCTTAGGTATTCTGTATTTTTTTTTTGTTGCTAATAACCTCTTATTACTGAATACATACCATGCATGTCCTTTTGGGTCTAAGTTACCTCACTCAAGATGATATTTTCTAGTTCCATCCATTTGCGTGCAAAACTCATGATGTTGTCACTCTTAATAGCAGAATAGTATTCCATTGTGTAAATTAAACACATTTTCTGTATCCATTCTTCATTTGTGGGACATCTGGGTTGTTTCCAGCTTCTGGCCCTCACAGATAAGACTGATATGAATATAGTGGAGCTTGTGGCCCAGTGGCATAGTGGGGCATCCTTTGGGTATATGCTCAAGAGTGGTATAGCTGGCTTTTCAGGTAGACCTATTTTCAACTTTCTGAGGAACTTCCAGATTGATTACCAGAGTCATTGTACTAGTTTGCAATCGCCCAGGCAATGGAGGAGTGTTCCACATCCTTGCCAACATGTGATGTCACCGGAGTTTTTGATATTAGCCATTCCGATTGATGTAAAGTCGAATCTCAGGGTTGTTTTAATTTGTATTCCCCCATTGACAAAAAAATGTTGAATGTTTCTTTAAGTGCTTCTCAGCCATTCTGCTGTGAATTCTCTGTTTAGCTCTATACCCCATTTTTTGATTGGGTTTTTTGATTCTTTGGAGGTTAGCTTCTATATCTATATCTGTATCTGTATCTGTATCTGTATCTGTATCTGTATCTGTACCTGTACCTGTACCTGTACCTGTACCTGTACCTGTATCTGTATCTGTATCTATATCTATATCTATATCTATATCACCTATATCTATCTATCTATCTATCTATCTATCTATCTATCTATCTATCTATCTATCTATCTATCTACTAGATATTAGCCCTCTATCTGATATGGGCTTAGTGAAGATTTTTTCCCAATCTGTAGGTTGCTAATTATGTCCTTTGCCTCACAAAAGCTTTTCAGTTTCATCGGGTACCATTTATCAATTTTTGATCTTACAGCCTGAGCCATTGGAATTCTCTTTAGGAAGTTTCACCCTGTGCCAATGAGTTTGAGTCTATTTCCCACTTTCTCCTATGTTAGATTCTGTTTATCTAGTTTTTTGTTGAGGTCTTTGATCCACTTTGACTTGAGCTCTGTAGAAGGTGACAAATTTGGATTTATTTTCATTTTTCTACACACTAACTGACAGTTAGACCAGAACTTTTATTGAAGATGCTTTGTTTTTTCCATTGCATATTTTTGGCTTCTTTGTCAGATATCAAATGTTCATAAGAGTGTGGGTTTAATTCTGGTTCTTCAGTTCTATTCCACTGACCAACCTATCTGTCTCTCTACCAACTCATCCAGTTTTTAAACATAATTGATCTGTAGTACAGCTTGAGGTCATGGATGATGATTCCCCAGAAGTTCTTTTATTTTTAAGAATTGTTTTCAATATCCTGATTTTATCATATCATCTGCAAATACTGATATCTTGACTTCTTATTTGCCAATTTGTATCCCCTTGATCTCATTTTATTGTCTTACTGCATAGCTAGAAATTCAAGTACTATATACAACAGATACAGGGAAAGTGGACAGCCCTGTTTTGTCCCTGATTTTAGTAAGATTATTTCAAGTATCTCTCCATTTAATTTGATATTGGCTGTTGGTTAGCTGTATATTGTTTTGATTATGTTTAGGTATGGGCTTTGAATTCCTGATCCCTCCAGTACTTTTAACATGAAGATGTGTTGTGAAATTCTTTTCCAACATCTAATGAGATGTTCATGTGATTTTTATTTCTTTTGAGTTTGTTTATATAGTGGGTTACATTAATGATTTTCATATATTGAACTAACCTTACATCCCTGGGATGAAGCCTAGTGGATTGTGGTGAGTGATGGTTTTGATGTGTTCTTGGATTCAGTTTACCAGAATTTTATTGAGTATTTTTGCATTGATATTCATAAGTGAAATTGGTCTGAACTTCCCTTTCTTGTTGGGTCTTTGTGTGGTTTAGGTATCAGAGTAATTGTGGCTTCACAAAATGAATTAGGTGGTGTCCCTTCTGCTTCTATTTTATGGAATAGCTTGAGGAGCGTTGGTTATTGATTGGTTCTTCTTTGAACATCTGGTAGAATTCCTCAACAAAGCAATCTGGTCCTGGGCATTTTTTGGTTGGAACAATTTAATGACTTCTATTTCCTTATGAGATATTGGCCTGTTTAAATAGTTTAAATGCTCTTTATTTAACTTTGGTACCTGTTATCTGTCTAGAAAATCATTCATTTCATCTAGATTTGCCAGTTTTAATGAGTATAGGCTTTTATAGTAGGATCTGATGATTTTTTGAATTTCCTCACCTTCTGTTGTTATGTCTCCTTTTCATTTTCTGATTTTGTTAGTTCAGATTCTATCTTTGTGCCTTTCAGTTGGTTTGGTTAGGGGTTTATCCATTTTGTTGATTTTCTTAAATAACCAGCTTTTTCTTTTGTTGAATCTTTGTATAGTTCTCTTTCTTTCTATTTCATTGATTACATCCCTGAGTTTGACTATTTCTTGCCCTCTGCTCTTTGCTGGTATGTTTGCTTCTTTTTGTTCTATGGTTTTCAGGTGTGCTGTTAAGTTGCTAGTGTAGTTTAGACAGGAATAGGATCCTGGGCTGACATTTGCATTCTCTTCAGGCCTGAATGACCTCTGTCCAGGTTCCTCTGGCTTTTAGGGTCTCTGTTGTGAACTCTGCCTTTATATGTTACTTGGCCTTTTTTCCATACTGCTTTTAATATTCTTTATTTGTTCTGTGCATTTAGTGTTTTGATTATTATGTGAGTAGAGGATTTTCTTTTCTGGTCCAATCCATTTGATATTCCTTAGGCTTTTTTTCTTTATTTACATTTCAAATGTTATCATTTTTCCTGATCCATCCCAGAAATGCCTATACCATCCCCCTCCCCCTGCTTCTATAAGGGTGTGCCTGCACCCACCCACCTACTCCTGCCTCCCTGCCCTCGCATTCCCCTACACTGGGGCATTAAGTCTTCATGGGATCAATGGCCTCTCCTACTATTGATGCCTGACAAGGCCATCCTCTGCTACATATGAGGCTGTAGCTGTGTGTACTCCTTGGTTGGTGGTTTACTCCCTGGGTGCTCTGGTTGCTTGATCTTGCTGTTCTTCCTATGGGATTGCAAACCCTTTCTGCTCCTTCAGTCCTTTCTCTAACTCCTCCAATAGGAACTCCATGATCAGCCCAATGGTTGGCTGCAAGCATCCTCATCTGTATTTGTCAGTCTCTGGCAAAGCCTCTCAGGACAGAGCTATTTCAGGCTCCTGTCAGCATGTACTTCTTGGAATCCACAATAGTGTCTGCTTTTGGTGACTGTATATGGGATGGATCCTCAGGTGGGGCAGTCTCTGGATGGCCTTTCATTCAGTCTCTGCTCCACACTTTGTCTCTGTATCTGCTCCAGTGAATATTATGTTCCCCATTATGAGAAAGACCAAAGTACCCACACTTTGGTCTTCTTGAGCTTCATTTGTTCTTTGAATTGTATCCTGGGTATTCCTAGCTTTAGGATTAATATCCAGTTCTCAATGAGTGCATGCAATATGAGTTCTTTTGTGAGTGGTTACCTCACTCAGGATGATATTTTCTAGTTCTATCTGTTTGCCTAAGAATTTCATGACGTTATTATTTTTAATAGCTGAGTAGTATTCCATTGTGTAAATGTCCCAAATTTTCTGTATCCATTTCTCTGTTGAGGGACATTTGGGTTGGTTCCAGTTTTTGGCTATTATAAATAAGGCTGCTAAGAACATAGTGGAGCATGTGTCCTTGTTATATGTGAGGTCTTCTTTTGGGTATATGCTTAGGAATGGTATAGTAATAATATGTCCAATTTTCTTAGGAACCACCAGACTGATTTCCAAAGTGGTTGTACCAGCTTGCAATCCCACCAACAATGGAGGAGTGTTTCTCTTTCTCCATATTCTTGCCAGTATCTGCTGTCACCTGAGATTTTTGATCTTAGCCATTTGACTGGTGTGAGGTGTAATCTCAGGGTTGTTTGATTTGCATTTCTATGATGACTAAGGATGTTGACCATTTCTTTAGGAGCTTCTCAGCCATTCAAGACTCCTTACCTGAAACCTCTCTGTTTAGCTCTGTCCTCCATTTTTCAATAGGGTTATTTGATTGTCTGGAGTCTAATTTATTGAGTTCTTTGTCTATATTGGATATTAGCCCTGTATTGGATGTAGGATTGGTAAAGATCTTTCCCCAATCTGTTGGTTGCCATTTTGTCCTATTGGCAGTGTCCTTTGCTTTGCACAAGTTTTGCAATTTTATGAGGTCCCATTTGTCAATTCTTGATCTTAGAGCTTAAACCATTGGTGTTCTGTTCAGGAAAATTTCCCCTGTGCCCATGTATTTGAGGATCTTCCCCACTTTCTCTTCTATTAGTTTCAGTGTATCTGGTTTTATGTGGAGGTCCTTGATCCACTTGGACTTGAACTTTGTACAAGGCAATAAGAGTAGTTCAATTTGCATTCTTCTACATGCTGACCTCCAGTTGAAGCAGCGTCATTGCTTGAAAATGCTGTCTTTTTTTCAGTGGATGGTTTTAGCTCCTTTGTTAAAGATCAAGTGATCATAGGTGTGTGGGTTCATATCTTGGTCTTCAATTGTATTCCATTGATCTACCTGCCTGTCTCTGTACCAATACCATGCTGTTTATATCACTATTGCTCTGTAATGCAGCTTGAGATCAGGGATGGTGATTCCCCCAGAAGTTCTTTTATTGTTGAGAATAGTTTTCGCTATCCTGGGCTTTTTGTTATTTCAAGTGAATTTGATAATTGCTCTTTCTAACTCTATGAAGAATTGGCTTGGAATTTTGATAGAGATTGCATTGAATCTGTATATTGTTTTCACAAGATTGCCTTTTTTACTATATTAATCCTGCCAATCCATGAGCATTGGAGATCTTTCCATCTTCTGAGATCTGATTCTGAGTTCAATTCCTTTCTTCAGACACTTGAAGTTCTTGTACAGATTTTTCACTTGCTTAGTTAGAGTCACATCAAGGCATGTTATATTGTTTGTGACTATTGTGAAGGGTGTTGTTTCCCTAATTTCTTTCTCTGCCTGTTTATCCTTTGAGTATAGGAAGGCTACTGATTTGTTTGAGTTAATTTCATATTCAGCCATTATTTTGAAGTTGTTTATTAGGTTTAGGAGTCCTCTGGTGGAATTTTTGGGGTCACTTAAGTATAGGATCATATCAACTGCAAATAGTGATATTTTGACTTCTTTCTTTCCAATTTGCATCCTTTGACCTCCTTTTGTTGCCTAATTGCTCTGGCTAGGACTTCGAGTACAATATTGAATAAGTAAAGAGAGAGTGGGCAGCCTTGTTTAGTTCCTAATTTTAGTAGGATTGCTTCAAGTTTCTCTCCATTTAGTTTGATGTTGGCTACTCCACTTTGGTGTATTTGTTTCCTTTGGTTCTAGAGCTTACAGGTGTGCTGTCAAGCTGATAGTGTTTGCTCTCTCTAGTTTCATTTTGTAGGCACTTAGAGCTAAGAGTTTTCCTCTTAGCATTGCTTTCATTGTGTCCCATAAGTTTTAGTATGATGTGCCTTCATTTTCATTAAATTCCAAAAAGTTTTTAATTTCTTCCTTGACTAAGTTATCATTGAGTAGAGCATTGTTCAGTTGCCATGTTTTATGTGGGCTTTCAGTTGTTTTTGTTGTTATTGAAGACCAGCTCTATTCTGTAGTGATCTGTTAGGATGCATGGGATTATTTCAATCTGTTTGTATCTGTTGAGGCCTGTTTTGTGACCAATTATATGGTCAGTTTGGAGAAGGTACCCTGAGATGCTGAAAAGAAGGTATATTCTTTGGTTTTAGGATGAAATGTTCTATAGATATATGTTAAATCTAGTTGCTTTATAAATTCTGTTAGTTTCTCTGTGTCTCTTTTTAGTTTCTGTTTCCATGATCTGTCCATTGATGAGAGTGGGGTGTTGAAGTCTCCCACTATTATTGTGTGAGGTACAATGTGTGTTTTGAGCTTTAGTAAAGTTGCCTTTATGAATGTGGTGTCCTGCATTTGGAGCATAGATGTTCAGAATTGAGTGTTCATCTTGGTAGATTTTTCCTTTGACGAGTATGAAGTGCCCTTCCTTACCATTTTTGATAACTTTTAAATTAATTAATTTATTTATTTTTGATACTTTATTTACATTTCCAATGTTTCCCCTTTTCTAGGTCTCCTCTTTGGAAACCCCCTATCTCCTCCCCCTCTATGAGGGAATTCCACCTCCCACCCACCTGCCCACCCATTCCTGTATTCTCACCTTGACATTCCCCTTTACTGGGGACTCTAACACCCTCAGACCCAAGGGCCTCTCCTCTCCCTGATGGCCAATGAGGCCATCCTCTGCCACATATATGGTCCAAACCATGGGTCCCTCGATGTGTATTCTTTGGTTGGTGGTTCAAACTCCAGGATGACAGGGAGGGGGAATTTCAGGCCCTGGGTGCAGCAGATCTCCTGGGAGGCCTTCAGACTGTCGAGTCTTCAGAGGGTCAGATACACTGATTATCTACCCTTATGGAAAGTGCAGGCCAGAAAGGGATGCTTTCTTAAAAAAATTAATTGTTTATTTTTTTGGAAAATATTTTTCTTATATATTTTTTATTTTTAAACTTTTTACACATTATATATTCATTTCATTTTGTAAAAAATTCTTCTGTTATGAATTACATTCTTACTGCAGTTTCTCCTCCCTCCACTTATTGAAGTTCCCAACAATACCTCCACAAAACACATGATCTCATTATATGCACAAAAGCCTTTGACAAAATCCAACACCCCTTCTTGATGCAATCTTTAGAGAAACTAGAGATAGAGGGACATACCTAAACATAATAAAGAAAATTTAAGCAAGCCTATAGTCAATGTCAAATTAAATGGAGAGAAACTCAAAGCAATTTCACTAGAATCAGGAACAAGACAAGCCCTTGTTCCTGTCTCCATATCTATTTTATAAAGTATTTGAAGTTCTAGGTAGACTAACAAATAAATTGAATACAAATTGGTAAGAAGTCAAAATATCATTATTTGTAGATGATATGAAAAAGATATATATGCATTCCAAAATTTTACCAATGGCTGAATACATGATTAACTGTCTAAAATTCAATAGCTCCCCTAGACACAAATTACAAATGTGCTGAGAAAGAAGTCATTAAACAACACTCATCAAAATAGCTGCATTAATATAAAATATTTCAGGGCAAATAACCAAGCAAGTTAAAGATATGTATGACAATAACTTCAAGTCTTTGAAAAAAGAAATTTAAAAGATATCAGAAGATAGAAATATTTATCTACCTTGCTCATGGATCAGTAGGTTTAAAATAGTAAAAATGTCCATCTTATCAAAAGCAATCTAGAGATTCAATGCAAACCCTGTCAGATTTCCAGCACAATTCTTACTGTCCTTGAAATGAAAATACTCAGCTAAATATTGAAACAAACAAACAATCAGACTAGCTAAAACAATCCAGTACAGTAAAATAATTCCTGGAGGTATCACTGTCCCTCATATCAAGATGTCCTATATAGCTATAGTAATAAAAAGTACATGGAACTGGCATAAAAACAGACAAATTGATCAAGGAACCAAAGGCACAGAAATAAATTCATACACCTACGAACGCTTGATATTTTTAATATAAAGAAGCTATAAATACACATTGAAAACTGGAAAAAGAAAACATTTTCAAGAAATTGTGCTGATCTAACTGTATGTTTACACATAGAAGAATACAACATATCCATATTTATCACCCTGCATACAACTTAAGTCCAAGTGGATCAAAGACCTAAATTCAGTGAATCCAGATATGCCGAAATTGATAAAAAAAAAAAAAAGTACAGAGTAGCCTTGAACATATTGACACAGTAGACAAATTCCTGAACACAATACCAGGTGCTATGATCAACAATTAATAAATGGGACCTCAGGAATCTGAAAAACTTTTGTAAGGCAAAGGACGCCATCAATGGGACAAATAGGAGCTACACAATGGGAAAAGATTTTTACCAACTCCATATCTAGCAAAGTGCTAATATCCAGAATATGTAAAAACCCAAATAAAAGCTAGTTTAAGCCATACAACATACTTTGGATTTAAATTGCACCATGCAGAATATGGTTGGTCCCCAGAATGGTACTATTAGGGTATGGCTTGGAAATGAATTATGAAACCTGTTATTCTCTCTTTTTTAATCATGTGTATACATACCATGTTTTCACTATTCATTCATCTGTTGATGGACATGGAGATTGCTTCCAATTTCTGATTATGTATATAGCAGCAATGAACGTATCTCTGCAGTAATTTGTTGAGCACTTTGGTTATACTCCCAGGAGTTTTATAGTTGTGCCTTGGTATATATCTGTTCCCAGATTTTTGAGTAACTACTGCATTGATTTCCAGAGTCGCTGTACAAGTTTGCAATCACACAAGCAATTATTGAGTGTTCCCTTTTCCTAACACTCTCTTTACAAACTGACAGCTGAAGACCATACATATGGAATTCATTATTCAGATAGAAACGGAGTTGATACCTACATAGAGCCTTCACTCCTATGAGATATATTTAGATAATGAAAGGTACACAGCATGCTACCAAAAGAGAAACATAGACACTAACCCAGCCACAAATACTTTGAACTGCAACAATATTCAGACTGAAGATATGCTAAGGAAATAGTGGCATAAAACTTGTGAGAGTAACTAAGCAATATCTGATTTGACATAAGGTCCATTCCACTATATGGAACTCATATCTGATACTGATTGGGTGAACAAGAATCTGCACTAGATATCCCTGGGACCTAGGGTAAAACCAAGTGCTACTGTTCTAAAACCAAACTAAGCAAAACAACTAACAAGAAAATGAGTCTCAGTGACATTCTATTATTCTCATAGACCAGAGCCTGGCTCAGCCATCACTAATCAGACGAGCTATCCCCTGTAATAGATAGGAACAAATATAGAAATCCACAGCCTGATATTATACAAAGAATTCGAGATCTTGGAACGGCTCTAATCCCTCCCCTCAGAGCTTGGGAACCCCGTGGCAGAGGAGAGAAAGCATGTAAGATCCAGAGAAGATGGAGGACACCAAGAAACAAGACCCTCTGGTTCTGAACCTTCCTAGTACCACACCCTTAGATATAGTTCTTCGTGTTGTAGTGGCCTGCCAACAATTAAATTTTTTCTTTGCTACTATATAACTGCAATCTTGCTATTGTTTTGAATTGTAATATAAATATTTGTGTTTTCTTATGTCTTAGGAAATCCCTGTGAAAGGTTCATTTGACCCGAAAAATGTTATGAGCCACAGGTTGAGAACTGCGGCTCTAAGTCAAATGACTGATGGGCAGCGATACACATATGAACTCAAGAGTCTGAGGCAGCATTCATAGGACTTTTGTGGGTCTGTACCCAATGGATCCTAGAGTTAAAAAAGGATGTGTAAGTTTATCTCCACATCTAAATTTCTTTCTTGTGCCTTTTTTGGTATCTTTTACTTATGTTTGTTTGTTTTATTCGATACTGATGTGTTAGTTTTGTTTTATTTTATTTCATTATTATCCCTTAGAAGCAATTTTGTTCTCTTGTAAGAAAGAAAGTACATAGATTTATATGGCATAGGATGTGGGGAGGAACTGGATAGAGTAGCAGAAGAGGAAACTGTAGTCTGGATGTAAGATATTTTCTCTAAAATTAAAAGAAAAAAAAGCAAGTTGAGCAAGCTATTAGGAATGAACTATAGGCAGTCCTCCATGAAGTCTGCAATGCAACTGATTTCAGGTTCCTGCTGTTTGAGCTCCTGCCTTGCATTCTATCAATGACCTGTGATTTAGCATGCAAGCCAAACAAACAAACAAATAAGCAAAATCTCCTCAAGTTGCTTTTGGTTATGGTGTTACCATCACAATGGTAGTAATCCTAGCTAAGACACTGGGTGTTATTCCTGTCTGTCTGTCTGCCTGTCTGTCTGTATCTCTATCTATGTATCTATATGTCCATTATATCTCTATCATCTATCTATCTATCTATCTATCTATCTATCTATCTATCTATCTATCTATTATTTGTCTGTCTACCATCTATCTATCTGTCTATCATATATCATTTGTCTATTGATTTGTCCAATATATATATATATATAAATATATATATATATATATATAACCTAATCTATCCATCTATCATCTATATATCTCGCATCTATTTATCTATCATCTATCTATAACTATCGATCATCATCTATCAACTATATTGATATACCTAATCTATCTATTTTTGAGCCTATTGTGGAAAATATTATTTTTCTATGTTCTTTCTCTTTTTGCCTGTCTTTTATCTATCAGAAATTTGTGAAGTTTTGTGTTAATTTTGTATCCTGCCACCTTTCGGAATGTGTTTATCAGCTGCAGAAACTTCCTGGTAGAGTTTTAGGAGTTTTCATCTACAAGGTTGTATCTTCTTCAAATAATGAACACTGACATTTTCCTTTTTTTCATGTCTTCTTCATTTTCTTCATTAGTCTTAAGATTTCAGGTATCATATTGAGTAGGCATGAAGACACATGTTTGTCTTCTTCCTAATTGTAGTAGAAATGCTTTAGGTTTCTTTCTTCAGGCTGATGTTGGTTGTGAGCTTACTATAAATTGATTTTGTTGTTTTGGGGTTGGATTTTTTCAAAAGCCTTCTTGTATATAATGACATGGATACGTGGTTTTTGTTTTTTGATATTTTTATAGTCGATTATGTTTATCAATTTATGTGTTTTGAACCTATTAAAGGGATTCTAACAGGCCCAACCACAGCACACATGGCTCTGGCAGGCCTTGATCTTCCCCTATTTCCTTTCCTGGATAAAATCCATTAGATAAAAATCCTAAGGCTAAATACCATGATATATTTCCTTATTTGTCTACTTCCTCCTCCTGAAGCTAATTATCAACATCCAACTAGGAAAGTATTGAAATTCAGTAATCAAAAGTCCACTTTTGCCTACCATGAATAACATGTCCAATCAAAATTAAACACCTAATCCTAACTTTGAGTTTCCCCCTTCACCTTTGTAAATTGCTATTTCTCTATGGGCCATATCTGTCTCTTTCAGTCTGAAGGAAGCAGTCCTTTGTACCTCAGGACAAATACCCCTTCCCTCCCCATCTCCTTTGCTCCTTTCTCTTCCTCCCTGGTCCTCTATCTTCTGTCTCTGTTTGTTATTCCCTGATCTTTGTCTCCTTGGAACAAATAAATCTTTGTGCTGAGAACTTGGTCTTGGGTGTCCTCTGCTTTTATATATGTATTTTATGATAGATATGTTTCTATTTTTTGAAGAACTTCTATAATGGTTATACCAGTTTATATTCTAGTTTACTGTTTTTCTTTGCCTACATTTCTGCCTGCATTTGTAGTCATTTTTATTTAGCATCTTAGATTTTCTGCCTGGGGTAAATGTAATTACCAAGTGATTTTAATTTTCATTTCCTTGACTGCTAAAGGATGCTGAACATTTAAACTAAATTATCAGCTCATTTAATTTCTTCTTTTAAAAACTCTGTTATTTAAATGTTTCATTTTATTTATTTGAGTTTATTATGTTTTAGGCATCAACTCTCTATCAGAAGTATAGTTGGCAGAGAGTGTTCCAACTTTGTAGGCTGCCTCTTGAGTATGGTATCCTTTATTCTACAGAAACTTAATTTCATGAAGAACTCTCTTTTGTTAGTTGTTCTTGGTTTCTGTACTACTGAGGTTTGTTCAGAATGTTCTTTCCCATGTGTAGAACATTGAAGCATATGTGACTTTGTGTGTTTGAACATGTGTATGTGTATTTGTGGGGGTGGTGGGTGGATGGATGGGTTTGGGTGAATGTATGTGTGTATGTCTGTGTGTGTGTGTGTGTGTATGTGTGAGTGTGTGTCTGTCTTTCTGTGTATCTATGGAGTCTAGAAGAAAGCAATGAATTTCATGGAACATGAGTTACAGGTGGTTGTAGCCACACAACATGGGTGGCAAGAAACAAACTCATGTCTTGTGAAAGATGAGAAAGCCCCCTTAGCTGCTGAGCCATGCCCTATCCCAATTTTATTCATTATAAACAAGGTCTCTCACTGAAACTAAAAGCTGTCCAAAGTTAAATAAGTTGGATAGGAAGTTTCATTGACATCTTCCCCCACGTCCCCCAAAAGAATAGGGTTATAGCTGTGGACTGGGTCATGCCTGGCTTTTGACATGGAGACTGGAACTCAGGACCTTATGCTTGTACAAGAAGCTCTCTTATAGATTGAACCATCAATCAGTTTGCTAATGACAAGAAAGGATGTAGACTCAACCTTGTAATATACTTTGTTTGATTTGAAGAGCCACCTATGAGGGTTAAATGTCCTTCCCATGATTCATGTGGATATTTCATATCCAAATCATGGTCTTATGTGGTAAACAGTCAGAGCAGGTAGGATTGTCTGGATCTGAATGAGTCATGAATGATAAGTCTTGTGAACTGAAAAATCTACTCACAAATTTGTTTGTCAATGAACTGTCTAGAGAGTACCTATTTTATAAAAGTAAGTTTGGTTCTGTTTCTTATATTTCTCTCTTCTGTATTCATGAGTAATGTGGAATTAAGTCAATGTGTAGGGTCTCCAGAGCTCAAGACTCTTCAGATGCAACTTCTTGTTTTGGTGCTCACAGCCACTAGAACTATTACATGAATACATTTTTATTATTTGTAAATTCTTCAGTCATATATTTGGTTATAATAACAAACAGAATTTAGGAAAAACATTTATAATAATTGGAACTTTGGGGAAAATAAATGCAGGTCAAGCTGCTATAAAAAAGTAATGAGTTTACTTTCCATCAAGAGATCTCCTTCCCCTGGGTCAATCCTAGGGGGATATTTTAAGTTGATCAATTTACCCAAGGAAAACATACAACATAGGATTCTATAAATTTCATAGGTTTAAGTTATTTGCTATGTTGCTTAATACCTGCACACGTAGTGCTCAGTTTTTGTATATGAAATTCTACTGAAATAATTCTATTTACACTCAGGTTGGTAACAAATAGGTAGATCAAATAAGTTTACATTTTAATTTATCTTTACTCACTATAGGCATACTTTAGACATACTATGTATAAAATGGCTAGAGACAATGAAGCATAGATTCCCAGAATTTATGGATTTTTAAGATTACTTTTTATTGTTGGTTGCATTTAGTAGTTATGTTTATTTTACTTATCATAAAAAAATCTTTGTACAAACATACCTTAAAATTTATATTATTAAGTCATATTGATTGACATGTAGTAAACTATTAATTTAGTAACATATTGAAGAGCAGAGAAATTAAAACAAAACAGACCTAGCATAAAACATGCCCAAACTAGAAAATATCATGTGGAGCCTAGACTCAATGAAGATCTGGCCACAGACTCGGACCCTTCAGGTAGAATATGCACTGTTGCTCTATACCTGATTTGGAAAAGAAATCCTCACAATATTGGTAACTTGCTTTGAGATAGTTTTATATATTTAAATATAGTTTTGCCTTTTAATGATAAGTAAATCAGTTAAATAATCTTAAAGTGCTTTCTACTTTCTCACAGATGTCATACTCCTGTGATCATAGAACCAGTATAAGATTCCTGTATTCACTGTTTTTATCTAACTCCTGATGAAAGATCTTTCAGGTTTTCCTGAATTAAATTTTTGTCAAGTAGAAACACCACGTTTTTGTTTTATTTTTGTTCATGTTGTGTCAGGTCATCCTTGCTACCCCATAATCAGATCTTACTTTTCAAGCATGAGTTCCATTAGCAATATTTAAATAAGAAATAGAAACTTACACATGAAGCTATACTATAATGTATTTAAAAAGAGGAGAGATGATCTGCAGATTTATAAACAATCTATGTTCATAATTGTTCCTCAAATATAAAAAAATATTATATTCTAACACTTTATTACAAATAAAAACTGTATTATAAGAAAAGTATTTATTTTAGTAATTTATTTAAATTTATTGTTGTATTTTACAACAAGGTTTTATATAGTCCAGGATGAATTTGAACTCCCTGTACTGCTACAGATGACACTTAAAATCAGAGATCCTTGTGTTATGCACCATTTGAGTACTGGGATTAGAAGCTTTATCACCTTTCCAGTTTTTATGTTGCTGGGAATCAACACAGAACTCTGATTTGTAGAAAAATACTCTGTGTCATATCATGTAAAGTGGTTTATTTAGATTTTAGATGGCATAATGCATATTGTTACTTTTTAGATAATTTTTAATTAAACAAGTGGATTATTACTAGTTCAGGTCTTAAATTTTTGTTAATTAGTCCAACAATCTAGAGACATATTGAGTTATGATGAGTAAGTTTAGTTAGTAACCTTTCCCAGTAACACTGAGGAAAATTTATTCCTAAATTGAGTGAGTGAAAAGAAATTGGTATCATTGTAGATGAAAGTCTGTGTATTTTCCTTAAATATGAAATTTTCTCTCTTTCTTGCTTTGTACTTTTCCTTTTCAGATTAACTAGTGACTAGTGAGAACTTATAGATATCACCCAACAAAATGATATTCAAGAAAGAATAATACTACAAGTTATAATGGAGTTGTGGAAATAACACTTGCTTTGCACATTCTATTTATTCATCAGAAAGCAGAATGATGTCATTATTCCACTTAGCAATCTGTTTAAAACCTGTTTCAAGTTCTTCTTAGATAAAACAGATACTATGTTTCATAGAATATGGATATCTATTGTTTTAGTGAACTACCTTCATTAATATACTTGCCTTGTAAGGTTGATAATATGCATGCATATATCTATGCATTATACAAGTTTGTGAGCTAAACAGTAAGAATAAATGCAATGGCATGCTTTTCTGTCCACCTCCTTGTCCTGTAACTCTGCTAGGTGGATAGTACCTCTTTAGGAAGCTAAGACAATTTAGAGTCTCCTCCTCCTACTCAATGAAAACTACAGAATTTTGTCTTCCAAAATGTTAGGAACAACAGCTAAAATTCTACCATTTCTTCAGAAATGTAAATTGTAGATCAGTATTGAATAAGCACGTCCCTGACTACAGCACATGATCAGTGAAGTAAAGATGACCCAAAGTTCACGTTCACCTTTAGACACAGACTAAGTATGAGGCTTGCCTGGGCTACAAGAATTGTGATTTATGTTCCCTTAGAGAAGAAATACAACGTGACATTTATGACATGCTTTATAGAAAATGCTTATTTCTACTATGATTATTATGCATCAGTGGGTAGTATTACTACATTTTAGAATAAATTTACAAAATATCTAGATATGGAAAACATTGTTAATCATTTTAAAAATATTAGCTGCTAGTATACATGATGTTCTGTTTAGAAAGCATTTCTGTACAATGGTAGGTCTAATTTATTTCATTTTAGTTTTACAGACTTTTATAATTCATATTAACAGAAGTGAAAAGATGCTCAATTTCACAAATGTGACTGAGTTTATTCTTTTGGGCTTAACCAGCAGAAAGGAACTGCAAATTCTCCTCTTTGTTATCTTTCTCATGGTCTATATAGTTACCATGGTGGGAAACGTTGGTATGATGATATTAATTAAGATCAGTCCACAGCTGAGCAGCCCAATGTACTTTTTTCTGAGCCATTTGTCATTTATTGATGTGTGGTTTTCTTCCAATGTCACTCCTAAAATGCTGGAAAACTTGCTGTCAAAGACAAAAACAATTTCTTATGCTGGCTGCTTGGTACAATGCTTCTTCTTCATTGCCCTTGTTCACGTGGAAATCTTCATTCTTGCTGTCATGGCCTTTGACAGATACATGGCAATTGGAAAGCCTCTGCTCTATGGCAGCAAAATGTCCAGGGTGGTTTGCATTCGACTTATTTCTTTCCCCTACATATATGGGTTCCTGACCAGTCTGGCTGCAACCTTGTGGACTTATGGTTTGTACTTCTGTGGGAAAACTGAGATCAACCACTTTTACTGTGCAGATCCACCCCTCATCAAGATGGCCTGTGCAGGAACTTTTGTGAAAGAATATACAATGCTTTTTCTTGCAGGCATTAACTTCACGTATTCCTTGATTGTTGTCATCATCTCCTACTTGTTCATTCTCATTGCCATTCTCAGAATGCGCTCAGCAGAAGGCAGGCGCAAGGCATTCTCCACCTGTGGGTCTCACCTCACAGCAGTTGGCATATTTTATGGCACTCTCATCTTCATGTATCTCAGACGACCCACTGAGGAGTCAGTAGAGCAAGGAAAGATGGTGGCTGTGTTCTATACCACAGTGATTCCTATGTTGAATCCCATGATCTACAGTCTGAGGAACAAGGATGTCAAAGAAGCCATAGACAAAGTGATTACCATGAAAATAAAATAAAACATTTCCTGTTTTCTTTTCTATTGTTTGTCAGGAAAAAAAGGGTACTATCTCAAGCATAAGAATAGGAATGTTAAGATTCTTAATGGGTCGGGAGAATAAAATAAGGCACACAACTTAGAGTAAAACAATATGAATTGTGAATTGTTGATGAATGTATTTTAATTGATTCCAATGGATAAATTTAATGACTCTACCTAGAACTGTTAGGCCACTAGGTTAAATATTAATGTGGTTAAAGAATAATATGGAGTATGCTATTTCATATTTAAATTGCATTAGGCAAATCTATGAGGTTTTAATCCACTTAGAAATTGATTTTGGCAGATATGAGTTAGCATATTTAAGCATATATTACACCTATATGAGAACAGGAACAATTTTTTATTATGCTTATAAGCTTGTTTCTTTCATATCTAACTTAAATATTAGGGTGAGGTTCACGTAATTAGTAAAATTTTCAAATTAAAACCATGACTTGTCTAATGATTTCTCAGTTATTTTGAGACACAATAGGTTTTTCATTAATTTCCCATACTTCCAATTTTAATATTCATGAGATCATATATTACATTTCTCAAGCCTCTTTTTCTTCCTATTTGTTTTCAGATTTGTGGAAAGGCAGGTAGTATTTGAGAGTGGATCTGTCCTTGTATAATATATTGTCTTGAATTAGCTTAGTAAATTAAGCTTACATTCCTCTAGAGTATTTTGTCAGTCTGTGGTACTAACATATTTTATTTAAGTTTTGCATTTGAATTTGAAAAAATGTTCAAGATGATCTGTGTTAAAAATTTATTGGAATCTGTCAAACAATTTTAACACAGAATGATATATATTTTATATTATTCACTTATGTAATACAAGAATGTACAGATAACCTAAAACTTACTTTATTAAAATTTATGTTCTTTACATAAAATGGACTTTATTTCATAAAAGGCAGGAAGGAGTTTAGATGTTTCAGTTTTGGATGTTGAAGGATGCAAAGGAAAACAACTGACTGAGTGCATTTCTGTCCTTAGCTTAGGAGACCAGACTGATGTAGAATATAGTTTAGAGTTGATGAACAGCATTAATTCCTTTCAACCTGTTATCTGCTTACACTGGGTTTAAAGATATTCCCTCATACTAATTTCATATATTCATAGTTTTCTCCAATTTCTGGATATACTAGACATAATCCCTTAAAGGAACTTGGATATTGAAATCTGTTAAAGTGAGACTGTAGAAATAATTATGCTTTTCATTCTTCATATGTAATTGGTGTTGGAAGAGATGGATTGTCAGATATGCTATCTGAGATCATGGAAAACATACTATCAAAATATTTTATGTTCTTTATATATCAAAATTGGAAAAAGGATATTTGCACAATTTCATATAAAGTATTAAAACTGTAGTTTTGATTACCAATGTGCTTCACCTAATAGTTCTTTTCCTGTTTTACTGGATACTTGTAGTTCTATCCATTTGCCCAAATTCTTCCAAGTGACTTCATACTTTGAACCTGGCTTTGAGATCTGAAATTGACACAAAGATACATCTAGCATGCATTGTTGAAATCATTTATCCTCACACACGATGCTTTTCAGAGTAGTTACATAGAAGGATGGATAGCCATTTTTATAGATTCATAATTGTCATTTTATGAAGGAAAGTGGACAAAAGCATGTGCCAGTAGGAGACAAATAGAATGAAGTCAAGAATATTGATCTCAGCCGGGCAGTGGTGGCACATGCCTTTAATCCCAGCACTTGGGAGGCAGAGGCAGGCGGATTTCTGAGTTCGAGGCCAGCCTGGTCTACAAAGTGAGTTCCAGGACAGCCAGGGCTACACAGAGAAACCCTGTCTCGAAAAACCAAAAAAAAAAAAAAAAAAAAAAAATCAAATAGAAAGAATATTGATCTCACAGTTTTCAGATTTGTTCTAACAAGTCTACCAAGGAGACATTGCTAGTATCTCAGTCATCATTTCTTTCATAATTATTTTAGTAGTACCTTTGGGAGATTATCTCAGTGTTCTTAATGAGCAAGGCTATAACATAAATATTGAGAAATTATCATTTTCTTTACTCTTTTCCTGTCAAGGTAAGTCAGTATGTTTTGGGATAGTTGAAGTAAAGATTGATACATTTGGATGTAGGAATTGCAGGTGAAAAACTGAAAAAAAAATTAGTACATTTTCATTGACTTATTTGTTACCAAAGGAATATGTTGGGCTCCTTATTTTGTTTTAAAATATACAGTAATAAATTTGGATATATTTTAAAACAAAATTGAAATAAGAAATTCAATAATATACAATTTGTTGTTTATCTTTATGAGATAAGAACAATGTTAATGCAACCAAATTTTCTTTTCTATAAATTATAGATGTTTTCACACATGATACTCATTTCTGTAATAAAGTAATGTTTCTACAAAAGTCACTTGTGATCTGATCATATGTCAGAGAGATCATCAGTATTTAGGGTAGAATAAAGAAGTAAGGGCCCTTTGTTCCTAAAGCCTAGACCACTCTGAGGTTACAAAAGCCTAAAGTAATTAATAGAAGTTTATGTAGAAAATGAATGGTTTGTATCTGTGTTGAAAAATAATCAACAATAAGTATCAATTCAAATTAATATTCTAATAGAGTAAGTTATCAAATAAGATTGATATAAGTATACTAAATGTGCGAAGGTGCTACTAAATTCCTTGCTTAGTAGCATGGCCCTGCCAGTTAGCAGACATCTAACCCAGGAAGATCTGCTAAACTTCTAACTACTTCCATTTTATCATTTATAAAACAAACATACAGATAGAAATGTTTTATAGCACTATTCATGCAAATGAAATTAACTGAATTTATACAAATATTATAAACCTGGTACAGTATCACTAGAAGTTTCATTTTAAAATTTTCAGTGTTGAAATAACACTTGATGGAAAAAGTTATATGGAACATAAAATAAAATTGTATGTGTGACAATTTGCAAGATATATACATGCACATATCACATGTAGTCATAGACTGAGGCAATTTCAGTAATTCCATAATCAAGAGATTCTCTGTTATCACAGAGCTATAATTACATGTTGTGAAAGAGCACACATATGAGCATGCCTGAACAAACTATGTTAGTTTTAATTTCTGTTTTTTTTTAAATGCCTTATTGCTATATTATATATTTAAAATTGGCATAAGTACTACCAGATCAAATTCTGATTAGAAAATATGGATTATTGCATTCGGGTCGAGGTTTTTGTACATATGAAAGCCCTTATCTTCAGCTGCATTTCACAAACTGAGAGAACCTTAGGCTCTCAGTAAGATACTTTGCACCTTCTGAATGAAGTTTCATTTATTAAAAAGTAATTTGTATATGAGCATTTTACTATATCTTACGTATATTAAAATCATAAAATGTCTATGCTCCTCAGAATGAATATAGAAATAAATGAGTTCTACTTGCTATTCATGCTGAAACTATAGATTATAGAAAATCTACAATGAAAAAAGAATTTCACAATAATTGCCCTAAGATAATATTCAACTCTTTCCTTTTGTTTTTCCGTCAGTCATATGATAGCATCCTGACCATAGTTTTCTCTCCTCCCTTTTGTAAGAGATTTTCATGTGAATATAAATTCAAATTTATTTCCATATTCCCATCAAGAGCTGATTTAACAGAAGTTCATCACAGTTTGAGTGACCACATGTCAGTTTTCATTGTATGACTGATAAGCTATGGTAAATAGGAAATATTCATGCAGCAAAGGATCACTATGGAAAACTTGATCTTTAAGTTTCTGCAAGTTTCACCATTCTAACAATTTATAACTTTTAAAATTCAATCACTATACACTAACTATAATAGGTGAACCTGTATCACATTTGAATATTTAGAGACTATTTTGTGACATGATCAAGCAAACCATCTTACATATTGCCTGTTTAATTCAATACTGAACATATAAAAATGTATTGTTTTGTAAGATATCTAGTAAGCATAAGAAATATTTAAATCAAAATGTTCTAAGAATGAAAAAATGTATTTATAAATATATTTTTCTTTGCAGAAAACATAAGACTCTATCTAAAAGCAATGCCAAATTTTACAGATGTAACTGAATTTCTTCTTGTTGGATTGACAAGGCGTCAGGAATTCCAGGTTTTCTTTTTTGTAGTATTCTTGATTGTTTACATGGTCACTCTGTTGGGCAACATTGGTATGATAATTTTGATCAGCATCAGCCCACAGCTTCAGAGTCCTATGTATTTTTTCCTAAGTCATTTGTCCTTTGTGGATGTGTTGTTCTCCTCGAATGTTACCCCCAAAATGTTGGAAAACTTATTATCAGAAACAAAAACTATTTCTTATGTCGGGTGTCTGGTGCAATGTTACTTTTTCATTGCTCTGGTGCACGTGGAAGTCTACATTCTGGCAGTGATGGCCTTCGATCGCTACATGGCCATCTGCAACCCTTTGCTCTACAGCAGCAAGATGTCCAGGGTTGTCTGTGTCCGTCTCATTTCTGTGCCTTATGTCTATGGATTCTCTGTGAGTCTGATTTGCACTCTGTGGACATATGGTTTGTATTTCTGTGGAAACGTTAAAATCAACCACTTCTATTGTGCTGATCCTCCTCTCATCAAGATTGCCTGTGGAGGAGTACATATCAAAGAGTATACAATGATTGTTATTGCCGGAATTAACTTCACATATTCCTTGTCAGTGGTTCTCATTTCATATGTGCTCATTGTAGTAGCCGTGTTACGCATGCACTCGGCTGATGGCAGGAGAAAGGCATTCTCCACCTGTGGATCCCACTTAACAGCCGTTTCCATGTTTTATGGAACCCTCATATTCATGTATCTCAGAAGGCCAACAGAGGAGTCTGTGGAGCAGGGAAAGATGGTGGCTGTGTTTTATACCAGTGTAATTCCTATGCTGAATCCCATGATCTACAGTCTCAGGAACAAAGATGTAAAAGAAGCAGTCAGCAAGATCATTGCCAAGGCAAACTTGAGGAAATAAAACCAAAACATATTTTAGAAGCATGTTTATCCAAATGTGTTGAACAAATATAGAATTCTCAGCTTGCAAATCTTTCTACATACAACCCTTATACAAACTCAAAAGATCCACTTATCCACAGTGATGCTTTATAGCATGATTGTTCTTTATTAAGCAAATTTTATCTTAAATAATCAACTATTTTATGAAAACCTATATTATTTTATTAATTTGTGTTAATTCAGTTATTGGAAGTATTTATAAATAAGTTTGGATTAACAACTATTAAAGTGTAAGTCCCCTAGTAGAGTTGAATGTTATATCTTAAGGCTTTTGTTTAAAGGTTTATGTGGGAGAAATGGAGGCAGGGAGATGAGGAGGTAATAAGTAAGTGGTCATTTAAGTAAAACTAACCCTATTTCTAAACTAATTGAAGTGTTTAAAAATGGAGTTTGTATAGTTATTTCTTACCAGTGGACATCATTGAACCTAAAAAGAATGAAATACTAAATTCTCACAGTTATGAGCTACCTCGTTACGTGTTTAAGGAGATTTTTGAGTTAGTTTCCCTTGACTACTTCCAAACACAGCTCAACTTTTAGACCACTAACAGCGACAATATTGGCCACTTGGTTTTAAGATATTCTATTATACATCTATTCTATTGTAATATATTTAGTTTTTCAAGATTTAAAAAGACATTTTGAAATTACTACTTAAGTAATTGAGACATAACCTTCAATTTTGCTTGAAATAGTTAACAGAAAAAAATAGTCACCAAAAAGAGATTTACACAGTGAAAATGATAACTTGTCAAGAGATATATTAATTGGTTCCATATGAGTGTTTTCTAGCATGATATATCTAAAGGGACTAGTAGGAAGATAGATGAAAAGATGATCATATATATATATATGTGTGTGTGTGTGTGTGTTTGTGTGTCTGTGTGTGTATGTGTGTTTGCATGTGTGTGTGTATATATATTCTATTGTGTGTGTATATATATATATATATATATATATATAATAGATAGATGAGAGGTAGACAGATTGATTATAGTATATATATACACATATATATATATACATATATATATATGGATGATATATCCCAAAATATATTAATTGCAAGAAAGTATAAATGCATTGGTAAAGGATGATTTAATTAAATGAGTTGAAAGGCCTGTGAACTCAAATATCTGATTGTATTACTTCCAGCCTCAGTTGAAGACTTGAAAAACTGAGGCTGATGAAGATGGGCTGGCATATATCCCAGGGTCAAAAGGCTTGAAAACCAAGATCTGAGATTTAGAGAAAATTTAATCCAGCATCATGGCTGCTTTGGTAAGAGATAACATAGAAAGACTTTCTAGATCTATGTGATCGGTCTAGAATTCAGACAGGCACTATATTATAATACGATATGATTGAAACACAGAAACAACCTTATTACACACCTTTATTCCCAACCAATGTAGGTAAAGTTAGCTGGTATAAGGAAATGGCCATGTCTAAAAGTCACTTATATTTGAGAGGCAGTCAAAGTGATGAATCAGAGAAAGATCTGACAGAAAGAATCAGAGATAGGATATGCCCAAAGGGAATAGGCCTAGTTATGAACAAGCAGAGAAAAAGGAAGATTTTCTTTTTCACCATGACAGTTTTCAGACTGTCAGGAGCCATCATAGGACAAGCTAATAACTAGCAGATGATCTTCCCGAGATGGTTTTCTTCGAATTATAATCCATGACAGATTTGTTCTATAGACAAGGCCCAAGATAATTCATTTAAGGAAAGATTCCTGCTTTTAATATGCTTTTCCTGTTACTATTCAACATATATAACAACCACTAGACATTAGCCCACTCCTTTCGAGCAGATCTCTGCGGATCTAGGAAAATGTACTGTCTTGTAGTGATGCTATATAGACAAATAAATGACTTCTTAATTCTTAATTATGATCCTACAAGAATTGTAAAATTATATCAGTGATTATTAAGCTCTTTTATAGAGGGACTGCTATTAGATCCTTTTCTGAAAGTCAAAACTCCAATGAGAACTCTGCCAGTCTCCCATGTGTCACCAGTTAATTGCTTCTAGATAGGAATCAGACTTTCTACTATTAGTAGTACATCCCAAGAGGTTGTAAAACAATTAACCAAAGTTCATAAAAAGGGAACTAATTATTTATCATAGGTACTAGGACAGAAGATAAAGTATTGACTGGGTTTATCTACACAAAACTTTACTAATAACTTAGTTACAGTTTTTAACTTAGTTATGGTTTGAACCTGTGGAGCTATTACAGGTGATAGATGTTTAGCCAGATAATTACTCTTAATGGATATGCATGTATAGATTCTCTGTTGTAAACTTCTATTTCAATTTATGATTTGATTTTATGTGTGAACTTGTGATGAACTTTTTAACATGTGATCATGTATTCTGAAAGATGTACTGAGGACAAAGAGATGAGAAGAAGAATTTTTCCCTTGCCATGCTTAGGATCTTTCTGCTTTCCACCATTTTCTTAGATAGATCTAATAGGAAACTTTTTACAACTTAGTATAAATGCTATAATCACTTTTCAAAGTGTCCCCCTTTTTTACCTGTGACTTCTGACTAGCAGGCTGAAAGTTAGAACTGTGCAGTTCCTGCTGAGATAGAACAAATGCCACATTACCGAAGTAACTGCTGTTAGGCTATAGGTGTCAATCACCTGAGCCATCAGCTTTGTACCCTCAGAAAGAACAAGAAAGTTTATAGAAGTTTTTAGAAGTTATCATCAGCATTTCAGTACAGTTAGAGAGCTAGAATGTCTGGAGACCCTCAGAATTTAAAGCCACACAAGAGTCCTACTCTGTCCCCCCTGCCACTATCTTCTCCAGGCCGGGAGGCGCCAGGCATCAGACAGGTTGCAAAAAGAACAAGATAAACACAGGCAAAACAGAATGAGCCAGAGAATGAGAAGGAGTCAGAAAATTAGGACAGACCGGTAGAGTTTAGTTCATGGCCAAGCAGAAAAATTCAGGCAGTTGCTGAGAGAAATCACATTGAATCAGTCAGTTTGGAGAGGAGTTTTAGCCAGAATATTAGTGTAGAACCAGCCAGCCAGAGTTCAGGAAAAAAAACAACAACAAGAAAGGGTGAGCTTATTGAACAGTAGACCTCAGAGATGACAATTACATCAGAAACATAAAAGTTGCTTTTATACTGATACTTAAGAGGGAAGGAAACCTGATGCCTCCATTCAAAGAATCAAGAGAAAATCAACTTTTCACTACATTATTTGTTCTGATTCTGTCTTCAACAGTTCAGGTTATGCTTGCACACATTAATGAGGGTTATGTTGCTGATTATAAATGCTAGCCTCTTCTTGAAATATCTTCATGGACACATTTGGAAATAAAGCATTGCCGGCTATGTAGATATTGCATAGTCTACTTAGCATATAAAATTAATTGCTACATTAAGTAATCTTAGAAATTATCAACTGTTGTGGTTGTTAGAGGTACAATGAAAAGTAATGGCAAGCATATCTGCTATAGACAAGTAAGGAGTTACAAAAGATCATAAGATATCCAAGGGCTTGAAGAGATACCTCAGTGGTTAAGAACGATTGTTTTGCATAGGAGCTGGGTTAGAGACTCAGCACCACATGATTGGTAAGGGAATCTTGTCACCAACTTTCTTCTAGCCTCAAGCATACCAGATATGCACATGATGCTCTTACATACACACAGGCAAGCCACTCATTTGCATAAATCAAAATATGTAAATTTTAAAATGATTTCCTAGAAGATCACATTTTTGCTTTATCCATTATCTTTTAAATGTAATAAACATGAAAGAAAGTAGAAAGTCAAATTAATGACATCAGAGCTACATATACAGTAAATAATAATTTTTAAAAATCTTAACATAGTGTCTTTTGAAAAAGATCTGATCTCTCTCTCAATTTCTGTCTCTGTGTGTGTGTTTGTGTTTATGTTCATGTGTGTGTGTGTGAGTAAAGGTAAACCTGTTCCATGACATTTATGTGAAAGTAAGAGAACCTCTGGTGCTGTGCGTTACCTTCCACCTTGTTTGAAATAAGATTTCTTACTGTTAGTTACCACTTAGACCAAGTTAGTTGGCCAATGAGCTTCTGAGATTTTTCTATGTAAGACTCCCATCTTACAATAGCAATACTGGGACTCAAAATCAGAAAATCAGGCATGTATGGAATGCTTCATTCACTAAAACATCTTCTAGAAGTAAATTTATTTATAATCTATCATCTATCTACTCATCTATATACCCATCCATCTTCTATCTACCTATATATCTGACTATCCACCTATCTATCTATCTATCTATCTATCTATCTATCTATCTATCTATCTATATCTATCATCTATCTTTATCATCGTCATAATCTATTTATCTAACTATATCTATTTTTCTATCGATTTATCATCTATAAATATCATCTACCTGTCTATATCTTTCATCTATTTTTTCTACCTATCTTCCTTTGTGCTTGCCTTGCTAGAGAACTCTAGCATGTAAATAGTGAATGAAAGCACTTTTCTCATCAAGAGTATGATAAAAATGAATTTATTTCAAAGTTTTAAAAGGTCAGGAAATTCCTTTCTTGAGGTGCATTAGAGGTATCAAGTAGCAGTTTTCAAGAGCTTTCCTCAGAGCACTCTTTACCTCCTGGTCCTTTAAGCTACGGATCATAGGATTGAGCATGGGGATAATAATAGTGTATAATACTGAGGCCATCTTGTCTGTGTTGAGGGAATGGCTTGATTTTGGCTGCAGATACATGAAAATGAGTGTCTCATAGAAAACAGTCACTGCAGTCAGATGAGAAGCACATGTTGAGAAGGCTTTGCACCTTCCTTCGGTGGACTGGATTGTTAAGATCACAGTCACAATGTATAAGTAAGAAATCAGAACAGTGGTCAAAGAACAGATCATGTTGAATCCAGCAAAAATGAATAGTAGAGTCTCTTTGAGACTGCTATCTGAGCAGGCAAGAGCCATCAAAGGGACATCATCACAATAAAAGTGATTGATTATATTGGGGCCACAGTAAATCAGTTTGAAAGTAACTACTGTATGGAGCAAAGCAAGAGCAAAGCTGTAAAAATGAGGGTCCATAATAAGTCATAGGCATACTTTCTGGGACATGATCACCATGTACAGAGAGGATTACAAATGGCTACATAGTGGGCATAAGCCATTACTGCAAGAAGAAATATCTCTGAAATCAAAAAGTTCAGAAAAGAAACAAGTTGGGTTGCACAGGCATAGAAAGATATAGACCTTCTATTACAGAGAAGAGTCTCCAGGAACTTGGGGTCTAGTGAAGAGGAATAACAAAGGTCTACAAAGGCCAGATTACTGAGGAAAAAGTACATGAGAGTGTGAAGTCTAGAATCCATCCTGATTAGTGAAATCATTCCTACATTTCCCACTAAAGTCAGACTGTAGACAGCTAGAATAAGCAAAAAGAGAATGATTTCTACCTCTCTATTGACTGCAAACCCAAGAGAATGAATTCTGTCACACCAGTTGCATTCCTTTCAGCCATTTCATCAGATCTTAACAGCTGCAGAGTAAAAATGAAATAAGATAAGACTAACACAAATTATTTGTGGGTCAAAGACATTGTAATTAAATACAACTTTTATGTGTTATGGTTTATGAGTTAATGTTAGTTGATACAGTAGCCTAGGAAGCACATAAATATTTAACTCTCCGGGTGGCCATATACATTTATTACTGTTTTGGTGTGCAAACAGACACACACACACACACACACACACACACACACACACACACATATATATATATATGCAGATATATGAATATGCAGATATATATGTATATTCAATACATGGATATATGTGTATATGTAGCTATATCCTTCTACCATCTATCTATTCATCATCTATCTATCTATCTATCTATCTATCTATCTATCTATCTATCACCTATCTATGTTTCTGTCTGTCTGTCTATCTATCTATCCATTCATTTATCCATCTATCTATGCTACCATAAATTTTCTCTCTCAACCATCTAATTTGTAATTGGTAGAACCAAAGCCCATTTTTGAAAGAATGTTGTTAGAATGAAGTTTGTGAACTTACTGGTATTTTAAAAAAGTTAATAACTAAGATTCATATTTCAGGTGTCAAATGGAAGAGAAAATCAGACAAAATGAATACTGATCTACTTTCTGATGTGGTAATGTAGAGACTGCACTACAATTTTCAGTCCTCTGCCACAAGCCTCTCTTTAGATGCTGTGAAGGAAACAATCAGGACTTTGTTGGCACAGGCTACTGTCCTTTAAAAGTTTACTGAGATAAGACTTATTTTCCTTCCTGATGTATTCATAGTAAAAGGAAAAGTTATAAAACACATGAAATCTCTTCCAATTATATATGGTGTTAGATTTTCACATCTTGAAAAGATTGTTCTATTTTTGGTGTGTTGCCTTTATCCACAAGTCTATATTTGATTTTACTGTATTTTAATTCATTCAGTTTTCTTCCTACAATAGAAAACAATTCTTAGTCAAACAAATATTCTTTCTGGCAAAAGAACTGCTTATTTTATTAGTCATATTTTCTCTTCTATTTGCAAGCAAAAGGAGTAGTTGAGAGAATACTTACTTTGTGACAAGATTATTGACATATTGTGTGTGTGGACTTCAGCTTTGTATAATTCAGCACAATTAGACAAGTTCATGGACTTATTAGTAGGAAAATTAATGGTAGAATCAAAGAAGACTTCTATTGAAAACAATCAGCAGAATGTCCCTTCTTAACTGATTATGGAAGAAATCTCAGCCTAAATGCTGCAATACTCTTAGTTTCTTTTCTAGTTAGTGAGTAAGGATAGTGTATATATGCTACTGCGATGTTTCTTATTCTTATTTTAATTTCTAGTGTTCTTTGCACAGTAGTCTCCAAGGTCACTGGCTCTTCTGGGTCTAACTAGCATTTGGAAACTCTAGGAGAAAATGTCTGGCCTCTGAAGAAAAAGGTATCATGAGATCATATTTGAATCAGAATCATCTCACTACCATAGAGTAACAAGATTTGCTCATATGTATGAAATTAATCCATGCAAACAGTACAGCCTAGGCTTGAATAAGTGGTAACTCTGGAAGAAGACATCCCTTTGTAATGTGGTAACTTTGTAGTTTGTCTCTTATTTTGTTTCAACCTACTTGGAATTCCAAAATGAATTATTTCTTTTCTTAGCTCTTAACTTTGTGCTTTTCATCTATAAATTAAAGATTTTTAAATAAACAATTTACCTCATCTTTTCAAGTATAAAAGTGAAAATTATAAAAATGATCTTTATTTACACTATGCATAGCTCTTTTAAAATAATTATCCTAAAAATATCTTTGAGCACTTTGTACAGTAGCACTCTATTCATATAATTTCTATCCATCTAACCCATTTCATACTCTTTCATGTAATCTGTCTCACAAATCCATGGCCTATTTACTTTTTTATTACATATGTATGCATATGTATATAAGCAAAGATATACATACATTTAAACATTTATTTTTAGAAATTTACATTCCTCATAAGTGGAGTATGGTCAAGGCAAGTTTACAGTGGTTGTCTAAACAATTTATCAACTAGGGAATTGAATAAAATATCTGTTTTATTCATTCACAATAGAGATTTAGACAAGTTTTATGGAATAAACTAAATTAATAAAACTAACCAGATATCTATATGTATTTAAAAGCAGTTAATAAAAGGAGGGGGCCCAGATTTTAAATAGGTAAGTAAGAGTCCATGGGAGGGTTTGGAGTGAGGAAAGGAACGGGAGAAAAGATGTAGTTATATATAACATCTTAAGAGCAACTCAAAGTCACATAGTTTCTATATAAGGTTAAAATTTGTAATTTAAAAACAATAATAAATATGAAATATTTCACTGTTTCTTTGATTTCACAAAAGAAAAATATTTTATGACATAAAATATATGGATTTTTGCATGTTTATACTCATAAAACTAAACCATCTAGTCTTACTTTTTAAGGTAAAGGTAACTTGGGTTTTGCTACTATTTATTTTGCTTTTTTATTGGATACTTTATTTATTTACATTTCAAATGTTATTTCCTTTCCAAGTTTCTCCTCCACAAACCCCCTATCCCTTCTCCCTCCCCCTGTTTCTGTGAGGGTGATCTCCCACTCTCCCACTCACTCCTGCCTCACTGACCTAGCATTCCCCTCTGCTGGAGCATTGAGCCTTCACAGGACCAAGGGCCTCTTCTCCCATTGATGCCAGATAAGGCCATTCTCTGCTATATAAACAGCTAGAGCCATGGGTCCTTCCATGTGTACTCTTTGGTTGGTTTAGTCCCTAGAAGCTCTGGGGAATCTGCTTGGTTGGTATTGTTGTCCTTCCTATGGGGTTGCTATCCCTTTCAGCTGCTTCAGTCCTTCCCCTAACTTCTCCATTGGGGTCCCAGTGCTCAGTCTGATAGTTGACTACAAGCATCTGCATCTGTGTTGGTCAGGCTCTGGCAGAGCCTCTTAGGAGACAACTATATCAGGCTCCTGTCAGCAAGTGCTTCTTGCCATCAACAATAGTGTCTGGGTTTGGTGACTGTATATGGGATGGATCCACAGGTGGGGCAGTCTCTGGATGGCCTTTCCTTCAGTCTCTGCTCTACTCTTTGTCCCTGTATTTCCTTTAGACAGGAGCAATTCTGGGTTAAAATTTTTGAGATGGGTAGGGGCTGTGCCTAACCTCTGGATATGGTCTCAACAGGTTCTCTCTCCACTTTGTTGGGTATTTCACCTAATGCCATGCTTGTTGGGTCCTGGAAACCTCATAACTGCTAAACAGAACATGAGATTTTTCTCATAGACTTTAGATTGAATGATAATATCCAATTCCCTGAAACAGAAAGAAAAAATATTTTCCACACTCTATGGTGAATGTAAAGACTCCAGGTATATATATTAAATAAATATATAATAAATAAATAAAGTAAAATATTTATGAATTCCTTGATTGTACTTTATTTTCATCTGGTGAATTGCCACAATGCTCCTGCTTTCTCAATTTTGTTTTCAGATGTTCTTCACTGATCTCAGCAGTAAATTTTGAAGAACCAGAGCCTAAAGTAGTTTTGTCCTCCACTCTTTGCTTCATAGCTAGGCATTTTGTTTTTATCCCTAATTAAAAATATAATGCTTAAATTCTTTCTATGGTACTTATTATATTTTTATTATTTAAAAATTTAAATTCAACTATATTCTGGAAATTATTCTTTTCCTTCCCCAAGTCCTTACAGATCCTCTCCCCATCAACTTGTAATCATATAAAAGCACACAAAAATCTCTGGAGTACATTATATGCTTGGTTAGCTACTCCTGAAAATGAGGACTGTCCTGGAATAGTGACCCAGTTGTTAACCCTTATCCTAGTAGCTAGGTTTCCATTTATGGATGTGTGCATTCATTCATTCATTCATCCATTCATTTTTTAAAAATATAACAAAATAAACCTTGGAACACTCATCCCTAAGTGGGATTATTCTATCAAATTCCTTCCTCAGACCTCAGAGAACCCTCATAGAAGAGGAAGCAGAAAGAGGTTAAGAGCCAGAGGGGATGGAGGACACCAAGAAAATTATAAGCTTCAAATACTGTCCAATGCTCTTGAGACACAGTAGTGAGTAAATATAGATAAAAATCCATGATTTTAAGCAGTATGTTATGGTGGAGTAGTGTGTTATAAATGCAGAGTAAAACATGTTTTCCAAAACTATAGTGTCCATTATGAAGAAAATCTATGACTATATCAGAAGTTGTAGCATAGGAACCTGCTCTAAAATAGAAATTGTCATTTTTTTTTATTTTTGATACTTTATTTACATTTCAAATGTTTTCCCCTTTCCAAGTCTCCCCTTTGGAAACCCCCTATCCCATTATTTTATTGAAATTACACATAAGGAAAGATTACAAGAATTAGTAAATACTATATAATGCTAGTCTAGTATAGGTAGTATTAAATACTATAATTAAATACTATCTAATACTAGTATAGATAGTATTAAATTATTTATTTATAAATAGTTAAATACTATTTAATACTAATAGAAACCTAGTGAATTTCCATAGTTCCTGCATGGGCCCATTAATAGAGCTTTTATTCACCATTTTGAGCTGTGTTAAGATTATTACAGAATTAACATATCTTACCACAAGACAAACTATTTTCTTATTTTATGTATTCTTGAAAAATATAATGAAAATTATTCATATTTTATGATGCATATATTTTATAAATTATACATAGTCATTACATATCTGTGTACATTTGTATCTGTACACATACATTTAGGATATATATTTAAAAAGAAAAGCCACTAGTCATTTGACTTTAATTGCATTATATTTGTAATTTAGTTTTGAGGTAGAATTGACTTCTTTGAATTTTATTTATGAAATTAAAATGTCTTATATTGAATTTTTTCAAGCAATTGTATTTTATAGCAGTTTCTAAATCTTTTCTTTTTTATGTCAGTATATGTGTGTGTGGTGTGTATGATAGTATATGTGAGTGCATGAGCACGTGTGTGCATTTGTGTATACAGCCCAGAAGTTGATATCCAGTGTCTTCATCAATTATTCTTCACATTATTTACTGAAGGAGAGTCTCTCCAAACTCGCATATTTAACTAATCTTGCAAGCCAGCATGCTGTAGGCACCAGTTGTCTCTGCCTACACAGTTCTAAGATTATAGTGCCACCACACCCACTGAGCTTTTACATGAGTGGTGGGGATTTGAACTTAGGTCCTCAAACTATGCAGCAATCACTTCACCTAGTCTTTCCCTAGAACCTTCTCTTTCCTTTCTGTTATAGTCAGTAGGACTTTGTGACTCACTGTGATGTGTGATTAAAACATTAAATATAGGTGCATTTCTTTGTATACGTGAATATTTGTAACTGACCTCACTAATACCATGTCCATTACTTAACATTTTCCATAGGTCCTTCTTGTGCAATATTCAGAAATAATAGGAATTCTTGCTAATACATTAGAATTTCATCTACTTACTTTCATTTTTTGCTAGCTTTCTATATCTTCTATGTGTCCTATTATCTGTCACCCTACCAAAGATCCCTACACAAGGTAGTATGGAGGAAGTAATGATGACAAAAGAAATTTCTATTTCTCTATTTCACTTGCTTATATGATAATCAAACGTGATTCAAAATATGTAAGTTTATTATGTTGTATTTTCTAATTGTTGCTTTTCTAATTCTGAATTTATTTTTATTTTTAATAACTACTCAAAACTTAAATTTAAATTAAGTCTTCCCTTTTTATATTTTAAGATTTATTTTTTTTATTTTTATGTATGTGGATGTGCTTGTGTCTGTGTTTATGTGTGCATACATGTGGAGGATCTACAAAGGCCAGAACTGGCTATCTCATCTCCTGGAGCTTAGTTATGGTGACACCCCACCCCCCAAAGTAGATGCTAAAAACCAAATTCAGATCTTCTGCAAGAGCAGCAAATTCTTAGCCATTCTTCCTGGCTGGCCTTCCTTCCTTCCTTCCTTCCTTCCTTCCTTCCTTCCTTCCTTCCTTCCTTCCTTCCTTCCTTCCTTCCTTTCTTCCTTCCCTCCCTCTCTCCCTCCCTTCTTTCTATCTTTCTTTCTTTCTTTCTTCTTTCTTTCTTTCTTCTTTCTTTCTTTCTTTCTTTCTTTCTTTCTTTCTTTCTTTCTTTCTTTCTTTCTTTCTTTCTTTCTTTCTTTCTTTCTTTCTTTTCCTTAATATATTGACTGAAACTAATAACCCCAAGCTGTGAAAAACTCATTAGAATAATCTTTATAACTTAAAAATTATAATGCAAATAGACACTTTATCTTGACAAAAAGTTTAAAATGTTCACTAATTCTATCACATTATATTTGTAATGTCTATTTTCTCTGTGGCCACACCATTTCTGTTAATAACTTCTAAACACTGTTGAACATGAAATCACAATTTCTAATTTGAACTTCTGCTACAGTATACATACCAACGTAGCATTCTTTTTGAGGTCTATTCATGAATTGGGCCAATGAACACAAATAATTACTGACTTAGGTTTCAATATTGACAAGCTGTGACTTCTTTTTCAGTTCTGCATTTGCAAATTTGCATAATATAGTAATAAAATTAGAAACCAATATAGTATTTTTCATATCTTTACTGGTGAATATTATCATTTATGCAATTTAGATCATAGTGGTTTCTGTTTATTCACTTTCCCTTTCATTTTAATCCAAATTCCATTGGACATAGACTTTCTTCATTTAATTTTCACAATGACCTCTTTCAGAGTTCCTTGTGAAATTCAAGGGAGAAATGCCTGTGTGCAGATATCCTCTGTGATGCTTCCCCTTGTAAACAAGGATGCATGAAATTATTTCTTAATACTTTATACCAAAATTTTCATACTTCCCATTTAAGCAAATTTATATGAGGAATTTTCAACCAGGAAGACTTATGGAGAAACATCAGTGTTTGAGGCTTGTTGTGTTTGTAGGAAATGACCATAGTCATCAACGTCTTACTTGAGCATCAGCAGAAAACAATAATTTATTGCAGCTTACAGACTATCACACTTATTTAAGCTTCCCATACATAATATAACACCATTCAGTGTTAAGATGTGCATGCACGTATTTGAGTTTTATGCTTGACTGCTTGACTCCTGTATTACTCTATTGAGTAAAGGATGATTTGCCTCTTAGTTTCGTTTAATGTATTATGTCCAGCAGAAATATCAAACATTTTAGTTAGGTTAGTAGTTGTAGTTTTCCAGTGAATTTGAAAAGTTTTAGTGAGTGAGTGTATTCTCTAATTATGTGGTGCATTTTAATATCTCAACACAAAGTTTAGGGGTTACTAAGTTCTTGCTGCTGACTATACTATAAAATATGAAAATGGAGAGTTATTCTAATTCTTGGCAGACCTAAAAACTTCAGAGGATATAAGATATTAAGCAAAGCACCATTTTTAAGTGCAGTTTTTCATTTCTTCATTCTAATTAAAAATTATTGATCATTTGGGGAACAAAACTGAAGCCAAAGTTTGTACAGTGTTGATGATGAAATAGTCTCTCTGGGTCTTATTATAAAACTACTCATAGCAAAGAGAATTCCCTATACTGTAACTTTAGTTTACTTGCTAATCAGTTTCCAGGGGCCTTATTAAAGTGACAGTTTCTTTAGCTTTTTCATGGGGACATATTAACTGAAAACAGTCTCCGCAAATATAAAGTTTCAACTTTTTCATTAAGATTAATGAATTTAGTTTTAATATACTGAAATAATTGTGATTCCCCAAGGAGAGCTCTTTCTTCTACATTGAAATCCATTCCTTTGGGAAACAGAACAGTTTATTGGGAAAATTTTGAGCTGACTTTCACTTAGTCTGTGCCCAGAGTCTTTCACAGAGTCTTTCCTGGGCTCTCTTGGGAAGATCATATAGTTCAAGCCTCAATTACAAAATGAAAATACTATTTACATCTCATGACAATTTAATGTCAATTTTAAAAATAAAAGTGCTTATGATATGTCCTAAGCAACTTCTTAAAGACCTATCTATATATACACTTTGTCATTGATTCTCACATGTACTATATAATTTTTGCTAAATTTTTCAATATTTCAGATAAGAAAACAAAGGCCCAAATTGTGTGTATTATTTGCCTTCATGTAGTATTGATGCTTTTAGTCACTGTATTATATACAAATATAGATGAAATTATATGCATTTATTTATTCAATTATAATTAAGCACACAATATATTATCTCTTTAGTAACAATAACAAACTTGTACACACTTCCATTATTTATAATAATAAAATAATGAACGTTGTATTGTTTAAATAGGTAGAGGGAAGGATAGAAGTGTAAATAAACAATAGGGTAAGATTATTTTCTTGAGCACATGTTACTTGGTATGTCAAGCTTCTTAATAAGCTCATCTGTGTTCTCAAAAATCTGTGTTAGGAACGAACCCTCCCTACTCAGTTTATCAGGACTCTGAACACTCCCACCTACTCACTCTCAATATGCAGCCAGTTTACTTATCCCTCACATCAGGTGATGTCTGATCAGCATGACCTGTTTTTATTAACAGTTCAGTCAGTTTTGTTTATCCAGAATCCACTCTATTTCTCCTGTTTTCTTATAGTCATTTTAAATCTATTAATACTCTCTCTATTCTTAGGATTAGAAACCCATTTTTCCACACTATTTTCAGAGAGGACCATGACATTTACCCACAGTGGAACAAGTTATTCCGTCTTCCCTGTACCTACTGTTGGTGGCTTTATATATCTTTTCTTCTACTGTATAATTATTAAGATCAAATATTTTAGCCAAAGCAACTTTTATTTTTAACCAAGATTTCCATTTTCTTGCCTAACAATATAGTGAAACAGGCCAATCTGTTAATTCTTTTTTTAAAAAATAGATTTATTTCACATGTACGGATGTTTTTCCTGAATGTACTTACATGTACCAAGTGTGTCTGGTTCCTAAAGAGGCCAGTAGAGGCCATTGGATCACCTAGAACTAAGTGATGTGAGATGCCATATGGGTGCTAAGAATTAAAGTTGTGTCCTCTGCAAGAGCAGCAAGTGCTCTTAATCATGCAGACATCTCCTCAGCTCCTTTTCTCATTTCTTTTAGGTTCATACATACAGACCAGAATTTTTCTTTCTTTAATTTGCCATTTTATTAATTTTATGTTAATGTTATCATTTAATCTTTCAAATCTTGACATAGCATTACGCTAAATTAGGCCTCCTATTTAAAATTTAAAGGACATTTTGTAAAACAATTTCTGACAATATCATTCTTACAAAGTATTTCTGTTGTTTTTCTCCAGTACAGGAGTTAGATAAAATGTGTATGATTTATATGGCTGTATGAATCCTTGATTTATTCATCTCTGCTATTTCTCCTCCTTTGTCATTCATTGCTTGCAGCTGGACTTGTGCCTTTTCTTCAACTATATTGCTGAAATTCCTTTTTATTTTCCTTTTGACCACATAATTGTATTGTTTTTATTTTTTAATTTACATTTAGTACTTTTAAGTTTTGAGAATTTCTCCCATGCTATTATATTTATATCATTTCAATCTCTCTATTTTCCAATTTTTATATCTCCTGTATTCACATTTATGACCTCTTTTTATTTGCTACACACACACACACACACACACACACACACACACACACACACACACACACCAAGTGTCCTTTAACTTATCAATCGATACTGAAGGTATGTTACATATACATAGTGAGAGATAATGCCACAGAAAAATTGAAAATATTATATTAAATTGGACATCTTAGGCAGAGAAAGACACGTGCTCCTATATTCTCTCTTATCTGTAAATCCTAGTTCTGAATCTATCAATTTGAATATACAATCTAAAATGTTTTTCAATGTCTATGGAATTAGCATTCAGATCCAAGATGTTAAGTTAACACTTAGGGAATAAGTCACCTTATTTAATTATTTTTTCCTTTACTTGGTTACTAATAGGAGAAAAATAGAAGGGCATGGGATACAGTTTAGTGTAATACCCTTGCAAATGTGTGATGGGACATATGTTCAAACATCAGCCCTATAAAGAAAAGTTGATCAATATTTTCTCGGTAACTACAGTGTTTATGTTATACATTTTGTGTTTTGTTATAATTGAACTAGATGCTGCTCTCATAAGGCTATAAACTGCATGGGAGTAGACATTCAGAAAGAATCTAGATTCATATCTTTAGTACCTGCCATATGACTGGAGCTCAGTGTTCCTCACCTTGTTGAAAAATGATTGACCAATTTTAAAGCTTTCAAAATACAAGTGTATATATAAGTGATGTAGTTATCATTAACATTAAGAGATTATTGTTAACCAGACAATTTTTGATGACTTTATTTGAATCTTTTCATGTATGTCTTATGCCAGTAAAAATATTACATGCCAGATACCACACTAATATAAATTTTTTATTGTCTATAAAATTATCTGCAGTACAAAGAACTTTCAAATTTGATGAATTTTCAGTTTATGGATCCCTTGACATATTTGAATGCTATTGGTGGTATGTATTGTGAAATAGGTTTTCATTTTACAATTATGCAAGTTTTTATCCTCTGTATTCTATCCCTTTTTTTGTCTTTTTATTTTTTCCTGCCCTTTCTTTTCTCTTTTCTCTCTCTCTCTCTCTCTCTCTCTCTCTCTCTCTCTCTCTCTCTCTCTCTCTCTCTCTCGTTCTCTCTGTTTTTTCAGCACAGGGTTTCTATGTATAGCCCTGAAACTCACTCTGTATACCAGGCTCAGTTGCAACTCAGAGATATGCATGCCTCTGCCTTCCAAGTCCTAATATTAAGGGCATGTGCCATAATTGCCTGTCCTGTCTGTGCTTTACTAAAAGAGATGCAAATACGTTAGGACCTGGATATTTAGGAGATAGAGCCCTATTTCAAGTCCTTAATTCACCTTAGAATACTCTATAGCCCCAAAAATCCTTACTCTTTTTTCATTCTGAATTATAACACAAGCAGTTGCTCAACCACATTCTTCTGCAATGTTAGGAGGTCCAAATCACTCAGGCTATTGAAGTCTCCTAGACCATGAATTAAAATTAACATTTCTGTTTTAAAATTTCATTATTTTAGGTATTTCATTATAATACCATGAAGACGATTTACCCATAAACATAAATTTAGTCAGTGTGTATGTTTTTTCTCTTGCACATCCAAACCTGTTTTATATCAAGTTTTCATGTTTGCTCATATGACAAAAACCATGAAGATTAAATATCTTAAACCGCATTTATCAAAACACTGTTCAAAGTATCTCTCATTTCTTGAGAAATTTTATCAATATTTATAAACTTTAAGAACACTTTTGCTTTATTATTTTATGTGTTTGGGTGTTTTCCCTGCATGCCTATATGGCAATATGTGCATGGTACTTGTGAGGGCCAGAAGATGGCTTCAGATTCTATGGAGCTGAAGGTACAGATGACTGTGGGCCAACATGTGGGTGCTTGGAATCAAACCCTGATACTCTGGAAGAGCAGCCAATGTTTTTAACCACAGCCAAATCTCAAGCCCCAATCCTATCTCAACTTTTTAAAATATTAAAATGTTACTTGGAACTTAACCAAAGTTAAAGAGGGAATTTCCTTTCCTATAAATTGTCAGAGTAAAAATGACAAGAATTTTACTGCACTTGGAGAATTCTCAGATTTCTGAGAAGTATCAATGCATATTTGTCTTCAGAAAAAGAGTGATGAGCAAGTGGAATCTTAAATAAATCTTTATCACCATCTCAGTGGGTAAGGGAACGCAGAGAGTGTAGAAACCTAGTGAGATTTGTCTTGTAGCTAAAATACAGCTGGAAGGAGTTTTATGAAGGGAGAATCCTATTAGTAACATCTGCCAAAGGAGAGGGAGAAAGTAAATAAAGTACCCTGATGTCACCTGCTCTGGTATAATTTCTCAGTGCCCACACTCAATGTAACTCAGCTTTCATACATCCCTGGCAGATGCAGTTTATGGGAGTCAGGAGTTCTACAGTTAAAAACCAGGGAAGAAGATTAAGTTATGATTATGTTTTTTGAATTAAAGTTCAGACTTTACTCATTTGCTGGTATGTGACCTCAGGAAGGTTCTTGGAACATCCACATTTCAGCTTTGTCCTTTGAAAATAGTAATAAATGCAATATTTATACTCCATTATCAAGACCAAATGCTGTAATCTCAATATATCTTGAAATGCTGCCTGGCGCAGTATGAGTGACATAGTAAACTGTTTATAAATACTGTTGCATTTAATGACATGATTTTCTTTTATTCCACAGTAATTGTTGTTGAGGGCTTTCACTCTCTGCACACTGTGGAACTATGGGTCTCTGTATTTGTTCTCATCTACTTCAGAAGGAAACTTCTCCAATGGTGGCTGGGTAAGATACTTATCTGTAAGTATAGTAGAATGGCATTTTATTGGCATATGTTCCTTGACCAGAATGGTAGAGTTTGTTTTTCTCCTAGGTCCCTGGATTATCTAATCTCAGGTCCTTAAACACCCAAGTAGTGACAGGGATAGTTTTGATCTCAAGGAATGTATGTGAAATCCAATCAGCTATTGGTTGGTCATTCCCACAAGATTTCTGCCACAGAGTTTACCATTGAGATCAAAGGATTAGTGAATATCTTTCTTCTTTGATAATATTAAAAGAACCTTCCAGTATCATGAACAATATACAACAGGGGTAAAGGCCCAAGGTAGGAATCAAGTAGATTTCTTTGTGTTCAATAAGACCTTACTGACAGTTTTTGGAGAGCAGCCAATAGCCTTGGCAATAGCCTGGGTTGTTTGAGGATTTCCATGAAGCTCCTTTTGCTGAAAACTTGTTTATAGATGTAAAACCCTTTCCTGGTACTGGAAGCAGAATGAAAGCAAAGAGGCCCCATCATACTACTGCATACAAGAAACATCAAAGATAGTATTACCTCAGAGTAAAGGGCAGGAAAAGAGTTTTCCAGTAAGTATACCCAAGAATCATGCTAGAGTATCCACTCTAATAGTTAATAAAATAGACTCTCAATCAAAATTAATCAAACAAGATAGGCAAGGATGCTTCATATTCAAGAAAATAAAAATTCACCAGGATAATGTTTCAATTCTGAACACCTATGCCCTAAATGCAAGGATACCCACATTCATAAAAGAAACATGACCAAAGTTTAAATCACAGACTGAACTCCACACAGTAACAGTGGGAGATTTGTACACCCTACTCTCACCAATGTACAGGTCATTAAATCAAAACTAAACAGAGAAATAATGAAATTAAAGGATGTTATGAATCAAATGAACTTAATAAACATCTACAGAACATTTTACCCAAACACAAGAGAATATACCTTTTTCTCAACTCCTCATAGAACCTTCCCCAACATTGACCATACACATGGTCACAAAGCAACTCTCAACAGATACGAGAAAATTGAAATAACCCACTGTACCTTATCCGATCACCATGGATTAAATCTGGAATTCAAAAACAAGAAAAACAACACAAAACTGAACAATACTTGCTCAATGACCACTGGGTCAAAGAAGAAGTAAACAAAGAAATCAAAGACATTCTGAAACTCAATGAAAATGAAAGCTACAACATACCCAAATTTATGGAGCAAAATGAAAGCAGTGCTAGGAGAGATGTTCATAACACAAAATGATTCATAAAATAATAAGAGAGTTCTCATACTAAGAACTTAATAGCAAACGTGAAAGCTCTATAACCAAAAAAAAAAAGCAAATACACCAAAGAAGAGTAGAGGGCAGGAAATAATCAAACTCACTTCTGAAATCACTCTATTAGAAACAAAGATAACAATACAAAGAATGACTAAGCCAAGATTTTTTTTTTTTTTGAGAAAATCAAAAAGATAGACAAACCCTTAACCAAATTAACTAAGAGACAAAGAGACAGGAGCCAAATAGCAAAATCAGAAATGAAAAGTGAGACAGAAATGGAGGAAATTAAAAAAAAATCATTAGGTCTTACCTCAAAAAGGTATACTCCACAAAACTGAAAAATCTACACAAAATGTGTGAATATCTAGACATATACCACATCCCAAACTTAAATCAAGATCAGGGAAACTATTTAGACATTCCTATAAATCCTAAAGAAATAGAAACAGTCATTCTAAGTCCCCCCTCCTCTACAAAACAATCATAGGGCCAGATGATTTTAGTGCAGAATTCTACCAGACTTTCAATGAAGAGCTAATACCAATACTTCTCAAACTAATCCACAAAGTAGAAATAGAAGGAACAGTGTCAAACTCATTCTATAAGGTCATAGTCAGCCTGAACCTAAACCACACAACAACTCAACAAAGAAAAAGAATTTCAGACCTATTTCTCTCATGAACACAGATGCGAAAATAGTCAATAAAATACTTCCATCCAAATCAAAGAACACATCAAAAAATTTCATTCAGAATGATAAAGAGGGCTTCACCCCATGGATACAGGGATGATTATATATATTAAAAAATAATCTAACAACATAATCTGCCACATAAACAAATGGAAAGAAAAAAATCACATAATGATTTCATTAGATGCTGAAAAAAATCTGTGACAAAATCCAACAACCCTTCAGGTTAAAAGTCTTGGTAAGATCAGGGATAGAAGGCACATAACCTAAACATAATGAAAACAATACACATCAAGCCAATAGCCAACATAAAATTAAATGGAGAGAAACTTAAACCAATTCTACTAAAATGCTGCCCATTCTCACCCCAACTATTCAGTATGGTACTTGCAGTTCTAGCTAGAGTAATAAGACAACAAAATGAGATTAAGGGACAAATTGGAAAAAGAAGTCAATGTATTGGTATTCACAGATGATATGATAGTATACATAAGCAACCACCAAAATTCTACTGGAGAACTCCTCCAGCTGATAAACACTTTCAGCAAGAGGCTGTATACACAATTTTATGGAAAAAAAAAAAAAAAAAGAAAAAACAGTAACTCTGCTTATTACAACAATTAATGGGCCAAAAAAGAAATTAGAGAAACAATAGCCACAAGTAATACAAAACACCTTGGTATAACTCTAACCAATCAAGTGAAATACCTATATGTCAAGAACTTGAAGTGCCTGCATAAAGAAATTGAAGAAGACATCCAAAGATAGATAGGTCACCCATGCTCTTTCAAGGTCTATAAAAACTTGTGTTAGAATTTGATGGGAATTTGTTGAATCTGTAATTGCTTTTGGTAAGATCACCATTTTCACTATCTTAATCCTACTAATCAACAAGCATGGGTGACCTACCCATCTGTATGGATACCAAATGATGTCATGGGATCTGAATGTAAATGGATAGTACTAGAAAAGATCATCATGAGTGAGGTAACACGACCCAGAAAGACAAATATGGTTAGCACTCACTTATAAGTAGATATTATCCAGGAAGTGCAGGATAACCATGCTATAATCCACAAGGGGGTACTCTTAAATCACACTGAGAAGTGGAAATAGAATAGTCTTAGGGAATGGATGGAAGGAGGAGACAAGGTTGGGTAGAGAGTGGAGAGGGTTTCAGGAGGAATCAAGTGGGGCAGGATGGGAGGAGAGATGGAAGGAGAGATGGGAAGAGAACTAGAATCAGTGTGTAAGAGTGGGTTATCACTTGGATGAGATAGAAACAGAGGATAATGGAAATTTCCAGCAATCATCATCATGACCCTAACTAAGACTACTAGAAATGAGGAATATGGAACCAAAAACGGCCATCTCCTGTAACCAGGCAACAGTTGTAATGGAGGTATTGGGACACCAACCCAAGCATCATACCTTCAACCCACGATTTGTTCTGTCTACAGAATTGCATGGTGTAAAGATGAAACAGGAAGTGAGGGAATGGCCAACCAAAGCCTGGACCAGCTTGAGACCCATGACATGAGAGTGCCCATCCCTGAAACTATTAATGATATTCTCCTATACTTCCAGACAGGAGACTGGCATATTTGTCTTTAGAGAAGCTTCACCCAGGAACTGTTGGAAACAGATGTAGAAACTCAAATCCAAATATTAAACAGAACTTGAGGAATCCTGTGGACAAGGGGGAGGAGGGACTGAAGTAGCCAGAGAGGTCAAGGATACCACAAGAGAACCTACAGAATCAACTAACCTGGGCCCATAGATGCCCACAGAGACAACTGCCATCCAGAGAACATGCATGCAACTTACCTAGGCCCTCTGAACATATATAACAGTTGTATGCTTGGTTTTCATGTGGGACTACAAATAGCAGAAGCAGAGGCTGTTTCTTACTCTGTTGCCTGACTTCGGATTCCTTTACCGTAACTGGACTTCCTTGTCTAGCCTCAATAGGAGAGGTTACACCTATCCCTACTGCAACTTGATATGCTAAGTTGAGTTGATATTTATGGGAGGTCTCCCCTTTTCTGAGGAGAAAGGAAAGAGCTTAGTGTAAGGGGGCAGTGAGGTGAGAGGGAGGGACTAGGAGTAGAAAAGACAGGGTAAGCTGTGATTGGGATGTAAAGCAAATAAAAATAATGGTGGTTGTTCACAAAATTGACTATAAAATGAGAAATGGAGACGTAGCTCAAAGGAGGAGGGTTTGGATGGAAAGATTGTTTATGGCTCTATTAGAAGTCCTAAGTTTGGTTTCCATTAAGGAAAACAGAGGTACCTTCTGTAGCTCTGGACTTTCTTCTATCTAGGGTATATGTATGTGTATTTGTGTTTGTATGGGTGTGTGTATGTGTGTGTGTCTGTGTATATGATGACCTTTCCTTTGGTCTCTGCTCCACACTTTATCCCAATACTTCCTGTGTGAGTATTTTATTCACACTTCTAAAAAGCACTGAAGCATCCACATTTTGGTCTTCCTTCTTCTTAGGCTTCATAAGATCTGTGAATTCAATCGTGGGTATTCTGAACTTTTGCTCTACTATACACTTATCAGTGAGTGCATACTGTGTGTGTTCTTTTGTGACTGAGTTACCTCACTCAGGATGATATTTTCCAGTTCCATCCAGTTGCCTGCGAATTTCATGAAGTTGTCTTTAACAGCTGAGAAGTATTCCATTGTACAAATGTACCAAATTTTCTGTATCCATTCCTCTGATGAAGGACACCTGTGTTCTTTCCAACTTCTTGCTTATATAGATAGGGCTGCTATGAACATAGTGGAGCATGTGTCCTTGTTATATGTTGGAGTATCTTTTGGGTATATGCCTAGGAGTGGTATAGCTAGGTCCTCAGGTAATACCATGTCCAGTTTTCTGAGGAACCACTAGACTGATTTCCAGAGTGGTTGTACCAGCTTGCAATCCCACCAACAGTGGAGGAGTGTTTCTTTTTCTCCACATCCTCACCAGCATCTGCTATCACCCGAGTTTTTGATCTTAGCCATTCTGACTGGTGTGAGGTGGAATCTCATGGTTGTTTTAATTTGCGTTTCCCTGGTGACTAGGGATGTTGAACATTTCTTTAGGTGCTTCTCAGCCCTTTGAGTTTCCTCAGTTGAGAATCCCTTGTTTAGCTCTGTACCCCATTTTTAATAGGGTTATTTGGTTCTCTGGAGTGTAACTTCTTGAGAGCAATAGTGATTTTAAAAAAATCTGCATGCTATTGGTACAGAGACAGGCAGGTAGATCAATGGAACAGAATTGAAGACCCCAAAATGAACCCACACACCTATGGTCACTTGATCATTGACAAAGGAGCTAAAATCATCCAGTTGAAAAAAAGACAGCATTTTCAACAATTGGTGCTGGTTCAACTGGCAGGCAACATGTAGAAGAATGAAAATTGATTCATTCTTATCTCCCTCTACAAAGCTCAATTCCAAGTGGATCAAGACCTCCACATAAAACCAGATACACTGACTCTAATTGAAAAGAAAGTGGGGAGGAGCCTCAAACACATGGGCACAGGGGAAAATTTCTTGAACAGAAAACCAATGGCTTATGCTCTAAGATCAAGAATCAACAAATGGGACCTCATAAAATTGCAAATCTTCTGTAAAACAAAGGACACTGTCACTAAGACAAAATGGCAACCAACAGATTGGGAAACTATCTTTAGCACCCTACATCTGATAGAGGGCTAATATCCAATATATACAAAGAACTCAAGAAGACAGACAAGTTTCAAGGCTTGAAGTTGTACCTTTTCTCTCTCTTCCTCTCTTCTTTCCTCCCTCCCTCCCTTCCTCTTTCTCTGTCTCTCTGTCTCTCTGTCTCTCTCTCTTTGTCTCTCTCCCTCTCTCTTGCTTGCTGGCAGCTTGAGTCAGCATGCATTCTGCACTCTCTTGTACACTCTGCTTTTCTCCTGTGTGCTTTTCTTTTCTTGAACTCCTACACTACTACACACCACTGTGCACTCTCCTTTCACACACACACATACACACACACATGCACACACATACACACACACACACCACACCACACACACACACACACACAAACAGACACCATACACACACACACACACACACACACACACAAACAGACACCACACACACACACACACACACACACACACACACACACACACACACACACCATGTGCTCTCCTTTCACTCACTTACACACATCCACACACTCCCTCCTCACACAATCTCTCTCTCTCCTTGCTTTTTTCTTGCCCCAGTCTTTTATTGTTACTCCAAAACCAGGTTTTAAAAAAGACATTGTATAATCCTTGCCAAATCAAATTCAAAAGAATGACCACATGTCACAAAGAATTAAGAATTATAATTGTTCCCCAAAGTTTCAAGCGTCTCCTCTTTCCAGGCTATTGGCCATAATAATTGCAAACTTAAACTAACTTTTGACTTGTTACACTTCAGAGCTCAGGGCTCAGAGGTCAGCTACATGTTGTAAAACTCTAATGATAAATGACATGGACAAAGCTGCCAGGCAGTGGCCAGAAAGAATCAAGTTTACTCTCAACTCGCAGTTCCTCTAGCTTTCTTCTTCTGCACATTGCACCCAATGACTCTCCTATAAGTCCCAATGTTTTGATTTAATTATACTAGTATAAAATTTTACATATTCTATACTTGCTAATTCATGCATTTCCAAAGAAGACCAGGAACCACTCTCAAATGTGCAAAACATTTTTCATAACTTCAGTAGCTTTTCCCATTCTCGGGGTCCCAATATTGGCTCTGCTTCATTTTCTTGTATTTGTAAACAATTTCTTCAAACTTTCTATGCAAGTCAAACATTACTCTGAAACTACCATTGTGTAGTAATTACATTGTTTCCAAGATAAGAGCCCACAGCATGCACCTGGGCTATTAGTATTGTACTGTGATGTGCTGTGCCCCTATGCCTAAATATTTGATTGTTTAAGAATCATTACATCAAGGACCATCTAGTTTCACAAAATTCACCAAAGCAAAAGGAGAAAGACATTGGAAAGTCAGATATAATAGAATAATTATGCACACCAAGGCCAACTGAAAAGAAGTGATGCACAAATGAAACCTATATAGTCGTTGTCTAGGACTAAGGTCAGGAGAAATGAGAACAAAGTTTTTACAAATAAGCTGCCAGTGGGCTTCTGAGATGTCTCCACCCAGGCCTGCTGTGGGGCAGTTCCTTATTTCTGATGGCAAGTCCCATGGTGGGATGTGTCTTCTGCTTCTCAGGGTCCCAGATGACATCTTTGCCATGGTATGCTGTCTCCAGCAGTAGTTTATTAAACTCTTTTCACATGTCAACTCATTAAATCTCAAAAATATCATAAGAAAAGGAATGTGTATATTTAATTTTAAAATTGTGGATTTTGTCCAAAATCTAATAATTACTTTTGATTTTACAAAGCCAGATTTCATAATGATAGTGAGCAAAACAATTTATTTTATTATGTCTTCTTCAGTAGTCATGTTTACTTTGCTTTAAAGGCAATAATTAATTGTTATGTTAAAAAGTGCTCCTTCAGGATTCTAATAAAGAGATTTCTTGAAAATTCACAATGTAATGTGTACAGCTTGTCTTCCACTGAGGAAAACACAGAAGGGAATTGAATAACTTCAGGGTACCTCAGGAGAGGTTGAGATCTAGAGGGACCTAGGAAATAATAAATCACCAAGACAACTTCAGAATGAGCTCACTGGAAGCCAAACTTATTGCTAAGAAGGTAAGTCAGATGAAGTTTGGGTACCAAGGTACCATCCATCCTGCTGGTACACCAATTTCCCATTACAAAGCTTCATTGTTAGTGAACTATGTTAGTAAACAAAATCAAATTGTCTTCTGTGTTTCATGTCTTTAATGCTTTCCTAACAATACCCATTTTATCAAAATTACTTTTTAATTCTCCACCTCTGTCTCTCCCTTCTTCCCTCCTTCCTTCCTTCCCACAGTCCTTGTGTTTATCTTCCCACAACACACATGCTAGATGACCTATAAGAATTTGTCTTCACCTTTTCTATATTGTCCACCAAAGAGAATTAGCATTCTGTGATGAATGGAGGAGATCCTTGAGATCAGGCAAGATGTTTAAGATCATCTTCTGAGCATCATGGCTTTTCATTGAAATTCTGGCAACCATATTTACAAAGCAAATACTTTTAATCATTAGTCTTTGTTTCTATTAGCAGTTGGAATATAAAATACTTTATCTTTTTGTTTTTCTTGCTTTTTAAAGAAAGAAATCATAAAGGCTGCAATTTACTGTCTTGCCCTCTGAGTACGGCAATTAGAGGCATACACCACCATATCTGAAAATGTTAGTACTTGAATATTGATTTAAATTTTAGGTTTTGAAATCCAAAGTGAACTAATCAATTGAACTGTCATTTACTGCCAAGTGCCTGTCAGCGTATGTTTAGCAATAGTGAATGCTACAGAGAAGTAAGTCTCAATGTAGGCTTTCTAACATGTTTTATAACAATCTATATGATATGTATGTGTTTGCCTGATGTATAGAACTAGTGAGAGTTGAAGAAGGGATTGAGGCTGAGCACCTGTGCTACACACTGTACATAACTTGTAGCTTAGTTGCTAAACCCTGATGAGGACAAAAGGAAGAAAGGACACTGAAAGATATGAGTGTGGAGAGATGATAACAGAGCCTCCAGGAGTACCTGTCATACTAAACAGAAAGTATAGCAAAAAGTGCTTGTCTGAGACATTAATTTATCTTTTCTTTAATTAGTAAATAACCTTTCTGTTGAAAACATTACTGCTATCTCATATTCTAAAGTCTGTAAAAGCCTAAAGAATCAAAGTCATTGAACAATCAATTTAAAAGGAAATTTAATTTCCCCAGTAAGTATATTTCAGAAAATAAATTGGCAAACAAAATCCATAAAGACCAGAAGAGGACAAAGTAAAAGGAAACTAATGAATATTAAAAAAATAGTTGGAATTGTTTGTTTATTTGTTGTGAATAGTAAACTAATATAAAAGATGAACAATAACTCAACTAATACAGTTTAGTAAGCACTTAAATTTTCTGTTAATAATTTAATAATTTCTGTTAAGAAGGTAAATATGATATATAATATATATATAGTTTATATATATATATATATATATATACATACATACATACATACACATGAGAAAGGAAAAGAGATAGAGAGAATTCCTAGTGGTAAAAATTTTCTACTGAAATAATTAAAATAGTGTGTGAGTTTTCAGTTTTATGAATGACTAAAGTCAAAATTAACTTGTGTTTGAAATTTTCATAAATGAAATATTTATTATATTTCTGATACCTTAAATAAAAGAGTTAATTAAATGTTCTAGTTTTCAGAAACCAAAATATTTATATACCTTGGGATATGGCAGATGGTTATTTGACTTGAACTCTACTAGCCTGGTAGAGACATAAGTAATCCCGACTTACCTTAACAAACAATGAAAAAATAGAAGAAAATGAACTGAAAATATGGCTTGGTCTTTTTGCCAATCCAGCTAGTGAAAGTGCTCTATAAAGTAGGACTCACAAACAATACTCACTGTAATTTATACAACATTCTGGGGGATGTTAAAGATGCTGATCTCTGAATGCTACCTCCAAGACCAGAGGATCATGTTAGATTGGGTTGTTCAAAAAATTAGGTATCTCTAATGAGCAGGAAAGTCTATAGGAAAAGATTGATGTAATTAGGTTGCAACGAAGCATGAGATATCACTAATTTTACTCAAAATGTGTAGGAAAATATGCCAATGGCTTATTTAGGATTTCATCTAAAACTAACGGAGATGTGGAAATGCTGGGAGAAACAATCAGTCATGAAGACGGCAATTGCAGAACGAACTAAGAAATGAATTAGAAGTAACAAAAGAACTTTTTTGAAAGAATAAGAATAGATTTAGATGATTTAGAGTTGTAAATTAGACACTATAAAAACATAGATTCATGTGATAGTAATGCTCTGTTTACTCAAAATTAAATTGAGACACTACAGTCTGTACAGCACAATGGAGACAAGAAACAATGACTCCAGCCACTCTATGTGACCACTAATATTACCTGCTTTTTTTTCTTTTTCTTTTTTTCAATTGTAAATAAAAAAGAATGGATAACCTTCAGCCTAGGAAAAACAAGAAACTCACATGAACTCACCAACTTAAATAAATCAACATAAGGAGATATGTGTAAGTACAAGCTATATGAGATATAAATGGTATTTAATTGCAACAGAAAAAACTAATAGATCTAATCAATTAAAATTGACACTTTTTTTAATGAGAATGGTCCTCACAGGCTCGTGTAATTAGATGTTTGTTCTACAGTTGGTAGAATTGTTTGGAAAGAATTAGGAGGTGGCCTTTACAGAGGACATGTGTCACTGGGGGTAAGCTTTGAGGTTTCAATAGCTCAAGCTACTCTCAGATAACTCTTTCCTCCTCATGTTATGGATCAGATATAAACTCTCAGCTCCTGCTTAGGTGCTATCCCTGACTGACTTGGCTATACTTTCTGCCATGATGATCATGGAGTCTAACCCTCTGGGACAATGAGATCTAAATTAAATGCTTTCTTTTGTAAAAATTTTATCTATTTTTTATTTATTCTTTAATCTCTTTTTACAGTCCAAAATTTTTCCCCTTCCTGGTCCACCCTCTGACTGTTCCATATCCCATATAGCCCCCTGTCTCCAAGAGGATATTCCCAAACTCCCATCACCACCCCACCAGATCTCCCCCTCCCTGGGGCCTCAAGTCTTTTGACTGTTAGGTGCATCTTCACTGACTGAGCCCAGACCTGCAGTCCTCAACTATATACATCTTGGGGACTTCATATCAGCTGGTGTGTGCTGTCTGGATGAGTTGGTGGTTCAGTATCTGAGAGATCCCAGGGGTCCACATTAGTTGAGACTTCTGGACTTCCTATAGGGTCACTCTCCTCCCTAGCTTCTTCCAGCTTTTCCCTAATTCAGCCACAGGGGTCAGCAGCTTCTGTCCATTGGTTGGGTGTAAATATCTGCATCTGACTCTTTCAACTGCTTAATGGGTCTTTCTGAAGGCAATCATTATAGGCCCCTTTTTGTGAGCACACCATAACATCGGTAATAGTATAAGGCCTTATGACTTCCCCCTGAGCTGGATCCCACTTTGGGTCTGTCACTGGATCTCCTTTTCCTTAGGCTCTTCTCCATTTTGTACCTGCAGTCTTTTCAGACAGGAACAATTCTGGGTCAGAGGTTTTGACTGTGAAATGGCAACCCCATCCCTCCACTTGATGTCCTGTCTTCTACTGAATGAGGGCTCTACATGTTCCCTCTTCCAACTGTAGGGAATTTCATCTAAGGTCCCTCCATTTGAATCCTGAGAGTCTCTCACCTCCCAGGTCTCCAGTACATTCTAGAGGGTCTCCCCCACCTCCTACCTCCTGAGGTTGCCTGTTTCTATTCTTTCTTCTGGCCCTCTGGGCTTCAGTCCTGTTCCCTTACCCAATACCTGATCATGTTCCCCTCTTCCCCTCCCTGTTCCCTTTCCCACTCAGGTCCCTCCCAACCCCTTCTCCTGTGATTGCCTTCTTCTCCCTCCCAAATTGGATTGGGGCATCCTCACTTGGGCCCTTCAGCTTGTTAACCTTCTTGAGTTCTGTAGATTTTATCCTGTATATTCTGTACTTTTTTGGCTAATATCCACTTATCAGTGAGTACATACCATGCATATTCTTTTGGGTCTGAGTTACCTCACTCAGGATGATATTTCTAATTCCATCCATTTGCCTGCAAAACTCAGGATGTTCTTGTTCTTAACAGCTGAGTAGTATTTCATTGTGAAAACAAACCATGTATTCTGTATCCTTTTGACCCTTGTGGGACATCTCAGTTGTTTCTAGCTCCTGGATGTCACAAATAAGGCTGCTATGAACATAGTGGAATATGTGTCTCTGTGGAATGGTGGCACATCTTTTGGGGGTATGCTCAAAAGTAGTATAGCTGGGTTTTCAGGTAGATCTGTTTCCAATTTTCTGGGGAACCTCCAGATTGATTTTCAGAGTAGTTGTACCAGCAATCCCACCAACAATGACTGAGTGTTCCTGTTTCTCCACATCCTTGATAACATGTGCTATCACATGAATTTTTGCTCTTAGCTGTTCTGATTGATGTAAGGTGGAATCTCAGGGTCGTTTTGATTTGCATTTCCCCAAATGTTCAAAGTCCTTAGTGATCAGGGAAATGCTTTCTTTTTAAAGTTAACTGTCATGGTGTTTTGTCATAGCATAGAACAGAAACTAAGACAACATAAAGGATTTTGACAGTGTTACCTCTCAGGGATTCCTTTTTGGTTATTACTCTCAAACTACATAAAAATCACTCAAATAGCACATATTTTTATGGACTGTTTACAATAGGATATTTCCTCGAAACATTGTTAAATGTACAACATCAATTGTTATGGATATTTTTAGCTACACTGACACCAATTTATGGAGGCACACATATATGCAAACACACGTAATTTAGAATAGCTTTTTTAATGCACTATCTGTAATATATTTAATTTTTGGTGATATACTTAATTGTATTTAATTTTAAATTTGAATAAAATTATCCCATTTAGAGTGCCATCATCAATATTTACAGTGCTTTGAGCAATTATAAGTGTCTGAAATTTACTAGCCATTACAATAACAAGCTTCTAGAAGGTTGCTCATGCTGCAGAGGTTTAGCCCACAGCTATAAATATATGTGTATCACTGATTTGAATCAGCAAGCTATGAGAGCAAGAAAATATGCATTCAGGGGAGAGATGAGTTCAAAGGGCAGGGCACATTTGAAGGGAGGGGATAGTGGTAGATATATGATATAAATAAATTCCATATATGTATAAAATTTTTGAAGAATACATTTAGAAAATATCCAGTTTTTGTACATTTCTGATAAGATTTCTTTTAATTTATACAAGAGGAAGTATTTCATCCCTAAATGGAGGAGGATATAGAAAAATGAAGAGCTCTACAGGAAATATTATATTGCTATGTGAATATAAAAAAATTATCTTGACATTATCTTCTATATATCTTATGGGGAAAGTAGAGATTTAAATTAGAGACTATAATTATAATTCTGCTTGAAAATGATGTATTTTTGCTGCTTTTCTTTTACATGTTTCAAAAAAAGTGACAGAAAAATATGAAATTTCATGCTCAGTTCCTCATATATTTTATGCTATTACGTTTATTTAACAATCATTTTCATTATTTTTAAGGTAGAAGTGTGACTATGTAGAAGGATGTTCTGTGGGAGACTAACTCCTGTCTCTGTAAAAGAAGGAAAGACGATAATGGAAATGCTACCAGGGTAACATACCGCATAGCGGGAAGATACCAGCAACTATCTTCTGTCAGGACTCACTGCAGCACTGACAAACGTCATTCTTACTCTTCACCTGCAGTAAAATCCACACCATCTTTAGAGTCAATGGCTGAAGTGAACATCTCCTATGTCAGTGAGTTCATTCTCAAAGGAATCACAGACCGGCCAGAACTCCAAGCCCCATGTTTTGTGATGTTTTTGACAATCTATCTGGTCACAGTTATAGGTAACCTTGGGCTGATTGTCATAATCAGGGTTGACTCTCGACTCCACACACCTATGTATTTCTTCCTCAGTCACCTAGCCTTTGTTGACCTCTGTTACTCGTCCGCTATCACACCAAAGATGATGGTGAACTTCGTGGTAGAGCATAACACTATCCCTTTCCACGCTTGTGCAACACAGCTGGGCTGTTTTCTTACCTTTATGATTACAGAGTGTTTCCTTCTGGCTTCTATGGCCTATGATCGCTATGTGGCCATCTGCAGCCCCCTGCATTATTCAACACTGATGTCAAAGAGAGTGTGCATTCAATTAGTGGCAGTTCCTTATGTATACAGCTTTCTAGTTGCACTTTTCCATACAATCATCACCTTTCGCTTGACATACTGTGGGCCTAATGTAATCAACCATTTCTACTGTGATGACCTTCCTCTCTTAGCTCTAGCCTGCTCAGACACACACATGAAGGAAATTCTCATCTTTGCTTTTGCTGGCTTTGATATGATCTGTTCCTCTTCCATAGTTCTCACCTCCTACCTCTTTATCATTGCTGCCATCCTGAGAATCCAGTCTACCCAGGGAAGACGCAAGGCCATATCTACCTGTGGCTCCCACATGGTAGCTGTTACTATCTTCTATGGTACACTCATCTTCATGTATCTACAGCCCAAATCCAACCATTCCCTGGACACAGACAAAATGGCTTCAGTGTTTTACACAGTAGTGATCCCCATGTTGAACCCCCTCATCTATAGTCTTAGGAACAAAGAGGTGAAAGATGCCTCTAAGAAAGCTTTGGATAAAGGCTATGAAACCTTAAAAATATTAAAATTAAGTAAATAATGACATTATATTTTATTCTGTAGGAAAATAATCAAATTTTTATTGTAATGTTTTCCCAAGGAGTTGAAAACACCTTTCTTCCTTTAACAGTCTTACACATTTTCTGTGAGGATGCAATTAGATCATAGGAACTCAATATGATAAATCCATTTTCCTGATAGAAGGAATGGTATACTCTTCACATAGTCATCACTAGTGTATAATACAGGGAAAGGTGTACTTTAGTGCAAAGCCAGGATTCTGAAAAAGCCTATGAATCCATTCCCAGTACTGTGAAATACTAATTTTGATATCCTAAATTAGCCAATTGGTCAATCTTTAGGAAATGTTTAGAACCAAATTCAGTGGAAGCTAATGTGGTGTTTAGTGTCAGTTATATGGATATTGTCATGCAAAGCTAAAGATAAATCTGTGGAGATTTGGACAATTTTCATTCCTTCTGAAGAACAAAACCCACTTGTGTTTTCTGCTACCTGCCTGATGCTTAATCAAGTTACAGCATGTATTATGACCAAATAAAACTAGCAGGTTCATGGAGTTTCTTTACAGTCTGCCTAGCTGCTTACATGGCCGTACGGACATTTTACACACAAGTTCAAATTTGTAAAACTGTGATTTTCAGAAATGAAAGGTATTAGATAATTATACTGATGCTAGGTTTTGAAATATAAAGGGCACTTTCTTTTTTGATACAGGTTCACATGTAGTCCATGTTGATCATATATCATTACATAGAAGAGAGTATCATTGAGCTTCTGCTCCTCCAACCATCTTCTCTTGAATGCTGAGATTATAGATATGCTGCAGACTGAATTCAGAACTTAATGCGTCTTAAGCAAGCACTCAAACAAGGAGAATAATCTCCACGTTTTCTTTACATGAAATTTGAAGAACATGAGTGATCAAAATGCTATGCTTTTGAATTTATTTGTTTATTTAATTAGAAGCACTGTGTGTCTTCATGACATTTATTTGTCTTGCATTTATTCAAATACATTTGTTGATTACTAAATGAAGTGAAAATCCGGAACTCAATAGATGTATATATACTGTTTGGATATTTCAGAAAAGTAATTAAAGTAGTCAGTTGCTCTTGTCCTATTATTTTCTAATACAAAAGATTGCAATACTGACAGTCATCCAATAAGGTTGACTTTCAACCTATAGTGGTTATTTCTTCTCTGCACTTACTCTGTAGCTGAGTCAGATATTCTTCTACAAAGTGCTGTCATAATTGTGAGTTCCAATAATTCTCTTTGTGTTTTAGTTATTGTTTGCATGATTTTTTTTTTGAGACAGGGTTTCTTCATATATCTCAGAGTAGTTTCAAGTGAGCTATGTGTCTCAGGATGGCTTTAAATTTTTGATCTTGCCTGGGCCTCTGAGTTCTTGGATTCTTTCCTAAGCTGCTGTGATTGGCTTCTGATTTCCAAGTAGGCACATCTGAGGAAGTGCTTGCCTTCATTACTTTGGTTTGTATCTACCCACTTATATGAATGGAAGAGCCCAATAACCTCACCTACCACAAACATGAAAATCAGAACTACACAATTCACACTCTTTCTGTCGCAGATACAAACCTTCACAATGTTTATAACTAATTTGAAGGAATTTGGTTTTCTTGATCTTTTTTGAATCTTTTGCCTTCATAGAATTATAGTTCACAGTGATACTTAGCATTGAGCTGAAGCTTTTATATTTTTATATTTTTATTAGTAATGTTCTCTTTTTTTTATTGGACATTTTATTTATTTACATTTCAAATGTTAAGACCTTTCCCAGTTTCCCCTCTGGAAACCCCCTATCTAACCTCCCTCCCTCTGCTTCTATGAGGGTGCTCCCTCACCTATTCTCCCACTTCCACCTCCACACCCTGACATTTCCCTACATTGGGGCATCAAGCCTCCCCAGGACCAAATGTTGTTCTTTTAATATTACCAATAACATATTAATGTAAACCAAGGTTTTCTTGGGAAATGTTCCAAAAGACTTGGATTTGTCAATGTTAATATTACTAAGCTATTTCCAGAGCAGGTAAGACAGCCATTAAACAGTCTCTGGAATTTGCCTTCAGAGATTAAGCTAAACTTGACATGTAGTCCTTTAGTCAAACCATTAAAATTCTTATTATTCATTTTTGTTCTAATGTATACTTAAATAAATTGTTAATTTTTTATACCCCTGTCTATGACATATGTGATATTCTTATATTGATATAAAATATTTGTTATTATTATCATCATTATTATTATTATTGTTTATATGTTTGTATACATATGTGATGTATGAATATCAGTACATATAACATTTGTGGAAGTTAGATGATAACTTTTAGGAATCAATTCTCATTAATAAAAACTATACAGCCTGATTTAACAACTAAAATTATAAATTTTTAGGATAAACAAATTTTGTAGACAATATGCCTCATTTAAAAAGATCTGGATGCTAATTTGCTATTCCTAGTTTTATGTTATAAAAAGGTGCACTTACATATAAAATAACCAAAAACTAAGACTGGATTTCAGGTCATTTTCTTGTGTTTTGGTTGTATTAGGAATATCAAGGACTTCCTATATTGGGGTAGCTGTGCTTTGGGGGTGTCATATTGCCCTGGCTTTTGTTGATTGTGTTCTTTTGAGGGCCTTTAGTCATATGGATGGTTTTGGTTTCTGGATATTCTTATTGTAGTAGGTATTGGGAATGAGGGTGAACCTTGATGGTCCTGGTGTGGCAGGCCTCTGATGTGTATCCTTGGACTGTATGGCTCAGGATCCTCAGGTCTGATGAAGGTGGGCAGTGTGGTGGTAGGACAGTGGAGGTCTATGTGGACTAACAAACTGTCAGGGAAGCACAATTTGGCCCAGAGGGCTCAGAGAGCAGGGAAGATGGGTGGGGGAAGGGAAGCTACTTGTATGGTTCAGGAGTCTAATGGTGGTAGAGGAGAGGTGGTGGGAAAATGGATGTCCCCCTGGGAAAGTAGGTTACTCAGGGTAGCTTGGCATGGACAAGAGAGCTCAGAGAGCAGAGAAGATGCTTGGAGAACAAATGGAATGGGGAGCTATCCCAAAGGCTGTTGCCTGTACATGGAATATGTTCTTCTAGCTGGGCTGCCTTGCTTGTCCTCAATCAGAGAGGAAGCACATAGCCTCACAGAAACTTGAAGTGTCAGGGTGAAGGGATACCAAGGCAGGGTAGGGGGGGAGCTCAGAGAAGGGGCTCAGGGATGGGGGAAAGATTATTCAGGCTAACAAAGATAATAACAATAAAAAATGTTCATTTCCTCATTAGGAATATGAACATTTAAATAAAGAAATATGCTGATGAGTAAAACCACTTAAGGAATTGATCAACATTAGTTTGTTGTTGTCAGTGAAGTGGAACATCCCTAATCAATTTTCATGTAACAATTTTATTTGGTTTTGCGTGTGTACGAGTGTGTGTGTGTGTATGTGTGTGTGTGTATGTGTGTGTGTATGTGTGTGTGTGTGTGTATGTGTGTGTGTGTGCATCTAACAGGTGAAAAACATTCTAACTTTAACACAAACCTGAGAAGATATTTGTGCATATTTAAATTAAAATGATGCAGTTTATGTTAGATTTTCCATGTGTAAATTTTATTTCTTTTTAGTTTATTGGGTGGATTGTAGTGCTCTGATCTTATCAGAGCACTTTATGAATGATACATACCTAATTATTATATTCAATATTTTAAAATACCTATAGTAATTCCCATAATAATAAAATATTGATATTTATTGACTCTTTGATATATAAATTGGTCTTTTTGCAAATATAGAACATTTATCAATTCACTCAGATTATTCTATTTAACATAATAAGTTTATTGATTTAAAAAAAACTGGTTTATTTTATTGTATATATGTATGTTTTGCCTGAGTGAATGTCTATCCAGCATGTATGTGCCTAGTGTCTGCAGATACCCGAAGAGGAATCCAACTCCTAAAACTGAAGTTCTGGATGTTGTGAGCTACCATAAAAATGGGAAGAGCCAAACCCAGATCCTTTGTGAGAATGACAAAGTGGTCTTAAAGGCAGAGCCTTCTCTATAGCCTGTTCATTGGTTGGTTATTTACAAGCATGTAGATGTGATGAATAAATGCCTTCCCTAATACCCCAAAACATTAACTCATTTCATATCATTTTACCCACTAAAAGTAATCATTTAGCAATGGTTGAAAATAAACTGTCACTATGTGTAGAGTCATAGAGTCCAAGTATTTAGCAATAAATTAAAACTTAAATATTACAATAAGTGTGCTTTACAACATAGAAAACAAACTTTTAAACTAGGCATGTATGCTTGTCTATGATTCACTTTGCCTTAGTTAAATCTTCTAAGTATTAGTTCAAGGAAATCCATCTATTTTCTGTTAACTTTAACTCCCTAAATGTACAAAAGTACACAGTGGTAAAGAGAACAGATATTCGAAAATGTAGGAGATTGTATCCCCTCATACTGTATAGCTTGGTCCTAATAACCTAATTACAGCAATGAAGTAATTAAAGGACAGATACACATGCACATGTACAGAAAAGCTGTTCTCAATCTGATGGGGTGGTAAGCATGCAAGTGACCAGAAACCTCAGCACGGTGTGCAGTAGTGAGGAGGGGTTAGCTAGTAAGAGGCCTCTATATTGGAGCAGTTTCAAATTGGGAGGAGGAAGCTCCTATGGCTGTTAGTTTCTGCACACACTGCTAATATCTTCATACAAATGAGAGCAAGGCTTTGCCAATTCTCTATGGGTCTGAGGCACTGGTGCTTGTCAATAAAACATTGTCATTCACGACTGCGTCCACAGTTTACACATTCACTCAAGGTTTCCTCTCCTTCCTATGCACATCTTTAGGCTTCACAGTAACGGCTAAGAACCCAGACATTGTATCTGAAAGAAACACACTGCTAGTAAATGACAGCTAAATGCAGACAATGGTCTACCTTCTGTGTGGTGACTTTTTTCTTTACTTTCCTTCTAAGTGGAAATGAACAGTTTGATATGATTCAAAATTGCTTTGCCAGAATCTGGCTCACATTTACTTTTGAAGGGATGTAATTTTAATCTAGGTTGGAGATGAGGTATCATACAGCACCATACACTAAGAAAAAATTCTTAGATGACTGAGTTAGCGTAATCTTCGTCTTCAGTTGTGCCTACATTTCTGACAAATTAGCAAAAATATGGTCACTGCTAGGTGTCCCTGCTTTATACTATATCTGTGCCCTTTTCCCTATTCTTTTGATTGGAAGTCTGCTCAATTCTGCATAGACTTTTAACATTTAATGACTGCTTAAAACAGGAAGAAAGTGCTAATTTGTACTAAATTTACCTTTACTTTCTTCTATGCCCAAAATAAGTGTAACTAAGACAGTTTTGATATTTGGAAGGACATCATAATCACTAACTTATCAACCACTGCTTCTTTCATGTAATGCTTCAGAGCACAGGAATAGTATCTAAGCTCATACAACTGCACTAACTAAACAAAATTTTGTACTTGGTTTGCCATTTTATCCTTTCCAGGTTGTATAGTTCTAAATAAACCAATAGCTTTGCACTCAGCCATATTCCCTGTGTATCCAGACCCAAGATAATGATCCAACAGTTTTCATTTTGACAAAATTGGTCAGATATGCACATCTCCTGCCTGACTACATGATCTATTACCCTTGCGCTATTTTATATATCTCCTAAACAGTTTACCTAGGTGGTTCCCAGACAGAACTACCTTCTCCATGGTACTACATTAAAAATAAATTTTATTCTTGCTTCTTACCATTTATCTCTCTTACACACCAGAAACAGCAGGTATTCAACTATGTGTAATAGAAATCCATGCAAAACCCTGATTCTGGCCTTCAAGTTGGAACTCTGGAAACTTCCATATAGAACTAGAGGGAAATACACTATAAATACTTAAAACTTAATCTGTATTATTTTACAAAATTAAATCCAATCCACAGTTCTTTCAGTTGATATATATATATATGTTAGTGAATAATATACTAGTACTACAATACAAGCTACTTTAAATATTTTCTCCACTGGCTATTGAAAATATTAACTGAAACACCTCATTTAAATGAATCATTCAGAAGTAATAGAGAAAAGGAATTCACTAAATATGGCAGGGTATTTTAAATTGAAAACATGAAAACTAAAAATAAATCATATTTTGTTAATCAAACCTTTCCTAAATATAATAACAGTGGCTTCTTTCAGTTCATGGTAATGAATGAACTATATAGTTTATTGATTGGAACTTGAAACACTATTTAAAAATATTATGTGAATATATTGTGCAATATATGTGAATATATGTGCATTTGTGGATGTACAGGAAGACAGTGAATTATATCCTCTCTCTTCACCTTATATTTTGCAATTGTTTCTCTCACTAAGTCCTTAGTTCACTCACTGGCTAATATAACTGGGCAGGATACCTCCTGTCTCGGATTCCCATGTGCTAGGGTTAGACAGACACAGTTACATGCTGATTTTGTTTTTTAATGTCAGTTTTGAGGATTTGAACTAAGATTCTTACTCTTGGACAGCAAGAATATTGTCCACTAATATGTTTCTATTTCTCTGGCACCTTAGCATTTAAAACTTAGAACACACTTTTATGTTTTCATTTTGTTTGATTTAAAGGGAAGAATACCATTTCTAACTACTTCACAATTAATGTTTACACAACTACAAGAAACCAGGCAAAAGCAATCTTTGATATGATAACATAGGTACTTAAACAAACACCCAGAAATATTTTTAAAACTCTTACTAACTTAATACTTCCAGATTATCAACACAGTAAAGTTGAATACAGACTAAAGATGTTGGTCTATTACAATGCAAGGTGAAGTATTCAAGATTGTGCAGATTCAGAAATAGAAGCAAATTCCATACACTCTATTCATGAATATAAGACATATATACAAATATGTGTAGATGTGTATAGATGATATATACAATACAATTAATAATGAAGATGTGCTCCACTAATATTAGGATAAATTTTGACAAAGATGTATGTAGATCACCAATAAAGCTCTTATGGTCGTGTGCAATGCTCTCAATTTCAGCATGGCCTATACACAAACAAATATATGCATACACACACGCATGTATATATATGCACACATATACACAAAAAGCATAAGAAAACACAAACGTACACACACATACATACACATACACAAACATATACATAAACATATATGAATACACACACACACACATATGCATACGTACACATATACGTGTACCATTCCAGTGACTCATAGAGCTCAGCATCAATATTGGAACTCCAATACTCAACTTTTTACTTAAAATAAGAAAAACTAAAAATATCTTCTGACTACTACTCAGAGTTTCTTGAATAATGGGAGGTAAAAGACAATTTTTCAGTAAATCGCTTCAGGGCATTTTTAACCTCCTGATTTCTCAAGCTGTATATCAGTGGGTTTAACATGGGAATTACTACCACATAAAACACAGAAGCGAATTTATCTGTGTTTAGGGAATGGCTGGACTTGGGCTGCAGGTACATAAAACTGATTGTTCCATAAAATATGGTGATAGAAGTCAGGTGGGATGCACACGTGGAAAAGGCTTTCCTTCTTCCTTCAGCAGAATGAATCCGCAGGATGGCAAGGACGATGAAGACATAAGAAATGATTACAATCACCAGAGAGCAAAGGGTGTTGAAGCCAGCAATAATTAGCAACATCAGCTCTTTGACATGAGTGTCAGAACAGGCCAGAGCAACTAAGGGAACATCATCACAGTAGAAGTGGTTGACCACATTGGAGCCACAGAAAGACAAACAGAAGGTTGCCACTGCCTGTGCAAGCCCCACAGTGAATCCGTAAATATATGTGCTAATGATGACCTGAAGACAGAGCTTCCTAGGCATGAGGACC
>CM052701.1:84570958-84591534 GCA_028551405.1 Uromys caudimaculatus | reverse complement strand
TTTGGAGTAACCGAGGATGTATAACAGAAATCAACAAAAGCCAAGTGGCTGAGGAAAAAGTACATGGGTGTGTGAAGCTGAGGGCTGACTCGGACTAACATAATCAGTCCTAGATTACCCAAGACAGTAGTTAAGTAGATGACTAGAAACACAGCAAAGAGGATGACCTCAAGCTCGGGGTCATCTGTCAGTCCTACAAGGATGAACTGATACACTGCTGAACTGTTCCCTTCAGCCATAGACTGTACAAGTGCTTACTACTAAAGAGCTGTCACCACACTTATTCCAAATGATTGTCTTCCTTGGGCTATAGTCATGCAGAAAAGATGAGTTAATTCTGATTAGCAGATCTTATGCTTAATACATTCTTAGTTATATCTTCACATTTTGGGAGCTTTTACAGCAAATTAGTTTTGTTGCTTAGAAGTTTCAAAGTATAGATCTGTAGGGAATTTTTAATGGGTAGAAAGATATTCTTTTATAGCTTTTATAGATATGCTATTATTTCTTAGTAAGAGACAACTGAAAATTACTTAAATATACTATATTAAATTGCTATCATTATCTGAATACTTTCTAAAAATTTCTATTCCTTCATCTGGAATATATTAATTAGAAATAAAAAATTTAAGATATTGACTACAAGAAGACTTATACAAAAGATTATGAACAGACTTTGACTTATTTATGGTGTATGTGGCATATATTCCAGGCAATCTTTTAATTAAAAATATTTTGAATATCTATTAACTCAGATTGTCATTAGCTATTATACAGCATGTGTGTATTAAATGTGTGTATTAAATATTCCCGCCATTTAATATATATAATTAATATATACTATATTATAGGTATATATTATGTATATATATTATATACCTATGTATACATAACATTTATATCATATTTGTATGTGTTTATGTACATACCATATATATTCACAATGTATTTGTCATTCCCATTACAAAATGGGTTTAAATTTGTTAGAAAAGCAAAACAGGAAAAAAACATTTATCATATGCTTCATATGCCTGAATATACAGCAGTAACTAGGAACATCTTTAATGAGCTTTTAAATGTAGAAGCAGACTCCTGCTTCTTTAAAATAAAACATGACTGCTTCAATCACAGTATATTCAATCATAGCAATCACGTAAAAACTATAAATGTACTGCTGTGCTTGCTTGTAACCCTACATTGGTTACAGAAGCAGGAGGAATACTGAAGGAGGTTTTGACTAGCCAAGCTAGCAGAAAACAGTTTTAAAAAGGTGAACTTGTGGATCTGTAAGAGATGTTGCCTCAAGGCAATAAAAATGATAGTTATGGAAAAAGACATCTGAACCTCATATCATGGTTGGCTTTTGAATACATGTTCATTCACTAATAGACTGTAAAATCTCACATATATGCTTGGAACACACATGCGCACGCACACACACACACACACACACACACACACACACACAAACCACACCACACCAGGTAAAGATTAGAGTCTGCAAGTTTCTTGACTAGATTATTGTAAAAAAGAATCATTACATATGGCTTCAACTATCTCAATTTAAAGTTGATAAAAATATTTTCTTTCAGTGAGGCAGTAATTGCTCACTCACCCCAAGGTCAGACAGTTATAGAAAGGCAATCTATGAGTTTACCCATAGTGGGTACAATGAATGTGAATACCTTATAGTTATGCCATATTAGTCAAATTTAGTTGTCTATCATATCAAAAATGTCTGAAGCTTAATCTGCAGAAGTCTACTATACTCTACTAGAAATTGTAACCATAGGACATGAAACTATTTTTTAAAATGTTCTGGAATGTTCTATCATAGCCTTGCTAATTTCTGAATTCTAATCATTATCTTTCCTTATTCTCACATTATTTTAGTAGTTTCACTGGTATTGTGTGTTACATGTCTACCTTTGGCTGTGATATTAACAACTTCCTCTATATTTTCAATCCTAGGATTTTCCTTTAAAATTGCTTCCTTTCAGACTAATTCTGTTTCTTTTCAAAGTCCCTGCATGTATCCAGTTTTGCAGTAAGCTACACTAATCCATTGATGAGACAAGAAGCTTTATTATTTTAAAAATTAATTATTAGATTAATAAATGGATTAATTAATTAGCAAAACAATTATTTCACACCTATTAATGAACAGATGTTTTATGCCTAATTTTGTTGCTGTTTCCACTTGCCTTTCTCTTAGTCAATTATCCTTCCACAGGTCAATTGTCCAGAGCTACACACAGCTCTTCCTTAAATCAAGCTTCTTAATATGTTCATGACCAACCACTTTACCACTATATCTGACCTTCCCATCTCCACAGCTCCAGTTTGAAATTTTTAGTCTGAAAAATAATCAAATGTTCAAAAATAAAATGTTAACATATTTTCAGAATGTTTGCCCTTTCTCTATCTCAGTTACGATCGTATATAGTTTTTCATTCTTTCAACTCCAGTTTTGCTTAGTTACCTTCTTTATTCACTGTTTAGCCTACACGGCTTAAGTGCAAGATTTGTTACTTGCAAGTATATTTAATAATATTTAAAATTTCGTTTTCTCATTCCTTTGAGATTTTCAAATTCAGATATTTGTGATGTGCTTGGAAATGTTCTTGGCTTTGATATTCTGTTTGAACTACCAGGACTATTATTTAATATTTGCCTAAAAGTGAGCTGTCTACCTTCCATAATTGTCCTTGTCAGATCCTGGTTTTGATTCAATGGGATCACTGCTGACATGGGGAAAAGCACTTTATCTTACTGTCAGATGTTCCACAAGCTATCCACTTCCCACTGAATTCTTTTTAGTTTGCTGTGTGATAAAGATCAGTGTATGTATATAGGTTTTGTATACCTATATTTTGTCCCTGTACTTTTCTCCACAATACCTTTATTTTATTATAATTATTTCTCTTGTTTGAATTAGATTAAAATATGTACAAAAGCTCCCCAGGCTTCCCTGCCTGAGACACTTTCCTTTACACTCACCTGCTATGTGCTCCTCTTTACTCTTCCAGACTTAGCTATAAGAAAAATCCAGTGGAGCTCATTTCATTATATATATTTGTATGCTGTATTGTGTACTTTTCTTGTGCTGCACATAAAATGAATATAACAATCTTCAAAGATATTCCCCATGTTTCCCATTTTCTCAGCCTAGAATTCCAGTTGATCAAAGGGTATCACCATTATAGACTTGGCTCCTTCTTCTTCAGGTTTCTCTTTGGAAATACCCTACTAACCAGCTCCGAATCATAACAAATCAACAACAGGAATAACCTACCACAAGTCTCTGTTTATTATAGTCTGTAATTGTCTCTCAGCAGTTCATTGAATTGTTTTTACAAATGTTATCTATGGCTTCCTTCTTCCCAAATGCAATCTGGTTTTTTATTTGGCTTGTGAGAAGCATTAGGCCACTAACATTAGCTTTTGTGGTGACAACTATGACTATTTTGCATATTCTTCACCTAAATATCTGCATTTTCACTTCTTTCTCTTAATCTTTATGTACTGACTTTGCTTTATTTATTTATGCTTAAGCTAATACCCTTACCTTCAAATACCAATTCATTTTATCCATGTACATTCTTGTTAGAGATTTTCATATACCACTAGGGGACAATGATTACTTCTTTCCTGGTAAGGCAAAAGTATGGATTTCTATGCTATATGTCTTACCCAAAAGCCAAGCTCACATATCTAATTGTTGACATGTAAATTTCAATTTTCATATTCCACAGGCACCTATATTTCAGATATGTAAATTTAAAGTAGTGTTAAACTAAAAATAGTCCTACCCCAATATTATACACTGGAATGCACAGAGAAAATTCTGCAAAGCTTGGTGTGGCCTCTGAAATATATCTACTTTTATGAGGAAAATATAATAGTTTGATGTGACCCATCATTTAACATGTAACAAGAAATCAATAGAAACACTTAATAAAAGGTTAGACTTCTTCCAAAAATGATTAAAATGTTTGTTTCTCTATACCCTCTTTGTCTACTTAGCTACCTTTGAATGCTTACTCTATAAATAATACTTTTTAAAAGTTCTCAATTGGTGAACCTGGTATACCTTGAGGCAAGTTGTGTGTGTGACACCAGTTCTTAATTTTTCTGGCTTTTTAAATGTTTTTCATAGATGACTTTGGCACTATTCAATGTTTTGTGAATTTCATAATGCCAAATAAATTGAGGTGGAATATAATGATGTTCTACAAACATGATTAATTATGCTATGGCTGATCTGTTGGGACCTAATTTTTAAAATCGGCAAAATAACACATTAAATCCTAGATCAGTATACTGATCCCAGGTGTAATCAAATGTTAGAAAACAGTAGGACTGTTTTCTATAGAATACGAGAGATAACACCGGACAGAAAATGTGTATTGATTAATATCTTATGTAGTTTAATATTTACAGCAAGTACATTCCACAAACTGAACGTGTGATAAAGAAGCACAGCTGAGTGGCATATGCAAATAAAATCATACTTTTAAATTTTCACAGAAAGTTCATTATTGTGGTTAGGGTGACACAGAAGTCATAACAGATGTTAACAAAAATAAGTGATTGAGAAAAAGGTACATGGGATTATGACCACTGGGGAGGTAGTCTCTTCAGGTTCCATATCCCCATGACTATGTTTCTCAGCTAAGCTCACCATCATTGACTCCTTGGAGGCTCCCCATCCCAGGCTTCTGGTACATCCCACCCCTCACATCTGACCCTGACCCTCCCCCATTCCCCTCCCAATCCCCTCTCCCACCCTGTTCCCTTTCTCCATCTGCCTCCTATGACTATTTTGTTTCCCCTTCTAAGTTAGATTTAAGCATCCTTAATTGGGCCTTCCTTCTGGTTTAGCTTCTTTGGGTCTATGGAGTATAACTTGGACATCCTTGGAGCTAATATCCACTTATAAGTGAGTAGATATCATGCATGTTCTTTTGGGTCTGAGTTATCTCTCTTAAGATGATATTTTCTAGTTCTATCCATTTGCCTGCGAAATTCATGATTTCCTTGTTTTTAATAGCTGAATAGTATTCCATTGTGTAGATGTACTACATTTTATGTATCAGTTCTATAGTTGAGGAACATCTGGTTTGTTTCCAGTTTCTGAATATTACAAATGAAACTGCAATGAATATAGTAGAGCATGTGTCTTTGTGGTATGGTGGAGCATCTTTTGGATATATGACAGGAGTGGTATATCTGGGTCTTCAGGTTGAACTATTTCCAATTTTCTGAGAAATTGAGACATTGATTATGAGTGGTTATAAAAGTGTGCACTCCCATAAGCAATGGAAGAGTTTTGCCCTTTTTCTGTATCCTCTGTACTGTCACTTGAGGGTTTTTTTTTCCATTTATTTTCTTTATTTTCATTTCTAATGTTCTCCCCTTCCCAGGTCTCCCCTTCAGACACCCTATCCCATACCCCCTCCCCCTGACTCTATGAGGGTGCTGCCCTAGCCACTCACTATGTTTTTTCTGCCCTGGCATTCCCCTACACTGGGGCATCAAACACCCTCAGGCCTAAGGGCCTCTCTTCCCCCTGATGGCCAACAAGGCCCTCCTCTGCCACATATGTGGTAAGCGCCATGGGTCCCTCTGTGTATTCTTTGGTTGGTGGTCCAGTCTCCAGGAGCTCCAGAGGGTTTGGCCTGTTGACAGTGTTGCTCCCTCCATGGGGCTGCAAACACCCCCCCTCCAGCTCCTTCAGTCTCTTCTCCAACTCCCCCACCTGGGACCCCCCCCCCCCAGCTCAGTCCAATGGTTGGCTGTGAGCTTCCGCCTCTGTATTTGCCAGGCTCTGGCAGAGCCTCTTAGGAGACAGCCATATCAGGCTTCCAACAGCAAGCACTTCCCAGCACCTACAATAGTGTCTGGGTTTGGTAGCTGTATACAGGATGGATCCCCAGGTGGGGCAGTCATTGGATGGCCTTTCCTTCAGTCTCTGCTTCACACTTTGTCTCCATATTTCCTCCTGTGAGTATTTTGTTCACTGAAGCATATCTTAGCCTTTCTGATGGATGGAAGATGAAATGTCATATTCATTTTGATATGCATTTCCCCTATGAATATGGAGGTTGAATATATCTTTTATTTATATTTATTTATTTATTGCACTCCAGATTTTATTCCACCCTCCGACTGTTCTATATCCTATACCTCCTCCCCATCCCCCTGTCTCCACGATGATGTCCCAACCACCCACCCCACCTGACCTAAAAACTCCCTGGGGCATCTAGTCTCTTGATGGTTAGGTCCATCATCTCTGATAGAACACCCACCTGGAAGTCCTCTGCTGTTATACTTGTTGGGGACCTCATATCAGCTGGTGTACGCTGCCTATTTGATGGTCCAGTGTTGGAGAGATCTCTGGGGTCCAGATTAATTGAGACTGCTGATCCTCCTACAGGGTTGCACTCCTCCTCAGCTTCTTTCAGCCTTACCCGAATTCAACCACAGGGGTCAGCAGCCTCTGTCCATTGGCTTGGTGCAAATATCTGCATTTGACTCTTTCAGCTGCTTGTTGGGTCTTCCGGAGTGCGATCATGCTAGGTCCTTTTTTTGGAATATTTACTTTATTTATATTTCAAATGTTTTCCCCTTTCCAGGTCTCCCCTTTGGAAACCCCCTATGCCACCTCCTTGTCTCCCAGCCTCTATGAGGATGATTCCCTACCCACCCACCCACTCCAATCTTCCCTCGCTGGCATTCCCCTACACTGGGGCCTCTAACACCCTCAGGCCCAAGGGCCTCTCCTCCTACTGATAACCAACAAGACCCTCCTCTGCCACATATGTGGCCAGCACCATGGGTTCCTCTGGGGGAATCAGCATCCCTGATGTCAAGTTGTACTACAGAGCAATAGGGATAAAAACTGCATGGTATTGGTACAGTGACAGGCAGGTAGATCAATGGAAAAGAACTGAAGACCCAAAACTGAACCCACACACCACCTATGGTCACTTGATCTTTGACAAAGGAGCTAAAACCATCCAGTGGGAAAAAAACAGCATTTTCAACAAATGGTGCTGGTTCAACCGGAAGTCAGCATGTAGAAGAATGCAAATTGATCCATTCCTCTCTCCTTGTACAAAGCTCAAATCCAAGTGTATCAAGGACCTCCACATAAAACCAGATACACTGAATCTAATAGAGAAGAAAGTGTGGAAAAGTCTCGAACACAATGGCACAGAAGAAAAGTTCCTGAATAGAACACCAATGGCTTATGCTCTAAGATCAAGAATCGACAAATGGGACCTCATAAAACTGCAAATCTTCTGTAAGGCAATAGACACTGTCAATAGGACAAAATGGCAACCAACTGATTGGGAAAATCCTACATCTGATAGAGGGCTAATATCTAATATATACAAAGAACTCAAGAACTTAGACTCCAGAGAAACAAATATCCCTATTAAAAAATGGGGAACAGAGCTAGGTCACATTTTGTGAGAGCTCCATAGCCTCAGTAACAGTGTCAGGCCTTTGAACCTCCTCTTGAGCTGGATTGCACTTTGGGCCTACTGCTGGACCTTCTTTTTCTCAGGCTCATCTCCATTTCGATCCCTGTAGTTCTTTCGGATAGGAATAATTATGGGTCAGAGTTTTGACTCTGGGATGGGAACTCCCTCCCTCATTTGATTCCTCGCCTTCCTGCTGGAGGTGGGCTCTCAAAGTTCCCTCTCCCTACTGTCAGAGGTTGAACAGTGCTTCTCAACAATCCTCTGTTGAGAATTTTCTGTTTAGCTCTGAAGCCCGTTTTTTAATTGAGTTGTTTAGTCTTTATGAGTCTAACTTCTAGAGTTCTTTATGTTTTGTGGATATTAGCCATCTGTCAGATGTAGAATTGCTGATGATATTTTCCCAATATGTAGACTACCATTTTGTCCTATTGACAGTGTCCTTTGCCTTACAGAAGATTTTTAGACTCATGACGTTTCATTTATCAATTGTTGATCTTAGAATCTGATCTATTGGTGTTCTATTCATAAAATTGTCCCCTGTACCAATGCATTTAAGGCTATTTCCCACTTTCTCTTCTATTAAATTTAGTGTATCTGCTTTTATGTTGGGGTCTTTGATTTACTTGGACTTGAATTTTATAAAGGCTGATAAATATGGATCTATTTGCATTCATATACATGCAGACATCCAGTTAGACAAGCACCATTTGTTGAAGATTTTTTCCCTTTTCCGTTGTATGGTTTTGGCTTCTTTGTCAAAAATAAAGTGTCCATAAGTTTATGGATTTATTTCTGAGTCCTCAATTAGATTCCATTGATCAATCTATACTAATGGTATACTAATACCCTGTAGTTTTCGTTACTATGACTTTATAGTAAAGCTTGAGATCAAGGATTGTGAGTCATCCAAAGTTCTTTTATAATTTAAGATTGCTTTTGCTATCTTGTTTTTGTTGTTATTGTTGCTGATGCTATTGTTGTTTTCCATATGAAGTTGAGAATTGTTCATTCAAGTTCTGTAAAAAAAAACTGTGTTGGAATTTTGTGGTAATTACATTGAAGTTGTAGACTGCTTTTTTGTAAGATGGCCATTTTCACTATATTAATTCTAATGATCCATGAGCATGGGAGATCTTTCCAACTTCTGATTTCTTCAGTTTCTTTCTTCAGGGACATGAAAATCTTGTCATACAGGTCTTTAACTTCCTTGGTTAGACTTACATTAAGACATTTTATATTATTTGTTGCTATTTTGAAGGGGGTTTATCAGATGTAGACTTTTCCTCATCTAGTTTTGGGGGTCCCTTTTGTATGCTATTATATCATCAATGAATAGTGATACTTTGGGTTTTTCCTTTCCAATTTCTAAGGTAGTGGTTGAATGTGGTAAAAATGTTTTCTGGCTTATTACTAGGATATCTTATTATTATTTATAGCACTACTATTGTCTTGCTTAGTTTCTTTCTTTCTTTCTTTTTTCTTTTTCCTTTTTTTTTTTTTTTTTTTTTTTTTTTTTTAGCCCTGGCTGTCCTGGAACCCACTTTGTAGACTAGGCTGGCCTTGAACTCAGAAATCCACGTGCCTCTGCCTCCCAAGTGCTGGGATTAAAGGTGTGTGCCATCACTGCCCAGCTACTTGCTTAGTTTCTTAGAGTCTTTACCCATGCTAACTCATTCAATCTTCTCAAAAATTTCATAAGAAAATAATTATTTTACTTAATTTTAAAATTGTGGAAATAAGGAATTTGTTCAAAATCTAATAACTGCATTTGATTTTGCAGTGCCAGATTTGATAATGACAGTGAGTAAAACATTACATTTTATTATGTTTTCTTCAGTTGTTGCATTCACATCTTCTTTAAAGGAAATATTTTATTCTTATGATAAAATGTGTTTCTTCAGGATTGGAATTAAGTGATTTCTTTAAAATCCATAATATAATGTATACAGCTTGTCTTCCACTGAGAAAAACACAGAAGAGAATTTAATAACTTCACTGTACCTCAGAAGAGGTTAAAATCTAGAGGGTCCTAGGAAATAATAAATGACTGAGACAACTTCAGAATGAGCTCACTGGAAGCCAAACTTTTTGCTGAGAAGGTAATTCAAATATAGTTTTGGTACCAAGGTAGCAAAGCATCCTATTGGGCACACCAATTTCCCATTAGAAAGCTTCATCTTTAGTGAACTGTGATAGTATACAAAGTCAAATTATCTTCTGTGTTTCATGTCTTTACTGCTTTCCTAACAAGATCTGTTCTGCCCAATTTACTACTTTTAAATCTACTGTCTCTGTCTCTGTGTCTGTCTCTGTCTGTTCTTCCTTCTCTTTCTCTATCCTTCCCTCTCCCCCTTTGTGTGTTATCTCCCTACCACACACATGCTCCTTGAATGACCTCAAGTTAACTAGATGACCTTTTAGAATTTATATAGACATCTGACAGATGGCTTAGGAGCTAAACTGCTTGGCACCAAACTTAAAGGTCTGAGGTTAACCCCTAGGACTCACAGGTAGAAGAGAAAGGAGATTCTTGCCATTTATTCTGCAGTATCTGTCTCATGCAACATTCACCTGAAAATAAACAAGCAGAAATAGATAGGTGATAGACAGACAGACAGATGATAGATAGATGATGATGATAGATAGATAGATAGATGATAGATGATAGATAGATAGATAGATAGATAGAGTACAAAATATGTTTCTTGGAACAAAAACTAAGTTTGTAGGTGAGCATGTTGACACACAAATGCATCTGTAACCCACAGAAGACTGAAGCCTGTGATTCACGCATTTGTTGTTAACTTTAGCTGCCAAACAAGTTTTATACAAAGAAACAATAAAAATAAGTAGTAGATACATGAGGGATAAATGAGAGATTAATTTTCTGTGTGAAAGCAGACAAAGGTAGGTTTTACAAACGCACAACAGAGGAGAACTATAGACACTGACACACTCTGCAGTGAATCATGTTCGGGAACAAAATGAGAATATGGAGGTAATTTTTTTCTTAAAATATTGTTGTGCATATAACATTTATATCTTTGACTTGAACTCAACTAGCCTGGTAGAAACATAACCCCTACATACCTTATGAAGCAATAAAAAATGTAGGAGTAAATTAACTGAAAATATAATTTAGCTTGTTTGTCAATCCAGCTAGTGAAAGTGTTAAACAGGCCAGGGATCACAAATTAGACTCACTGTACTTTGTCCAACATTCTGGGGATTTTAATGATACTGAACTCTGGATACCACCTCCAAGACCAGGGGTTCATGTCAGATTTCATGGGGCTGTTCAAAAATAAAATAGGTAACTCTAATATGCAGGAAAGTCTATAGGAAAAAATTGTAGTAAGAAAGTTGAAATGAAGCATAAAAATATTCATTTTGTACAAAAATTGTCATAAAATATGTCAGTGGCTTATATGGATTTCCTTTAAAAACTGACAGAGGTGGACATGCTGGGATAAATAGTCATGAATATGATGACTGCAGAACAGACTAAGAAATAAACTGGAAGCCACAAGAGAACCTTTTGAAAATAAGAATAGATCTAGATATTCCAGACTTATAAATTAGACACTATAAAAACACATGTATTTATATGTTAGTATTGTTCTCTTTTCTCAAAATTAAACTGAAAGAAGAAGCCACTATTGTCCGTGTTGCACAATGGTCACTGGATAAATTACTCCAGCTACACCAATACTCTACTGTTTCTTCAATGTGACCACTAATATTACTTACTTTCTTTTTCTTTTATTTTCCAATTGCAAATTAGGGAGAATGGACAACTTTCAGCCCTGAAAACTCACATGAATTCACCTACCTAAATAAATTTACATAAGGTACTAAGTATAAGATAGAAATAGTACTAAATTACAACATGAAAAATTAATAGATCTCATCAAATAAAATTAACACATTGTGGTCTTTACAATGAATATGGTCCTTACTGGCTCATGTATTTAAATATTTGGTCTATAGTTGGCAGAATTGTTTGGGAAGGATTAGGTTGTGTGGTCATTATTGAGGGGATGTATCACTGGGAATAATCAATGAGATTTCAATTGCTCAAGCCACTCTTAATTTACTGTCTCTTCCTTATGCTTGTGGATAGTCTAGAAACTCTCCACTATTGCTCCGGTGCTATGCCTCCCTGACTTGGTTGTATATCCTGCCATGATGGTCATGGACTCTAACTCTATGGGACAATGAGTCCCCAAATAAATGCTATCTTTTTTAAGTTAACTCACTGATGGTGCTTTTTCACAGCATAGAACGGAATCTAAGACAACATAAATGAATTTGACAGTTACCTCTCAGGATTTCATTTTTATTATTATCCTAAACTTACATCAAAACACTTGCTTAAACTGCATATACTGCTATGCCCTTTTAAAAATTGGATATTTCTATGAAACATTGTTAAATATATAACCAACATCAAGTATTATGGGTATTTTAGCTACTTAAATATATTAACACATATGTATGGAAAACAGACATGATTGCATATGTAATTTAGAATAGCTTATATAATTCAATATCTCAGTTTTATTTACTTTTTGGGTGATATACCTAAAATACGTTTAATTTTAAATTTGAATAAAATTGTCTCTTTTAGAGTGCCATCATCAGTCTTTCCAGTGCTTTGTGCAATTATAATATCTGAAACCTACTAGCACTACAATAACAAGCTTTTAGAAGGTAGTCCATGCCCCAGAGTTTTAGCCCATAGCTAAATCAATATCACTGATTTGAATCAGCAAGCTATAATAACAAGAAAATATGCATTTGGGGAAGAGGTGTTCAAAGGACAGGACAAATTTGAAGCAAGAGAATAGTGGTAGAGACACGATCAAGGCCTATACTACATATGTATGAAATTTTTGAGAAATATACTTTTAAATGTCTAGTGTTGGTACATTTCTGATTTTTTAAAATTTTTACAGGATAAAGTATTTAATCTCTAAATGGTGGAGGATATAGAAAAAAAGAATATCTATAAAAGATACAACATTGTAATATTATATGAATATTAAACTTTTTCTTTTGAAATTAACTTCTGTATATCATACGTGCAAAGTATAAATTTAAATTTAGGAATTATAAATACAATTTTATTTTCAAATTATGTATTTTTTAGCTGAAAATATAGTGAAATATTGGTTTCTTTCTGTTCATGGTGATATGAGTATTTTATATAGATTATTTTAAGGAACTTAAAACACTATTTGAAAGTATGTTCATTAACACACACATGCAACAAATTTCAAATTCATTAAATATTTAATGTTGTACAGTGAATTAGCTCCATTACATAGTGTTTATATGTGTATGATTGTGTATATGTGCGTCTGAGTCTGTTTTTGTGTGTGTCTGTGTGTGTGTTTCTGTGCACTATATATGTTTGGGCAATGTTATATGAATATTATAATGACATATGAATATTATAATGATATATGAATATTAAAATTATTGTGACATCTATATATCTTATGGGAAAAGTACAAATTAAAATTAGGAATTATAAATACAATTGTACGTGCAAATTACGTATTTTTGTTGCCTTTTATATACTGCAAAAACATAGTGACAGAAAAATACGAAATTTCATGCTCAGTTTCCCTGTAGATTCCCAAATTGTCTCTTGAGTGGGTCAATAAAAGCAGCAGAAGCTAATCGCTGGGCAATAGATAAGGTGGGATTTCTGGGACTTGACAGGAAGAGGAGGGAATGCAGAGAGGAGTGGGTTTTGGACAAGCTGTGGAGCAGATAGGAAGCTGCTGAGCTCTAGGTCCCTCGTCTCTCGGGCACCAATAGTTTGTAGCTCCCAGGCCGCTGCGGAGGCTAAGGAGGATGGGGCAGGTTATTCTTCGACCAGCCTTTGAGTTATCTAGTCAGTTTTAAAATGTTAAAGTCTTTAGTGTTTTCTTTCCTCAGGCCTAAAGGGAGCTGGGTGAGATGATCTTTGCCAGCACCGGGCAAAGAACAAATAGACACTGGAGAGGTAGCCGCAGGAGCTGGATGAGACAGCCATTGCTGCCGCTGGGCAAGGAGCAAGCATGCATTTTTAAAATTACACACAACATTTCCCCACATATTTTCTAACATATTATGTTTATTTAACAATCATTTTCATTATTTTTTAAAGATAAAAAGCTTCAAACTCTTTAGAATGCTGTTCTCTATGAAAATGACTCTTGTTTCTGTCAAGACAAGAAGGAAGGATTGTTATTAAAGTGAGTGTTTTCTACCAGGGTAACATACCGCATAGCGGGAAGATACCAGCAACTATCTTCTGTCAGGACTCACTGCAGCACTGACAAACGTCATTCTTACTCTTCACCTGCAGAAAAGTCCACATCTGTGAGTCAATGGCTGAAGTGAACATCTCCTATGTCAGTGAGTTCATGCTCAACGGGATCACAGACCGGCCAGAACTCCAGGCCCCATGTTTTGTGATGTTTTTGACAATCTATCTGGTCACGTTCATAGGCAACCTTGGGTTGATTGTCATAATCAGGGTTGACTCTTCACCCCATACACCTATGTACTTCTTCCTCAGTCACTTAGCCTTTGTTGACCTCTGTTAATTGTAGAAAATGAAGAGTTTTAGAAAATTACACTAATGTTAGGTTTTGAAATATAAGAAGAACTTTATTTTTTTTTGAGACAGGTTCATATGTAGCCCATACTGAACATGTACTCTGAGAACAACATTGAACTTCTGATCCTCTTACCCTTACCTTGAATGTTGGGATTACAGGCATTCTAGAGAGACCAGCCTTAGTCTGTAGTGATCTGATAGGAGGCATGGGATTATCTCAAACTTCTTGTATCTGTTGAGGCCTGTTTTGTGATTGATTATATAATCAATTTTGGAGAAGCTACCATGAGGTGCTAAGAAGAAGGTCTATTCTTTTGTTTTAGGATGAAATGCTCTATAAATATCTGTTAAATCCATTTGGTCCATATATTTTGCTAGTTTCACTGTGTCTCTGTTTAGTTTCTATTTCCATGACATGTCCATTAATGAAAGTAGGGTGTTGAAGTCTCCCACTATTATTGTGTGAATTGCAATGTGTGCTTTGAGCTAAAGTAAAGTTTCTTTTATGAATGTGGGTACCCTTGCATTTGGAGCATAGATGTTCATAATTTTGAGTTCTTCTTAGTAGATTTTTCCTTTGATGAGTATGAAGTGTCCTTCCTTATCTTTTATGATAATTTTTGTTGAAAGTCAATTTTATTCGATATTAGAATGGCTACTCAGGCTTGTTTCTTGGGACCTTTACTTGGAAAGTTGTTTTTGAGCCCTTTACTCTGATGTAGAGTCTGTCTTTGTCACTGAGGTACGTTTCCTGTATGCAGCAAAATACTGGCTCCTGTTTACGTAGCCAGTCTGTTAGTCTATAGCTTTTTATTGGGGAATTGAGTCCATTGATGTTAAGAGATGTTAAGGAATAGTGATAGTTGCTTCCTGTTATTTTTGTTGTTAGACATGGGATTATGTTTTTGTGACTATTTTCTTTTGTGTTTGTTCAAAGAAGATAACTTTCTTGCTTTTTCTACGGTGCAGTTTCCCTCCTTGTGTTGGTGTTTTCCATCTATTATCCTTTGTGTAAATTTGGTTTTGTCATGGAATATCTTGCTTTTTCTGTCTATTGTAATTGAGAGTTTTCTTGGGTATGGTAGTCTGGGCTGGCTGGCATTTGTGTTCTCTTAGGGTCTGTCTAACATCTGCCCAGGATCTTATTTCATAGTCTCTGATAAGAAGTCTGGTGTAATTCTGATAGGTCTGCCTTTATATGTCACTTTTAATATTTTTTCTTTGTTTTGTGCATTTGGTGTTTTGACTACTATGTGACAGGAGGAATTTGTTTGCTGGTCCAAACTATTTGGAGTTCTGTAGACTTCTTGTATGTTTATGGGTATCTCTTTCTTTATGTTAGGGAAGTTTTCTTCTATAATTTCATTGAAGATATTTACTGGCCCTTTAAGTTGGGAATCTTCTCTCTCTTCTATAACTATTATCCTTAAGTTTGGTCTTCTTTCTCATTGTGCCCTGGATTCCGTGGATGTTTTGGGTTAGGAGCTTTTTGCCTTTTGCCTTTTCTTTGACTGATGTGTCAATGTTTTCTATGGTATCTTCTGCACCTGAGATTATCTCTTCTATCTCTTGTATTCTGTTGGTGATGCTTACCTATATGACTCCTGATCTCTTTCCTAGGTTTTCTATCTCCAGGGTTGTCTCCCTTTGTGATTTCATTATTGTTTCTATTTCCATTTTCAGATCCTGGATGATTTTCCTCAATTCCTTCACCTGTTTGGTTCTGTTTTCCTGTAATTCTTTAAGGGATTTTTGTGTTTCCTCTTTTTACCTGTGTTCTCCTGTATTTCATTAAGGGAGTTATTTATTTCCTTCTTAAAGTCCTCTATCATCATCATGATATGTGATTTTAAATCAGAGTCTTGCTTTTCCGGTGTACTGGGGTATGCAGGGCTCACTGTGGTGGGACAACTGTGTTCAGATAATGACAAGTAAACTTGGTTTCTGTTGCTTTATGTTCTTCCTTTGCCTCTGGCCATCTGGCTATCTCCAGTGTTAGCTAGTCTTTCTGTCTCTGACTGTGGCTTGCCCCTTCTGCAAGCCATATGTCAGCACTCCTGGGAGACCAGCTCTCTCCTGGCACTATTTGGGTATAGAGAGCTGTGGCACACGGTCAGCTCTGGGCGTAGACAGAAACTAGAAACTGTGTTGGCCTGCATGCTGGGAGCCTTCCTTAGGGTTCTCTGGCCCAGCCAAATGTGAGGGTTCAGGCAAAGGGGAGAGCGCCAGTAGGGATGGAGTCCCCTCCACCTCGGTCTCCACAGTTGCCACCTCAGTTGCACCAAGATGCTGCACTGAGTTGGGCCCAGGATGAGCCCATGAGAGGCCGACTAGCCGGCAAGTAGTGCAGGAAGCTTCTGGTGGCATTTGGGAGAGAAGATCTCTTCCCAAGCAGCAGTGTTACAGCTCTTATGATAGAAGCTCTCAGACGACGGAGTAGTTCTCACATCTTTATTCCTTCTGGATGGGGAATCTCTCCTATACAGGTTGGGAAGGTCTAAAATACTGTTTGGGAGGGATCAGGGGTTTAACAACAGATACTTCCCATTGGCTTGGTCTGAGGGCTTAGGGGCACCTTATTTGCATGTAGGAGGGCTTGGTGTTGCTCCTGTGTGACAAATCTCACATGACAGGCCTCTCTGAAGGGGTTGTGGAGGCAGTAGCTGTTTTACAAGTCTTCTGGGAGTATTGGCAAAAACGTTTTGCGGTCCCTTGTGGATTGTTCCACTGAGTCTCCCAGAGTTTTCAGCCTGTGCTCAACCAGGTGCCAGATTGCCTGCCACAGACCATTGCCCCACAAAACTGCAAGTAAAATCTCTTAGGAAATGGCCAACATTGATTTGTTGTTATAAGTGATATGAAGCATCCCCAGCACATTTCCATTTAACAATTTTTATTTGACTTTGTGTATGTGTATTTGTGTGTGTGTGTGTGTGTTCATGTCTATGTCAATAAAAATTTATTCTAAAGTTAATAAAATTTAGAGCAGATATTTGTACATATTTATATTAAAATAATGTACTTTATGTTAGATTTTCTATGTGTAAATTGTATTTCATTTCAGTATATTGGGTGGATTGTAGTGACCTCAAAAGAACAGAACTCTACCTGAATGATATATATTCAATTGTTACACTTTAATTTAAAAAATTAAAAATTCCTACAGTAATTTGCATAATATTCATAATAAAATATATGATATTTATTGCCTCTATGATATATAAATTGGTCTTACTACAAATTTCAAACTTTTATCAACTCGCTCATTAGTTTATTCTATTTAACATAAGTGTATTGATTTACAAAAAGTACTGGTTTATTTTTATCTTATGTGTGTGGATGTTTTGCCTGAGTAAATATCTATCCAGCATGTATGTGCCTGGTGTCTTCAGCAATAAGAAGAGGGAATTAGATCCCCTGAAACTGAAGTTTTGGATGTTCAGCTGCCATAAAAATGGGAAGAACCAAACCCAGATCCTCTGTGAGAATGACAACTGGTCTTAAAGGCTGAGCTTTATATAGCCTGCTCATTGGTTGGGTATTTGCAAGCATGAGGATGTGATGAATAAATGCCCTCCCTATTCCCCCAAAGTATTAGCTCATTTTATATCATTTTACCCACTAAAAGTAATAATTTTAAAATGGTTGAAAATGAACTGTCACTATATATGTATTTAAGTAAAGTCACAGAGTCTCATGGATTTAGTTTTGAGATGTAGAAGGACATTTTAATCACTAATCTGTCACCCACTGCTGCTGTCAATGTAATGTTCCAGACCACAGGAATAGTATCTAAGCCCAGTCAAGTACACTAAATAAACCATATTTTCTCTTGGCTGCTGTTTGATCCTTCGCAGGTTGTGTGGTTCTAGAAAACAGTGGCTTGGTAGTCAGCCATCTTCCCTGAGTATACAGACCTAAGATAAAGATCCAACTGTTTTCATTTTCAACAAATTGGTCAAATATGTACATATTCTATTACCTGTTCTATTAGCCTTATGCTATTTAAAATATCTCCTAAACAGTCTACCTAAGTGGTTTCCAGACAGAAATATTTTCTCAATGGGGCTACAGTAAAAATAAAATTCATTCCCCCCTTTTACCACTTGTGTCTGATTAAACACTGCAAGCAGCAGGTGCCCAAACCATGTCTGTTAGAAATCCATCCAAAGCCCTGATTCTGGCCTTTAGAACTCTGGAAACATCCATATAGTACTAGTAGGAAATACACTATAGATATTTAAAACATATTCTTTATGATTTCACAAAGTTAAATACAATCCATGTTTCTTCCTGGTGCTAGATATTTGTGTTAGTGAATAATACAAACTATTCTTAACCTTAAATACTTCCTCAAAAAGATACTAAAAAAAATTAACTGAAGCATCCCATTTAAATCAATTATCCAGAAGTGATACAGAAAAATAATTCTCTAAATGTGGCAAGGTATTATAATTGAACATCTGCAAACAAAAAATACCATTTTTTTCTTTAATCAAATCTTTACTAAACACAATAACACTGATTTCTTTCTGTTCATGGTGATGGGTATTTTATGTAGATTATTTTAGGGAACTTAAAACACTATTTGAAAATATGTTCATTAACACCCACATGGAACAAAATTTCAAATTCATAAAATATTTAAAGATGTGCAGTGAAGTAACTTCATTATATAATGTGTTTGTGTGTGTGCGTGTGCTTGTGTGTGTGTGTGTGTGTGTGTGTTTGTGTACACTACATGTGTTTGGGTGCAATGTATGTGAATGTGCCTGTATTTGTGGAGGAACAAGAAGAAAATGGTTACTATTCTTTCCCTCTTCTTCATATATTTTAAAATCATGGCTCTCACACAATCCAGAGTTCATTCACTGGTTCATATGCCTGGCCAGGATGCCTCCTGTCTCTGCTCCCCATGGGCTAGGATTAAACAGATACATTTACATGCTGATTTTGTTTTTTAATCTGAGTGCTGAGGATTTGAACTAAGATCCTTACTCTTGGGCAGCAAGAATATTGTCCACTGATATGTATCTCTTTGTTCAGTTAAGCATTTAAAACTTAATGCATGCTTTTATGTTTTCATTTTGTTTATTTTAAAGGGAAGTATACTATTTCTAACTACTTCACAATTAATTATTACACAAGTACCTACAATCGTTGATGTGCTAACATGGTAATTAAACTAAGAGCCAGAAACACTTTTAAAACTCATATTATATTACTACTTCCAGATTATCTTATATTGTTAAAATATAACATGAAAGATGTTGATCTATTAAAATGCAAACCGAAGTGCTCAACACTATACAGATTTCAGAAATAGATCCAATTCCATATACTATATTCATGGATATAAGAAATATATACAGATGTGTGTAAATGTGTAAAAATGATATATACATAAAATTAATGATGAAGATTTGCTCCAACATTAGGATAAATTTTGACAGAGATGTATATAGATCACCAATAAGGCTCTTGTAAATCATGTGCCAGGCTCTGAGTTTCAACATGGCTACACACACACACACACACACAAACACACAGACACACATGCATATATATATATGTATATATACACACACATATATATGTTTGCACACATGCATATGTACACACAAAAAAACACAAACAAGCACACAAACATACAAATGCATATATACATAGTCATGCATGCATACACAAATGCACACACATATATGCATTCATACACATATACATGAACCTGTGCAATTCCAATGAATCATGGAGCTCTGCATGAATGTTGGAACTGGCATTCAGCATTTTCAATTAAAATAAGACAAAATTGAATATCTTATGACTACTACACAGATATTTTGAATTAATGGATGATCAAAGAAAATTTATCAGTGATTCTCTTTAGGGCACGTTTTACTTCCTGATTTCTCAAGCTGTAGATCAGTGGGTTTAACATGGGAATTACTACCACATAAAACACAGAAGTAAATTTATCTGTGTTCAGAGAATCATTTGACTTGGGCTGCAGGTACATAAAAATGATTGTTCCATAAAATATGGTGATTGAAGTCAAGTGGGATGCACACGTGGAAAAGGCTTTCCTTCTTCCTTCAGCAGAATGAATCTGTAGGATGGCAAGGACAATGAAGACATAAGAAATGATTACAATCACCAGAGAGCAAAGGGTGTTGAAGCCAGCAATAATTAGCAACATCAGCTCTTTGACATGAGTGTCAGAACAGGCCAGAGAAACTAAGGGAACATCATCACAATAGAAGTGGTTGGTCACATTGGAGCCACAGAAAGACAAACAGAAGGTTGCCACTGCCTGTGCAAGCCCCACAGTGAATCCGTAAATATATGTGCTAATGATGACCTGAAGACAGAGCTTCCTAGGCATGAGGACCACATAGAGGAGAGGGTTCCAGATGGCCACATACCTGTCATAGGCCATGACTGACAGCAAGTACATTTCACAAACAACA
>CM052701.1:84469410-84570458 GCA_028551405.1 Uromys caudimaculatus | reverse complement strand
GCGCTATTTGGTCTCACCAGCAAGAACCCACGCGGACACACGGATCCTTCTGCAGCAAAGCGTTTATTGAAGCTGATGATGATGAAAAGAGGAAGACCCCAAGCCCCAGAATGGCGCTGCTTATATAGCCCTGAGGCAGCGTGTCCTCCACTGATTGGCGCGCCCCGGGAGTGGGCGGTGATTAGTCATGTACACCCTTAATGCGCAAGCTCTTCGGTTGAGTCACCCCGCGCTATCCATAAGTTACCTTAGAGCGACAGCGGAAGTCAGCGCCATCTTGTAATGGCGAATACTCTAACCGCTCTCTACACCCTATGGAAGAGGTAGGAGAAGGATTGGAGACCCTCAAGGAGATGGCAACTCACAGAAAATCAACAGTGTCAACTAACCTGGACATCTAGGTGCTCCTAGAGATGGAGCCACTAACCAAAGTACATGCAGAGGAAAGTTCAAGGTCAGGACACATGTAGCAGAGGGCAGGCCTCAGTGGGAGAGGATGATGCTCTTAATCCTGCAGAGAAGACTAGATGCACCAGAGTTGGGGAATGCGGGTTGGGGGTGGGGGACCAGGAAGGGAAGCATTTGGGATGTAAGTAAGTAAGTAAGTAAGTAAGTAAGTAAATAAATAAATAAATAATATCATACTACCAATGATTCCTAAAGGGCTATTGTTACACTGAAATAATCCACAGGAGAAATTTCTAGACCACCACACTTTTTAAAGCTGACTGGAGAGGAAGCTGCCCTTAAAGCTGTTGCCTGTCTGTGAAATCTGTTCCTCAACTGGGCTGCCTTGTCTAGCCACAGTAGAAGATGCACCTAACCCTGAAGAAACTTGATAAGCCAGGGTGAGGGGATACTCAAGGGGGCCCCACTCTCTCAGAGGAGGAGGATGGAGGCGGGAGTGCAGGAAGGGGACTCTGTGAGGGGGATCAGTGATCTGGATGTAAAATGGATAAATAAATTAATTAACTGAGAAAATAAAAGAGAGTATATTGAATATTCTAGTCTGCTGACTAAGAGCTCCTGCCTGGGGAAGATTCTTAGAGGAAAGACAAAGGAGCTTAAATTGTTTAAAGTCAAAAAGGCTTATTTCACTTCTGCACCTGGTGCCAGCCAAGGAGGCTTTACAATGTAACCGCTGATCTTGTAAAAGATCACGCTGTTGCATTCCTCCTGAGGAACCAAAGTGTTTTAACATAGCAGGAAAGGATGTGTCTTTGGTGTAATACAGGTTGTCAAGAGGAGTTAGAAGCCATTTGTTTACTTTCACATATGGCTTCCAAGGGGAGGAGTTGAGGCTTTAGGGAAACTTAACCTTTCTAAAGCAATTCCAACACAATAAAGTAAAACTAAGTAAAAGTATCCCTGGGACATCTGTATGCTACATCAGGACACTATACAGCATGAATGATAGATAGTGACTACCATGTGCAAGGGACAGCAATTCCTTTGCACTTATTCTCTTCCTTAACACTCATTAACTGAAAGTGGAGCTGGATGCTGAGATGAATTCATGGGGTCCTGGGTTCAAATTCCAGTATTACTAAAGGTAAGTTTTATCTTTCATAATCAGTGAATCAGGCCAAGAGATATTATTGCTTTTTTTCCAATGAACAAAACAGAATATAAAAATGTGAAATCATGTATGCACCATAATGATTGCTGATTGTGGCAAAACTGCTAAGTAAGTTTTTCAGAGTCCAGCTCACAATAGTACACTGATACAGGCAGGCAATGAGTTTCAAAAGGATGAGGCACTCCAATAGTCTAGTCTGGCGCAACATTGGGCATTAAGTATTTGAAGGTAAGAGTCGTACCTTAGGTAAGAGATAAGAGGTTAGAGAAGGGAAGAGTCCAGTTCTGCTCAGAAGAGTAAAGGAACAAGTAGAGAGGTTGGGGAGTACTATCTTAAAACAAATTAACATAATTCTCATTGTTAAACTTTAAAATTATTTCTATACTATTACATAAAAATTGAAATATAAGAAAACAAATATTTATTTCATACAATAGAACTGAAACCACTCAGTGTCACAGAGTCTAATATAACTTCAACTTTCCAACAGTTACTTAAAGGAGTATTGATGATTTTGTTCTATATTTCTTGTTTTATTTCTCTGTAATTTAAACTCCCCTTAAAAAATAAAATTGAATGCTACAAAATTCACAAAATCTCCTTCATATGTCAGTTACTGAGAATGACAGAGTAAAAATGATACATTTGATGTATGTATCAGAAAACTCATTGTATAGGTAGGGCCTCTGTCTTTTTCCAGTGCTGCGAATGTAGATGATACATAGACAAAAGACACTTGATCATTTTATCCACTGGTTCTTCAATTACTTGATGGCTAAAGATAACTTTTCTATAATTCTCTTCAGAGCACTTTTTACTTCCTGATTCCTCAAACTGTAGATCAGTGGGTTTAACATGGGAATTACTACCACATAAAACACAGAAGCAAATTTATCTGTGTTCAGAGAATGACTTGACTTGGGCTGCAGGTACATAAAACTAACTGTTCCATAAAATATGGTGATAGAAGTCAGGTGGGATGCGCACGTGGAAAAGGCTTTCCTTCTTCCTTCCACAGAATGAATCCTCAGGATGGCAAAGACAATGAAGACATAAGAAATGATTACAATCACCAGAGAGCAAAGGGTGTTGAAGCCAGCAATAATTAGCAACATCAGCTCTTTGACATGTGTGTCAGAACAGGCCAGAGCAACTAAGGGAACATCATCACAGTAGAAGTGGTTGACCACATTGGAGCCACAGAAAGACAAACGGAAGGTCTCTACTGCCTGTGCAAGCCCCACAGTGAATCCATAAATGTATGTGCTGGTGATGACCTGAAGACAGAGCTTCCTAGGCATGAGGACCGCATAGAGGAGAGGGTTCCAGATGGCCACATACCTGTCATAGGCCATGATTGACAGCAAGTACAGTTCACAAACTACAAATGTGACAAAGCAGCACAACTGAGTGGCACATGCATAGAAGGTTATGCTTTTAACTTCACGTAGAAAATTTAACAGAGTGTTTGGAGTGACAGAAGAGGTAAAACAAAAGTCAATAAAAGCCAAGTGGGTCAGGAAAAAATACATGGGGGTATGAAGCTGAGGACTCACTTGAATTAACACAATCAATCCAATATTACCCACAACACTAGTCAAGTAGATGACTAGAAAGACACCAAAGAGACTGACCTGAAGCTCTGAGTCATCTGTAAGCCCTACAAGGATGAACTCAGACACTGCAGAGTGATTTCTGTTAACCATTGTACACAGATGTTACAAGTACGAAAAGTCTTCAAAGCATACAATGTCGACCTAAGGCCAGAAGCCAATTCTGACTCATTGATCTTGCATTGGAAATTCATACGAAGCATTTCACATGGCTTCAGCTTTCAGAATGGCACACGTCACAGGTAGATTTATCAAAATATAAGACCCTGTGGGATTTGCAAAAATATAGAGGTTTTTTTTTTTTTTTTTTAATTTTGCTAGTTGAACAATCAAACCCATGTTAGGAGACAGTTTCCTAAGTCCAGTCATCTCAGGAACAAGTTCTACCTTCTTGACAGTGTCAAGCAGAATTCATGCTTTCAGGCCTAGGAATCCAACTTCTATTCTGTTTCTTCAGTTGTTTCATGTTTTTCTATTAACCAGTAAAGGTTGTAAAGAGGGAAGATGCTCTTATCTTGTTATCTAAACTAAGGCATGCACATCATAAATGTGTTGCTTGTCTTGACTTAATAGACTATGTGTACTCCTTAAGTCTCTTATCATTACAAAATTCTGGGCCAGAGTCCAGGAGGGGATATGGCTACAAAAGCTGAATCAAGGACTCTGAAACCAGATGACCCAAATAAGCCCAATCACCAATGTTAACTTCTTTGCTTAAACCCTTGGTTCAATGCAACCGCCCATCCCAGTCTCTCTTGCTTTGTGTTCCCATTCTATAAAAATGTTGCAGTCTCCCCGTTCAGGGATGAAGTTCAGACCCAAAACTGGCTGCCTCCCCATACATGCAGAAAATAAAGCTTTCATTTTTAAACTTTTGTCCCTGAAGTGAGTTTTCTGGGCTTCCATCCTGAACCCAACACCCATACTTAGAGGGAGAGGGAGAGGCAGAGGAGGAAGATTTTATTTTTTATAGACTAGTTTTAGTAATTACACTATACTTATCTCAATATATACCAATCAAACCCCTATACTTAGAGTAGGTAGAGAACTACAGTCTTAGTGTCATTGAACAAATAGATACAATGTTTCCATTTCTCTAAATCCCATTATTATTCAGTTACTTGTTTTTCATCCCCATCACTATTTCTTTTATATATTCCACAGCAAGCCCAGTCCAACACACATAAGTGTGTCCATAGGTCAGAGGAACTTGTACCTTGGAACAACTGTGTAGAGCCAGCACCACTTAGCATGATTTTCATATTTGACTATATATTGTTTGTTCTCTTGCTCCCTCTAGAATATTTTCCCTCAATTGAATCATTTAAATAATTTCTGAACTAAAAATATAATGACAGTTTGCAACTGAAGTAATTATGCTATGGTTGCTCTTTTGGGATGCAATTTACTTAATAGGCAACAATAAATACTTGAATGACAACCACTACAAAGAGAAAGAATATTAAGTGCTATTTCATTATATGGGAAATAAAAACAAAAGAAAACAAAACAATAATGTTTATCTGAAGTTTAATGTTTATAAAGGGTTTGAATATGTGTTATTACATTTGCGAAATTTGACAGTTATGTTTACATATATTATTTCTATGCTAGTTATGTGGGCCTCTGAGAATGTGTAAATCAATTATTGTTTAATCATTTCAATAGTAATGCTTCGTTTTATTTATGTACATTTTGAAACAGAGATTTACAATGTTGCCCAGACTGGGTCCTTCAGCCACCCAAGAGCTGGCATTAGAGGCATCTATAACCATGCCTTGCTTAAAAGTAGTTTCCTTCTCCCAAATTATAAATATACTTGTCACAAAATAGAAAAAAAATTATATTTCAACTTCCTGTTTTGCTTGTCTGGTTTTGGTCAGTAGCAGAGTCATATTAAACTGTTGGTCATTGGCATCATATGGCTCTAAGCCAGTTTTCCCAGGAAGAATGATCTTAGATCAGCTAGTTAACAGTTGACCCATTAGCAGACACAAATGAGTAAGAGATGTTGGAACCTGTTCCAGAACAGAAGCTATGCATGACTCATAGTAAGTAAACAAAGAAACAAAAACAAAAAACCCTCTGTATCATTCTATATTTTAACTACTTTTAAATTATTTTTGTGTCAATATAAAATGTTTTCACTGAGCAACATGAAAAAATGCTAGTTGTATATAAGCACAGAGAAGGTATCCAAACTCCTAAGCAAATCCAAACAGCTAGGAAGCTCCAGATGTGTTGTAATCAGCAAAGCCAATTTCTAAACTGTTTATGTGACATCATTACTTAATGAATGATACTTATACATATAGTGAGGGGCAGAATCATCAAATCTGTTTCATATTTAAGGATACAATCCGTCTTTATGCAAACAATACTCATTCTTGGTAAGGATTGGTGCTTGTATCCGATGTATGAGCATCCACACCTGGAGACCAGTGAAATGCATTATCTTTTTCATTTTCTCCATACTGTTGCTTAAAGAAGAGAGATGATTTTCACAGTAATAGAGATTAGAAGAATAGCCAGACAACTGTGAATCACTTATCAAATAAATTGTCACGCAGAAGGTTACACCAAAACTGTGCTACCCACTCCTAGCTAGAACAAAAGGCAGTTGAATAAGGAAAGCAACAAGAACGATGTCTCTCCTCCTCATTAAGGGCTCCCTGGAGGAGCCCATGCTTTCTGCCTCTGCAGCTTCAAATGCTTCCAAGCATCTAGTTCACAAAGAAGAGACCTTTTCTTGGAACACAAAAATGTCCTTATTGCAAGCCATGGCTGTCACATGGATGCCTTTTCTTTCTTTTGCTAGTGAATCCAATAACAAAGATTACTTTGTTGGTCAGATAACTGACCCAGTTACACATTTCTATCACATAATATTGACAGGAATTTTCTACCTATATATAAGAGGATACACTGTAGTATGTCACAATATTTGCAAACTCTCAGATATCCATTAGTTGGCATTTTCAGCAAAGATAACACTGTTAAGAGAGTAAAGATATCAGATGATATGGTATGGAATGGTATTCCATCAGGAAAATCAAATCTAACAGATTTAGAGACATGTGGCATGAGAATGAGGCAAGTAGCTTTGGAGCGATTGAGCAGATAGATGAATAATAACAGTTCTATCCATAAAGGATTTTATGTCACTAGTTTTTCCATGATCTCAAAATTGATGCTTCTGTGCGCTTTGATTAGAAACAGTCCTGTAAGGAAAACTAATTCTCTACACTTTAATCCTGTAGTCTAGTACCTTATATAAGCTTCTTCTCTGTGTTATTCCATTTTCTTCTTAATATTTACTATTCTATTATTTTATGTATCCAAAAATCACTCACTATTTCAACTTTACATGTTATTTGTTATTGCTATTGCTATTAGGCAGAGCAAAAACATTTTAATAAAAGAAAGAGAGAGAGAGAGAGAGAGAGAGAGAGAGAGAGAGAGAGAGAGAAAGTGGAAGATGGAGCGAAAGCGATGGCTCAGTGATAAGAACATTGGGTGCTCTGTCAATGGAGCCTAGTTAGATCCCCAACATCCATAGGTTGACCCCAGCATTTGTAATTCCAGTTCCAGGTTACCCAAAATGCTCTTTAGGACTCTGCAGGCACAGAAACACAAGTGATGCATAAAAATATGGGCAGGCAAAACAACTCTATATACTTGGAATTCTTTTCTTAAAAAATAAAGAGAATTGTAAATAATGAAAATATCCAAGAAAAAAAGAAAAAATAGAGAGAAGTGGAGAAAACTTCTGAGAATGAATAAATTTCAAAGGAGAAATATAATTTTGTTTGTTACCTTTTTATTTCTGTGTTTCTAGGTAAGAGCTAAACTATACATGATCTGAATGACAGTATACTTATAGATCATAAAATACATAAAAAGCATTATTTTACAGGAAAAAATGTGCATCAGAGTCATTATGTGTCTTGGAGTGTGTATACATATGCTTTGGAATGTGGCTGAACTTGATTGGAGTGGGGAAGGGGAGCATCACCTGAAAAGCTGAGAGAATCTCTAAGATAATTAAATTCATTAATACAGTGAGAAGGACATTAGAGGAAACCTTGGGAAATATTTACTTGCAACATTTTATTTTTTTGGTGTGTGTGTGTGTGTGTGTGTGTGTGTGTGTGTGTGTGTTCTTGTATACATGAATGTATGTGAACTTTATGTTATAATATGATCAATCATCAGCAGTTTTAAATGCAAGGATCTGGTGTTCGCTGGCTTGCAAAAATTTATGACATGTTGAGTATTTTTAAAAAATGTTATTGATTCTTTGGAGGCTGTCAATAAACCATTCAATTGTAATTTATAATTCATGCACTAATTCTCTATGTGGAAATAAATAAATTGATTGTGATATCAAGTTATATGATAAAATTGAAAATGATTGATTACCATGAACATATTTTGAGGCATAGTACCATGTAGGAACTGTCTTTGCTGACCTCTTTGTTTTTATGATGAAACTTTTCATTATCTGTCACAACACTGTTGTAAAAGCACCGGAGTAATAAAATAAATTTATTTCTACTGAGTCAAAAACCTATTAAGCATTCAGTCGAGTTTATTTTTTACCATTTCTAAAAGTTTAAACAAACAATTCCATTGGCAACACAACCTCAAAACTTGCTGTAGTTTTAAATTTCATCATCATAAAAATATTGTTTCCTCCTTATTTTAAGTGTTATAAAAGATAGAGATGATCAAATTGGAATATATCTACTCTTTCTCAGATATGAAATACTTCTTCATTGTGCTGACTATAAAATAAATTATATATCTTTATTCTTGATAGTTTTACATTATTTAAATCAAATATTTTGACACCCATTTACAAGGGCAAAGATGCAGAATGCATTTGCAAGACACTTTATAAAGAGTCACGTGCTTTATTCACTGTCCTATAAAGAAACAGAAATAAGTCCAGGGTGTTATACTACTTTGTGAGATGAATAAAGCAAAATATATCACAAACAGCTGCGTGACAAGTTGACTGTTTTTCTAGTTGTTATTACCTACAAAAGTGAAAAATAAAAATAAGATAAAAGATTTGTCTTTCTTTTTTTTTGAGCACCAGATTTCTAACAGAGTCAGACAGAAAATTGTTTACTGAATTTAAAAGTAGAGACATGAAGGAATGGTCTAGTCCTATTTTCTCAGCTTTTTCTTGCATCATTTATTCCATAGGTTATTTCTTTGATGCACACTTAAGTTCTAAATCTAATATAATTTGGAAAGAACCATTAGGTCAAGTTTCCATCATCTCAATGATTATAATTAAAAAAAATTGATCCAAAATATAAACTCTAGTGTGCTGCACCATGGGAAGTGTTAAAGCATGGAGAAGGAGCTTTTGAAATGTTGGCAATACAGTATATACATATAGGAAACTCTCAAAAAATTCCAATTAAACACACTCAAGGACTTTGTTTCTATCTTTCACAATATTGTAAAGTAACTGTGAGATAATATTATATATATACTACTGAGAAACTAAGCCCAAGGGGGAAAATGCTTATCTCTATTTTCTCCCAGTGGATATCATTGCTTTGATTGTAGACAAATTTAGAGAAGACTTTATTTTTTTATGGATTCAATTCTTTCACTTGCAATTCGGATCACTTAGTAATATTTATAGGAATCTTATCTATACTTTTCTTAAATGCATTTTTTACCTCTTTATTTCTTAAGCTATAAATTAACGGGTTTAGCATGGGGATCACCACAACATAAAAAACAGCAGCGAATTTGTCTGTATTTAGGGAATGGCTAGATTCAGGTTGTAAGTACATAAAAATGATTGTCCCATAGTATATGGCAATAGAAGACAAGTGAGAAGCACAGGTGGAGAAGACTTTCTGCCTCCCTTCCCCTGAATGCTTCTTTAGAATTGCAGACACAATGAATAGGTAGGAGATGAGGACAATGAGGAGAGAGCAGCACACATTGAACCCAGCCATGCTCAGCAGCATCAGTTCCTTGACTTGAGTGTTGGAGCAAGCTAGAGCCATGAGAGGAATGTCTTCACAGAAGAACTGGTTTACTAGGTTGGAGTCACAAAAAGACAAAACAAACGTGGTCACTGTCTGAATAAGTGCTGTGACAAATGCATAAATGTACGTGGTAATGGCTATTTGAATGCAGAGTCTCCTTGGCATGAGAATTACATAGAGCAAAGGGTTGCAGATAGCCACATACCGATCATAGGCCATTACAGATAGCAGGAAGACTTCACACACAGAAAATGTGGTGAAGAAACACACTTGAGCTGCACATCCATAGAATGATATGCTTTTAATCTCTCGCAGAAAGTTCACCAACGCATTTGGTGTGACACAGGAGGTATAACAAAAATCAACAAAAGCCAGATGGCTGAGGAAAAAATACATAGGGGACTGAAGCTGTGGACTGATTTGTATTAACACAACCAATCCTAGATTACTCATGACACTAAACAAGTAGATGATTAGAAGGATCACAAAGAGAATGACCTGAAGTTCAGGATCTTCTGTAAGCCCCAAGAGGATGAACTCTGTCACTGCTGAATGGTTGCCTTTGGCCATTCAGTACATGTAAAGTTTTGTGATCAGCTCTTTCAGAGGAAACCTTCTGAGTGATCTCGATTCTGTAAGAAATGATCCAAGTTTATATTAAAAGACAATAATGAAATATATTATCTTCCCTCAAACGAGAACTCTGATTTGTACTCTATGTGTACAGTTTTACTTGCCTGGTAATTATGAAATGGTCTAAGTAGAAACTCAAAGGTGACAAGTTCTTCAGGAAGTAAAGCAGAAGTGAAAATCTTCACTTACTGCTTTATTACCTGAAATAATAATCCTACATTAACGTTTACAAATTAAACTGGAAAAAAGCAAACTTTTAGGAAACTACAGTTCCAGAGTTTGTACGTAACTCCTTGAACAATTAAATCAAATATTTTCTGCATAAAAATACTTACTATTAAGAAATAGTGGTGTATGAAGAAGGCCTTCTGACAACATATTAAACATATATATCTCTAGGCCTTGCAGTTAGGAACATTTATTGAATTTCTTTCCTTTTTTGTATCTAAGAGTTCTGAATTTCCTTTTCCTATATGAGGCATTTATGAATTTCAAAAAAGAGAAAAATATCAATACTAGTTTGGAAATCATATACCCAATCTCCACACACACACATACACACACACACATACACACACACACACACGCACATGTATGGATAGTTTTCCCCTTATAAACAAATAATAACACAGTAATTCTTTAGTAATATAAAATTCAGTAGAATTAGTTTATCTTATACCTTCAAGCATTTAGCATCAGAGAGAAAAGAGTCAATATTTTTGGAGTCTCATTCTTTTAGATTGCTCTCTGGTTACTGAAAAGATGACAGAACAAAGTTCTTCCTTAAGCCACAGTACAGGAGGTGCTGCTTTCATTTATATTATTCTCAGAACCATCTCAGTCTTCTCACCAGCCTTCTAGGTTGACAGTGCATATAGTATGTATATTATCAATATGGAATCTGCAATGTTCAGAAGGAAAGAATATGTGATCCTTTTTACCAGAAATCAAAACCAATACTACCTTAGATCTCTGTCTATAACTGAGGGAAGAAAGCACTGGTTACTAGAAAGTTCTATAGGTTTACTTGTTTGGAGTCTTTGGATAACAGAGGAAATGATGACCTGGGATGATACCTGAAAAGTTTCTAAAAGGCTCAGCATCATTTCCAAAACCCAGAGACTGATGGCTTATTTTATCAGGATATGCTAAAGGTTTGTACCCATTGCTTAGGAAGCTAAAGAACCTGATACTTCATGAGATCCAACAGCTAGAGTAGCTTTAATAATAACTGAATGGTGAATCTTTGATTGTTTAATGCCCTAGAAGATTTTTAGGCCAACACACACACACACACATACACACACACACACACACACACACACAGACATATTTTAAGATAACACACCCACTCACCCTCACCCACAGTCACACACATATTGCAGTTTTACACACACACACACACACACACACACACAAACACACACACACACTCAGACATATTGTAGGTTTAAAACATAGGTGTGATAGCCAATCATGTATCTCCCACTAGGCTAAAGACTGAACATAAAATTGTGAAGATACCACTATGTTAGATGTTTCTTTTCTTTGTCTTTTCAATTTCATAATATTTTGTTTATTTATTTTTCTCTTCTAGTTTGAAATTATAATGGAATTACAATATTTCTCCTTTCCATTTCTTCTCTCCAAACCTTTCTATACACTTCTTGCTCTGTCTCACATTATGTGATTTTATCACTAATTGTTATTGCATGTTGATATTAATGTACATATATACTCATAGTATGTATAATTGTAGCTGTTTGTATTTTTTAAAGACTAGCTTAATTGCAACACTCTCTTTGCCTGTGAGAGACAACTATGATCTCGATTTTGTGTTTATATATTTTCTATATAATGTCTATCAACCATTATGTTGATTAGTTTTGTCAGTATTTATGAACAAATTTATATAAATAAAATCATTTGTTCTGAATAAATGAAACAAATATCATTTGATGTGTTTAATTATCAATCATCAAGATTTTTAATGATATTGTGGCTGCGGAAACCTAGATTTTCACTTGGTACGTTTTAGTGCTGTTTTTTCATAAATGTAGTAAATTACTGCTTTGGAATCTTGGGATGACTCATAGAAAGTGTTTTCCCTCTGCCGGGTCTGTTCCTATGATGATCGTCAATGTGCTTTACAGTTTATTCACATCTATGAAAATCCTTAAATACTTGTCAGATCTTCAACATTTGCTATCTTTCTTTAACTATTCAATATGAGGCCATCTAATCAAGTGCAATCTACAGATAGTTTTTCTTACACTGTGATATTCTATGTCTGTTTATTGCAAGCAAATTTCAGTGCATCTGGCAAAAATGGTTATATAATACACACATACACATACACATACACAGACACAGACAAACACACACACACACACACACACACACACACACACACACACACACACCAAATGGATTATCATTTGAAATGTAGATTAGATATTAATGAAAAGATAATAGAATGATGAGAGATAAGAGATAATAGGTAGATGGATGGTAGATAGATAGGTAGGTAGATAGATAGATAGATAGATAGATAGATAGATAGATAGATAGATGACAGATTCATTCTTGGAAAAACTAAGAATCCAGATACTTTCCAGATAATTATTACTGTCTTATCCTACTACAGTCAATAAAACCAGAATACTTATACAGAACTAAAGAATAAAATTAATATTAAGACTGATAGTAATTTTGTAAGAAATAGAAAAATAAAGATCAAGAAGTCTGAGTCAATCAGAGAACATCACATAACACCAACCTGAAGGAAAAGTGTGGAGATTAGTTCTTTGACTATGTAGAAGTAAATGAGTTGACAGTGTTCACAGAGTGTTAAGTTTCAGAGTTATTTGTAGATACATTTGACTTTGAATTTCACCCCTCAGAATCTCTTCTGCGTGCTGAAAAAACAAACAAACAAACAAACAAACAAACAAAACATCTGTTTTTGTTGGGTCTTCCAGATCTAACAGATTGCCAAAACACAAACTTGAGACTTTGACAGTAGGTATTTGAAAAAAGTCACTATTCCTCAATTCTGTTAGAGGTCCTGACTTCCAAATGATAGCACAAATTAGAAAATCTGCTTTCTCTGTCAATTCAGTATTATTACACATTCAGTATAAGTGTTGTGAATTGAAAGAAATATAAGACTGCTTATTGTATAATGCAGTTCTCTCAGCCTTAAGGCTGTATCTAACCCCTTTTCACTAGAATAATCACAGAATTCTCACATCATATTTTAGTCACATAGAGGAATTTTCATTAATTTCTCAGTCCAGTCACTTTCTTGATTTCAAGCTCTATACATTCTTGTGAATGAAATAGTATGACAAAGTGCTAAATATCATTAACATATCTCATATTGAGTAAGAAATGGACTAAAAGAGGAAGAAATTCTACTGTTTAGTGTAAAGTAAAATATAAAAATATCAACTTTAGTTTAATAGTTCCAGCATATTCAAATGTTTCAACCTTTGAAATTATTCTTGATCTAATAACATGGACCATATTGATTAACCTTTAAAAGTTATGGCCATTGATTTTAGTGATTACTCATATCTTATTGTTCTATGCATTTCTTACCACCTGTTGAATAATTCAAAAGAATACCTGATTCACTTCTGATCCAGAATAACCAACATGTAAACAAATTGTTAAGGAAAAGCTCCAAATCCAGTTCTTCCAGTTGTGTTGACTCCTCTGAACACAGAGCCTATATCTCACAGCATGTCTGCAAGTCAATGAGAATCTGTAGAAAATATAAATACATACGAAGGCTCATTAAAACTGTAGAGGGAATTGCAGTTGCTATAACTATGATTTGTGGGGAAAGGAGTTTTTTTTTTTCAATAGACAATTATTTGTCTTCTGAGAATACAGTGTCTGACTAGGTATTTAGTCCCTTGGAGAGACTGAAGTCTTAGGCGCATGGTACCATGTCTTTGTGTTACTTAAAGCTGTCCATTGTGAGCTGGGTATTTTCTGACTTGTGGAGATTCAGAGTTGTACACACAGAAGCACACCACTGTTCAGTAACACTGGTCTTGGCTCTGTCCTGAAGGCATGATATGACTCAAATTTTCAATTCCTATGGCATAAGTTTTTCTTATAGGAGAACAAAAGGCAAAATAGTTTAGCCTAAAAGGGAGATATTTTTACACATTATGTATGTGCTGTCAAGAAAGACTAGCAGTATAACAGTACTAATGTTAGAGATGAGACGTTTACTGTTAAATGTTGTAAAAAATTAGATATTTCTCTCTCTCTCTCTCTCTCTCTCTCTCTCTCTCTCTCTCTGCAAATGTTGAACAGGTTTGCTATAGCCCATTATAAAAGATAAAAAGATACATGTTGCATCAGCTTAGAGGTTTTTTGGCTGTGACTTCACTGTTTATGCAGTAAATACGTCCATTTGCTTCATTATACATGCTCCTGGGACTATTCAATGCAATGGAACATGGAGTGAGTTAAGAGCTCATGATGACAACTGTTAGTAACTGATTCACTGTCTTCAGGATTCTTATATCTCCTGTTAGTATTCAAGAAAAATGAACTAGATTCAATTTTGCTTTGAAATATAGGCTAAAACTTCATCGCTTTAAAATTATTTTTCTCTTTTGATGATAAAAGAGGAATGCTGATAGGGACATGATGCTCTCTTTCACAAAGTTACATTACATTTTTTATGCTATCATTACCATACCTCAATAGGAAATGATAATTCTTGCTACGGGCTACATGGCCTATATTATTTCAACTATTATGAGTATATTTTGTTAGCATATGATGTTTTCTGTAGAGATTATATCCTCAAACTATATTTTTTAAACATAGAATGAGAAATATATAACAGTGTTAAGAGTCATATTAAAACATATTTTTAAAGGGTTACTTTGTAAAGACCAATCAAGACACAGATGACAATAAAAAGTAATATCCAAACTTTTGCATGAATGGAATTAAAATATAGTAGTACTGTCATTAATAAGCACAAATTTTTAAATTAATAATGAAAAGATAGTTTTAGAGTATCATATGTTTTTTCAAGAAATTAGAAAAATAAGAACAATTTAGGGTATTGCTTTTCACCTGGAATATTACTAGTGTAAAGTTAGAGTGCTGAAGTGGGTGGGAGAAATAGTTGAGCATTTCTCTAAGTTCTGCCAGCAACCTTATAAACATTAATAGTCATGAAGAAAAGAATAGCAGGGTATAAGTGATCTCTTCCGGGACAGGGAAAAGGGTTCTTTAAAGCCAGAAGAGGTGTTGAATATAGAATATGGTGGAAAGGGGACTGTAGGTGTTGCAGGATATTTGATCACATTGTGAACCCCGAGATTCTGTTATTTACAAAAAACAAACAAACAAGCAAACAAAAAACCAACTGTTTCTTGCTGTGTTGTAGCTCACCTTTAGCATATACTTTTAATCCCTCTGGCTGGAATATAGACATATCTTCAGTATACACCTTGAATCCCAAACAATTAAGGTAAATTTAGTTTGTAGAAGGAAACAACCATGTTTGAAAGTGATGTCTCATTTAATGGAAGACAAAGTGATGAATCAGAGAAAGATTTGGCTGAATAGGATTTTCCCAACTCTCAGGAGAAGAGTGAGGAATGGAAAGCTACTTAAGAAAGCAGTGGAGAGAGAGAGAGAGAGAGAGAGAGAGAGAGAGAGAGAGAGAGAGAGAGGAGAAGAGGGGGAAGTTTTATCTGAACAGTTTTACAGATTGTTTGCAGAGCAAACAAGCTAGGAATGGATGAAGACAGATCAAACCATTCAATGAGAAGGAGCCAGAATATTAAAACAGACTGGCAGAGTTAGTTTGAATCCAAGCAGAGTAATTTTGGAGAAGCTGAGAGAAGGCAGATTGAATCAGTCATCTTGGAGAGGAGTTTGAGCCAGAACAGCTGAGTTGAACCAGCCAGCCAGAGATCAGAAAGAACTAGTATGGGGTGAGCTTATTCAGCAGTAAGTCTCAGAGGCTGAAAATATTTAAGATCAAAAGAAGATTATACAAAGGTGCAAGCTTTCATGACTAGGCCTAAGTTAGCAGACAGAGGCAGTACACCTCAGAGATGACAATTACAACAGGCAAATAAATGTTTAGAAATTGAAAAAGGGGAGATGTGATTAGGAATGATGATAGAGTTAAATATAGCAGAAGGAGGTAGGCAGGGAAAACAACAAGAGTGTGTCTGAAAAATAATTACATGCCATTAACTATTTAGCTAAAAAGAACCTATTATACATGTTTGTGTATAAGTATACATACATAGTTTTAATAAACTTTTTTCAACTGGACTGAAAGTGTTCCCTTCAAGAGCCAAAGATCACTTAACTAAGACTTCAGTGGTATTCATGAGGATCTCTTTCAGTTATTGGAAGGGATTGTCTAAGAGACTCTCCAAACATACAGGCTTACTGTTGCCCTTGGTTGCTCCTGAGAGACTAACAGTAAGTCTCTGTTGCTGGTGACACTATGCATGTCAGAAATAAAACCCAAGGACCCTTGAGATGGAACTGACCAGAATGTCCCCTCTCTGAGGACAAGTTTTGTATTACCAGAAAGCACTAGGTAAGGCCCCAAAGAAGGGAGATAACCAACAGCCCCATTCAGCTAAGATGTTTATAAACCAAACCAATGACCAGCATGGCACAACAACCCTAAAGGTGCACAGTGGAGTACAGTCTCAATGATTCTATCTACAAAACTCTTCTGCACCTGAGCCTCAGGGAATATTGGAAGAGGAAGAGAAGGCAGAGAAAGATTGTGAGAGCGAGAGTGAAAAAAATTATCTCTATAGGAAAGATGTTTTTCTAGAAATATATATAAAATATTAATAAGTAGACGTTATTAATTCATATAATATATTACATATAATATATCAATAAGTAGTCTTTATTGGTAAAAGATAGAACACACATAGTCCATCAAGTAATTTTCTAAATTTTATGACATAAACATTTGGTTTCTACTGATAATTAATTTCTTCATGGCATCCTTCACTTCCTTGTTCCTGAGGCTGTAGATCAAGGGGTTCAACATGGGAATGATCACTGTGTAGAAGACAGAAGCCATTTTGTCTGTGTCTAGAGAGTGGTTAGAACTGGGTTGCAAGTACATAAAGATGAGTGTTCCATAGAAAATAGTCACGGCCAGCATGTGGGAACCACATGTGGAGAAAGCTTTGCGTCTACCTTCAGCAGAACGCATCCTTAGGATGGTTGAAATAATGAATGTGTAGGAAACAAATACAATGAGAAGAGAGGAAATGAACATGATGCCAGCACAGACAAAGATCCATAGTTGTTTGGAGTGAGTGTCTGAGCAAGTTAGCCTGAGGAGAGGCATGTCATCACAGTAGAAGTGATTGATGGTATTGGAGTGACAATAGCAGAGGTGAAAGGTGAGCATGGCATGAAACAGTGCTACCAGGAAGCTGTAGCCATAGGGGGCAGCTACAAGCTGAAAGCAGATTCCTGGGGACATTAGGACCATATAGAGTAGAGGGTTACAAATGGCCACGTACCTGTCATAGGCCATGGAAGCCAGGAGCAAACACTCAGCTGTCATGAAGGCTAAGAAACAGCCTAACTGAGCAGCACATGCATTGAAGGATATCATATTTTGTTTGTATAAGAAATTCCCAAGCATCTTGGGTGTAATGACAGATGAGTAGCAGAAGTCAACAAAAGCCAGGTTGCTGAGGAAGAAGTACATGGGTGTGTTGAGTTTTGCATCTGTTCTAATGACCAGAATCAAACCCAGGTTGCCAAGTGTTGTGAAAAGATAGATGGATAAGAATACCAGAAAGAGGGGCATCTTCAACTCCTCGCGATCTGTGAGACCCAAAAGAATGAACTCTGTCACCTGTGTGCAGTTTATCTGAGCCATGAGACTTCAGGAAATCTGTGCAGAAATCAATATAAAAGATTGTAACCAATATTTTGACAAGAATATTTTATCTTAATGTAGTGAAACACATTACATATTTTATTTTTTATTGGATATTTTCTTTTTTATTATTCTTTTTATTTTTTTAAAAAATTATTTTCCAGGTCTCCCCTTCAGAAACTCCCTATCCCATCTCCTCTCCCCCTGCCTCTATGAGGGTGCTCCCCTATCCACCCACCCACCCCACTCCTGTTGTCTTCCCTCGCTGGCATTCAGATTTTTTTTTATTTACATTTCAAATGTTATTCCCTTTCCCAGTTTTCCCCCCTCCCAGAAACCCCTTATCCGATCCCACCCACACATTAAATTTTTAACATGAAAATTATAGTTTAATTTTAAACTGATTAGCTCTTTTGGAGTCAGAGCATTAGATGATTATGAGGAAGTTATTTTCTGGTAAATGTTTCCCTCCAAACTGAAAGCAGGATAGGAATAAGTCTACTGGTTCTATCTTTTTCTGTTTTTTTTTTTTTTCCATTGATTATTTGCCACTCATCGTTAGTTTTTTGAATATTGAAAACAAATATTTATCAGAAAATATTGACATGCATATAATAAAAAGGATATTATTCCAAAAGCATCACTATATTTATGTAACATAAATTACATTTTGTTTCCATGAAAGCATGCATAGTTCTCTTCTTTTATTCTTTACCATAGAGACATTATGATAGCAAACTACATGTTGGGAATCAGAAAGATCCTATGCTTTCCAAGAGGTCCTGATCCAAGAACAAAGGAAACTTTCATTTTGTGTTCTTGTCCTTGTCCAGAAGCAGAATTGGCAAGTGCAGTCTGGGCCTGTAGTTACTGCCTGTAGTCAAGGTCATCCTTCCTCTGGAATTGATTCTTCTATATGTTGTAGTTATCAGTCCTAAGGTCACCCTGTCTGAGTATCCTGTGTTATCTTTGGAATTTGTTTAATTTAGTTCTCTGATGACCTTGGCCTATTCATCCCTCTGTAAATAGTTCATAGGATACTGTATTTCTTAAGAAACTTGCTTAGAGTAAGTCATCAGCTTATACAAGACCCTCTGGTCCCAGCTATTGTATTGTGCCTCAATCCTCAATCTTCAAACTGAATACCTTACTGTTTAGGGCCCTTATTCTGTGGGTTTTAGCCACTACATGTTTGTAATTGTCTTAGTAATGCCTGTGGGTAGCATGATGACAGATAGTGTAAAGTGCTTATAACATATTTATTTCTCTTTGGTTTTTGACAATAATCTGTTGTAAAATACTCATTATACAAATGAAAAAGAAGATTCTCAGAATGTTTCCATATCTGAAATAAATTTAGAATTCAAAGCTGGGCATCTAACAAGGTCCAAAGCATCTTGTGATTATATCTTCATTATGGTCTCATCTCAGCTGAGCTCATCCTAAAGAGGGCAGAAATGATGTACACATAGAAGAACAAGATAGTCATAAGGAAAGATCTAAGTTTGGTGGTATATACCTGTAATCCCAGTATTTAAAAGGTGAAAGCAGCAGGAATCAGGCATTCAAATTCACCCTCATTTGTATACAGAAAAGCAAAGGGATACCTTTCAAAATACAAAACGAGAGAGAGAGAGAGAGAGAGAGAGAGAGAGAGAGAGAGAGAGAGAGAGAGAGAGAGAGAGAGAGAGAAGGAAGAAAAATGTTGAGGATTTTACTGTCTATTGTAATGCTAAGTGAGGAGCAGGGGCAAGGCCTGGAGTTGCCTCTGTGCCTAAGTTAATTCTGATTGGTGAATAAAGATGCCAACAGCCAATAGATGGTCAGAAGAGACATAGTTGGGGTTTAGGTTTCCCTGGCTTGGGATTGGAGCAGAGGAGGAAGAGGAAGAATGTGCTGTAGAGGAGGAAGGAGAAATGGCCATGGGTTAAGAGTCAACAGAACTTGGCTCTGACGGCTGCCCAATTGGAGCTAATAGCAGCCATGATGAAACATAATAAATAGTAAGTAATAACTTGGGTTATCGATAGGAAAGTAGGTTTTAACATCATGGAGAGTAGGCAGCTGACCAACTATTATGCTGTTTAAGGCTTACTGTAAAATATCAAGGCTGTGAGTATGTCTTTCATTCAGCAACTCAATAACGAAAGGTGGGGTAGAAACCCTGGGCTAGGATTTTTATAATTTCTGCTACAGGAAAATATAAATAACAAGTAAAAAAGATAAGCAGAAGGGAGAAAATGATTAAGAAAAGAGCACAGGCATCAGTCAAAGGGGTATAAAGTGTCTGGACCAATAATTCCCACCATTGCATGTCTAAAATGATTCTCCAATTTTTTGTGACACACAGTTACAAAGTAATCTTCATATGTAAGGCACATTACATGCACCTACTGCATTTATACATATTTTAAAATAACTTTAATTAAAAAGTGCTATTCCTTCCAAGTGATTTACTGCAACTAACAGTCTTGTCACTTTTTATGTGACTGATATGCAGAAAAATATACACACACTCACACTATATGATATGAACTATAGCAACTTTATTTTATCAGTATTGTATTTTAAGTGCAGTGTATTCATATATTTGATTGTCCTTTTGGACAATGTTCCTATTCACAAGATAATATAACATATGCAGTTGTACCTAGTAACTAATCTTCTTGAAGATCTCTCTCTGAAAAGTTAAGATCAAATTTGAGAAATCATGTATGGTGTTATAGACATCAAATTTTGGAAAATATTATGCAACAACAATTTTCAGTCCCTGTGTTTCTTTTTGACTAACATATTTAAGTAACTCAGAATGGTTTCATATGATAAGATAATTTATTTGTTTGATTTGAGATGTTTATAGGGAAAGTACCACATGATAGGTAATTATTTTCATAGTTTTCTATTTCAATTTATTTTATAGAAAAGACTTGCAGTATAGGGTTCCTAGAGATGGCTTGATGCCTGAAGTGTTTGATGGGCCAGCTTTAGGTTCAGATCCTAAGCACCCACATTACAGCCAGGCCTGCAACTGCATTCCTAGCACAGACACAGGAGGATAGAAGACCATCATTGACCAGTCTGTATAACTCACACCAAGAACTTTAGATTCTCTGAGAAATCTGACACACACACACACACACACACACACACACACACACACACACACACACACAAACACACACACACACACACACACACACACACACACACACACACATGCACACATACACACACACACACTCACCCCAAAGCACTTAATTCTAAACTATCTTTTAGCACAGGTGTATAGAATTTTAAATACATGGAGAAAAATACAGAGCAAGGGACTTTTAAGACTCATATATTTTACTTTCATATAAACAAACAATGGTCAATCATCCATGTAAGGAAACAATTTCAAATATGAGAAGTGAAATTATGCTTTAGTCTGTAAGTCTGCTTGATGATGACATAAGGACATTTTTAGACATGATCAAGTGTTGGAAATGTATTAAAAGCTGTCATACAACATGTAAAAATATTCAAAATTATACCCTCATATATAATGTGGCTGTCTACATCTCAGAAAATTACCAAAATTACATTTTCCATTGCTAAAATTGTTTCAATAAAAGTGCAGCATAGTCACGCTCTCATAGGGTTTCATTATATATGCTTAATTCCTTCCCCTTTTCTCTACCCAAGGCCTATCATTCTTGCTGCCAAATTTAGGAACACAAACATGCATGACTTCTCTTTAACCATTTTCTAGTTTCTTGAGATAATTTATTTTATTTCTTTTCTGAAATACTGTTTCACATTTCCTTACACCCAGAACTTGTATCAATCCCTTTGAACTTATAATCCTGTGAAAAAGAAGAATGTATATACATGTACTTACAAAACTGTGTATGTATTTGCTTGAACATCATATATCATTTAATATTGAATCAAAGTCATAAGAAACTCTATCATCTTCATAGAAAGTATTACATATACCTGCTCTTTTCTTTGAATTTCTACAACTTGGATGCTCAGTAGCTTGCCACTCAATGCACATAAATTGGACAAATTTCTGATCTTATGTCTACATTAACAAGCTTTCTTGACACTCTGCCTCTCTTACACAACAGTCAGCACATTTATTTATTATTCATATATTTTTTTAAGAATTATATCACAGTGATATCATTTCCCACTTCTCTTTTCCATGTCCTCCCTCTAATATCTTCTCTATAAGACTCCTTGCTCTCTTTTAAATTCATGGCTTCTCTTTTAATTAATTATTGTTATATACATATATTTATACATGTATATTCCTAAGTAAATACAACTTGCTTTGTCTGTATATGTTTTCAAGGCTGACCATTTGTTACTGGATAACCAATCTGTGTGATTCTCAGGAGAGACTATTTCTCCCACCCTTAGCACTACTTAGGTTCTTTGTGTAGAGTTGAGGCCTTGTTGGTTTTCCTTTGTCTGCATTGGCATGTCTGCTGTATTTTTATTATAATGATAACAAAGCTTTAAAAGTTGATGCTAATAATAAAATTAGGACAATGCCATGCATCTGTAATTTTGTCCCTTAATCAAAACTACTTGGCTTATTTATTGAAATACAAAATAGAGAAAAACTTCTTTAAGCATAGATGTAAAATTTTCTTCTTGGTTAAGCAATCATTATTTATCAAAGAGGAAAAAATAGTAGAAATTTTAAGTCTAGGCATAGGTACTGTCTCTCCAATCTACATTTGCTCTTCTAAAGGAAAATGGATATTGAAAGAAAGAACTTTGAAAATTGAGGTTTTGGCATAGAGTAAAATCTTTCCTTTATGTGTCTACCCCTTTCAAAATAATCTGATAGATTTTCAAAATCTCAAGTATTTCCCCAACCCAATCTAATTATATATTTATATACTATTAAATACATATACAACTAAAATAGAATAAGGATAAACTTGATTATGCTTTATTTCAGGAAAAACAGTTTAAGTGTAAATGTTTCAATATAAAGACGATTATGATCTTCAATTTAAAAATATTTATTTTATCACTAATGTCCAAAACTGTTCATTGAACTTACTTGGAAAACATAAGGTTCTATTTCTTCAGCAAGTAATGTCTGGGAGGCAAGAAATTCTGGGCTTTTATTGGAGCCTCTGTCCCAGAGGACCTACTTAGAAGAACGATGTAAGACAGATGATGAAGGAAAACTATGGTCTATGCCCCATAGGCATCCGAAGGCAGGTGAGAGATAATTAATATGATTCTTTGGTTTAAAAAAACACAGATCTTAAGTTCTATTTTATCACATCATTTTTCTAATGTTCTGATTTTGTAATTGCCATTTTTTCTCTGAGGTTTGCAGTTGTTTAGTTACACTGTTTATATTTATCATTGCAAAAATATAAGTATTATGACAATTCTCAAAATTTGCATATGATTTGGAAGAGCTAATTCCTATTTCAGAGGATTATAAAATATAAAGCTCTGTTTATTAGTCAAAACCTTGGTAATGGTTGTACCTGTGGATTTCATAATAGTGAGAAAACCTACTTTTATTATTCAATCTGTAAGTTTATGGTGTTTTTATTGTATTCCAAATTGTATAAAAACATCTTTATGAACAGAAGACAGTTTTCAATGAAAAAATCCTTCCTTGGATATGAGGAAAGGAACTGATAAACCTGTTTCCTTATCTTTCCAGATAAAATGTTTTTGAGGCTTTAGTATTTTAGGAAGGCCAAGAATAACTACAGATTTCATGATAACCCCAGGTATCTCTCACCATTTGATAGACAGGGAACAAAGAAATGCAAGTTAGCTTCCAAAGAAATTTAAGTTAGCTTAAAATTCCTAAATGATAAGGCCAGTTAAACCCTTGGCATGAGGAAGATGATTCCGCTGTCTCCAAGTTTTGATAAGAAGGTAGAAGCCTAACTTATAAGGGCATGGTTTGCTCCACACTATGAACTTCCTTCAGTAATAAGCATTAAATGTGATTTTTATATGTGAATAAAATAAATTAGCCACTAGAGATAGTATCCCATTACCCAATTAATTGAATATGAACTATATGTGAAATAGTTTGTTTTAAATCCACTAGTTTTCATTTTGAAAACATCCATATACTGGGAAGTAACTGCCTATACTCAGTGAAGAGAGTGTCCCTTCCTACATTACATCATGATCCCAATAGAAGAAAGAAACAGACCCACTCACTCAATTATTTCATATATATGTCTTGAAGGAGAGGTAGTTGGAGGTTAGCAGATGGAGACAGATAAGAAGGAAACACATTTTATAAATGTTTGAAATTTTCAAAAAATAAAAAATATATTTTTTAAATATATATTTTTTAAAACACAAATGATCAGTGATTGAAATCACTTCATGTTGAGAAGGTTCAGAATGGTTTCTCAGAGACTGCATTACTTCCCACAGGTATACATGAAGTGTATGCAAAAGACACAATGCCTTAACACAGGAATCTACATTTCTAGTCAACTTCATGTGAAGACTTATTGTACTAAGGCATGTTTCAGTGTCTAGGAAAGATTCTCTCTGTCTCTCTCATATGATATTTCTAGAAGAGATTTATTCAGTATACTAAGCAATACTTGTACTCTCTACTTTTATAGGAATACCTACTTCTACTGCTTGTGGATTTGAATGAAACAAAAACTGAGGAAACCATGATGGTGGGACTGACCAGCAACCTCAGCAGCTTGCATGCTAAGGCAGGAGAATCATGAGTTCATGTTAGTTCAAGTCATATAGCAACTTTTAAGGTGGGGTAGCACAAGGAGAAGGAAGACTCATTTTTTCCCCTTTGATCTAGCCCACTCTCTTTCCTCTGACTTTTGTGCTGAGTACTTTAAACTTCAAGTGTCACACCTAGAGGCTACACTGTGCTTAGTCTTCTCACTAGGCTAATGGTTCTCAGTTTTCATGTATCCAGCTCGAAGAATAAGGCTTCATCTCCCTTCTTTCTCTTTTGTCTTTCATCATCCTCAAGACTTCTAACTTGGTTGAGTTAAATCACAGGAGTGTCTTATTTAGGGTTACTATTGCTATGGTGAAACATCATGACCAAAAGCAAGCTGGGGAGGAACTTGGCCTACTTCCACTTCTATATCATTGTTCATTATCCAAGGAAGTCAGGACTTGGGCCTGAGGGTGTTAGAGGCCCCAGTAAAGGGGAATGTCAAGATGGTAATACAGGAATGGGTGGGCGGGTAGGTGGGAGGTGGAATTCCCTCATAGGGGCGGGAAGGGGGAGGAGTTTTGGGGTTTCCAAAGAGGAGACCTAGAAAAAGGGAAACATTGAAAATGTAAACAAAGTGTCAAAAAAATAAATAAATAAATTTAAAAAAATAAAATTAAATTAAATTAAAAAAAAAAAAAAAAGAAAAGAAAAAGAACTCAAACATGGCAGGGACCTGGAGGCAGAAGCTGATGAATAGACCACGGAGGAATGTTGCTCACATGCTTGCTCCCCATAGCTTGCTCAGTATGATTTCTTATAAAACCCATAACCACCAGCCCGGTGATAGCACCGCCTACAATGGGCTGAACCCTTCCCCTATCAATCACTAATTAAGAATATGCCTCACAACTGGATCTTATGAAGACATTTTCTCAATTTTGGTTACCTCATTTCAATAACTGTAGTCTGTATGTCAAGTAGATGTGAGATTAGCCAGTACAGAGTAGATTCTTCTCCCTCTTGAAGACAACAGTTCATGGGACTACATGACATTCATAATCAACAACACCAACTTTTCCAATAGATTTGCACACACACGCACAAGCATAAATATCTTGCACTGTTTCTACATATTAAAATGATACAAGCATTTATACAGACTAAACTGACTTTCTATCTTCAGAGGCAAATTTTAAATAATTTTGAGATTATAATATAAATACATCTTTCACTTCTTTTTCCTCCTTTTGTAATCTCTCATTTACAGTCCCCTCCAATTCATGACATCTTTTTTTTTATCCAATTGTTATTGGATGCATATATGTAAAATTCAAAGTATAACTATTTAATCTGGATAAGTTACTTGTATACAGTTTTCAAGACTAACCAGGTGACACTGGATAATCAACTGATGATCTCTTCCCTAGGGAAACCATCTTTTCTACTCTCAGCTTTCTTTAGTTGACTATAGTGCTTTGTGTAGGATTGAGTAAAGGCAACATTTTTAGTATCATCCTAAAGAGAAGGTCAGGAATCTTTTTTAAAAAATTCATTGCATACATATATATAATAGAGCTGTTATGATATATACATTAGCTATATATATATATATATATAATAGTTTTTTTAGTATATGATATATACATTAGTTTTTTTCTTTAATGATGAAAATATGTGATCTGTAAAATTATGGAGAACTAAATTACCTGAGAATTTGAAAATTATTCTGATATTCTTGATAAAAAAGAGAAATGTAAAGAACTGCAGAAATAGAGAAATGGTGGCTTATATGAATGCATATTTCCACACAATTAAAGCTAGAAGTCAGGGTGGACTGGAGTAAAAACAATGCCTTAGGAATGGGATGTAATTCCTGTACTAATAAACCTATAGTTGATGTGTTTTCCTGCATAAAACCTGTAGAAGATCTAGTTAGTAAATATTCTATTCTGGGGGGGGGGGGGAGACTAGGGCTCATAATCCCCTATTCATAACTGAAGAGCTATTGACAGTTGATAACTTCTGGAGGAGAGAGAGATGGAAGGAGGGATAGATGGAATGACTGAGTGATAGAGAGCCAGTTTTCTTTAAGATTGTGGCCCCTGATGGGTGAACCATGCTTTCTTGGGTGATATACTCATGAACTGATGGGTAGAACAGATAAGAGTTTGTGAGATACTAAAAAAATAAATAAATAAAAGTGAACATAAATTTGGTAGGGAGTGTAGAGAATGTTAGACTGTGAAAGAGTTAGGTTCAATAGTCAGAGGTAAATAAGATTAAAATTAATAAAACATGGTATATACATAATGACAAATGCTTGAAATATAGTATTTTGGTACCCTAGGAACCGAAATATGTTTAGAAATATCACAAAAATGTTCATTTCAGAAAAAACTGCATCAATTGTCTTTCTTGGATTTGAATGCAACAGACTAAAAAACTAAACTACCAAGCAAGATACATCCATTGATACAGTAATAAAATAACTGTTAACAGGGTTAATTACTGATTCTCTTATTTTATTTGAAACACATTTCACAAGAGGTAATTCATGCTTGGCATTGTCTACACAGAGCAAAACAAAACAAAACAAATCTCACTTGAGAACCTCTTAAGCCCTAGAGACAAAAACATCCTACAGTTTTTTTTTTTTTAAAACTAAATTGTAATGGTACAGATTTGCCCTCTGAATGTTTACTTTGATACTCACAGACAAGTGCTACTTCCATCATTAATCAAAGAAACTTCTCTTTGCAATGAATGATAGCAAATGCACTGACACATTGCTGAGGATGCCAAGAAAAGAAGTTTGAGTCCTAAACAGGCCAGTTATACTAATACTGCTATGTCTCAGGGATTATCATGGAAAAGGTAGTAGAAAGAAATTAAGAGGTGGAAAGAAGGGAGAAAAGCAAGTTTAGTTTAGTGGTTGTATCCAAGAAACACAGGTCATCTTTCAAAACAAAATGAACAAACAAACAAACAAAACTGGGAAGCAAACAGGTGGAATATCTTTCCCTTAAAATTACCTGCAAGAGGTGCTACAGTCATTATTTTAAAGCCAGAAGAAATAAAACATTCTGAAGAAAGAACAAACATGAAATTTGAAAAGGCTCAATAAAGACAAACACCCACCAAAGACACCACTGAGTTCATTTTCTGTTGGCCATCTATGGCTGGGCATGTGTCCTACCCTTAAGAGTTTCCCCAGTGAACTCTCTTGGGCAGAACTAATTTTTCATTTGCAAATGATTATCTGTTGGAGATAGCTTCTGGTTTAGGAATGGGGACTTGTGTCCACTATTTCTTTCAGTTCTAGGACCCCATCTAATACAGAACCATACATGACCTTTGCATGCTGCTTCAGTTTCTGTGAGTACATATGAGAGTCAGCTCTTTTGTGTCTAGAAAGCCTTGTTAACTTGGTATTCTTATCCTCTCTGACTCTTACAGTCTTCCTGTTTTCTTTTCTTTGGGGTTCTCTGAGTCCTGAATGGAGGGATTTGGTAGAGACATTATTTTTATTTTTAATAGAATATAATTTTTGCAATTCTCTTTCTTTACACTATTGGTTTTGTGTATGTTATGGCTTCTTGTTTTGTGTTTTTATGGGAGTTCTGAGCATGAGAATGAGTGAGTCTCTGCATCTATGTCTGTTTCTTGTGTCATTTCTTGGGCTCTTTTTTGCATGTACATTTGTTTCATCTTGCTCCAATTTGTTTGTTTTTCTTTCATTATTATCCCTTTGTTGTCTATTTGTGTTCTCATAAGAGACAGAGAGGGACCGATCCAGATAGAAGTGGATGTGGGGAAAAATGTGGAGGAGTCAAGGATGAGGAAACTGCAATCAAAATATAAGCTATCTATTTTCAATAGAAGAAAAAATAGTGAGGGAGAGAGAGAGACAGACAGACAGACAGACACACACAGAGCAAGAGAGAGAGAGAGAGAGAGAGAGAGAGAGAGAAGATGAAGAAGAAAATGGTTAAACAAAAATTAAGCATATGACATTAAACTCAATTTACTAATATTGGGGAGAAAAGACTAAGAACAAAAGTCTATGTTTATTTATTAAAATCATTTTCTTAGTTATCTAAGTATAGAAGTCTGGTTTGTATTGTCCATGACTCTCTTCAGGGCATCTTTTACATCCTTGTTCCTGAGGCTGTAGATCAAAGGGTTCAACATGGGGATGATCACTGTGTAAAAGACAGAGGCCATTTTATCTGTATCAAGAGAGTGGTCAGAACTCGGCTGTAAGTACATGAAGATAAGAGTTCCATAGAATATGCTCACAGCCATCATGTGAGAGCTGCAGGTGGAAAAGGCTTTCCGTCTTCCCTCAGCTGAGCGCATCCTCAGAATGGCAGAAATAATGAACATGTAGGATACAGAAACAATCAGAACAGAAGAAATGAATGTGATACCAGCACAGGCCAAAATAGACAGCTGCTTGTAGTGAGTATCTGAGCAAGTTAGCTTGAGAAGAGGCATGTCATCACAGTAGAAGTGATTGATGATATTGGAATGGCAATAGGATAGGCGGAAGGTTAGAAGAGTGTGAATCAATGCCATGAGGAAACTATAGCTATAGGGCACAAGTACAAGCTGAATGCAGATTCCAGGGGACATTGTGACCATATACAATAGAGGATTACAAATGGCTGCATATCTATCATATGCCATAGAAGCCAGTAGCAAGCACTCAGATACCATAAATGTGAGAAAGCAGCCTAACTGGGCAGCACATGCATTGAAGGATATGAAATTTTGGCTATACAAGAAATTCCCAAGCATCTTGGGTGTAATGACAGATGAGTAACAGAAATCAACAAAAGCCAGGTTGCTGAGGAAGAAGTACATGGGTGTGTTGAGTCTTGCATCAGTTCTAATGACCAGGATCAGTCCCAGGTTACCCATTGCTGTGAAAAGATAGATGAATAAGAATACCACAAAGAGAGGCATCTTCAACTCCTCACGATCTGTGAGGCCAACAAGAATGAACTCTGTCACCTGGGTGCAATTTATCTGAGCCATGAGTCTTCAAGACACCTGTAGGAGGAATAAAGAAAAATCCAAATGACATATTTATATGTTATATGATACAAGGTTTTCGGAGTACTTTACTGTCTCCTAAAAAGTTCTTTTGTCCTAATTTTTCTGATATTGTAAAGATTGTTATAGTGCTGAGATGCTGACTATGGGGTAGATAGCATGAAGAGTCAAGAGGAATTAATTCATGTTGTGGGCTGGGCTTCACTTTCTTTGGTAGTGTCAATTCTTCCTTCAGTGAATAACTTCCCACCCAATCTCACACACGCACACACAAAGTGGACCTATTGAAAAAAGTTGTCAGAGGGGGAGGGGAGAGGGATAAAAGGGTAGTGGTAGAGAGGAAATGAATATAACTTGTATATGGTGGTGTATGCATTTAATTCCAGCACTCGGGAGGAAGAGACAGAAGGATCTCTGAGATGGAGGGTATCCTGTTTGAAAGAGCAAGTTCCAGGATAGCCGGAGCTACAGAAAAGAATCCTGTCTTGAAAAAAAAAAAAAAAAAAGCAAAAAGAAAAAAAAATTGAAATCATTAGGCAATAAAAATGAAAAAAAATCACAAAAGAGTTATTTAAATAAAATGGATATTTCTCTATTCTTTCTAAATCAATAATTTATTTAAAAACTAAGCAGTGAAAAAGACCACATTGGGCCATTTTTGGTTAAAAAATTCTTCTCACTGCATTCTTACAAATATTTCTTGATTTGTTAAAATGTCTTAGCGATGATTTATGAAATATATTTACAAAATACCCAACCTCTTCTGCAGTTGCAACACTGTTAGAGTTTCATCTTGTCTTTGTAGTTGGATATACATAAGTTCATATACTCATATGGACAGGTAGAAAGAAGAACTATCTGGAAAGAGAATGGGAAAAATGAAAAAGCAATGAATGTTGATGGATATGGTCAAAGTATGTTCTATACTGGGATAGAATTGTCATTAGGAAAAATAGGACTTGTATGATGAGCATACTCTACCACATAATTTTAAACTGCTTTATTGGTCCAATAGTGTTCTAAATACAGTTTTGTACTTTCCCTTATTTATACAAGTAATTTCTTTTATATACATGCTCTAGCTTATAGTACTACCTTAAATATATCTTCATAATGCAAAACTGAAAGTGGATAACATTGTGGAAGGTCAGCAAATGTGTTCATTATATCATTTTGTTTCTACTAAGTCTTAATATAAATACCCCTATATTATGGATATTTTAAAAACAAAAAGTCCAAGATAAAATATAATCAAGTGAAATAACACTAAACATTTGTTTTGCATATCATCATGTCTTAAAATTATTTCTGACATTCTCAACTGAATATAATGTGTTTTTCTATGCTTGAAAGTCCAAATTGTATACAGGTTATATTTGTTTAGAACATATGACATCTCTATCTACTCTTTCTTTTATTTTATTGGTTTCTTTTGAGAGAAGCTCTTGCTATTTAGTCCATGCTAGTCCCAAATATGAATTTTTCAACCAAGATCTCCCACGTTCTGGGATTATACATGTGAACTATCTAATGTGATCTCTAAAGCATGAGACAAGGAGATGGACAAAGGAAGTGGCTATTCTTGTAATCTAGTAGTTTCATCTGGAATAGCATTTATATTTGTTTTCCTAATGGTTTGGATTTTTTTTACAGATCAATTTACAAGTCATGTCCTTTTGCATGATTTTTAATGTCTTATTATTAAAAGAAGATTTGAGCTGTGCTATGACCTCATTATTTTCCTGTTACACTTGAAGTTGAGAAATCTGTCTTCCTTATCAACACTGCCTAAATTTCATAATTGAAGTTTTATACATCTAAATAATATCACATTTCTTTTTTCTTTTGCTACTTTGTAAATTTTATTCCTCACATTGCTTTTCTCTGTTAACTTATTATCTAAAAAATTTTTTTATAAAAACCTATAAATTATTTTATTCTTTCTAAAATTACTCAGTAAAAGTAAATATACTAGTAAAATGAGAGTATTGAGTAGTTCTTACCTGTACATTTCAGGCATATTCTTTTCTTTGCAAAGTATATCTAGGAGCATATTAGTAACATTTGTCTAATATAGAAATTGTTAATTAAAATCTATAGGTACCTCACTGATAAAATACAATTTGTATAGGGATTATAATTTGGTTTTATGTGAGCTTTGTTTTCCCTAACTTTGTAGCTTGTAAATGGGTAATTTTTTGATGAATTTATACTTGAAATATTTCATATTATAATTTGTTACCATATATAAAACCTAAACAATCCAGAGAAATGACTCTTGTCAGTATCTTACAAAATGAACCTCAGTTCTATTGCCAACCACTGTTTTATGTTGTACTTAATTTCATCTTGTATTAATTCACACAGATACTCTTTCAACCTACCCAGGTAGAATGTTCTTCTGTGTCTCCTCATAATGGGTGCACAGAGTAGATGGCTGCATGGTTTTGTTTGTGTCTCTGTTCCAGAGGCTCTTACTCTAGAGAATAAGAAAATGAAGTTATCAAAAAAAAAAATGAGAGTCTATGTTCCAGTGGGAAATATATTCAAAGAAGTTCTTGTCTCTGAAGAATATATATCTATAGTTTTGCCTTCAGTGTAGTATTCTCACAAAGGTTCTGATAACTTTTAATAATGTCACTGTAATTAAACAAAGTCACTATGCCTTCTGTGTTGGATTATTTGTGTCTTTTAATCTGACTTTGGAAATCAGGTGGGGATTTTAAATTTTTTGTCTTTTTTCAACATATAGCTTTTTATGTTAAAAAACCTCATCTAATTCTTGGAAGAAAGTATCATCAACAACTCTTTATGTACAAAACATTTTGTAAATCTCTAGGCATGTATTTTGCCTTAAGGGCTGAAGTCAGAAGATTGTTAACAAAAAGTTTAAAAATGTGGGTGATGATTACACACAAAGCATTTTACCCTCCATATAATTAAGCATTGATTCTTGCAAACAAGAATATTAAGCATAGAAATTACAGTTGATTCTTTATTTTTACTTTGTTTCCAATTAGCATCTAATACTGATAGACACTAATGGGATTATGTATTGTTTTAATATACACATGTATTTATTAAATACAGCTTCCTATTATTACTCTGATATGTCTCAATTCTTTTCATCAGATAATAAGTTTTTTACTTTCAGTCTAAAATTATTTTTTGAGCTATACCGGAAGACTTTTATTTAGTCTGAAAAAGTATGAAAATATTCTTAATAATGTGCTGATAAAAGCTGCATAAATAAATATGAAATGATACTTCTTAGATTAACTTTTACTCAAAAAAGCTAGAAACAAAAAGAACAGGGTTGAATATTTACCAATTTTGTACAGTGATTCCTTTATCAAATTCTATGAAGGGCCTGTTGTATTAATATCTATATTGCAACCGTAGGAGCAGAGGACAAAGCCAATCTTCTGGCTACCTGCACAGGAAGTAAGAGAAAGAGTCATTATAAATTCCTTAGTCAGCAATGACCTTGTCCAAAGTCCTTAGACTCTAATATGCTTCATAAATGCTCAGGAGGCTGGACTGCAGAGATTGCTCAGCTGTTAAAGACTAGGCTCACAACCAAAAATATAAAAATTATTTTTTAACTTCCTCATTTGAGAAAGACTACAAAGTAGTCATATTTTAGTGTCTGGTTTAATGCACAAAATATAATATATTCTCATGACAGTACAGTTCAACTTAGCTAAGAAATAGAAACAATCTAGGTGTCTATTAAAGCGTGGATACAGAAAACACACACACATACATACATACACACACACACACACACAAACATACACACAGACACACACAGTGGATTTCAATAATGAAGAATAAATTCTGTTATGAACATAAAATGAATGACACTGAAAGACATTTTTTGTTTATGATTCTCTTTTTTTGCTTCATAATGCAGTAAGAAGTAAATATTAAATTATTAATCTCCAGTAAAAGTCATTATATAGAGGTATATGGAAACTCATAGTACACCTTACATTTCCTCACAGTTAAATCTCTTCACAAAAAAGACATTGTTTCTGTGATAAAAATATAATAGAAATATATTCAGGGTTCACAATATGGCTGCTCAGACTAATAAAAGTAGAAATACAGCTTGGTTTTATGCAAAATGACAGTAAATTATTATTATTAATGTGTGAGTGTATGCGGTAAAACACAATCAAATCTCTTAGGAGCTTTCTTGGAAACATTCAACTTTCTAGAACACGGATAGTCCACAGGGATGTAGGGCCTGCTTGCTAGCTGAGGCATCTGCTACCATTACTTTTTCTTTATTAAATTATGAAATGTAACAAATAAAATCCAATCTCAAACTAGGACGTATCATAATAGAGTATTAAAGTGATTTTAAAAACCAAAATCACAGCAAAACCATATACTAATTAACACTAAATAAAACAGAACTAAACAATATTTCTGACTGGGGGTTGGGAGTTCATGATTCATCTACCTAAATTGGAGTCGAAAAAAATTTCTGGATCTGTAATAATTTGATAGAAAATATTTTACAAAGTGCTTTTCTTTTATCTGTTCCCATTATCTGCACACTGTTTATTGTTTAAAGATATCTGAGAGAAAGTATGAGGAGAAGGTATTATTGATACTACAAAACAGAGAAGGAACTCTGAAGGCCAGTGGTGTTCTTTAGTGAAGTCATTTCAACACGATAATGAAAGACTGGACACAAGGACCTGTGGGGATTATAATGATGTGGCTAGGATCACTGAAAGAAACAAAGATATTTGTATAATCTTGATCACTAACAGGGATGAAGAAAATTTAGGCTTGACATAACAATCTGGGTTATTGATCCTGGCAAGATTATCCGAATCATACTTTACCCTCTCCCAGGAGCGGGGTGATTTAGAATTTCATTCTTTGTACATTTTGTGCACCTGATAGTATTTCATGTGCCAGGAACACTCATTCTCCATATTCTTGATACTTGCTAACTTCCAAATATCCTCTTGAATACTTGTTCAATTTTTATACCACAGTAGAAATGCCACAGTGAATCAAACTTTTGTGTCAAGGACTAAACAGACCCTAGACTTTCCTCGAGACCCTCTTGTATGGAGAAGGAACATAGTTTTTTTTTTTTTAATTGGATATTTTATTTATTTACATTTTAAATGTTATCCCCTTTCCCGGTTTCCCCTCTGAAACCTCCTTATACAGTCCCCTTGCTCCCTGCCCTGGCATGGGGAGGTGCTCCCCCACCCACCCATATACTCCTGCCTCTGTACCCTGGCATTCACCTACACTGGGGCACTGAGCCTTCACAGGACCAAGGCCTCTCCTTCCACTGATGTCCGACAAGGCCTTCCTTTGCTACATATGCAGCTACAGCCATGGGCCTCTCCATGTGTACTCTATGGTTGGTGAATATGCTTGGCAGGACCAGTAATGGTCTGGGACCAGAGACATGGAGTAAATTTAGATCCTGAAAACACAACCCTTCCTACCTTAAGAGGCTATGATTATCAGTCCAAAGGACACTGTGTGCTTGGCTCTGTACCCTTGAGTTTGTATTGTAATAGGCCAGTGAAAAAATCATCATGCCCCTCACCTTACCTGAGCTTGGAGACTTGGAAATCCCTGACCACAAGGATTCAGCATTAATTATGTTTCAGAGTCAATGGCCAATCAGTTCTTCCAGCTGTACTGTACTTTTCTATTAGCTCACTGTGCATGCTCCAAACTCTGTACACTGGACCACCCCTCTTCGCAGACCTCTTTTGACTCTCTTCCCTTTCTGAGGCAGCTATCTTTCTGTGGCTCTCTCCAATAAATCTCTTGTCTGAGGTTTGTTATGGTGTGACTTCGTGGTATTTCTTGTCTCCAAACTGACAAGGTGTCCTTACTCCTGTAAATAAACAAGCAAAAACCAAACCAAACCAAACCAAAAAAACCAACAAAAAACAAAACAATTTAACAAGGATCCCCACATACTGAATTGCTTGGTTATCTTCCTACTGACTTTATCCCATTGTTTCATGCTTTTTTGTTGGTTCTGTTCCATTTTCTACTGCCAATAGCATATAGCAGGTTGTACTTAATAAACTTGCTTGGCGTAAGTCATCACTTTAAGCAATAGCTTTTGACTCAGTTTTATTTCTTGCTTATCTTCTCATTTAGGACCCTGTCATTGAAGAATAACCTGCTAGTCCAGGTCACTTTTGTTTATGATTTCATCGTAAGAGCCTAAAACAATACTTTGTGCACATTAAATACTGAAGTATTTTTTAAATAGTTTAGGATGAAAAGAACCTATTGGCTATTGCTTTTTTTTTTTTTTTTTTTTTTGTACCAGTAAAGGAGTTTGCCTTTGACAAATATTTATTTTTATTTTATGTGTATGGCTGTTTCCCTTGCATATAGGTATGTGTGTCCGTGCAATATCCACAGATTCCAGAAGAAGGCACCACATACCCTGGAGCTAGAGTCATACATAGTTTGTGCCCCTGAATAGGTGGTAGGAAATGGACCAGGTCCTTTGGAAGAGCAGAAGGTGCTCTTAACCACTGAGATGTCTTTCTGCTCCTGAAGTAGTTTTTATTATATAGAGGACAGAACTAAATCTGTGACCTGTGTTCACTCACCAGATTCATATTAGATGTATGTACTGAAATATCATTCTTTCAAATTTTACATGGATCTTCATGGTTTATTTTATACCAAAGGGGAAAGTCTATTACTAGCTTTGTTGTAATTATATAATAGCATTAAAAATAATTTACTAAATATAAAATATTTATAAAATATTATTCTTCTAGCTTTTAAACAAGACTTTATTTCCTATGAAATTCCTACATAGTTCATAGTTTTGATTTTCTTTATTTTTCAAAACTACAATTTGAATTTGAGATATGAAACTTGCAATGTGTGTCTAGCTGCTGTGATTTCTTATTTGGTAAATACAGTTACTTGTTTGGAAAAGTGAAATGCATTTTTTGTTGTTTGTTGTTACACCATGATGATAAGATTATGAGAATTAACCTTTCCACAAAGGATATTATTGTAATGCATAGAGCAGATCTGACTCCTAAACTAAGTAATCAGTCAGGCTAAATCTGGTCTTACAGCAATGCCATTCATTGGTAGAGTTGTAAAGTGCTCTGCCCATGTGTATTAGTTACTTTCCTGTTGTTGTGATAAAATAGCATGTTAAGAAGCCATTTAGTGAAGGAAGATTTTATTTACGTTACTGGATCTAGAGGGGCAAGACACCATCATGGCAGGAAGACATGGCAGTAGGATGGCTGCAGGAATACAAGCTAAGAGCTGATGTTTTCAAACAGAATCACAAAACAGGTTGAGCAACCTGGAAACAGCACAAGGCTTTGAAAATCAAAGGCCTGCCCCAGTACCTTACTGCTTCATGCATAGCCCCAAGTAGTGTCACTAACTAGGTATCAAGTGTCCAAATGGCCAAGGTTAGGGAGGCATTCTCTTTCAAACCACCTTGCCAGGGTGCTGAGTCCAGCATCCTTTATAAATAAATCAAAGTTTTCCTGGTCTTTTACAGTAAACTCCAGTCTTCATTCACCTTAAAGGATAATCCATATTACTCCATAAGTTTTTACATTTTTACTGTACAATTTAAGTTTGTAAAGTTTGCTTATTGAATTCTAATTATCAAACTCTTGGAATAAAACATATGTCTTCTCCCACAAGCTGTGTTAAATTGCAATGGTGATTTGTACTGTCATTAAACTGTTATTCCCCTTTGAGTTATTACTGGGGATCAGCAAGTAAGTACATGATAAACCTAATTAAATAAAGTAATAATGCTAAGTCATATAGAGACTTATAACTGTAGAAAATTATAAGGCCATTAATTAAATATGTTATTGGTACAATTCCAGATCTGTTTATCTTTATAAAATTAAACACTAGGTAAATTATTAAAAAATAATAAAAGACAAATGATGGCTAGAGATAAGAATATGCATCCATATACCTAAGAAATATGAACTCTGTGGTTTTAAATCTTTGATAGATAAAAATATTTACTTTTTAGTGATAGAATTTATAAATTTTGGTCTTATGAGTTATTCTAGTCAGTAAACGGCCACATATTTGACATTTAAGCAGGTCTCAAAATTATCCTTATTGTTTTACAAGACCGGCTGGCACTTATCTTCTTGTTTTATAACTCCAATTCTAGTGATTACAAATTCATGCTAGTAAAAACATGAGGTCTAAACTTTTAATGAAGTGTCAATCATGTATAAAGTGCACTATGTAAGATTTTAATTTTGGGTGAGTGTGTATTTGTGTGCATGGGGATGTATATACTCACATGTGCAGTGCTGCGTGAATGGTGACTTTACACTGCTTGGTTTTTTGAGTGTTTTAATGTAGTGGACTATTTTCAACAGTCTTATCTGTGAAACAAACACTTTCTATATACAAGTCTTATTTCACAAACTGCACTTCACATCTAAGGCAGTTCTAGGGAGAAAACCTTGGGTTTCATGAATAATAGGTAAACACTCCACCACCTCAGTGATATCCTCAGCCTCCAGATTTTATTTTAAAATAAAAGTGCACAAGATGACATGGGAAATGAAGTGATTCTATAATATGTTTAAATGATATGTTTGATGAATATCAAATATATTTATTACCATTTGTAGATTATATCTTTTAGTCAGAATTTAGCTTTTTTTTCCCATTTAAATTAAAACGGTCTATCCAAAATAGACATCTGCTTAGTCTATTTCCATAGTGGCTATGCTGCCACAGTTTCTCTGTATGTTATGGCTATTTGGTAAATATACTGGACAGTGTTTTCTGTACTGTTTTTCTGTTGTTCGTCTTCTCAGTTTTTCTCATCATTGGAATTAAGTTATATGCTCAGGTAAAGAAATAAAAGCAGTGAATTGCTACCTTCTTATATCATGAAGGAGTCCTTTGTAGGACTGAGTTATCGGTGGTAGTGTTACTCTGTTTCCTAGCTGAGTTAGTGTTTATCATTCTTCTCCAAGGTCACATTGCACCATTACTTTGTACATTGCACTATCTGGAAGGAAATGATGATGATAAAGTCACATGAAAAGAGTTATCTCAGTTCCTGATGATAACTCTTCAGTTGCCTTTATTAACTAAAAAAGTCTCAAGGTTACAGTGATTTAAAAGAGTCACATGGATTTGTCATGAATCTCTTTAAAGCGGCCTTCACGTCCTTGTTCCTAAGGCTGTAGATCATGGGGTTCAGCATTGGTATCACTAATGTATAAAACACAGAGGCCATCTTATCAGTGTCTAGTGAGTGGTTAGTTTGAGGTTGCAAATACATAAACAGCAGAGTCCCATAGAAAACTGTGACAGCCATCATATGGGAAGCACAGGTGGAAAAGGCTTTTTTCCTTCCTTCTGCTGAACGAATCCTTAGGATAGACAACACAATGTTGAAATAAGACACCAGCACTATACTCATGGAGAAGAACAAGTTTGTAGCTGCAGATATAAAGACTACAGTTTCTGGAAGGTAGGTGTCAGAACAGGAAAGTGCTAAGAGAGGGACATTATCGCAGTAAAAATGGTTGATTTTTTTGGAGGAGCAATAAGACACAGAGAACACACAGGATGAAACAACAATGGCTGTGCAAAAGCCATAGAAGTATGTGAGGGACACCAGCAGGAGGCAGACCCGGCGAGACACCACCACCATGTAGAGCAGTGGGTTGCAGATGGCCACATAGCGGTCATAGGCCATCACAGCGAGCATGAAGATCTCTGCTACAATGAAAACCAGGAATCCTCCCAGCTGCGTGGCACATTCATAGTATAAGGTGGTTTTCTTACTGACTAAGAAGTTGACCAGCATTTTAGGAGCAATGACAGTGGAGTTCCCGAAGTTGATGACCGCCAGGTGTCTGAGGAAGAAGTACATGGGAGTTTGCAGTCGTAGGTCCACGGTGGTAAGGGTGATGATGCCTAGGTTTCCTGCTGCAGTCAGAAGGTAGATGACTAGGAAGACAAAGAAAAGTGGAACCTGAAGTTCTGGAAGGTCTGAAACACCGACAAGAATGAACTCAGTGACATGAGATAAATTTCTAGGAGCCATGTAAAAGTTGTGAGTTCATCTGTTTGGAAAGGAAAAGAATGCCATACAAAGTTAAGAAAGGATTTTCTACCATTGCCGTTCGTTAGATACAAGGGGCAGTCCTGGGGTTCCTACCATTTCCATTCGATACAAGGGGCAGTTCTGGGGGGAGGTTGTTTTTTTTTTATTTGTAATTATTAATGAGTTAAAATTCAGTTATAAAATTCAAGGTTTTCTGCCTAAACTTATGCTGAAGTAATGAGAGAGAATATGATTTAAATAGATAATGCTGCATAAGGTGTGGTTTGTGGACTACTGTAATTCACATGGAAGTCTGCAAGATTTGAAGTTGTGTTATAATTTTGTGTCTTGTTGAGTAAGACAGGGCAGGAGAATTCATATGATCTTTAACAATCTAAAATATAATTAAACCGAGTCTGTCTAGTCTGGCACATATGTGTTTACAGCTGGTGTCCTTCCCGTTTTCTGTAGACTGTCATATACAGTCATTAGATGGATATTTGTCTTAGATATTTTTCTCACCAGACCTGTTGTCTTTTCATTAATTTGCTGATTCATTTACTAACACAGAATTGCATATTTAGAGTGTTGAATCTCTTTCCACCTTCAAAAGATTATATCAAAATGTTAACATTTTTGTAACATTTTGACATTATTTATAGGACTTCCTATCTTTTGACCACACCTTCTATTCTTGTCCAAAAAGCTTCATATCCCATCCATTATAGTTTAATCAATCATCTTATTATTAAATGTTGAATATTTTAATGTATGAAATGTATAAAAGTTAACTCTCAATTTAATAATTAACATGAATATGTTAATGTTTCATATTTATAACACTATTGGACATCTTTATTTTATAATTTCTATGATAATAATATGCGCATTTATCACAGAATTTCCTGTCATTTTCATATGCAGAGTAAGTTACTAAAGTTGTTCAAGGATGGCCATTTGTCCTATGATAGCTGGGGTCCCATTATCATTCAGAACTGATGATGTTTGGGCAGGTAAATCACACAGTCATCCTCTAGCTACAAATTTGCACAAAATGTTTGGAGTGTCATGGTATAATTATGCTTTCAGAAATGCCTGATAAAATCTAAGAGCTGTTGATATGTTCTCTCTTTCTAAAATGGAAAAAAAAATAAAAAACAACAACAACAAATAACATAGATACTTAAGCTCTAGCTAGAAAAGAACATTAAAAAGTTATAGTGTAAATAAAATAAGGTCAGTTAAATAAAACCAGTGAATCTTAACATTATAGGGCAACTGATATTTTGACTTTCACAATAGACATCGCCCTGTCCCTCTGGTTTCTTTGTGTCACTTTGTTATTTATTTGTAACTATACATCTGAGTATCTGCTCTGTGACAATGTGGAAGTTTCACATAAATCACTTTTCTTTCCTGATGAATCTAATGTTCCGACCAAGTAAACACAATTTGTAAAATAAACCTGTTAACAAGATCACTGCCGCAGGTATGAGGTATCATGAGTAAAATACACTCAGGGTTTCAGTGAAACAACCAGGGAGAATAAATTGACATAGAATAGTAAGGGGCTTGCTTCTATCAAAACACTGTTTGAATTTAACTCTAAATAAACACAAGACAATGATTATGTAAAGCTTCAGAGAGAAAAAAAAATCAGGATGTTGAGTCATAAGAAAAATGGGAGAAATACCATTCTCTGCAATAGAAAATGACTTAACATCTGATACTTTTCATGTACGGAAGGGAGAGCTTAAGAGAAGAGTATGTGACCATGTTTTTATGGGGAATTGGGGAATTAGTAGAATCATGTGTGAGATTACATAGAGAGATATATTACTGTATAGATTTTCTACTTGCTTTTCTTATTTGTGAATCATAGAGTTATTTTAAGGGAGAAAAATAGTTTGATGAACTTAATTGAATCATCTATTTCTATCTCTATATCATCTCTATCTATATCATCTCTATCTATATCTATCTTTATCTATGTATTTCTGTTGTAAAGATTATGAATTACAGGATTTGAAAAGGGTTAGAGATGGGACTTAAAAGGAAACTTTAAAGCATAAAGAAGCATCTATCATGGTTTTTATGTACTTTTTGGAGTGAGATAGCACTGGGTGGGCTAAAGTGAAGAAGATGAGTTTGAAAGATAAATTTGACAGCTAGAAGATTAAGATGCCATCCTCATTATAATCCATGCATTGAATCATATGGGGCAAGAAGTGACAGACTGTATGTATATTGGAGATTTTTATGGGGATATTTGAGAATCAGGTCAAAGTTCATGAAATGGGATTTTTCATAGAAAATTATTTAAAATGTAATAATGCAATTTCTGTTTTCAACATGCTGTGCTTTACATGCTTGTAAAATATTTATTATACATTTACTGAATCAAGTATTAGTGATGTCTGTATTATAGGTATTTGAGATACTATGAAGTATAAAGGGGTACAATATTAAGCCATTTATCACAGGACATATCAGTCTTTAATTTAAAACAAAGTTTGGTACTGCTCACCTATTATCCATCACTGACAGCAACCACTTTGCCTTTAGAAAGCCTAGTGTAATACTAAAAGAAAATATTTTAGATAAGATAGTTGACACTAATCTCAGTACTCTGGAAGCTAAGGCATGAGGATAGTGAATTATACACCAGTTTCCATCCCAGTTTCAGTTACATAGCAAGACACTACCTCAAAATGAAAGAAAGAGAAAAGCAGCATGGTAGTGGAGCTGTGTAACCACAGGACTCAAGAAGATGTGGAAGTGGGATGAAAGGATGTCTAAGATCATTCAGAGCTTTGCTTTCAAACATGGTGGAGGGAGGCAGAGAATTTAGTTTGAATTTTCTATTCTCGGTATATAAACTAAGTGCAAATTTTAGAAAGAATATTCACTTCCTGGGAATGTTACCCATGAATATGAAAAAGGCCTCATCATAATAAACTAGCGTCCTGGGACTCTAGTAGTTAAAGTCCACTGTTTTAGCAGATGCTCCCTTAAATGGAAGCCCAGTATTCTGATACCTCAGCAAGTTTTTCCTTCCAATAGACTCTTAACTAAAATGTAGGCAGATTCATCATAGTTTGTCATAAATGACCTTTATAAATGTGCTCCATTGTCTAGTTGATTATATTTTAAAACATTATGACTATTTGCATACGTGGCATCAGACATTTTTAATGACTTTATAAGGTAGTATTACTTTGTACTGCTGACTGACCTGTAACTGACTATGTTTCTAATGTCTATTTGCTTCAAACTCTCAGGAACATGAATTATGGGTATGTACCCTTATGTAGAAATATCATTACATTTAACCTACATGTTTTGAAAGAAATTTCCATTCTTGAGGAGGACTGTAATTTGTTTGCAGCACTGTGCATCTACTTTTCTTTTATAAATGTAATGATGAGAGCAAAATGTCCCTTTTAGACAATATAAACAAGAAAACTACCTAGATTGTCTCACTGATAAAAATGCAGTATTTCAGGAATATTTTACTTAATACATAAGATACAGTGATAATTCAATTATAAAAAGTATGAATGACTGATCATTACCCCAACCTATATTAATAAAAATAGGTAAAATATCCTGAGCAAATGCTAGTTTGAATATTTTACTACTTGATTATTAGCCGTTCATAGTCTTTTAAAATTAAAAAGGAATGGTTTGCTTTAAGATACAATATTGATTTTAAAACCTTATACGATAATATGAATTATTTTTAACCTACCTGGAATGGATAATAGACTTTATGTTCTTAGTTAAAATCTCTACATGGCTGTATCCATGAGTTGATTCAGCTCTATAAACCTTTGAGTGTCAAACTGTGAAGCATGGTGATGCTATGATCCATAAATAGTCTTTTGCATCCTTTGGGAAGATACCACAAGGACTGGTTTCATAACAATACTCCCCTCTAGGAACCCTCTAGGAATTAATGCAGTTTAAAAAAAAAAAAGACACCATTAACACTTATTTATTTATTTATTTATTTATTTATTTATTTATTTATTTATTTATTTAAAGAAAAGGTCTCAGTGTATCCCCAGGATGGATGAGAACTCCCTATCCTATCTTTTGTGTTCACACTGAGCTTACTGTGGTTTAGTCTGAGCCTGTATTACTGGATTCAATTGAGTTCAAGTCCATAGTATTTAAGAGGAGTAGTGATGAAATTACATCTGTCAAAGAACTTCCCTTTCTTTCCAAAGTCCTTTATTGCAAACATGTATTACTCAATACCTAAAAATTAGTGATAGAACAATAAAGCTAGAACAGAGTTATATCTTTATCCAACATCTGTTTTCACTTTTGATTTCCTTTTAATTCAAAAATAGAATCAATATAATCATTACCTCAAGGAATGGTATGAAGTGGATTTTAAACTACAATATACATGGGCTACAAAGATGTGTTGGTGTGTATGAGTATTTTCATTGAAAGTATGAAGACCCAGTAACTACATTAAAAACCTGGGTAAAGGCTTCAGTTGATTGTCAATCAACATTGGGAAGTAATATGAAGGATCTCTGTGCTTACTGGCTAGCCTAGTCAAAGTACACGTTACAGTTCAGGGAAGTACAGCATCAAGAAATAGGAAGGCGTAGAGGAAGATATTAGATGCACTGTAATGGTCTCTTTAAGTATATGCATGTGTGACATGTATGTAAAATCATGTCTTGTGAATTTGACTAAACCATTTTTGATTCAAAAATGTATTTTGTAATTATTGAATTTAAATTTGTGTACTTTTTACATTCAGTGTCCACTTCAATTCTTACACATTTTTATACATTCATCATACTCTTTTCTGTGTAGATTAAGTCTCTAATAAAGCATCTATCTATTTCTATCTATCTATCTATCTATCTATCTATCTATCTATGTATCTATTCTAATGTACTGAATAATGGACACTCAGAAATTATGCATAAGCTATATCCTTAAATTTTAATTCCTAATATCAAAAAATAGAAATGTATTTAGAAATTCAGAATTAAAAGTTAGGTAATTGTTAAAAGTTGGCTCATCTATTTGCATATTTATTATAAATACTTGTATTTGTATATTACAGTGTAATATATACTTTTTAGGATTGTGAGAATCTAAGAAGCTAAACATTTGCTCCTGGTGCTGACTGAATAAAGAAATTAGCACAAAGGCAGGTGTGGTGCACATACCTTTAATTTCTTCACTCAGAAGGCAGAGTTAAGCAGATCTCTGTAATTTGAGGCCACACTAGTCTGTGTATGGAGTATAGGACAATCATAGCTATATAGATAGTAACTATTAAAAAATCCAAAAAAAAAAAAAAAAAAAGTAAAAAACAGAACTGGTATATTAGTTATTGAGAGAGTCCACAAAAATTACCACAGAGAAGGAAGTTTATATGATGAAAATGGCTTTTTTTTTTTTTTATATTGTATAAACTGAAAGACCGAGGTAAGGTTCCCATGGGTTCTATTTTTGCCTAGTTCTCTTTCACTATGTCCTCATATCCTCTTACTTTAATTAATTTTGTTTTGAGTGTATTTTCTGTCTTTGCATCTCTATCCTAACTTTTTTGTAATGTAAATTTCCAGGTGCCAGGAAAGCAAGAGGCTCCCAGGACCCAACAGGGATGAGATTAGCTGAAATATTTTAATTAAAATTAAAACGAACAAAAAAGAAATAGACTTTCATTCAGTAACACTCTGTTTGTTTGTTTGTTTGTTCTTCCATTTTTCTTTTTTATTCTTCTCTCATACAGTACATGCCAACCACAATCCCCCATTCCTCCTTTCCTCCAAATCTCACCCTAACATACTTTTCTTTCCCCCAATTCATGACCCTTCCTTTTTCCCTTCAGAAAAGAACAGGCTTCCCAGTGATATCAACCAAGCATGCCATAACAAGATGCAATAAGACTCTGCATAAACCCTCATATAAAGGCTAGAGAGGCAACCCAATCATAGGGAAAGGTTCCAGGAGCAGCAAAAGGATCTGAGAATCAAGATTCACACTAAAAATTCCCAGTTAAGCAACAACACTATGTATGTAGAAGACTTAGTACTGAGACATTCAGGATCCATGATTGCTTCTTCATTCTCTGTGAGCTCTTATGAAGCCTTCTAATTTACATTTAAATCACATTCTCTAATAAAAATGATGCAAATATTTTCATTGTCATTTCAATGTTGCTGTCAGTTGTTAGTTCTAAGTGAAAAGACCTTGTGGGGCCAAACTCAGAAAAAGATGATCCCCATTTTGTTAAAGAATTATCTTTAACTGAGCACTGGAACCCCAATGGAGGAGTTAGAGGAAGGACTGAAAGAGTTGAAGGGATTTGCAACACCATAGGAAGAACAACAATATCAACCAACCAGAATCCCCCCTCCCCTCAGAGCTCTCAGGAACTAAACCACCAACCTAAGAATACAAATGGAGGGACTCATGGCTCCAGCTGCATATGTAGTGATGACCTTATCTGGTATCAATGGTAGGGGAGGCCCTTGACCCTGTGAAGGCTTGATGCCCCAGTATAGGGGAATGCTAGGGTGGGGAGGTGGGAACAGGGAGTGGATGGGTAGATGGGGGAGCACCCTCATAGAAGCAGGGGGAAGGGGGTGGAATAGGGGTTTTCAGAGGGGAAACCGGGAAAAGGGATAACATTTGAAATGTAAGTAAATAAAATAACCAATAAAAATTTTAAAAAAGTATTGTCTTTAAAACATTAATATTTTCATCTTTGTTTTCAACTCTTACAGATGGACTTCTATATATAGGTGAATTTTTCTCAACCAGTAGTAGATTGAAGCTGAATAAATAAGATGTATTTGTATTTAGAGTAAATATGCAAAAATCCAAAGATAGGACAGAGATTAATACTAACTGTCTGATAGGCTTCTCTTTTTTATTATTATTTTATTTGTTTAGTTATTTTGCCCTTATTAAAAATAGATTATTTTCTCACATAATATAACTTGATTATCTCCACTCCTTCTAGTACTTATCCAGATCCACCACACTTCTATCTCTCATTACAAAAGAACAGGCTTCTAAGAGATAATAAGCAAACATAGCAAAATAAAATTATCATAAAATAAAACAAAATTTGTCACATTGAATTTGGACAAGGCAAAACCAATAGAAGGAAAAGAGCACCAAGAGCAATCACAAGAATCAGAGACACTCTGGCTCACATATTCAGAAGTCCCGTAAATATACTGAACTGAAAGCTATAATGTATAACCCAGAGGACCTATTATAGCCCCATTTCAGCCTCATGCTTTTTACTTCAGTATCTATAACTTCATATCAACTTTACTCAATTGATTTAGAGGACCTGTTCTCCTAGTGTCCTCTACCACCTCTGGATCTTACATGCTTCGTGCCTCCTCTTCTGCCTGGTTCCCTGAGCTCTGAGAGGAGCTTCTTATTTTAAGAACACACAGCCCAACACAATGAACACATTTTAATTTAACTGTCGTTTAAAGGTTCACTTTCCATATTCATTTACCTTCTGAGGGATTAGGGTTTAAATATGGAGACTTGTAATAAAACAGAAATTTCTGCACTGAAAGCTATTAAAATATATTGAAAACAGGACTTCAGGTCTTTAATGGATCAATTGTAATAACATATTGAAATAAAGACACTAATTACTCTGAATCTCAAACTTTAAGCTCAATAAAATTTAAAAATTGTGGCTTCCTTAGGCTTGATTCTGAAAAAAAATTCTATTGTAGAAAAGCAATACAAGGTATTAAAATATGGAAATAAAAATACAGTAGAAACATTATTAGGCATAATGAAATATTGGAAGACAAATTACTGTTGATATTTTACTGCATAAATTATACACATATCTACTGAGATTTTTTTTTAACTTTTCTTTTTGTTTTATGTTTGAGATTTATACAATTATATAATTTCCCCTTCTCTTTCAACCATTCAAGCAGTTCCATATGATCCTCCTTGTTCTCTCTCAGTGACTTTTTATTAATTAGTATTACATGCATATATGTATATGTATTTGTATATGTTCCTAAATATGACCTGTATTATTTATATGTAAGTTTTCAGAGCTGACCACTTGGTATTAGATAACCAGTTGTGCTCATTTCTGGAGACTCTCCTGTTCTAAGTATTCCTTAGTTGCCAGTCGTTCTTTGTGTAGGGTAGAGGCCCCAGGCTTTTCCTCACCCACATTGGCATGCCTACTGTTTTCCTGATTCAGCTCATGCTTAGATAGCTATGCTAATGAGACTTTATAGGTGTATCTTATGATATTACTAGGAGATACAGACTCACTGAAAACTCCCTGATCATCTGTAGTTTTTAAAATTTTTTGGCTTCATCTTCCAAAATGTTCCCTGAGCCTTAGGTGCAAGATTGCTGTGGAGATGTATCTATTTAGACTAGGGTCTATAACTGTGTATTTTGATTAATTGTGGTTTTCTCTTATGATCTTCCTCTGTTGCAAAGATTACTTTTCATGATGAGAGCTGGGGCATTATACTTATCTGTGGATATATTTAGAAAATATTTAGATTGTTGTTAGAGATTATGCTGCTGGTTTAGTAAATAGGTAGTTGTAGACTTTTCCAAGAATCATGACTTCATTATTCTTGAGTAGCCAGCTGGTTTTACAGACCTGTTGAATGGATCTAGTTTGAATAGAGAATTGTTGGTTTGCATCAATGCTACCAAACCCTTAGGATTATCTTTCCATGTTGCTGGCTGTTGTGGTTCAGATACCTTAATGCTGGGTAGGATTGTTGGTTCCGTCTCTCCTTTGGAAGCTTTCATGGAACCTGCTAGTACTATAAAAATTAGTCCTCATGGTACTTTTACTCATCTCAATTCCATTTAAGGAAATTCTGAACCATATTTCTGAGCTACATGATGTCTTAAGCAATGGATGCAGACCTTTCATCTTTCAGGGCATCCTACAATAGCAATAGGCTGTATGACTTGGGGGTCCCTGGGACAATCCCACCAACAATTCATAAGGGGTCTTGTATTTCTCATATTGGTGTTTTTGTTACATGATTTTTGGATTTTTGTGGTAACACTGAAGACAAGATGAAAAACTTTCATTTAAATTGTGTATGTATTTACATACAGAATTACTTGTATTATTCTTAGATAGTTATTACTGGGATCCTTATAACTTTTTCTGACATCCTTGCTCCTTAAAATTTTTTGAGTAAGTTATACACATATAGCTTGGTATATTGTTTTGTTTTTAAATTGTTCCTTAAGGTTTTACCATATAAAATTACATATCATTTTTTAAATGAGCCTAGAAATGAACACAAATTAATGTCAGGTACTTCTGGTGTATTAATAGCATTGATGACAGCATGTACAAGACCTGTGAAAGACTGTGTTAGAAGTATGTGGCATGGTCCTGACAAATTCACAACATGAAGCTGGTCTCATGAGAAAGGTTTATTGGGTGTGGGGATTCAGAGGCAGTCTCTGGGAGAGGATAGAGAGAAAGTGAGAGGGAACAGGGAGGACTAGTCTTTAATCCGAGTTGTGAACCATGTGCAAAAGGACATACTGCAGGGGGATTGCAAGACACATGTGCCAAGGGAAGGACACAGGAGCAATACTGTCACCTAGAGATGATGTTTCTTGTCACCAAGTCCCTGAGAGCTTGCTGTAAAAATGCATTATTTCTGTGAAGTCACTTCTAGCTATCCATGGATGTGCCTGATTACTAATATTCTTCTCCTTTTCTTATCTTAGAGGAAAAGAAAAGGGGAGAGGGAGCTGATAGTGAGGCAGGAATAGGGGCATCAGATCTCATAAACTGCTTCCTTCTGTCTAGGGAACTGGTCAATTTTGGGGGAATAGCTGACCTCACCATCATAGCTCAGTTAATAGTTGTTCATATCAGGTTCTTCTGTGGACAGTGGTTAGTAATCCTGTAAAAGAAACTGATTAATTGTTTGGTTAGACATTTTTTGAATTCGTCATTGGAGGAATGTTGAAAGGAGGTTAATGAGGCAACAGCAAATAGTAAAAGCAGAAAAAATGTCAAGAAGGGAGCTTAGGAAGGGCAGCAGCCGTTTCCATATTGGGTTTTTGAAAGCCCAGGAATCAGAGGCATAAGGCTGCTCTCTGCATTTTTGGATGTCTGGTTGTAGTTGTTGAATTATTTCTCACTATACCAGACTGGTTGATGTAGAAGCAGCATTCTTCTTGGAGAAAAAGACAAAGGCCACCCTCTTTAGCTGTAAGAAGAGCTAGTCCCTGTAGGTTCTGAAGCACCCCTGCTACCATGGAATCCTCTGTCTTTGGAGGGCGAGCATAGTTTGACCCACCTCTTGAAGAATGTTGTCAAGATGGATGGGTTTTAACAAAATATGAGAACATTTGACTGTTAAGGTGAAAGATTTAGTGAAGATAAGACAGAATTTGACGAGTATTAGGGAATGAGAGAGGGGAAGCAGGTTGTAGTATAAAAATGTCCTGTGCTGGGTGAGAGTATAGGACCCAAGGGTTCATAGCTCTAGCTGCTTTGTCAGCTTTGTCGTTTCCCTGGGAGACAATAGAGTGTCTGGTGAAACCTGCAGTGGACAATTTCAATAGCTGTGAGGAGATACAAGGCTTTTAGCATGGCCATAATTTGGTTTGCAGTAGTTACTGATTCTCCTTTTGTTGTAGGTAACCTGTGCTTCATCTAGATAGCAATGTGGGACAGAAGGATATGAAAAGCATATTTGGAGTCTGTATAGATATCAACAGAGGAATAGATACAGAAAATGTGGTACATTTACACAATGGAGTACTAAAAACAATGACTTCTTGAAATTCATAGGAAAATGGATGAAACTGGAAAATATCATCCTGAGTGAGGTAATCCAGTAACAACAACAACAACAACAACAAAAAAAACCCACACATGGTATGCAATCACTGATAAGTGGATATTAGGCAAAAAGCTCCGAATACCCACGATACAACTCACAAACCATATGAAGCTCAAGAAGAAGGAAGACCAAAGTGCGGATGCTTCAGTCCTACTTAGAAGGGGGAACAAAATAATCACAGGAGGTAGAGGGTAGGAGAGACTTGGGAGGAACAGAAGAGGGGGAGGGGGAAAAGGCAGGCAGGATCAAGTTTGGGAGGAGATGAGGGTGATGATCAGAGGGTCAGGAAATTGAACAGAGGTGTTCAATGGGGGATGGGGGCCTGGGCCACCAGAAAGTCCCAGATGCCAGGAAATCAAGCTGCTCCCAGGACCCAACAGGGATGACATTAGCTGAAATACCCAACAAAGGGGAGGGAGAACCTGTAGAGAACCTATTTAGAGGTTAAGCACAGCTTCTGGTTGAGGGATGGGGCCACCCACTCATCTCCAAAATGTTAACCCAGTATTGTTCCTGTCTACAGGTAATACAGAAACAAAGAGAGGAGAAGAGACTGATGGAAAGGCCATCCAGAGACTGCCCCATCCATATCCGTCCCATATGCAGACACCATACCCAGACACTATTATTGCTGATGCCAAGAAGTGCTTGTGGACAGGAGCCTGATATAGCTGTCTCCTGAGAAGCACTGCCAGAGCCTGACCAGTACAGATGCCAATGCTCGGATATTCTCAGCCAGCCATCTGACTGAGCATGGGGACCCCAGTGGAGGAGTTAGGGGAAGGATTGAAGGAGCTGAAGGGGTTTGCAACCCCATAGGAATAGCAGCAATATCAACCAACCAGACTCCCCACACACACACACAGCCAGAGCTCCCAGGGCCTAAACCAACAGATTACACATGGAGGCACCCATGGCTTTAGCTGCATATGTAGCAGAAGATGTCCTTATCTGGCATCAGTGGGAGGGGAGGCTGTTGGTTACGTGAAGGCTCCATGCCCCGGTGTAGGGGAATGCTAAGGAGGTGAGGTGGGAGTGTGTGGGTGGGCAGATGGGTGGAGGAGCACCCTCATAGAAGTAAGGGGAGGGAGAATGGGATAGGGGTTTTGTGGAGTGAAACTGGGAAAGGGGATAGCATTTGAAAAGTAAATAGATAAACTATCAAAAAAAAAAAAAAGACAGTAGAGGAACACTTTACTTAAAATCACTGAAAAAAGTTATAATACGAAGATGAATCTGATTTGGCAGATGTGAAAATAAATAAAAGCTGCTGTTGGCAAACTAAAAAAAAAACAAACAAAAAAACTTGATACAAATAAAAAGACATGTTAAAGTTGTACTTTCAAAACACATTTTATTGAGTTGTAATGAACCATATCAATATTTAGGCTAAATTTATACAGGTATTCTTTGCTGAACCATTTATGCTAAGCAGCTTAATGTCTAAATGACTTCCTATTTTATGCAGAAAATTAAAATCTTTGAGAAAAATGCATCAAAGCAAAGAATATATTAGTACATGATAATAGAAATGTGAGATAAATGCCCAAGCTGTCTATAACAGGGTCTATGGAGGATAAAGGTTATGATTTTTTAGAAACTAAAGAGAACCATAGTGTTTCACAATATATGATATTTTATGTAAGCTTTCAATGGAAAAAAGACCCCTAGGATGGTCACACAACTGCTCCTTCAGTATCAATTGTCTTCGCTGCATAAACACTAATATATATATATATATAATGTGTGTGTTCATAATGTAGGAGCATATGGCTAGATTACCATGATTCATATGAGGATTTTTGTCTTAAAAGATTGAATCATAAGGCTATGAACCTGAACTTACCCACGATAACTCTTCTTGGTAACATCTTTCTGGATGTATGATATTCCTGGATATATAAAATATTATCTTACATTGATTAAAATTTTAGCATAGGTCTAATCTTTTCTTTGACCTATAGCTTTGACTTTTTAAGTTTGATTTTCTGTTGTAATTACATTAATTACATTAGTTTTCTTGCCTCCAGTTTAGCTGGTATGTTCTTTATGGTATAATCATTTAATTTTAATATACAGTGACAGCTATAAAATGTAGATTGCCAATTCTATACTTTATATTGATTCATTTTAATTAAACATTATCCTTTTTCCTTTACAAGATGAAGTTTAAACAAAAAGTACCATACATTTTCCCATATTTATAAACTATGGTTTCCAATGGGATCTTGATTATCATTTGAAGATTTTATTTTCTTAATACTATTTTTTATTCTTTTGAAGTAGAAAGAACAGAGGATTTCATATAGGGAATTTTTAATGAAAACTGAGACTTAAGCTTGCTGAACATTTCTTCTATTTGATAATCTCATGTGACTCATGGTCTGACAGCATGAAATCTGTGGACCTGAATATTGAGGTATTAAGTGCGGATTCTGGGTCCATGAGTAAGAGTTCTCTTAAGGGCCTCTTTTACTTCTTTGTTTCTTAGGCTGTAGATCAATGGATTGAGCATGGGAATGACTAGTGTATAAAACACAGAGGCCATTTTATCAATTTCAAAAGTATGACTGGATTTGGGTTGCAGGTAAATAAATAGCAGTGTTCCATAGAACACAACCACTACTGTCAGATGAGAGCTGCATGTGGAGAAGGCTTTGGACCTCCCCTCCTTGGAGTTCATCCTGAGAATTGCCACAAAAATGAACATGTAAGATATGAGCACAATGAGGAGGGAGGAGAGTAAATTGCAGCCTGAGAAAATTAAAATAATCAGTTCTAATTCGTGTGTGTCAGAACAGAGCAGAGATATCAGAGGGACACAGTCACAATAAAAGTAACTGATGACATTAGAACCACAAAAGGACAGTGTGAATAACTTAACTGTGAGAAGTAAGGACACAAATATACTGTAGAGATAGGGTACCAGTACCAGTCCCCAACGTACTTTTCCTGCCATGATAATCACATAGAGGAGAGGTTTGCAGATGGCTACATAGCGATCATACGCCATGGCTGAGAGTATAAACAGTTCAGTAATGATGAAAATCTCAAAGAATGTCAGTTGCACAGCACACTCTGTGTAGGAAATGATATTCTGCTGCACAACAAAATTTACCATCATTTTTGGACCAATAACTGTAGAGTAACCAAGATCCGTGATTGATAAATGTCTCAGGAAAAAATACATAGGAGTATGTAGTTTTGAGTCTAAATGAGTCAGAATAATCATGCCCAGATTGCCCGTCAGTGTGACCAAATATATGATTAAAAATATTCCAAAGAGTGGTGCTTTGAGGCCTGGACTGTTGTTGAGTCCCAAGAGAATAAATTCAGTAACCTGGGTCCTTGCACTGTGGTTGGATTTCTCCATTTGGCTCAAAAGCGGCAATCTGTGCAGGAAGTAAGTTTAACATAAGTTATTTCTGAAATGCTGTATGTTAGTGAATTTATAGCATGACATGTAAGATATGGCTTCTTCACCCTAACCAGTTCTGCTCCATTCAGGAGAAATATAGAAAACAACATTTATATCTTAAAAAAATAAAAAATAAAAAATAAAAATAATAAAAACTAAAACAAAACAAAACAAAACAAAAAACAACCAAAAAACTATGCTACAATGGGCTTTAAAAGGGGCAGAATAATAAAACAGGATTAAATAGTTTTAATTTTGTTTTCATGTTTTGTTCTATGTTTTGAGACTGGGTCTTTCTCATAGTGGTCTAGAATTTGTATTTATCCTGTCTCTAATCAACAGATTAGCTTGTCTGTAGCTTTGTCTGGCTTCAAATTAACTATAGAGCTGAGAACAACCTAGAACTTCTGATCCTGCTGCTTGTACCTGTGAGAGCTGAGAGCTGGGATTATAGTCATGTGCCATCATATTCAGCAGTAAGTACTGATTATGATAAAAGAAATAATATCTACTTTATTCGTTGCCAAATTTTTAATTTATAAAAAAGTTCCTTATTTTATTTCTCCCTTTTAAATTTTCAAGTTTAAAAGCACACACATCCTCAAACACATATAAACACACACACACACACACACACACACACACACACACCCAACATAGCTAGATATAAATGATATAGATATAGAGCTAGATATCTATGTCTATATGTATATCTATATAATATATAAATAATAGGAAATGTCTTTCGCTTCTAAACAAGCCAGACACATGCTTAAAGAAACAATCAGAAGTATTTTACACATTATTTTTGGCAGTCACAAAGCAGTGAGGACATCTTTGGCTATGGATGAATGTACATACCAGCTTGTTTACTAAAGTGCAAAACCTACCAGAGGCTTATTTCAGAATATCCTAACATCTCAGTTTGATTTTTCATACTTGTCTGTTCTTCATGTTCAGTCACTATTTCTAATGACCTCTGAACTGTACATCTCTCTTTTGTGAAAACATGGTCCTGAATATCCTGACTGTTGTTAAGCACCTGGACAGAATTATGTAAAGAGACCAGTAGAACAAATGTAAATTTCAAGAGAAAAAGGAAAAAACTCTATGTGCTGGATATACTTTAATCTCCTTATAGACCTGAACTCTTGTGATCTTCTCAGTACACTAGGAAGTAGATAGTCATCTCTTTCTCACTCATATTGGATTCAAGCAACCTGAAGATTAGAGGCTGTAAAAATGTTAAAAAGATCACCTTCATATAAGAAGCAAAGTTAAGATCCAGATACCTCATCTAACATATGAATATAGTCTCATAAACACCATATCATGCCACATCTTCAGGAAAGTCAATCCAAGTAAACATGGAATATGAGGCAGAGGTAAACCCGGATGGATAATGATAGAAAATGATTCATGTTAAAATAGATGGCTGAGGAGCCAGGCTGTGTGTTTGAAATGACCATTCTGAATAATAAACAGAGATTATTAGAAACTGCATAAAATGTCTTCCCTGGGTACTAATACTATTTGTATTTAGGCCTTTGGTAATAATTGAGTTTAAGTATGTGTTTAAAACCTATTGAAGCCCACTGTTCCTTCTTACCTGTGTGGATACCTTGTTTAGGAGTCTTGCTGCTGTGATCTTCTTAGTTTGTAACAGAATGGATTTAAGCTCCTTTCTGACCCCATGGGACTCACTGTATTGCAGTTCAAATATGAAGGAATAAACAAATTGTACATGATTTCCTTTGGGATGGTAGAGTATCTTGTGCAGCTACTAATTATCCTTTGCATATAATTTTAGGAAAATTAAAACACTTTATGCCTTAGGCTAATGGAACATATGGACCATCCCATGTCATTAAATGTTGAAAATCACAAATTTATGAACTTTATGAGCATCTTAGACTGCTAACATGATAGAATCATTAATTTTACTATTCTTTTACAACCCACGAATAAAAGGAACAATACATTCATATATTACAGACAAATAAATATGAGTTGATTCTGAAAAACAGTCTGTGTGACACAATGTTTCTAATAAGAAACCCATAGTGAAAAGTGGTGAATCATGGTTTATATATTTATAATATATTTAATCTATGTCTGATTTCTAGAAAACTGGTTTTGATATCTCTCCAAGTATTTTCACTTATATAACTCTTCCAGAAATTATTTTAGCTACGTAGGTCTGTAGAATTATATTTCTTTAAAAATACATAGGAAAGAAAACTCCAGCCAATGTTTCTTCCCATTCTATTCTGCCTGATATAATACCTTCTTTTCACTAGGATGGACCTATAACTTAAGCTTGTGCCAGGGAGAACGCCTTGCTTTTCAGATTATTGAGGTTATTTCTGTGGTTTTAGTTACCGAATTCCGCCAAATTTTCAATGAAGAAGTAGCACCAATTTCCTTCAAATTATTATTTTTTTAAAACGGAAATGTAAGAAATTCTTTACCTTCAGTTTAAGTGACAATGTTGTTCTTAAAATGAAATCAGTCATCAATACAACAGTGGAAATTATCCGTAGACTAATATCCTTTAATGCAGTGTAAAATTTACAAAAAACTTCTTGCAAGTGCTGGGAAATGGCTCAGTGAATGAAATGAAAGTGCTTGCTGAGCAAGTGTGGCAATCTGAGATTAATATCTCAATACGTCTCTGAATTAAATATCCAGAACCAAGAGAAAGTCTGACCCTGATCTCCTGGAATGTCAGTGCTGCTTCCGAAGGGCAGAGAAAGGAGAATATACAGGCAGTCACAGGCTAGCTAGGTTGCCATGTGCATCGATGGCCTTAAAAAAGAGCCTTTCTTAAATAAACTGAAATGCAAGGAAAGACATCCGAAGTGTTCTTGTGATTTACACTTGAACATTGTGGTAAACATATGCATGGAATGTTTCACTCATGGCTGCATTTGTACACACACACACACGCATACACACACACACGCACACACATACAAACACACTGTGCTAACAAATTAATTCACAATATTATCCATTACTTTTTTATTTTTCTTAGCCACATTTTTAATTACCAATTAATGATGATCAAATTCATAACCTTTTATTCATAGGGAAATGTTAAATTTAATACCATACATAGTATCTGGTCATGGGTAGTAATTTGTCAATTGGGAAGGTCACTGTTTTTGTGTTTCATTTTGTTTGTTTTATTTTACTGTTTAAAAAGAAGTCTTTGTCGCGGGCTTATTACGAGCATTCCTTTGAACTTACAATAAGAAAGTAAGTATGCAAACATTACATATTAGTTTCTCATTATCTCCTAGTGAAGAAGAGAATCACTTACTTGATTTTTATCAGTACATATTATACATCAGATTTTCTTATATTTTTCTTTGTAGTAGTCAACAATTTCAAAGCAATAATATTTTGTTATTAATGTAATTTTGCAGTTGAGGTTAATTACATAGTGATCTTTAACAACATGGATTACTCTCATGATCTGATAATCTAGTCCTTCTGATGTGGAAGAATGTTTTATAGCAAATAGGCATCGGGACTGTGACAGTATTGGCCAATAGTTCAGGTGTTTTTATTTCCTTGTATCTGAAAAGATATTCTACAATTTACATTTCTATTAGTTGACATTTTGTCTCCAGAAAAATAATTGTAATAATTAAAATGTAAGAAAAGCTTAAATAACTCAATTGTAGTAAATCAGTTGAAAGCACAACAGTTTAAATTGATATTCAATATGTGGCAATTCTGTGTTTTATTTCTATCCTAAAGCAGTTAATTCATAAAGACAATGAGTGTTCTAGTTTTATAAGGTTTGGAGAGAAATGGGAATATTGGTCTATGTTGTGTAGAGAGCACTGGTTTATATTTGACTTTACCAGCAGTCTGGAAAAACAGCTACATTTTCCAGTATTATACTGTAAATCGCCTTGAAATTACATGTAAAATACACTTACCAAGGGAATGGAAAGCTTAAAAAGAAGGTAGATCTGCAAAAGAGCCTAAGAATCAAGGAAAAGAAGTGGAGTGTTTCTCTTTTGCTGTGTATATATCCAGTACCTTAAAGTTAAATTAAGCCTGAAACTGGTAATGGCAATGGAAACAGTCAAAACAGTGAATATCAGCTCAATATACAAAAAAACCAAACCTGTTTACTCAGCTGAAAAACAGTCCTTCCAAAATAGCTGAAGATTACTGAAAAAGTATGGACCATTCCTAACTACACAAGGGTCATGGAACGTGGGTAAGATATCAAAACCAACCTAAGTTGGAATGGTAACTTCTTCCTTCTCTCTGAGTCCTGAATCACTGAACATGTATACATTTCACACTTATAATATATGTCGTTCCGTGTTTTAGAGAACAGTATGCAAAGTGTTGTATTATTTATCAACAAGGACTTTAGGGATATCAGGCCAATTATAAGGTGAATATGTATTCTAATACAATACAGCACAGGAGTGGAATCAGCACCTCAAGTCCTGTAACTATTTGAATTTCATTTTCTCTGTGCGCTACTAACACTTCCTGGAAGTTAAACTCCAGCTAGTCCTTTCCTGTTACTGCTGACATCTTTCTACATCATCACCCTCAATCACTTCCATCATGCTTACTAAATTGCAATCCCCTCACTCCTTACTTCCCTAGTGGTTCCTTTCTTCAATTAAGAAACTGTATGCAGATGGAATTTGGCCACTGGGAATTTTAAAATTATGGAGAATACAACATTTTTAAATCACAGCAGTTTCCTTTTGTGAAAGGCAATTGTTTTATATGTTTCAGATTTTTTGTTCTCATTGCAATGTGCACAGTGGCCCAGCATAGAAGAGCATTAGTCTAATTAGTCTTAATGCCATGTGGAGAATATCTTTTCTGTCACACCAATTGCAAACATTTTATTATTCATTTGTTATTACAACATATGGGAGGGTTTGATAAATTGAGCTTAATCTTCTTTTTAAGTGTAAACTTAGAACCTGAGGGATTTTGTCTTTATAAGCTCAGGAGTTTATAGTATCAGGAGCCACTATACTTTTATTTTACTGTTATTATTGTTTTGTTCTTGAATTCTTTTACACCCTTAAATGAACATGTTATTTGATAATTTCATACATTTACTAAAATTATGATACCTTGGCTTCTTTATTTTCCCTCCAGTCCTATTATTCTATGAGTTTCTTCACTATATTCACTTTTATTTACTTATTACATACTTATTATGTTTCTTAAAATGTATTCAAAATTAATATTTTTTGAAATTTTAATTCCTTACTCAAAAACTTCCCTTACTGTCTTCCAAATTCATGGCCTCTTTTTTTTCTTAACTGTTATTATATTTGTGTGTGTGCATGTGTGTGTGTGTGTGTGTGTGTGTGTGTGTGAATGCATACTCCTAAATATATAAGTACAAACTTCTCAATCTGTATATTTCCTGTACGTTCCATAATATTAGTTACATGCTTTCATGCCTGACCCTATAAGAAATTATACGCTTAAAGTCTTACCAACATGATTGACTCAACATGGCCTAAACGAGAATAATACACAACTAACATGGAAGTGGAAAAGCTCACAAGGCTTCAGATACAAACAAATGCTAAAACCAGTAGAAAGTTCTCTAGGGAAGAGGTCAAGAAGAGGGCTTCCAAATTGAGGCCCACTGAGTTTAACGATGGTCCTATATATGTGACCATAGTTTTCAGTGTATTGGTTGAAAGTATTGATTGGCCCCTAGTAGATTCTTCAATGGGTACACAAATGAAGACCGAATGTTAAGAGCCAGGAGATAGGGAAACGGGCTGTGAAATGCAGTTTTCTACCAAATGCAGTTCTGATATTACAGAAACAGTTCCTACTTACAGGAGACCTACACAAAACTGGGCCCGATAAGTGGAGATCATAAATCTGGGAGCTCATGTGTTCCTAACCCTCTCCATGGAGCTGTTAGAAATAGATGATTTTTTAAGGCAGGGTTTCATTATGTAGATCAGGCTTACTGAGAACTCATGTAACCCACATTCAGTGTTATTTATTTTTTATTCTTTAAAATTTATTTTGTACTTAATTTACATCCCACTTACTGACTCCTCCATGTCACCCTTCCCAGAATCTTTTCCCCCGTCTACCCTCCACTTCTCTTCTGAGTGGATGGGGGCCCCTGGGTATCCTCCACCCTGGCACATCAAATCTTTGCAAGGATAGGTGCATTCTCTCCCACTAAGGCCAGACAAAGCAGCCCAGCTAGAAGAACATATCCCACATACAGGCAACAGCGTTTGGGATAGCTAGCCCACACCCACCTGCTCAAGTGGTCTAGGACCCACATGAAGACAAACGTCACATCAGCTACATATGTGTGAGGAGGCCTAGGTTCAGTCCATGTTCTTTGGTAGGTGGTTCAGATTCTGAGAGTCCCAAGGGTCCAGGTTAGTTGACTGTGTTGGTCTTCCTAAGGAGTTCTTATTCTATTCAAGGGTCCACAATTCCTTCTATTCTTCCCTACGAGTCCTAGGCTCCACTCACAATTTGGCTGTGGGTGTCTGTTATCTGTCTGAATTAGATGCTGTGTTGGGTGGAGCCTCTCATAGGAGAACTTGCTCCTGTCTGTAAGCATAACAGAGTATCATTAATAGTGTTAGGGGATGAGTCTTAAGTTGAGTCAATTATTTGGCCATCCCCCCACTCTCTGCTCCATGCCCTGTCCCTGCATTTCTTGTAGGCAGGATAAATTGTATCAAAAGTTTTGTAGGTGGGTTGGTGTTGCTATTGCTCCATTGTGGTTTCTGCCCGGCTACAGGAGGCGGTCTCTTCAGGTTCCATATCCCCAACACTGTGAGTTACAGCTAAGGACGCCCCATAGATTCTTGGGCACCTCCCTTATCGCAGGTCTCTGTCTTGTTTTGGAGATGCCCCACGCCTGTCAGTGTCAGTTGCAGATTTCCACTCGTTCTTATGATCCTCTGACCATCCCTCCTGCCTCTCCCTACACCTCTTCCTGAACTTTCCTAATTCCCCTCCTCATCTCCTCTACCACCCATTCCTCTGACTATTTTATTCCCCCTTCTAACTGAGATTCAAGCATCCTTGCTTGTGTCTTCCTTCTTGTTTACCTTCCTTGGGCCTGTGGAATGCAACATGGATATCCTGTATTTTGTGGCTAATATCCACTTATGAGTACATACCAAGTATGTCCTTTTGGGACTGTTACCTCACTCTGGATGATATTCTCAAGATCCATCCATTTGCCCGCAAAACTTGTGATGTCTTTGTTTTTAATAGCCAGATAGTATTCCACTGTATAGATGTACTATGGCTGCATCTATTACTTTAATTTGGGTTCCCCAAATTGTTTGCACGAGCATCCACATGTCTGCACATAAGACACTAAGGGACACTACCACCAGTTGGTTCTGATGGCAAATAAAGTTGCTGGCAGCCAATGCCTGGGCCGGGCAGACAGAGGTAGGAATTTTAGGATATATGGGTCAGAGACTGAGGAAGAAGGAGTGGGAGATCCATCGTCATGCTAGGCCTTCTGTGGGACAGAGAACAGAGCTGCCATATAGGAGTCAGGGGATAGTGGCCCAAGAGGGTTGCAGGTCTGGGTCCAGGGCAGCCAAGATAAAATAGAGGATTTACTAACTAATAACTCAGGAATATCAGAGGGAGATGGATTACCCACATATTTTTATATATCTTAATCAGTTTAGTGGCCCATTAAACTGATTAAAGTATATCATAATACAAAGGGTGTGTGTGTGTCTTTCATTTGGAATCCAAGAACGTTGGGCTGGGTAGTGAAGAATGCCACCACCGTCACCACTGGGATCAATTTAAGTTTTAAATTGGGTACTACTACAATGTACCATATTTTCTTATTCATTCTTCAGTCGAGGGAGATCTAGACCATGTCCAGTTTCTGGCTATTACAAATAAAGCTGTTATAAATATAGTTGAGCGAGTGTCTTTGTGGAATTGTGAAGCATCTTTTGGGTTTATGCCCAGGAGTGGTATAGCTGGGTCTTGAGGTAGAACTATTCCAAGTTTTCTGAGAAACCACCAAATTGATTTCCAAGTGGCTGTACAAGTTTGCACTCCCATCAGTAGCAGAGGAATGTTTCCCTTGTTCCACATCCTCTCCAGCATGTGATATCACTTGAGATTTTAATCTTAGACAATTGGCCCATGTTCAGATTAGAATGTGGCAAATCTTCCTGTATCAGAGAGTCAATGCTGTGATAACAGGTATTGGCAAAAACTTCCAGAAAGCACACATTGTGATTTTCCTTGTTAAATAACTTTCTTGGGGGCTGAAGCTGGTATAAAACTATTTAAGTCCAAGCAGTATGGAGAATACCATCTTTTCTTTTCTTTTCTTTCTTTGCTTCTTTTCTTTTCTGCCAGACTGATTTCCAGAGGGGTTGTACCAGCTTGTAATCCCACCCACAATGGAGGAGTGTTTCTTTTTCTCCACATCCTCACAAGCATCTGCTGTCACCTGAGTTTTTGATCTTAGCCATTCTAACTGGTGTGAGGTGGAATCTCAGGGTCATTTTTATTTATATTTCCCTGATGACTATGGATATTGAACATTTCTTTAGGTAATGCACTTTTGTTTATTTATTTTTTTGCATTTTATAACACCACTCTTTAAACTTTCTTTGGGTACATATATAATTTTTAAAAGATTTATTATTTTATATGTTTGCATGTGCTCAGATAAGTTTATGTACACTAGATATGTTAGATTGCTATGGAGGACAGATGACTGGAACTAGGATTACAAACAGTTGAGATTCTCCTGGTATAATTATTGGGAAGTGAACTAAGATCCTATGCATGAGCAGTAAGAGCTCTTAATGGTGCGCTATGTCTTCAGCTCATAAAATTATTTTTAATGAAGCCAAATGAAGAAATAATACACAGTTTTAAAAGAAACTACAGCTGTTGTGAGAATTAAGACATTTAATAACAGTACTTGGAAGATGGAAGGAGGAGAATTGCTATACATTTTATACCAATCTGTATACACAGTGAGTTCTCTGGTGAGCTGAGTTATAGTGTGGGTGCTGCCTCAATACTAAAAAAATCATATAAATAATACAATATCAAATTGTGCCAGCCTACAAAGCTACCCCTATTATTATTTATGCTAATGCTATTTATGTCTCTACATAGTTTTGAATTAATTTGGTATATCACTTCATTTTAACTTAAAGAATTAATATGCCATAATACTTCTAAAAATCTTGTAACTAGTTCTCAAAAACATGGGTTTGTTTACATGAAAAATCATATGTTGTTTGAAAAATGACATTAAACAATTATGTGTAAAACAAAAGACAAATTCTTATACATCAGACTCACTGTAACTCTGAGTAGCTAACACCATCAAAAGATAATTGTATAGATCAAGTAGAAATAAATGAAATACATACAATCACTCAATTTGCTTTTGATGAGCTGAGCAATACATTGATATGATCAATCAACAAGAATCAATGAAATTTATTATTGGTTAATGTTGAGATATATAAACATTGAAAGTATACAAAAATATTTTAATTTGGTCTTCTTACAGAAAGATATAAAAATATGCTCTAATAAATGGTTATCATATCACTGTAGATAATTTTAAAAATTGTTATATTGGGTAAACAGTTACTAAATAGAGCCAGCAAAGAAATACAAGCAGGCACCTCAGTTCATTTATGAGTAGTTTAGAGTACTGATCTTAAATTAAAGGTCTCTGGGTGTGAAGAATATGGTTTGAATGAAACAAGATCATGGGAGAGTAAGGATCTTTGTATTAATGAGTTAAAGGTAGCAGAATTATATGTTGAAATGGAAAATATTGACAAAGAACTAATGTGGTAATAGTGTTTGAAATAGTAATTATTTTGGCAAAATAATAAGAATTCTGTTTTATTTTTTATTTTATTTTACTTATTTATTTATTTATTTATTTATTTATTTATTTATTTATTTATTTATTTATTTATTTATTTATTTTGGTTTTTCAATACAGGGTTTCTCTATATAGCCCTGGCTGTCCTGGAACTCACTCTGTGGACCAGGCTGGCATTGAACTCAGAAATCCGCCTGCCTCTGCCTCCTGAGTGCTGGGATTAAAAGCGTGTGCCACCACTGCCCGACTGAGAATTCCATTTTATATAAACAAACCTTATGGAGTATAAATAAAAAATTCTATATTGAAAAGTGAAGATTAAGTCTGAGAGAAAACAATTACATAGACCAATGAACACAACAGGGACAGGCATCTGAAGCTTTATTTCAATAGTTGAAAACCCCACAAGAGACAGATTCATACATACATATACACACATATATACATATACATATATATACACACACACACACACACATATACACACACACACAGATATATAAATTATTATTCCCCATGATATCTCATTGGGTCACTATCCTTAGTGACAGTGTGTGTGTGTGTGTGTGTGTGTGTGTGTGTGTATGGTGTGTTTAATTGATGGCATGTGGGTGTATATTCACTCAACTTTTGTATAAAATCAACTTATTATGGAAAAGATTCATTTATTTCTTTTGAATTTTGATTGTATTATTAATCTATGCATAGCAGTAAAAATAATATAAATATAATACATTGTTTAAATTCACATTGAAACAGGTTTTTTTTCTATTTTCTGAATGCATATAGAACACACACTTAACAAGAAAATTTTATATTTTATGAAAAGCCAAAGAAAATAATTTACACAAATTATTCAATGTCCTTTTCAGAGCATATTTTACATCTTTGTTTCTCAAACTATAGATCAAGGGATTCAACATCGGGATCACCAGGGTATAGAATATGGAAGCCACTTTATCAGTTTCAAAGGAGTGGCTGGAATTAGGCTGGACATACATAAATATCAGAGTCCCATAGAAGACAATGACTACTGTCAGGTGGGACCCACAGGTGGAGAAAGCCTTCCTCCTGCCCTCAGCAGAGTTCATCCTCAGAATGGCTATGAGTATGAGCAAGTAAGACACAAGGACAACCAGAAGAGAAGAAATCAAATCAAAGGCTGCCAAGATTAGAATTATCGTCTCAACATCATGTGTATCTGAGCACAGCAGAGGTAACAAGGGGAGACTGTCACAGTAGAAATGACTGATGACATTGTATCCACAGAAAGACAAAGTGAAAATCTTAATTGTGACTAAAAGAGAAACAAATGTGCAATAGAGATAAGGAATTGCCACTAGTATCCAACATAACCTTTGTGACATGATTACAGTATAGAGCAAAGGCTTACAGATGGCCACATAGCGGTCATAGGACATTGCCGACAGAATAAAAAGTTCACTAACTATGAACACAAGAAAGAAAGAGAGCTGTGTGGCACAAAGTTTAAATGATATTGTATTTTGATCTACAACAAAATTTACTAACATTTTGGGTCCCACGGATGTAGAATAACCAAGATCTGTAATAGCCAGATGTTTGAGAAAAAAGTACATAGGTGTTTGCAGCCTGGAGTCCACTGTGGTGAGGATGATCATGCCCACGTTGCCCACCAGTGAGATCAGATAGATGATGAGGAAGAGTCCAAACAATGGGGCCTGCAGCTCAGGGCGGTCAGTGATGCCCATCAGGACGAATTCAGTCACTACTGTAAGGTTGTGTTTACCCATCCTGGATTACTCAAAAACCTGTTCAGAGTACAGATACCAATATCAACAATCGCTATCTTATATGATCAACTGGCAAATTTTAGTATATAACATTAGTATAAGCAATACATATCTAAAATTAAAAAGAAATTATAATGTAATTATAAACTCATTGCTCTTAAATGACAATATGTTTCATATAGTAAGAGATGCAAAGGCAGACTGAGTATCTTAATTGTGCATGATTTCATTTGCCAAATGTTTTGACACTTCATATTCATTTCTATTTGTAATATGGAGGTAAGCTTCTATTACAAGCAATGGATTGAGACCAAATAAACTTCAATGTATCTCATTATATACAATATTTTTTTCTCAATAATAGCACATGATAATGTTTCTTTTATTTCATGAAATATATAGAGCTATATCTCCAAATAAATGCTAGAAACATACAAATAGATCATGACTAGACAGTAGATAGATACATTTATGATAGTTGTATGGCAAACATGACAGCTATGAAAATATGAGGCAAATGTTTGTAAAATTTCTAATAATACTCAGTATTCAGCTGGAGGATGCACATCTGACTATAACTTCAGGACATGGGAAGGTAATTGAAAGACATTGTTAATCTGAGATCAGATTGGGGCATATAGTGTAATCTCGTCTCATAAACTCCGAGCTAACCCAAAGGAAAATGAAACAAGTAGAAATGTTATATATATATATATGTATATATATATATACATATATATATATATGTATATATATATATATTCCTTTTTAATGTTTGATGTGTAATTATAATCACATAGAAAACCCAGTTTAGATGAAGGTATCAGCATTATACTTAACATCACTCTTTTAGTCATACAAAAACTTATTGCTGTATATTCTAAAAATTAATAAAACCAGCTATTTCAGTATAATCAACTGAAAATTCTTACACTTATTGTTTGTACATGTCAATCATCAACCCACTGACACATGTTGAATATATGTATAAATAAAAGAAATAAACAATATCACACTGCAAATCATTTTTATGAGAATGGGAAAGTTTCAGAGGATTTTCTTATGGACATATTATCTGATATGTTCTCCCTGTCCTCCTTTTATAAGACAGGGTATCATTATACATCCCAATTGTACTCTTTTAACAAATCTCTTACCTCACCCTTCTGATTTCCATGTTTTCTGATATATGTTGCCAACACTTGATCTTATGCTGTATTTAGTATGTAATATATTCAAATTTAATTTTGGAAAACACAACAAGTATTAAATAAAATATTCTGAGCAATATTTGCAAAATTCCTGGATATGATGTAAATTATTTTGCTACTATAGGCAATAAGAATGTCCTCACATTATGATAAAATGAGAGATAAGATAGAAAAGCCTATAGTTAATCAAATAGGGCTTAGCTGAGCCATAATGATCAGAAGCTGAACAGATTATAAAGTAGAACACATTTGGATAGATGAATGTTATTATTAAATTAGTAAAACAATAATATTTAATGCTTTAAAATGGGAAAGAAAAATTATGTTTATGGTGAAAATTATAGAAAAATCCACATTTGAATGAAACATGAACAAAAATTAAAACAGAAATTAACATACATAATAATGTAATATGCACTTAGATTCTTTAAAATATTACTTTCCCGATTATAAAGCTGATTTCTTTTTTTCCTACTATGTCTTCAGTATCACCAATCTATTGTGCAGACACATATGCCAGGAAGGAGTATGAAATCAATATGTTCAAGGAGTGCAATAAGAAGAAATATAAGCCTAATTATTTATAATTATTTGAAGCAAAAAGCTTTCATTTTGGTAAGAAGGTGACATTTATCTTCATTAATTTTTTAAGACAGCATATAAGTTAATGCATTGCATATGATATATTTATACATAGAAGTATTTATTCTCTGATCTTTTCTGTCATCCTTCTTAGCTACCTTTCCTTCATCTCCACAGAAAGCTCAGGAGGATCCCATGTTTTTTCTCCATTATGGTCCAATCATTTGAGAAAATGAGAGGCTTTTGGTTTTCTTGTTAAGTCTGATACCAGCACTAATCATCCTTTCACCAGCTTTGGATTTCTATGGGAAGAATCAGATAGCTTTTTAAATTTTTACTATGAATTGGGTCACTGCCATGTTTTAGCTCTGTCCAACACTTTACATTATGAAGAAATTCTAATTAAGATTTTCAGATCTCATTGAAAATCAAAGAACTTGTGGATATTTTATGTACCATAACATTGGATTCTTAAATATCTACCATCTACTCAAATAATCATTGACCATCGTATGATCCTTGTTTTTAATAAAAAACATTTTTGGCATTATCATAGACTAGACACTGCGTAACTATCTGTTGTATGGAACTAAGAAAATTTTCATCATGTCACTTTGACATTCACATTTTTATAGTTTATTGCTTTTTACTCTCAGTGTTTGTCAGCTTGAATAAACATGTACAAATATAATATATTTATATAAGTATCAAAACAATGATTTCAAGAATATATTTTAGTTTCATATATATATGTATATATACATCCATTTGAATTTATAGGAGAGAAATCATATTGTAGTTACATTTGGTGGCAGGAAGCACTGAATATTGAATAATAAATGATGATAATTTTCTTTCTTTGCTATTAAAGTTAAACATTACATATGCCACTGAAACATTGTGGGTGTCTGTGACACATGATACTTATTTTTACCTGTGAAGAATCCTCTATCTTGCGTGTCATGTGTTTCTGACATGAAAAAATTAATACAATTTATATATTCTCTCATCTATTGAGGTTCTCCCTTGGGAGATGCCAAGTAATATTTTGAAAAAATCCCAGTACATTTCATAGTATAAATAAATGTCTAGAGGATGTTCATTAAATGAGGGGAACTTGTTTTCATTAGTATATAAAGCTTTGCTACAAAAAGTACACACATACACACACACACACACACACACACACACACACACACACACATACTCACTCATACAGTTGTATGGGAGAGAATTCAGCACAGACTAGAAGCCTGATATCATACATGAATTAATATTGTTTTGGAAAATGAACAAAAATTGTTAAGGATTTTAATATTTATTTTAATAGAACTTGTGAAATTAACCACAGCTTAGTGGCAATCTAAAGTGCCTACTAAAGAATTGAAAAACAAACAAACCACAACAAAAAACAAAAACAAAAAAAGCAACAACAAAAAGAAAACTTGCCAAATCTTTCAAGAATATAAGATTTAGGTTGATGTTATTTAACCTACTCACATTTAATGCTAAGATGCAAGTGTCTGAAAGACAGATTACGGCAATAGCAATGACAACTAGTAAACTTTCAGCAGCTGACTGAGATAGAAGAAGGTCAGCAATTATCAGCTGGAAGAATCCATTTTTATTGTCCCTGTATTTATCTGATTTGACTTATTTCGTGAAAATAATTTTATAACTGAGATAAAGAAAAATAGCAATAAAAATCTTAGGTTGTATATGGAGATATACATAGAGTTGCACACACATATAAATATATGTATAACAGTAATACTTAAAAAGAAGCAATGAATTTGAGAAGGAATCAGAGTGATGGGAGGACTTGAGAAAAAGGGATAGGTAAATAATAAATTCAATGTACTAATGAAATTCTTTTTTTAAAATTTTTAAAATTTATTCTTTAATCTTTTTTACAGTCCAGACTTTATCCTCCTCTCGGTCCATCCTCTGTTCAGCATCCCACACTTCCTCCCTCCTCCCGCCATCTCCAAGAAAATGCCCCCACCCCAATATCCACCACACCAGACCTCCCCACTCCTTGGGGCCATAAGTCCATCGAGGGTTAGGTGCATCTTCTCTGACTGAGTTCAGACTCGGCAGTTCTCTGCTGTATATGTGTTGGGGAGTCTCATATCAGCTGGTGTAAGCTGCCTGCTTGGTGGTTCAGTGTCTGAGAGATCCAGGGGACCAGGTTAGTTGAGATTGCTCGACTTCTTATAGAGTCGCCCTCGTCCTCAGCTTCTTCCCGCTTTTCCTTAATACATCACAAGAATCAGCAGCTTCTGTCCATTGGTTAGGTGTAAATATTTGCATCTGACTCTTTCAGCTGCTTGTTGGGCAGTCATAATAGGCATCTGTTTGTAAGCACATCATAGCATCAGTAATAGTGCCAGGCCATGGGGACTCCCCTTGAGCGGGATCCCAATTTGGGCCTGTCACTGGAACACCTTTTTCGCAGGCTCTTCTCCATTTTGTCCTGGCAGTTCTTTCAGACAGGGACAATTCTGGGTCAGAGTTTCTGACTATGGGATGCCAACTTCTTCCCTCCACTTGATGCCCTGTCTGTCTACTGAAGGTGAACTCTACAAGTTCCCTCTCCCCACTGTAGAGCATTTCATTTAAAGTCCCTCCCTTTGAGTCCTGAGAGTCTCTTATCTCCCAGGTGTCTGGTACATTCTAGATGGTACTCCAACCCCTACCTTGTGATGCTGCCTGTTTCAATTTTTTCTGCTGGCCCTCAAGGCTTCAGTCCCCCTCCCCCCCAATACTTGATCATTCCCCCTTTCTCTCCCTGTCACCTTTCCCACACAGATCCCTCTCCCCTCCCCCTTTCTGTGATTGCTTTCTCTTCCATCCCAAGTGGGATTGAGTCATTCTTACTTGGGCCCTTCAGCTTGTTAGCCTGGGAATGTATCCTGGGTATTCTGTACTCTTTTGGTTATTGTCCACTTACTAGTGAGTACTTACTGTGCGTATCCTTTTGGGTCTGAGTTATCTCACTCAGGATGATATTTTCTAGTTCCATCCATTTACCTGCAAAACTCAGGATGTCCTCGTTCTTAATAGCTGAGTAGTATTCCACTGTGTAAATGAACCACATTTTCTGACAGAAGAATCCATTCTTCTGTTGTGGGACATCTGGACTGTTTCCAGCTTCTGACTATCAAAAACAAGGCCACTATGAATGTAGTGGAACACATGTTCCTGTGGCATGGTGGGGCAACTTTTGGGTATATTCCCAAGAGTGGTATTGCTGGGTCTTCAGGTAAACATATTTCCAATTTTCTGAGGAACCTCCAAATTGATTTCCAGAGTGGTTGTACCAGTTTGCAATATCACCAGCAATGGAGGAGTGTTCCTCTTTCTCCACATCCTTGCCACCATGTGTTGTCAACTGAGGTTTTGATCTTAGCAATTCTGATTGCTATAAAGTGGAATCTCAGGGTCATTTTGATTTGAATATCTTTGATCACTAAGGCCTTTGAACATTTCTTTAGGTGCTTCTCAGCTATTTGAGATTCCTCTGTTGTGAATTCTCTGCTTAATATATATAAAATATAAAAATGTATAAAAAAGAAAATCATTGACTTTTTAAATTAATAAACTCACTGTAGGACAAACATCTGGGGAAATAGTTAAAGAGGAAACTTATGAAGATTTTCAAAGGGATATTTAGGAGTTTTGTCATATAGATAAAGGATTGTGCTACACTTATCTCTAGGTATTAAGAGAAGGTTTAGATTATAGTAAGAAATTAAGATGGTTCAGCAAAGTAAGAATAGAAGATTCTCTTTTAAGGTCTATGGCCTCACTAGCACAGAAATGCAGACTATGCTTCCAGTATCAGAGATTGCTTTCTTACTGTTGAGTAGAACTTAAATCATCTTTGTCAACTGCCAGGCACTGTTCAGTTTTAAACGTAAGCATATGGCTTGGCCTGCCCTTAGAGGCCTGTTCCATTTTCTTTGTGAGCCTGGCTGTAATACCCACAAAGGCATAAAATTATGGTTTAAACAGATGTGCCAACCCTTAAGCTAATTTTTCTCAGGTATAATGAAATACCTGTCATAAGACAACTTATAAGGAATTGAAATGACATTTTTCATATTTGGGAATTTTTAATCTCATGATCAAAATGTCTATCTGTGTGATTTCTACTCAACATCCATCTCTCATAGATCACTGGCTAGATGTTTCCCTATTGCCTAAGACCAGGAGAAGAAAGTATTCTCTCATGCACTATGTTAATGGTCCTCTTCTATCTCCACTGTGTAAGTGGTCTTCCTACCCAACTTAACTGGATCATTAAGGGCCCACATTTATTTTGTCACTTTGGCTGTTGTCTTCATTACTTTACTGCTGTGAAAAAATACCACATTAAGACTACTTATAAAAATGTTTATTGGAAATTTACATTTCATGACAGTGAAGGTAAAAAGCATGGTTGCAGACACATAGACATAGTTTTAGAGCAGTAGCAGAGAGTTCACATTTTGATCCACAAGAGGCAGAGAGCACAAAATGGGAATCATGAGTCTTTGAAACTACAAAACTAGTCCCTAGTCACATACCTCCATTGATAAGGCCACACCTACTGATCCATCCCAAGTAGTTCCACCAATGAGGACCAGGCATTCAAATATATTATTAGCCCTCTGTGAAACATTCCCATTAAAACCACCACAGATATTAATTGGAAACATGTGAATTTGGGGGACATATCAGACCTCAGTACTGTTAAGGCTATGATTTACAAACAGACACCAACAAAGGACAAAAGACTGATTTCATGTTTGAAGAAACTTAGAAAATGTTCTGACCAGTGATTAGCTTATGACCAAACCTAATGCACAAATATTCCTATAGAGCACACACAAAATACAGAATTTCTGTCACTGAATTCACTAAGCAAATAAACAAAAATAGCAGTAGAAACAATAATAATAGCACTAACCCTAGTCATGGTGGTAGTGTGTATGTTGGGAGATTCAATTCTGTCTGTGTGAAGGTGGAGGTGTTTGAATTATTTTGCAAACTATTACAGTTATTATTCCCTTATAAATTCTTGTGATGATCTTGTGGATATTCAGGGAAGGCATACAAAATTCTGAATGTAACATCAGACATGAGGAGATCTTTTAAAGAAGAAAATAGGACCAGAAATAACTGGAATTCTGTGATATTCAGAAAATTAATAGAAATATACAGTAAGTTTCATCCATCATCTATAATTAATATTATAATTAAATATAAAAGGAATAAATAATATTCAAATTAAATATAAAAGGTCTAATGGACAGAAAATCAGTCAACTTAATGATATACAGTGTTCAAACATGCACTGTACATGACATTAATTATCTCTGCAGTAGTTCAAATTCAAAATATAAAGTTAAAACAAGATTAAGCAGAAAAATATCCAAACACACAAAATAAGAGTAGCCAACAAAAATCCTGGAAACCAAACAACCAAGGTCATGCCACAGGCATATAATTAATCATATGCTCCCATTTGTATAATATTTGTTCAGTGAAACTGCTGGAAATATATTGAATCAATAACAAGAAATGTTAGGGGGAGGAAGTGACATTTAATGAAGTTCTGTAATTTAAGAATAATTTAGTGTGACTACAAGGGATACATTCTAATGTTCTATATATTTTCATCAGGTTTTCTTTTTTGTCCATAAAATGAAATATACTAATGTAGATCATTAGTATTGAGTTATATTGATAATCTTTTATTAAAGCATTCCACTAAATGCTAAGTACAAAGTTTACATCGATACTTCAAGACTCTTAGAGCAGCATTTTTCACTTCTTTGTTTCTAAAGCTGTAGATCAATGGATTAAGCATGGGAATCACTAAAGTATAAAACACAGAGGCTATTTTATCCGTTTCAAATGAGTGTGTGGATTTGGGCTGTAAGTACATGAAGAGTAGAGTCCCATAAAATACTAGCACCACTGTCAGATGAGAACCACATGTTGAAAAGGCCTTTTTCCTTCCTTCTGCAGAATGCATTCTATATATGGCCAGTAGAATAAGAAGGTAAGATACTAAGACTACAAAGAGGGAGGATATCAAATTAAGTGCTGAAAATAATATGATCAACAATTCTACATCTCTTGCATTTGAACACAGTAAAAGTAACATGGGGACATTGTCACAGTAGAAATGGCTAATGACATTAGAGCCACAGAAAGTCAATGTAAAAATCTTACTAGTTATCATCACAGCTTGAAAGACACTATAGAGATAGGGAATGCCCACCAGAACATGGCAGCGCCTCTGAGACATGATCGCACCGTAGAGCAGAGGATTGCAGATGGCCACATAGCGATCATAGGCCATTGCAGACAATATAAAGAGTTCACTGATGATGAAAGCAATGTAGAATGCCATCTGCATGGCACAAGCATAGTAAGAGATGACATTTTGTTCCATCACAAAATTCACCATCATCTTAGGGTAAATGACAGTGCAGTTGCCAAGATCAATGAAAGCCAGATGTCTGATAAAGTAATACATAGGTGTATGAAGGCGTGAGTCCAACTTCGTCAAAACCATCATGCTCATGTTGCCTATTATGGCAACTCCATAGATGACTAAGAAGACCCCCAAAAGCAGAAGCTGCAGCTCAGGCCTGTGTGTGATTCCTGTCAGAATGAATTCAGTTGGCACTGTTGAGTTTCTGTGGCTCATTTCAACCTTCTAAAAAGACACAAAATTCCCAACAACTTATGCATAGAAGCAATCAAACAAATTCAAAGACAAGATAAAATGTTACATTTATATAGCTTACAGTAAAATGTTTTTTGTCAACTGACTGGAATCCACAAAACACCAGGGACTAAACCAACAACCAAAGAGTATACATTGTTGGGTCTATGGCTCCTGCTGCATATGTAGCAGAGGACTGCCATATCTGGCATCAATGGGAGGGGAGGTGTTTGGTCCAGTGGAGGCTTGTTGCCCCAGAGAAGAGGGATGCCAGAGAGGTGAGGAGGGAGTAGGTGAATGGGTGAGCACCCTCATAGAGGCAAAGGAGAGGGGGGATGGAATGGGTGTTTGTAGAGGGGAGACCAGGAAGGGGATAACATTTGAAATGCACCACCATTTCCCGTAAATAAATAAAATCATTAATAAAGAAGGAAAAAATGATTTTAAAGTCTGATTCTAAATGTTAAAAAACAAATGAGAAGCTCTACTTTCTAAATAGACTCAAAGTTATTTAAATTCTTGCTAGAGCCAAAGACAAGATAAAATTTGTATTCTAATGGCCAAGAAAGAAATTATTTTAATATTTACTCAGCTATTGGCAACACAATTGATTCTTATACGGAAATGTTGGATATATTTTATTTTCACTACAGGACCATATTTTTTCCTAATATATTTTTATTTTATTTACATATGGTAATTCTGAATGAGCTTGTATATTTATAAATACAAAGGTGTTGAAAACAAAACCAAAAAAAAAAAAAAAACCTAAAACTAATGACATTGAAATTTAGTTTTCTGTTTGGACTTTTAAGGTCGTGTGGAGGGCTTGTAATTAATGACTTCAAAAGGTACGACTATGCTAAACTTGCAAAGGAAGCTCTATGTTTGTTTAGTACTAGGTGGTCAGCTCTGAAAACATATATACAATAGCATTATTTGGAATAAACATATATTTAAGGATTATATATATGTATAATTATCATATATAGTATATATATACTTGTATATACACACATGCATGCAATAACAATTACTAAAAAAGAGACCATGAATTTGAGGGAGAGTAGGGAAGGTTAAAAGGTAGCATCTGGTAGGAGGCAACAATACTGATAAACGTTGCAATTGTACTATAGTCTATAATATAAGAGTCAATTAAACTCACTTTTGCTTTCCATTCTGAATTCTTTCCACTACATTTTAATTGAAATCATGAACCATTTCTGTTAGTCTTTGTAGAATGCCAACTACATTATCAATGAGTTGATGATAATGTTTTTGAAAATTACTGAGAGCATTTAAAAGCAACAAATTACTAAAAAATATGAAACAAAGCTGTATACCTGTGCAGAAATGACTTTAAAATACTATGCAGTATGTGAACGTGAATCTGAAATTTCATTAACAAAATAACTAGTTTGCCTAAGAATTTATCTATTGTGTTGATTGTTTTCAAAGAACCAGCTCTTGGTTTTGATGATTTTATTAATATTGTTCTCTTTGATTCTAATTGACTGATGTCAGAACTGAGTTTGATTATTTTCTGCCATCTAGTCCTCTTGGATTTATTTGCTTCTTTATGTTCTAGAACATAAAGGTGTGCTGTTATGTTGGTAGTATAGGACAGCTCCAATTTCTTTATGGAGACACTTAGTGCTATGACTTTTCCTCTTAACACTGCTCTGATTGTGACCCATATGTTTGGGTATGTTGTGCCTTTATTTTCATTGAATTGAGAAAGCCTTTAATTTATTTCTTCCCTGAACAAGTTATCATTGAATACAGAGTTGTTCAGTTTCTACAAAAATGTGGATTTTCTGTTGTTTTTGTTGTTATTGAAGTCCAGCCTTAGTCCATGGTGATCTGATAGAATTCAAGCGATTATTTCAACCTCCATGTATCTGTTGAGGCTTGTTTTATGTCCGATTATATGGTCAGTTTTAGAGAAGGTTCTGTGAGATGCTGAGAAGAAGCTATATTCTTTTGTTTTGGGGTAGAATGTTCTGTAGATTAGAACTTGGAACACACTGTAATGCAGTAGCAATAAAGTGTAATCTGTGGTTGTTAACAATTCCAGAAATCAGCTCTTCATCAGTGTTGGATTTTACTCTCTGTCAAGAGCATGAGGCCTGGGAAAGAGGGTGCCAGCACATTGCTGGAACACCTCTGTCACCTTCCTAGCCGAAGTTGTCTTTGCCATTTAGTCTTACTCTAATTTAATGACCCATCTTCACTCAAAAATAACAAAGAAAAACCCCTATTTCTAATTGAAAATTTAATTTACAGAACACAGCTACATTATTGTAACATTATGTGATGTTTTGAACTGAGTAAAAAAAATATAAATCAGAGTAGCAATTTGTTTTTACTTTGATCTTTTTAACTTCTTCCAAAAATTCCTCTAGATCATTTCTCAAATCGGTCTCCATTTTTAGTGTCAGTGATTATATCCTACTGAAAATGTCTAGATATTTTAGCTTTTTAGTCTTCTTACTTTACAGTGAAAATCTCATTTTTTTTATATTTTATTTTATTGAGAATCAATGATAAACAAGCAAAATAACCTCCCAAAAGATTAACCTCAAAACTTGCAGATGGCAAAAGATATGAAGAGGTGGCACAGATTTTTTTTAAACCATATGCATGATGATAATTAGGAATTAATTGGTGTTCACAGTTTTCTCCACAGCTTTCTATCTCTCTAAAATTGCTATATATTTTCAATTGCTTAATATTTACAGTGTTTAGTATAAAAAAAAATCAGAAGTTAAGCAGTATTTAGACAATCAACGGATGAAAGCCTGTGTTCATTTGTCTAGGTGACATTCATAAACAAATCCATTTTTATGCAATTACAATGAAATGCCTTAAAATACTCCATTTTAAAGTGGTGGTCTATATATTCACCTTTAAATTATATATTAATAATAAAAATTGTAAAACATATACTAATTTTACTTTTATATTTATCTGAAAATCAAATGAAACTGAACGCTTGATATTTTTCCTTGGAAATCTGATAAAATTTCTAGTGATTTTTTAAAATTTTCTTTTCTATTTTAAATATCTATATCACACATTAATTCTCAAAGAGTGTGCAGTAGCTGTTAAGTTCATAGAATTTTATTTTTCCTCCAAAGAAAATATTCATGTAGGTGATAACAATCATGAAAGCAGGTATTTAATTTCTGCAATATAGTTAAGAACTAAAACTCTTGTATAAAAGAATCAGAATTCAAGAATCCAAGAATCAGTAAAAGCATCATAGAATCTAGGTCAAGAAATATTGATTATAAGGCTAATGTTGCCATAAGACTGGTGGCAATTTCTACTCACCGTTTACAAAGATTCTGATTTCTTTCTCCAAAATTATTCTCTGTTTTGCTCTAGAGAGAAGGAATTTATAGTTTTCTCATGATGTATGATGTTCCCAGAGGTGATAGCATATAATTTGTTTAGTTTATTATCTGTAAATTATCTGAGAGATTTTAAACAAAATTGCATTGATGTCATACAACTTTTCCCCACTGAGGAAAACATAAAGGCAGCTTATGAAGAAAAATAAAAACAACAAGAATAATCTGAGGAGTTTGATGGATACCCAAAGAGTTTATGCTCCCTGATTAACTAGGTTACATAGCCAAGGACTGAGGCATTAGTAGAAAGCATTGTGGTGACAGTTTATTCCTATAAAATAAAGAAGTGTCCTACTGGTCATCATCATCACTTTTTCAATGGGGTTGCTATCACACAGAAGATTTTGAATGCATTTTCCATAATAAAATATTTAGTAAGGTGTCTGTGTTGTTGACTTGGGGGAAGATAAGGGTCCCATCACAGTATAATGGAAATGAATTATATGTGTGTACTTTATCTTCAGCTTCTTTTTAATTTTAGACTTTTTTTTATCAACAACTGAATGAAAATGTTAATTAAAAGAAAACCATCCTTTATTTTTGTCTGCATGGCATGGCTTTGTGTTTTTTAGGTGCTTATCATTACAAAATGATTATTGCTGTTAGTGCTGGCCTATACTGCTGACTGTTAACTTTTAATTTTACAATATGATGATTAGAAACTGTATAGTGCTGATCATTGTGTTGGATTATCAACTTACTAATACATAAAATGATTCCAAGGAGAGAATGCTCACTATGTTGGGGACAACTTTATATGAGCATATTCATAACTGATTATTTCATATCATAAGTATTTCACAAAAAAGAAGTACAAAGTAGAACTCTGTATGTCAGCCTAATGTGTAAAAGCTGACATAGCCACAAAGTATGCTCAAATGCAAGACAGGACCAGTTGCTGCAAGTTTAATGCAATGTCTGACATTTACCCCAGATTTCTTAACGCAGCCCTCTAGAACATGCACTGTTCTTACTCTCACTCAGCATATTTACTTTCCATACTCATTTATTATTCATCAATACAAACAAAATACAATGAGCAAAACCAAATCATGTCAGTTTTGCAATAAAATATTTATCTCTGTGAAGAAAGGCATATAGGTTATTAATTCATTGATATCTTTTACACCAAATAAACAAGTGGCATATTTAGGTCTGTAGTGAAATATATGTAGTTCTCCTTCATGCTTACTACTTCTCTAAGAAATATTCGGAACATAGATGATGCTGGCAATCACAGTAAACATAACTTTATCAAATAATATTATATCATTATATTTAAAAATTTTAAAAATTTCATCATTGTCTGCAATAAATCATAAGGACCAATGTGGTTATAACAATATAAAATACAGAAGCCAATTTTTCAGTGTTAAAGAAGTGACTGGACTTAGATTGTAAATGCATCATTACTAACCCATCTGACAGTGTAGTATGAAAACAGGAACAGAGTTCAGTTTGATAAACAACCACATTGCCTTACACGTAGAATCGTAGAGTTATATCATAATCTGTCTCAGTGAATGATATTGTCTAAGATAAACTATAAATGGGTGTTCACTTTGGAGAACATGAGAAATCATTTTCAAGCTCCTCAAAATAGAATCTGCAAAGGCAGTGAGAGAACAATAACAGATCCAGCAAATGCAGCTTATGTAAATGCTAATTAGAATGAAGCAGTTCATTCCTTGGCCCATGGCTCTGTCTGTCTCCCAGGAAGCCTGCTTCCACCCTGGAGAACCAGGTAAGATACCCATGCCCAATCCCCTGACTGCTGGGACCCCCGAAACACCAGCAAATCATGGGACTGCCCCTACCTTTCTGTGCTCTACCTTCTAGGCCACATCTAAACTTGTAATTGTGGATCTTCACTCCACACCACAGGACACAGCTCTTTCTTCTGCCCAGGTGGCAGTCTTCAGAATCAATGAGTCCAAAAGGCCTGCTACTACCAGGAACTAGCAGGTCAGATAACACCAGAGACAATGAGATAGCTAAAGGCAAGGACAAGAACACAATAAACATAAGCCAGTGAAATATGATACGATCATAACCCAACTCTCCTACAAGAACAATCTTTGGATATTCTAACACACCTGAAGAGCAAGACAGTGGCTTTGAATTTCATATTATGAAAATGATGGAGGCTTTTAAAGAGGAAATAAATAAATCCTTTAAAGAAGTATGGGAAAATAAAATGAAATAGGCAGACATCTTTAAAGAGGAAACAAATAAATATATGGGAATACAGGAAAATACAATCAAACAAGTGAAGGAACTGAATAAAACTGTTCAATAAAGAAAATACAAATGGAAGCAACACAGAGATGGAAAGCCTAGGAAAGAGAATGGGAACTACAGTCACAAAACATCACCAAAAGAATAAAAGAGATTAAAGAGAGAATCTCAGATGTAGAAGATACCTTAGAAGAATTTGATATATCAGTCAAAGAAAATATCACATGTAAAAATTTGCTAACTCAATCATCCAGGAAATTTGTGACACTATGAAAAAACCTAATCTAAGAATAATTGAAATAGAAGAGGGTGAAGATTCCAAGTTCAAGAGGCCAGAAAATATCTTCAACAAAATCATAAAAGAAAACTTCCCTAGTCTAAAGAAAAAGTATGGCTATAAGCATTCAAGAAACTTACAGAACCCTAAAGAGATTGGACAAGAAATGAAAATCCTCCTGCCACATAATAATCAAAACACTAAATATACAGAACAACAAAAGATGCCAGGAAAAAGAGCCAAGCAACATATAAAGGCAGACCTATCATAATTATACCTGACTTCTCAAGAGAAACACTAAAAGCCAGAAGATCCTAGAGAAATGTCATACAGATCCTAAGAGACCACAGATGCTAGTCCAGACTACTGTATCCAGCAAAACTCTCAATCACAGTAGATTGAGAAACCAAGTTAGTGTATGATAAAACTGAATTTAAACAATATCTTTAAAATAATAGAGGACTCTCTACAGAGGACTCTATTATTAGAAGGAAAACTATAACATAAGGAACATAACTACACACAAGAAAACCAAATAAATTCATCATCTCACTGCAAAACCAAACACACACACACACACACACACACACACACACACACACACACACACACACACTCATCACCAACATCAAAATAACAGGAATTAACAATCATTAGTCATTAATATCTCTCAATATCAATAAACTCAATTCACCAATTAAAAAGACACATGCTAACAGTGGATGCATAAATAGGATCCATCATTCTGCTGTATACAAGAAACACACTTCAGCAGGAAAGATAGACACTATCTCAGAATAAAGGACTGGTAAAGTGTTTTAAAGCAAATGGACCCAAGAAACAAGTGGGAGTAGCTATTCTAATATCTAATAAAATAGACTTTCAAACAAAAGTTATCAAAAGATCTGGAAAAGGACACTTCATACTTATCAAAGGAAAGATTCCACCAAGATGTGATCTCAGTTGTAAACACCTATGTCTCAAATGCAAGAGTATCCACATTTGTAAAAGAAACATTACTAAAGCTTAAACCACACATCAATTACCACATATCAATAGTGGGGGATTTCAACTAGCCATTCTCACCAAAGTGACAGGTCAATAAACAGAAACTGATCAGAGAAATCCAATCACTCTGAAAATCAATTGGGTGGTTTCTCAGAAAATTGGAAATAATTTTAACTGAAGACCCAGCTATACAGCTCCTGGGAATATACCCAAATGATGCTTCAACATAGCCCAAGAATATGTGATCCACTATGTTCATAGTAGCTTTAATCATAATAGCCAGAAACTGGAAATAAAACAAATGTCTCTCAACTGAAGAATAGATATGGGAAATATGCTTTATTTATACAATGGAATACTATTTGGCTATTAAATATTTGGACATCATGAACTTTACAGGAAAATGGAGGAAACTAGAAAATATCACCCTGAGTGAGGTAACCCAGACCCCAAAGGACATGCGTGGCATGTAGTAACTTATAATTGGATATTAATTATAAAGTACAGGATACATATGACATACTCCATAGACCCAAAGAAGCTAAACAAGAAGGCAGCTCCAAGCTAAGATGCTTGATTCTGACTTACAAGGTGGAATAATATAGTCATAGGAGGCAGATGGAAGGAGTAAACTGGGTGGGTAAGGGGATGGGGAGGGTAATGGGGTAGTTAGGATCAGGTATGGGTAGAGACAGGAGAGAGGTCTCAAGAGCCAGAATTAATGGAAATCTACTGCTGCTGTAGGTGAGGGAGTAGGGATGTCTGTAGGACAGTCAGAGACCTGGAATGGAAGAGTCTATGGGGTGACCTTTGCTGAGACTCATACCAGTAGGCCTATGGAATGTGAAGAAGTCACCTCATTTAGCCAGGCAGGAATACCTAGTGGAAGAGTAACAGTACCACCCACACATAAAACTTTTGACTCAAATTTGTCCTGTCTATAAGAAAAGTAGGTTGTTGAAGAGACTGAGAGAATGGATAACCAATAATTGGCCCAACTTGCCAACCGTCCCGTAGGCAAGCACTAATCCCTGGCACTAGCAATGATACTCAGTTATGCTTTCAGACAGGAGCTTAGCATAATTGTCCTTTGAGAGGTTCTACCCAGTAGCTAGTTGAAACAGATGTACAGACCCAGAGCCAAAAATTAGATGGAGGTCAGAGACTCTAATGGAAGAGCTGGGGTAAGGATTGAGGGCCCTAAGGAGATAGGAACTACACAGAAAGATCAATGGAGCCAACTAACCTGGACATTTGTGGACTCACAGAGACTAACCATCAATTAAAGAATATAGGTAGGGTGAACCTAGGCACCATACACATATAGAGAACAGATGTGCACCTATTTCTTCATGTGTGTTCCTTAACAGCTGAAGTGGGAACTGTCCCTAAAACTGTTGCCTTTGGGTAGAACTTGTTCCCTTAATTGGACTTTTTTGTCTGAGCTCAGTGGTAGAGAATGCACCTAGCCCTACAGGACTTGATGTGTCCAGGTTGGAGATATCCAGGGTGGATCTCTACCCTCTCAGAGAAGAAGGGAAGTTGAGAATGGGGGCAGGACTGTGTCCCCCTCCAGATTGGGAAGGAGGAAATGGTTGGGATGTAAAGAGAATAACAAAATATGCTAATGGAAGAAAATAAAAGATTATAAACTAGCGTATGGGAGAAAGTATTTGAAAACCATATATCTTGAAAAGGGTTAATAACATATATATATATATATATATGTTATTATATGTTTCAGTATATACATATATACTGAAAACAAGCATCCTGAGTGAAAAAAAGGACTAAAATGTTCACTAGACATTGTTTAAACTAGACAAAGCACAGATAATGGTATGAAAAAGTACTTTAAGACCACATAAACCAAATATAATTTTATTAGAACCACATTGAAATGTCATCTGAACCTGTTATAATTAGTATAGTAAAAATATGAAATATTAAAAAATCTAACAGAGTTGCCAAGAAGATTGAATAGGGGGTTATTAAATAAAACTAAATTGAAGAGGAGAACATGCAGTTTGGTGGCTATGTTAATGGGACTCCCCTGGGAAAGTTTGTGGAAATGGAGTGGTCCATTTGATCATATTTCATTGTATACTTGTAAAAATTTTTTTGTTGTTTTTGTTTTTTTTTGAGACAGGGTTTCTCTGTTTAGCCCTGCTGTCCTGAAACTCACTCTGTAGACCAGGCCTCGATCTCAGAAATCTGCCTGCCTCTGCCTCCCAAGTGCTGGGATTAAAGGCGTGCACCACTACTGCCCGGCATAAAATTTTTAAAGAATAAATTAAAAGTAAATAAATTATTAATGTAAATAAACAAAATTATATTTTCAAATAGTTTGAGAAGCCAGATTCCTTGAATGTAGCTAGGAGATGAAGATAGATGTAAAGCCACATGGTATACTATTTCAAACATTGAGAAGATAGCTAACAAAATTAATCAATAATTCTGACATTAGGTGACATTGAAAGGTCAGTCTATTCATTGTTGAATACTCACTCTTAAATACATAGCCAAATAAGAAAATCATTATAATAATATTGGACTGAGGCTTAAAAGAGAAATAGTTAAGTATAAAATCTTAGCAAACATAAGCTATTTTATATATAAAATATAGTATATATTAACTTTTCAATATCATTTCCTTTTTTGTTTGTTTGTTTTTGTGCAATGGCCCTGAGAAATATCATGGTAATGCATTCACAGTTCAGAGTCAATAAAGCACTGTTGTAAAATGAAAGAGGAACAGGCAGATAAGCTGTCACATATAAAAATGTATGTGCAGAGCTTCAGAGATGGTTCACTATGAAGACTCTTGCTGTTTCAGCACCTCTATTGACTAGATTATAATTGGCTTTAACTCCAGAAACTATGACATCTAAAATCTCTGGTCTCCACTGGGGGTCTACACTAATGCATACATACACAAACACACAAAATCTTTCACAAAACCATAACTTAAAAGTAATAAATATACATCTTCTAAAAAGTAATGGCAGTATACAAAATTAATGGATATTTCTATTAAAATAATTAAGTCACAAAGAGATATGAATAGTAAATATTGTCACAATGAGTCTTAAACATTTATTAGTTTATATATGTATAAAAATGGTTTCTAAAAGAGAATGAGAGACTGTTTTTATCATATTGTTTTATTTATTAGTACTACCAAAAACAGTGAAGATAGGTGCTTCCCACAAAAAACTAGTATTAACAACATAGGTTATTAATATAAAATTTATCATTTATTCATCTTTAGTAAAATATCAGCTTGTATATCACTAAATTAAACATTTATTATGAAGCAAGAAATAAGAGTAAGGATGCAAGATTAAATTGATTTTCTATTATAAGGGGGAAATTGAATAAAATTGTGAAACAATATCTCTCAATTTAAACTATAATAAATTTTTGTGGAGTTATATGCAACCATTCTGGAAATATTATCATATGGTAGTTACAATTATCACAGATTATTATAAGATTACTTAATACTGAATAATAAAATCTTCATAGCTTCTTAAATACTCTATGAAAAGCATTTTTTACCTCTTTGTTCCTTACACTATAAATCAAGGGGTTAAGCATGGGGATCACTAAAGTATAAAACACAGATGCCATTTTGTCATATTCAAATGAGTGAGCAGATTTAGGCTGAACATACATGAAGAGTAGAGAACCATAGAACACAACCACCACTGTGAGATGGGAACCACAAGTGGAGAAAGCTTTTTTCCTACCTTCTGCCGAATGCATTCGACATATGGTTAACAAAATCAGCATGTAAGACAGAAGAACTACAAGAAGAGAAGAGATTAAATTAAAGGCTGAAAACAATATAGTCAACAATTCTGTCTCTTCTACATGTGAACAGATCAAAGGTAGTAAAGGGACAACATCACAATAGAAATGGCTTATGACATTAGCACCACAGAAGCTTAATGTGAAATACTTAATAGGGAACAGCAGAGCCTGGAAAGTACTGTAGAGGTAAGGAATGCCAACGAGCACTTGACAGCATCTCTGAGACATTATCGCACTGTAGAGCAGAGGGTTGCAGATGGCCACATAGCGGTCATAGGCCATGGAGGACAAGATTGAAAGTTCACTGACAATGAACATAATGAAGCATGCCATCTGTGTGGCACAAGCATAATAGGTGATGGTGTTTTGATCCACAACAAAATTCACCAGCATCTTGGGACAGATGGCAGTGGAATTTCCAAGATCAATGAAAGCAAGGTGTCTGATGAAAAAGTACATAGGGGTGTGTAGCCGAGAGTCCAGCTTGGTCAAAGCGATCATGCTCAAGTTTCCCACCACAGTGATTGCATAGATAGCAAGGAAGACTGCAAACAGAGGGACTTTCAGCTCAGCAGTCTGTGTGACTCCCATCAGGATGAACTCAGTTGGCATTGTTGTATTTGGTTGGCCCATTGGATGATCCAAAATTCCCTCTTCTTGAAGAAACAATATGGATTTATTAGATTTCTTTCAGTGCCATATAAACTTTGTACTAGTCATAGTTAGAAGAGTTAGACATTTTATTGAAAACCAGACAACACATGTAATTTTTAGATATTTTAAGAAAATAAAATCTGCTTTTCTGAAACAGAGAATATATATGAAGCACATAGAATAATAGGAAATGATTAAACTTAAGACTCAGCAAAGATTTGATATAAGTACATAGAAAATAATGTCATGTAAGGATACAAATTCATTTTCGTAAGAGTCACACCAACAATTAGATTACCATTCTTCTTGATTCAGGTACAATCTTTATTTTCTCCAGGCCATAGATTCTCAAATGTAATCTCACAATCATATAATCAATTAATATTGTATACTAATGATGTAGCTATGATAAATAAGTATGGTTTGTCTTGTTACAATAACTTCTTTAGGGAAACATTAACTCAGCCAACTACAGTGAACATGGTTACTTTACATTTCTGTCTTATCTTACTTTCCATTTTATTTTTAATAACGAAAAACTCAAAATTAGCATAAAACTTAGGTGATCAGAATCTATTCCTGAAAATACACATGATTTAAATAAACATCCAAAGAGGTCAAATTCTTAATCCAATATTCTTTATTTCCTTCCTCACTGTTGAAAAAATTCTATAAAGCAATTAATTATTTAAAATTATATTATTTAATTTGTTAATGATATATGATGTATAATGATGTATAATTTAAAATTTTTTAAATATTTCAGTGATAACAATTTTATTTTTGTAATAAATGTAAATAGTTAGAAAAGATATAATAATAGTTAATTTGATTTAACTCTAATAAATTTGCGTTCCCCTCTTATTGTATTCTGTTTGACCTCAGCAGGAATGTATGGCTTCATAAGCATAATTTTAATAGCAATAATAACAGAGTATCAAAGTATTCTATAATGACGTATGATGTATTGGAAAGTGGTAACAAGAAAAACTACAATTTTACTAAGATACATTTCTTTAGTTTGAAGCAGGGGCTCTTTGTAGCTAGCTTATTGAATTTAGAAGCAATCTAAAAATCTGCATTTGGTATTCCTTTTACTTTTTTGATTTTTAAGATGGGATCTGAGGAAAAGGTGGTTTCATAACTGCTGGGGCACCTCTATACATTTTTCTGAGTTACACAATTATAATTAATTTGTTTATTTGTATGTGGAGGCCACATAAATACCATGGAGTGAGTAAGTAGGGCACAGGCAACTTGCAGGATTCTGTTTGTCTCTCCACCATACACATTAAGGAGTAAACTCAGGCTGTCACCCTGGGTATCTAGTGTCCTTACCTGCTGAGACTTCTTGGCAGCCCAATTTCCTCTTCTAAATTAGGGTTTCTACTATTTCTCTTTTTATTTCAGATATTGTTTCAGATCCTGTTTTACACACAAACAAAAATAATAGTCTGCATCTTTGAAAACTATCTTGAGAAGTATTGTTTTAGTATTTTATAGTGTAGTATAAGAAGTATATCAGGTGAAGAAGGAGACTTAGAAATATTGCCTATCTCTAAAATTTAATGCTTTCTACCACAGCTTCTCTAGCTTGTTGGCTGTCTTGCTAGTATATATCTTAGTAGTTATTTTCCTTGATGATAAATTAAATTTCTAATTCTCACCATTTATCTCTTGGGGAAAATAATGTTTCAAGTTTTTAAAATTGGTCTAGAAGGTTTTATAAGAGGCAATTTCATTGTAGAAATCTATTTAAATTCTACAGCTCTTAACACATTTCTGTGCTTGTAATTACACAATGACTATTCAATATAAAATAATCTATTAATGAGCAACCTGCTAAAAAATTAACCAGGCAATAAAAAAATCTTAAAAATGCATTTAATAACATTAAATAAACCCACTGATCTTTTAAAATTATTGCATAAGAAAAGTTTAAAATATTTTTTCTTTAAACATTGCATGGCAAGCATTTATTATAAAACATAAATTAGAGGTTGCATAGCATATATGTTACAATTTATAGATGTTTATCTTAAAATCCAACATGACTGAGGACACCATATTTTATCTGGAAATCTAATTCACGCTCATTTTTTAAAGGGAATATTTTGTAAAATCTTCACTTATTCTTAAATTCCTCTGTCATTCAAAATTTTAAATATCACCATGATTTCTCACCAATTAGATTTAACACATTTGGCTATTTTATGACTTCTAACTCAAAAAAAAAAAATACTGCACCATGGATCCTTAATTCACAAGAGAACAGCCTTGTTTAGTTTGCTTGAGGGATTGATCTCTTACTTGCCTTATAGTGTTTGTGGTCAGATATAATAGAAATTCCCCTGATATCTAGTAATAGAAGTCCAAGAAAGTATGTATCCACTTACCTTTAATAAAGAATCTGATTTTTCATTCTAATATTATTAATATGATTTCCTTGTGAAGGGAGAGTTTATAGTTTTCTTCCCTCTTAGTAAAGCTCCCCAAGGAAATTAAATCTAAACTCACATCATTAAAGTTAAATCTTCTGAGAAACTTAAAAATAATATCTTGATATTTGGTGCTAATTATCTAGGACATCCTACAAGTTCTCTTGTGAGAGAAAGTATGGAACAATTCAAAAAGAGAAACAAAATATTATAAAAGACTGGTGGAGTCTGGAAGACGTCTACAATGTAAAGGTATTCTCACATTCTCTTCTATGAAAAGTATGATTAAAGCACAGTTATATACCCCAGGAACTGTGACAGCTAGAGAGAAGTTTTAATGGGGTACAAGTAAACTCAATCTAAGTATATAGATATATTTTATTATACAATAGATGCAATTCGGTATAACTTATTGGAAATAAAATCTACTCTTAGGTAAAATAACTCAAATATCATAACATTGCGTGTATGTTTTCTTTATTACTTCAAAAAGGTAGAAAAATTGGGAAAAAATTCAGCAGAGTTAAACATTTATATAATCTAAAATTAGGTGTTTAATTTTGATCTATTTACCAATCTTTAAATTTAGGCAAAGAACATGTTAAACATTAAAACAAAACAAAACAAAAACAAAAACAATTATCTGCACCATGCTTTAAATTATCTAATGTCCATTGGAATTAGGAATTTTTGCTTGTGGAACTGGCCATAATACTACTCCATGACTGTACTCCAAACAGTTGGGACATAGGAAGTGGATCATGAGTTCTAAGGCATTCTAATCTAAACAGTGAGTTTCCAGTCATCCCGAGATATTTAAGACTGTCTAAGAAAAAAGATAACAAAAAGAAAAATACATAAGAAAACATTTTCATCCCTTTATCCCATAGCAATCATTTCCCAATGCCAAACAATGGAATGTTATTTATTTTGTTTCTGCTACTGAGTTTTACATACACTGAAACACACAATACATACCACTAATTTTTTTATCAATCTTCAGCTTGCTTGTGAAAATCACACATACCTTGATTGTTTTGTTGTCTCAAGCTCTCTTGTCTATATAAAGTCTTCTACTGATGAAGACTGTAGTCCTAGATTCTCTTGGAAATCCAACATAAATGTTTCTGTAGATTTGTTTATTCTGATTCAAAGGTTATTTGCTCTAAATATCAGAGTGCAATCCCTGGATCTTGGGATAGTCAGTGGAAATTTTTTCATACTTCTAGCATTCTCTATTATTGATGTATGCCCATCTCATTTTCCTATTATTATCAATGCTTAATGTACATATGATTTAATTTATGATTTTTAACACAGAAAATAGAAACATGAATTATATTGTATCAGTTTCTAAATGATTACTTATAATATATAATGGCAAACATTTTTATCATTTAAGAAGTAATCATGGCCCGGGACAGACTGCTAACTGGTCTGCTCTCCTACAGACCCCATATTCTGAGCCACCCTACAGGATCAGCTGCACTCAGAGCAGTCGGGGAACTGACACCACAGCCTGAGGCATCCCAGGAGATGTGCTGCACACAGGCAACTGAGCAACTGATCACCAGCATGTCTGCTCCTCTGAAGACACCACAGCTTGAAGGCATCCCAGGAGCTCCTCTGTACATAGGGCAACTGGGCAACAGACACCACAGTCTGAAGACCTCCGGGGGACAGGGGGGGCTCTGTGGCATGCAGGGCAACTAATCCAACAGACTGAAAGCCTCCTGGGAGTTCTGCTGCACAGAAAGAGACAGAAACCACAATCCATAGGCCCTTCCCAGAGACTATCTTCACACAGGACAACATCTTGACTCTACCTCTGAAGACTCAACAGTCTGAAGGCCTCCCAGGAAATCTATTGCAGCCAGAACAACAGATCAACAGCTTCTCTGTTCCTCTGAAGAGCCCCCAGTTGGAAAGCCCCACAGGTGGTCTGCTATAAACAGGACTGTAGGCCTACTGGGAGACCTGAAACAACCCAGGGACAAAATGGGCAGAATCCAGACAGAGTCACCAAGACCAGTAAAAACCAAGGATAACTAGATGGTGAGAGGCAAGTACAAGACCATAAGCAATAGAAGTCAGTATACATGTGCATCATTAGAACCTAGTTCTCCCACCATAGCAAGCCCTGAATATACCAACAAACCTGAAAATCAGGAAGCTGACCTAATATTCTATCTCAAGGAAATAATAGAGTCCTTTAAGGATGATATAAATAACTCTCTGAAAGAAATACAGGAAAACCCAGGTAAACAGGGAGAAGACCTTAAAGAGGAAACAAATAAATCCCTTAAAGAAATTCAGGAAAACGCAATCAAAAAGGTGAAGGAATTGAATAAAGCAGTCTAAGACCTAAAAATGAAAGTAGAAACAATAATAAAAAAAAATCACAAATGGAGGCAAATCTGGAAATGGAAAGCCTAGGAAAGAGGTCAGCTATTACAGATGTAAGTATCACTAACAGAATACAAGAGATAGAAGAGAGAATCTCAGGTGTAGAAGATACCATAGTAGAGATTGAAACAACTGTCAAAGAAAATTCAAAATGTAAAAAACTCCTAACCCAAAACATCCAGGGAATTCAGGACACAATAAAAAGACCAAATCTAAGAGTAATTGGAAGAGGAGAACAAAGACTCCTAGCTCAAAGGACCTGAAAATATCTTCAACTAAATCACTGAAGAAAACTTCCCCAACCTATAGAGATGCCCATAAAGGTACAAGAAGCCCATAGAACACCAAATAAATGTGACCAGAAAAGAATATCCTCTCATCTCAAAATAATCAAAAGACTAAACACACCGAACAAAGAAAGAATATTAAAAGCTGCAAAAGAAAAGGGTCAAGTAACATACAAAGGTAGACCTACCAGAATTACCCTAGACTTCTCAACAGAAACTATGAAATCCAGAAGAGCTTGGTCAGAGGTCATGCAGACTCTAAGAGAACACAAATGCCAGCCTAAGCTACTATATTCAACAAAACTCTAAATCAACCTAGATGGAGAAAACAAAATATTCCATGACAAAACCGAATTCAAACAGTATCTATCTACCAATTATCCACACAGAGGATTCTAGAAGGAAAACTCTAACACAAATAAGGTACATACACCAAAGAAAAGACAAAATATTAAGCATCTCTTCTTAACAAAGCCAAAAGGAGAGGACCACAAGCACATAAAGCGACCTACAAAAACAAACATATCAGGACCCAACAGTCATCTGTCTTTAATATCTTTCAATATTAATGGACTCAACTCACCTATAAAAAGACATAAGCTAACATACTGGATATGCAAACAAGATCCAGCATTCTGTTATATATATGAAACACACCTCAAGACAGTCTCTGAGTAAAAGGATGGAAAAAGGTCTTCCAAACAAACAGTCCCAGGAAACAAGCTGGAGTTGCCATCCTAATATCCCAATAAAATAGACTTTCAACAAAAAGATATCAAGTGTGATGAAGAACTACACTTCATATACATCAAAGGGAAAATCAACCAAGAAAAGGTCTCACTTCTGAACATCTATGCACCAAATGCAAGGGCATCCACATTCCTAAAAGAAACTTTACTAAAGTTGAAAACACACATTGAACTCAACACAGTAATAGTGGGAAACTCCAACACCCCACTCTCACCAATAGACAGATCATTGAAATAGAAACTAAACAGAGACACAGTGAAATTAATAAAGGTTATGAGCCAAATGGATTTAACAGATATCTACAGAAGATTTCACCCTAAAACAAAAGAATACACCTTCTTCTCAATACCTCATGGTACCTTCTCCAAAATTGACCATATAATTGGTCACAAAACAACCCTCAACGGATACAAGAAGATTGAAATAATAATAATAATCCCATTCAGTCTATCAAATCACCATGGCCTAAGGCTGGTCTTCAATAACAGCAAAAACAACACAAACCCCACATTCACATGGAAACTGAACAACTCTCTATTCAGTGATAACTTGGTCAGGGAACAAATAAAGAAAGAAATTAAAGACTTCCTGGAATTTAATGAAAATATTGACACATCATACTCAAACTTATGGGGACACAATGAGAGCAGTGTTAAGAGGAATATTCATAGCACTAAGTGCCCTGGAGAGATCTTACACTAATAACTTAACAGCACACCTGAGAGTTCTAGAACAAAAAGAAGCAAACTTACCCAAGAGGAGTAGATGGCAGAAAATAGTCAAACTCAGGGCAGAAATCAACAAAATAGAAACAAAGAAAACAATACAAATAATCAACAAAACCAAAAGCTGGTTCTTTGAGAGACTCAACAAGATAGATTAACTCCTAGCTAAACTAACTAAGAGGCCCAGAGGTAGTAACCAAAATAACAAAATCAGAAATGAATAGGGAGATATAACAACAGAAATGGAAGAAATTCATAAAACCTTCAAATCCTACTACAAAAGTTTATACTTAACAAAACTGGGAAATCTAGGCAAAACGGATGGTTTTCTAAACAGATACCAAAGTAAATCAAGAACAAGTAAACTCTCTAAACAGGCCCATATTGCATAAGGAAATAGAAGAAGTCATTAAAAATCTCCCAACCAAAAACAAGCACAGGGCTAGATGGACTTAGTGCAGAATTCTACCAGATCTTCAAAGAAGACCTGATACCAGTATTTCTCAAACTATTCCATAAAATAGAAACAGAAGGAATACTACCTAATTTACTCTATGAAGCCACAATTACTGTGATACCTAAACCACACAAGGAATCAATCAAAAAGAGAATTTCAGACCAATCTTGCCTATGAATATCAATGCAAAAATACTCAATAAAATTCTTGCAAACCTAATCCAAGAATACATGAAAGCCATCATTCACCATGATCAAGTTGACTTCATCCCAGGGGATACAAGGTTGGTTCACTATTCAAAAATCCATCAACATAATACAGTATATGAACAAACCCAAAGAAAAAATCAAATGATCATCTCCTGGATGCAGAAAAAGCATTTGATAAAATATAACACCTCTTCGTGTTAAAAGTATTGGAGAGATCAAGTATTCAAGGCCCATATCTAAACATAATCAAAGCAATTTACTGCAAACCAACAGTCAATATAAAATTAAATGGAGAGATACTTGAAACAATCCCACTAAAATCAGGGAAAAGACAAGGATGCCCAATCTCCCCATATCTATTCAATATAGTACTTGAAGTACTAGCTGAAAAATAAGACCAAAAAAAAAAAAAAAAAAAAAAAAAGCAAAAACAAAAACAAAAAAAAAGAAGTCAAGTGGATACAAGTTGGCAAAGAAGAAATAAAGGTATCACTACTTGCAGATGATATGATAGTATACATAAGCAACCTCACAAATTCAACCAGAGAACTTTTCCAACTGATAAACAACTTCAGCCAAGTGACCAGATATAAAATTAACTCCAATAAGTCTGTAGCTTTCCCTTATAGAAATGATAAACAGGCTAAGAAAGAAATTAGAGGAAAAACTCCCATCAGAATAGCCACAAATAATATAAAATATCTTAGGGTAGCTCTAACCAAACAAGTGAAAGACCTGTATAACAATAACTTCAAGTCTCTCAAGAAAAAAATCGAAGATCTCAGAAAATGGAGAGCTCTCCCATGCTTATGGATTGGCCGAATTAATATAGTAAAAATGGCCAAACTACCAAAGGCAATCTATGGATTCAATGCAATCCCTATCAAAATCTCAACACAATTCTTCAAAGACATGGAAAGGGCAATTCTCAAATTCATCTGGAAAGGCAAAAACCCAAGATAGAGAAAACAATTCTTAACAATAAAAGAATGGCTGGGGAATTACCATTCCTGTCCTCAAGCTTTACTACAGAGAAATGGTGATAAAAACTGTATTGTATTGGTACAGAGACAGACAGGTTGATTAATGGAACTGAAGTGAAAACCCAGAAATAAAATCACACACTTACAGACACTTGACCTTTGAGAAAGTACCCAAAAATATACAATGATCAAAAGAAAGCATCTTCAATAAATGGTACTGGCCTACGTGGCTCTCTGTATGTAGAAAAATGAAAATAGACCCATATTCCCATATTTGTTACCTTGCACAAAGCTCAACTCCAAGTGTATCAAGGACCTCATCATAAAACCAGATACACTGAATCTGATAGAAGATAAAGGAGCAAAGAGCCTTAAACTCATTGGAACAAGGGGAAATTTCCTAAACAAAACTCCAATGGCTCAGGCTCTAAGATCAAGAATTGATAAATGGACCTCATGAAACTGGAAAACTTCTGTAAGGCAAAGAACATAGTCAATAAGACAAATTGGCAACCTATATATTGGGAAAGAATCTTCATTAACCCTACCTCTGATAGAGGGCTTATATCCAAAATATATAAAGAACTCAAGAACCTAACCACCAAATAACCAAACAACCCAATCAAAAAATGGGGTATAGAACTAAACCAAGAATTCACAACAGAGAAATCTCACATGGCTGAGAGGCACCTAAAGAAATCTTCAATGTCCTTAGTGATCAGAGAAATGTGAATCAAAACAACCCTGAGATTCCACCTTAAACAAAAAAGAATGGCTAAGATCAAAATCTCAGGTGACAGCACATGTTGGCAAGGATGTGGAGAAGGAGGAACACTCCTCCATTGCTGGTGATATTGCAAACTGGTACAACCACTCTGGAAATTAATTTGGAGTCTCTTCAGAAAATTGGAAATAGATCTACCTGAATACCCAGCAATACCACTCTTAGGAATATACCAAAAAGATGTTCCTCCATGCCACAGGGGCACGTGTTCCACTATGTTCATAGTGGCCTTGTTTGTGATAGCCAGAAGCTGGAAAAAAACCCAGATGTCCCACAACAGAAAAATGGATACAGAAAATGTGGTTCATTTACACAATGGACTACTACTCAGGTATTAAGAATGAGGACATCCTGAGTTTTGCAGGTAAATGGATGGAACTAGAAAATATTACCCTGACTGAGGTAACTCAGACCCAAAAGTACATGCATGGTTATGTACTCACTAATAAGTTGATATTAGCCAAAAAAAAAAAAAAGTACAGAATACCCAAGATATAGTCCATAGAATTCAGAAAGATCAGCAAGCTCAAGGGCTCAAGTGAGGCTGCCTCTGTCCCACTTGGGAGGGAGAAGAAAACAATCACAAGTGGGGAGGAAGGGAGGGACTTTGGAGGGAAAGTGGAGGTGAGGGGAGGAAGGGAACCTGATCTAGTATTGGGTGAGGGGAAATGACTGAAGCCTTGAGGGCCAGCAGAAAGAATGGAAACAGGCAACCTCGGGGGGGGGGGTAGGAGGTTGGGGTGACCCCCTAGAATGCACCAGAGACCTGGGAGGTGAGAGACTATCAGGATTCAAAGGGAGGAATCTTAGATGAAATGTTTTCAGGAGGGAGAGGGAACTTGTAGAGCCCACCTACAGCAGGAAGACAGTGCATCAAGTAAGGGAAGTGATTGCCATCCCACAGTCAAAATTCTGACCCATAATTGTTCCTGTCTGAAAGAACTGCAGAGATGGAAATGGAGAAGAGCCTGAGGAAAAAGGAGGCCCAGTGACAGGCTCAAAGTGGGATCCAGCTCAAGTGGAGGTCACAAGGCCTGACACTATTACTGAAACTAGGAGTACTCATAAAAGGTACCTATCATGACTGCCCCCCTAAAAACTCAAAAATCAGCTGAAAGAGTCAGATGCAGATACTTGCACCCAACCAATATTCAGAAGCTGGTAACCCTGTGATTGAATTAGGGAAAAGCTGAAAGAAGCTGAGGAAGAGGGCAACCCTATAGAAGGACCAGCAGTCTCAACTAACCTGGACTCCTGAGATCTCTCAGACACTGAGTCACCAACCAGGCAGTATACACCAGTTGATATGAAGCCCCAACACATATACAACAGAGGACTGCAGAACCTGGGTTCAGTCAGAGAAGATGCACCTAACCCTTAAGTGACTGGAGGTCACAGGAGCTTCGGAGGTCTAGTGGGGTGGAGGTCAGGGGGGTGGGAACATCCTCAGGGAGAGAGGCAGTGGGAAGGAGGTATGGGATGTGGAACAGTCAGAGAATGGACCGGGGAGGGAATAAAATCTGGAGTGTAAAAAATAAATAAGTAAATAAAAGATTAAATAAAAATAGAAGTAATCATGTTCATAAAGTGTCTAAATTTTTGCCATTTTCGGTGACTTTTTTTTATTTTATGATAATTTTTTTCTCACATAAAATATTCTGATTATGTTTTCCCCTCTCTCTACTCCTACTAGTTCCTCCACATTTCCTTTTCTATGTAAATACACTTCTTTTTTTAATCATATGTTAAGATCAGTTTTCTAAGATATAACAATGAAACAAAAAAATATCAACTGAGTTTGACAAGACAGAAGTAAGAGTGTAATAGAAGGCATAAGAATCAAAGACCTACTCATTTTTCACACTGAAGAATTGCATAAAAACAGTAAACTAGAATATATATATATAAGCTGATGCAGACCCATGCAGGCTATGTGAATGATGCCACAGTCTCTGTGAGTTCATATAATCTTCACTTATTGTCTTAGTCAGAGTTTCTATTCCTGCACACACATCATGACCAAGAAGCAAGTTGGGGAGGAAAGGGTTTATTCAGCTTACTCTTCCACGTTGCTGTTCATCACTAAAGGAAGTCAGGACTGGAACTCAAGCAGCTCAGGAAGCAGAAGCTGATGCAGAGGCCATGAAGGGATGTTCCTTACTGGCTTGCTTCCCCTGGATTGCTCAGCTTGCTTTCTTATAGACCCCAAGACTACCAGCCCACAGGTGGTACCACCCATAAGGGACCCTCCCCCCTTGATCACTAATTGAGAAAATGCCTTACTGCTGGATCTCATGGAGATTCAACTAAACTGGTTTCTCTGTGGTAACTCCAGCTTGTGTCAAGTTGACACAAAACCAGCCAGTACTTATGTTAGCACATAGGACCTTGTTTTCTTGGTATTTTCATCTTCTTTTGATCTTACACACTTTCTGCCTCTGCTTCAGGAGATTTACCTGTGGCCTGAGGCAAGGGATCTTATGGAGGCATCCTGTTTAGTGATGAGTGAGGAACGGTTTCTTACTCTCCACACAATGTCTGACTGACTGTGTGGCTCTGCATTTCCTTTTATCCATTGTTTCCCTGATGATGGCTAAGCAAGACAAAGATATATAAATGATAACAGAATGTTCTTAGGAGTCATTTTATTGGTAAACTATCTTAGGAGAACAATATTATTTTATTTCCTCCCACATCCTTTAGATATCTATTCTCAGGTTATTGGTCACCCAAGCAGCATCAGGTATGGGTTCCTTGTGGAGCAGAGCCAAAGTCAAATTAGATATTGGTTGGTTACTCCCACATGTCTTATGCCAACATTCCACTCACATTTCTTGCAGGCAGAAAACTTAAATTGAGTATGAAATGAAAAATTTAGATCCCCAATCAGGAACTTCAAAAGCAAGCCTCACCAAGAAAAGATGGAAGAGAGAATCTCAGGAATTGATGAATTTATACCTTGGTCAAAGAACAATTGTTAAATCTAAAAATATAATGTATCAGGCAAAATACATCCATGAAATTTGGGAAACTACAAAAAAAATCTAAGAATAATAGAAATACAGGAAAGAGAAGAAACACAGCTAAACGGCCCAGAAAATATTCAATAAATTTTCAATAAAATCATAGATAAAAGAAGTGGGATCCAGATATCAAGTAGATTTGACCAGAAGATCGAGTCCTCTCAGCACATAATAATCAAAGCTTTAAACATACAGAACAAAGAATATTAAAAGTTACAAAGAAAAAGACCAAGGAACATATAAACATACAAAGGCAGACTTATTAGAATTGCACCTGAAATCTCAGTGGAGACTCTATAATACAAAAGCATCTGGACCAATGTGCTGCAGACTCTAAGAGATCACAGATGCCAGCTTGGAGTGCTATACCCAGCAAACTTTCAATCATTGTAATATAAAAAAAGAAAGTGTCATTCTGTGTGAAATACAAATTTCAGCAATACCTGAATACAAATCAGTCCTACAGACAGCTTTAGAAGGTAAACGCCAAACTGAAGAGGTTAAATACACACAAGAATGCATAGGAGATAAATAATTCTAGACCAGCAACATCAAAAGAGGAGAAGTATACACACACACACACACACACACACACATGATAGAGAGAAAGAGATTGCGAGCAAGGGAGCAAAAGAGAGAAACATAGAGACAGAGACAGAGGAGAAAAGAGAGACCTATGTAGAGAGAAAGAATAATGAAAGCAACAAAGTAGGTAGAATCATTGGTCATTGAGTGCTTTCAATATCTTTAGTATCAATTCCACAATAATAAGACACAGAATAATAGAATGAAATCAAAAGCAAGCTACATCCTTGTGTTAGATCCAAGAAGCACATTTTAACATAGAGGATAGACATTACCTTAGGGTAAAAGGGTGAAAAATTTTATTCTAAGGAAATGGACCTACAAAGCAAGCTGATGTAGCCATTTAAATATCTGAAAAAATAGACTTCCAACAAAAACTAATCAGAAGTGATAGGGAAAGGTCACTAAATGTTTGTTAAAGGAAAAATCTGCAAAGAGGACACTAAAATACTTAACTTTCATCAAATTTTAATTATTTTTTTATTGTCTTTTAAATTTGGGGGTGTCTACATTAAATGTACTTCTCAGATTGTGTTATATCATTTACTATGCTATTTTTAATTCTTTAGATCAACATTCTTCAATGTTATGAAACCAACATTTTTTTTTTTTTTTTTTTTTTTTTTTGGTTTTTCAAGACAGGGTTTCTCTGTGTAGCCCTGGCTGTCCTGGAACTTACTCTATAGACCAGGCTGGCCTTGAACTCAGAAATCCACCTGCCTCTGCCTCCCAAGTGCTGGGATTAAAGGCGTGCACCACCACTGCCTGGCGAAACCAACAATTTTTGAGTGGGCAAAAATCTACCTTCTATTCCAGATTTATTCACATAGAAAATTAATTGTAAAACAAGGAATAAATTAGACAACACAAGCAAAGTTAGTGAAATTCTTCTTTAACATTAATCTACTTAGGGCCCTCTTCAGAGTAATTAGAAAGAAAGAAGAGAACTAGATCCAGTATCTATAGTAATTTAAAATTTTCATGTGTTCTTAGTATTTTGGCATTGAGAAATTCTGATTTTAAGCATGTTCAAAATAGTGTTCTGAATTTAATTACATTTATTTAATGTCTTCTTTTTATCATTACTGTTATTTACTTGAATCTTCTTTTGTGGTTATTTTGACTTACGGTTTCTCAATCTTGTTTAGCTTTTCAAACCACCAACTTCATCTTTAATTGATTTTGTTTAAAATTTTATTTTTGAGATTATTATTATGTCATTTCTTCCTTTCTTCTCCCTCCAAATGCTTTCATATACTTCTCTCTTTTCTAATTATATATATATATATATATATATATATATATACTTTCTCAGTATTTATAATGCTACTTGTTTTAAAGGCTGATAATTTATTATTTTCAATTTTATGTTTTCTTTTTGAAAATTCCCATTTTCTTTTTTTAATTTTAATTTTTTTCACTTCACCTTTCAATTACAGACCCCTTTTTTCCTCTCTTCCAATCCCACAGTTAACAAATCTCTTGAAGTCCATAGCCAACTAGTGCAGGAGAAAGCTACCCTCCCAGGAGCTTGGAAAAGCCGTGAGTGAGGTTAAAGGGAGCAATACCTCTTACCCAGACCCGCCCAGGTAAAGCGACATCCAGGGCCTGAGAATCCGGGGGGCAGGAGAAACGTGTGAACCTTCCGGTTTCCATCTGTGGGTGGAGACCTCTGCCTGGGCCACCAGGAGTCCATAGCCAACAAGCACCAGAGAAAGCTACCCTCCTAGGAACTTGAAAAGCCATGAGTGGGGTTAAGGGGAGCAACACCTCTCACCCAGACCGGCCCGGATCCAGCAAGATCCAGGGCCTGAGAACCCGGGGGCAGGAGAAACCGTTAAACCTTCCGGTTTCCATCTGTGGGTGGAGACCTCTGCCTGGGCTACCAGGGGTCTGTGCCTAGGGACCTCAGCCTGGGCCACAGGGCTCCAGAAGAGAGCAGGTATCCCAGGAGTGTTGACACACACCTTTGAGCACAGGCAAAACCACTACCTCTGTTCAAACTCACTGGATCAAGAAGGACCCTTGCAGAGTCATCAGAACATAGGAACCAAGGGACAGCTGGGGACAAGATCCTTCTGATTTCTTTCTGCACCCCAGAGCTGACCCTGTACCACAGCTCTCCAAACCCAAACACCTCTCAGAGAGAGCTGGTTTTCAAGGAGTATTGAAATAGAGGCCTGCAGGAGGGGCAAGCCACAACCAGACAGAGTAAGATCAGCTAACCTCAGTTAACAAGATAGCAAAAGGCAAGGGTAAGAACATAAGAAACAGAAACCAAGAGTACTTGGAACGATCAGAACCCAGCTCTTCCACCACAGCAAGACCTGGATACCCCAACACACCAGAAAAGCAAGACTCAGATTTAAAATCATTTCTCATGATGATGATAGAAGACATGAAGAAAGAAATGAATAACACCCTTAAAGAAATACAAGAGAACAGAGATAAGCAGCTAGAAGCCTATCAAGAGGAAATACAAAAATCCATTAAAGAATTACAGAAAACACAATCGAACAGGGGAGTTTCAAGAAAACACAATCAAACAGACAAGGGAAATGCACAAAACTATCCAGGAGCTAAAAATAGAAATAGAAACAATAAAGAAATCACAAAGGAACACAACCCTGGAGTTAGAAAACCTAGGAAAGAGATCAGGAACCATTGATGTAAGCATCACCAAGAGAATACAAGAAATAGAAGAGAGAGGATCTCAGGAGCAGATGATACCACAGATAACATCGACACAACAGTAAAAGAAAATACAAAATGCAAGAAGCTTCTAACCCAAAACATTCATGAAATCCAGGACACAATGAGAAGACAGAACCTAAGGATAATAGGTATAGAAGAGAGTGAAGATTCCCAACTTAAAGGACCAGCAAAT
>CM052701.1:84429428-84468910 GCA_028551405.1 Uromys caudimaculatus | reverse complement strand
TATTCCACAAAATAGAAACAGAAGGAACACTACCCAATTCCTTCTATGAGGCCACAATCACACTGATACGAAAACCTCACAAAGACCCAACAAAGAAAGAAAACTTCAGACCAATTTCCCTTAAGAATATCAATGCAAAAATACTCAATAAAATTCTCGCAAACTGAATCCAAGAACACATCAAAACAATCACTCATCATGATCAAGTAGGCTTCATCCCAGGGATGCAGGGATGGTTCAATACCCAGAAATCCATCAATGTAATTCACTACATAAACAAACTCAAAGAAAAGAACCATATGGTGATCTCCTGAGATGCTAAAAAAGCATTTGACAAAATTCAACATTCCTTCATGATAAAAGTCTTGGAAAGATCAGGAATTCAAGGCCCATACCTAAACATAGTAAAAGCACATTACAGCAAACCAGTAGCCAACATCAAACTAAATGGAGAGAAATTTGAAGCAATCCCACTGAAATCAGGGACTAAACAAGGCTGGCTTCTCTCTTTCTACCTATTCAATATAGTAATTGAAGTTCTAGCTAGAACAATTAGACAACAAAAGGAGGTCAAAGGGATACAAATTGGTAAGGAAGAAATCAAATTATCACTATTTGCAGATGATATGATGGTATACCTAAGTGACCCGAAAAACTCCACCAGAGAACTCCTGCAGCTGATAAACAACTTCAGCAAAGTGGCCAGATATAAAATTAACTCAAACATCAGTAGCCTTCCTATACTCAAAGGATAAAGGGGCTGAGAAAGAAATTAGGGATATGACACCCTTCACAATTGTCACAAACAATATAAAGTATCTTAGTGTGACTCTAACCAAGCAAGTGAAAGATCTGTATGACAAGAACTTCAAGTCTCTGAAGAAAGAAATCGAAGAAGACCTCAGAAGTTGGAAAGATCTGCCACGCTCATGGATTGGAAGGATTAATATAGTAAAAATGGCCATCCTGCCAAAAGCAATCTACAAATTCAATGCAATACCCATCAAATTTCCAAATCAATTCTTCATAGACTTAGAAAGAGCAATTCCGAAATTCATTTGGAACAACAAAAAACCCAGGATAGCAAAAGCTATCCTTAACAACAAAAGAACTTCTGCGGGAATCAGCATCCCTGACCTCAAGCTGTACTACAGAGCAGTAGTGATAAAAACTGCATGATATTGGTACTGTGACGGGCAGGTAGATCAGTGGAATAGAATAAGGACCCAGAAATGAACCCACACACATACGGTCACTTGATTTTCGCCAAAGGAGCTAAAACCGTTAGGTGGAAAAAAGACAGCATTTTCAACAAATGGTGCTGGTTCAACTGGCGGTCTACATGTAGAAGAATGCAAATTGATCCATTCCTCTCTTCTTGTACAAAGCTCAAATCCACGTGGATCAAGGACCTCCACATAAAACCAGTTACACTGAATCTATTAGAAGAGAAAGTGGGGAAAACTCTCAAACACCTGGGTACGGGTTAAAAGTTCCTCAACAGAACACCAGTGATTTATTCTCTAAGATCAAGAATCGACAAATGGGACCTCATGAAATTGAAAAGCTTCTGTAAGGCAAAGGACACTGTCAATAGGACAAAATGGCAACCAACAGATTGGGAAAATATCTTAACCAATCCTATGTCCAATAGAGGGCTAATATCCAATATATACAAAGAACTCAAGAAGTCGTACTCCAGAAAACCAAATAACCCCATCAAAAAATGGGGAACAGAGCTAAACAGAGAATTCTCAACTGAGGAAATTCGCAGGGCTGAGAAGCACCTAAAGAAATGCTCAACATCCCTAGTCATGAGGGAAATGCAAATCAAAACAAGTCTGAGATTCCACCTCACACCAGTCAGAATGGCTAAGATCAAAAACTCAGGTGACAGCAGATGCTGGCAAGGATGTGGAGAAAGAGGAACACTTCTCCACTGTTGGTGGGACTGCAAGCTGGTATAACCACTCTGGAAATCAGTTTGGCGGACCCTCAGAAAAATGGACATAATACTACCGGAGGACCCAGCTATACCACTCCTGGGCATATACCCAGAAGATGCTTCAACATGTAATAAAGACACATGCTCCACTATGTTCATAGCCGCCATATTTATAATAGTCAAAAGCTGGAAACAACCCAGATGTCCCTCATCAGAAGAATGGATACAGACAATGTGGTACATTTACACAATGGAGTACTACTCAGCTATTGAAAACAATGACTTAATGAAATTTTCAGGCAAATGGATGGAACTTGAAAATATCCTGAACGAGGTAACTCAGTCACAAAGAAGGAACATGGTATGTACTCTTATAAGCGGATATTAGCCCAAAAGTGCAGAATGCACAAGTTTCACTTAACAGTAACCGCTGGACTGAGAGTGAGGTCCCAGATGGAGGAGCTGGAGAAAGGTCTGAAGGAGCTGAGGGAGTTTGCAGCCCCATGGAGGGAGCAATAACGTCAATGGGCCTGACCGCCCCCCCAGTCATCCTGAAGTTTGGACCACCAACCAAAGACTACATATCTATGGACCCATGTTTCAGACCACATATGTGGCAGAGGACGACCTCGATGGCCATCAGAGAGAGAGGAGAGGCCCTTGGGTCTGAGGGTGTTAGAGGCCCCAGTAAAGGGGAATGTCAAGGTGGGAATATGGGGATGGGTGGGCGGATGGGTGGGAGGTAGAATTCCCTCATAGAGGCAGGGATGGGGAGGGGATAGGGGGCTCCTAAAGAGGAGACTCAGAAAAGGGGAAACATTGGAAATGTAAATAAAGTATCAGAAAGAAAAAGAAAAAAAAAAAAAAAACAAATCTCTTGACTGCCCCTACCCTTTCTCCTCAGAGCATGAAAGACCCCCATGGGTTCCACCCTACTCTGGGGCATCCAGTTCAAGCTTGTGTAGGCACATCTTCTTTTACTGAGACCCAGCAGACAGAGTAGGAGAAAAGGGAATCCAGTGGCAGGGAACAGCAACTAAAACAGTCCCCATTCGACTTATAGGGGATGCACGTGAACATGAAGCTGCGTATTTGTTACAAATGTGTAGGCATTCTCAGTCCAGCTCCTGCATGCTCTCTGGTGGGTAGTCTAGGCTCCATTAGCCCCTATAATGCCTAGTTAGTTGACTCTGTGGGTCTTATTGTGGTGTTCTTGATCTCTCTGTCTTGCCCCCCCCCCCCACTTCCAAAAGACTCCCCAGGCTCTGCCTGATGTGTGGCTGTGGTTCTCTGCATCTACCTTCATCTGCTGCTGGAAGAAGCCTCTCAGGAGACAGTTATGCTAAGTTCCTGTCTGAAAGCATAGCAGAGTATAATTAATAATGTCAGGGGTTGGGTTTCTCACATAGGATGGGTCTCAGGTTATTGTTTGAATGTCCCCTCAGTCTCTGCTCCATCTTTATCCCTGCACATCTTGTAGGCAAGACAGGTTTTGACTTGATGGTTTTGTGGATGGATTGATGTTCTCCCTCCTCTGGAAGTCCTGCCTGTCTGCACAAGGTGGACCATTTGTCTCTATATCTATCCTGCTCTGGTAGAAATCTAAGCTAGAATCAGCCCCATAGCCTCTCCATATTCTCTCTCATCCCAGGCCTCCAGCTAGTCACCAGAGATGCCCCCTGCCAATTTCCATTCTCACACCCAGGCCTTTCTCACTCCCTCTATACACAATGGACCACCATGACCATTCCGCTCTTCACCTCCTCTCCTACCCAGTTCCCTCTTTCCACCAATATCTGATGAATATTTAGTTTCCCTTTTTCAGTACGATTTGCACATCCCCCTTTTTCTTCTCTCTCTCTCTCTCTCTCTCTCTCTCTCTCTCTCTCTCTCTCTCTCTCTCTCTCATCTCTATCTCTATCTCTATCTCATCTCTATCATCTCTATCTCTATCTCTATCTCCATCTCTACCTCTCTTTTGTCTGTGGATTCTAACATGGCTATTCTGCTCTTAATGTCTTAATGGTTAATGTCCACTATAAGTGAGTACGTACAATAAGTCTTGTCTTTCTGGCTCTTGTTTACCTCACTGAGGATGTTGCGCTCAAGTTATATCCATTAGCCTGCAAAATATTTAATAGCTGAATAGCATTCTTTTGTTCAGATGTAGCATATTTTCCTTATCCATTCTTCAGTTGAGGGACATTTAGGTTGTTTCCAGTTTCTGGCTATTATGAATAAAGCTGGTATAAACACACTTTAACACGTTTCCCTGTGGTATAGGGGAGCATCTTTTGGGTATATGCCCAGGATGGATATAGCTGGTCTTTAGGTAGAGCTATTTCCAGTTTTCTGAGAAGCAGCCAAATTGATTTTCAAAGTGGTTGTACAAGTGTGCACTCTCACCAGCAATGAAGAAGCATATACTATCACTTGAGATTTTTATCTTTGCTGTTCTAATCAATGTAAAGGGAAATCTCAGGGTCCTTTGATTTGCATTTCCCTGATAACTAATGGTGTGAAAAATTTCTTTAAGTTCTTCTCAGCCATTTGAGATTCCTCTGTTGATAATTCCATGTTTAACAATGTGCCCATTTATTTTTAAATTGGGTTATTTGGATTGTTGGTGTTTAATTTCTTGAGTTTTAAAATAATTTTTGGTTATAAACCCTATATCAAATCTAAGGTTGATAAAGATCCTTTCCAAAATTATACACTGCCATTTTTTCCTACTGACTGTGTCCTTAGCCTTACAGAAGCTTTTCAGTTTCATGAGATCCCATTTATCAATGTTGATCTTAAGCCTGGGCCATTGGCATTCTTTTGAGGAAGTTGTCTCCTGTACCACAGTTTAATGATGTACCCCACTTTCTGTTCTATTAGATACAGTGTATCTTTTTTTTATTTTGAGGTATTTGAATAACATGGACTTGAGTTTTGTGCAGGGTGATAGATATGGATCTATTTGTGTTATTCTACTTGCTGACCACCACCATTTGTTGAAGACGCTTTCTTTTCTCTATTGTGTTGTTTTTCTTTGTCAAAAGTCCAGTGTCAGTAGGCATATGGGTTTATTTCAGGGTATTATAGTGTCCAACATCTCTTTGCCTATACCAATATCATGTAGGTTTTTTTTTCCTTTTTTTTCTTATTACTATTGCTCTGTACTACAGCTTAAGAACAGGGATGTTGATACCTCCAGGAACTCTTATATTGTTCAAGATTATTTTAGCTATTTGGGTTTTTTTTTTCCATTTGAAGTTGAGAATTGCTCTTTTAAGGTCTGTAAAGGATTGGGGTGGAATTTTGATGGGAATGGCATTGAATCTGTAGACTGCTTTTCGTAAAATGCCCATTTTCACTCTGTTAATCCTACTGATCCATGAACATGGGAGACCTTTCACTCTTCTTATATCATCTTCAATTTCATTCTTCAGTGATTTGAAGTTCTTGTCTTGTCATAAAGTCTTTCACTTGCTTGGTTAGAGTTACAACAATATATTTTATATTATTCATGGCTATATCAAATGGTGTTATTTCCCAAATTTTTCTCTCAGCCTGTTTATCATTTGTATAAATGAGGGCTATTGATTTTTTGGGATAATTTTATATCTGGTTATTTTACTGAAGGTGTTTATCAGCTATAGAAGTTCTCTGATAATTTGAGGTCGCTTATGTATAATATATTATTCACAAAGAGCTGAACTTTGACTTCTTCCCTTTCAACTTGTCTCCCCTTTATCTTCTTTAGTTGGCTCATTGCTCAAGCTAGAAATTCAAGTATTATATTGAATAGATAGTAAACGAGTGGGCAGACTTGACTTGTCCATGATTTTAGTGGAATTGTTTAAGTTTCCCTCCATTTAATTTGATGTTCCCTATTGGCTTGCCGCATATAGCTTTTATTATGTTTTTGTATGCACTTTGTATCCCTGATCTCTCCAAGACTTTTCACAGGAATGGGTGTTGGGATTTTTGTTTGTTTGTTTGTTTGTTTGTTTTGTTTTGTTTTTGGTTTGTTTCTTTTTGCTATTGGATATTTTCTTTATTTACATTTCAAATGTTATCCCCTTTCCTGGTTCCCCCCCCATCCAAGAAACCCCCTATCCCATCCCCCCTCTCCCTGCTTCTATGAGGGTGTTTCCCCACTCACCCTCCCATTCCTGCCTCCCTGCCCTCAATTCCCCTACACTGAGGCAACTATTGAGCCTTCATAGGACCAAAGACCTCTCTTCCCATTGATGCTTGACAAGGTAATCCACTGCTATATATGCAGCTGGAGCCATGTGTACTCCTTGGTTGGTGGCTTAGTTCCTGGGAGCTCTGGGGGGGTCTGGTTGGTTGGTATTGTTGTTCTTCCTATGGAGTTGCAGACCCCTTCAGTTCCTTCAGTCCTTTCTCTAACTCCTCCATTGGGGACCCTGTGATCAGACCAATGATTGGCTGCGAGCATCTGTCTCTGTATTTGTAGGGCTCTGGCAGGGCCTTTCAGGAGACAGCTATATAAAGCTCCTTTCAGCAAACATTTCTTGGCATACACAATAGTGTCGGGGTTTGGTGACTGAATATGGGATGAATCCCCAGGTGGAACAGACTCTGGATGGCTTTCCTTTAGTCTCTGTTCTACATTTTTATATTTGTTCACATGAGTATATATTCCCTTTTCTAAGAAGGACTGAAGCACTCACACTTTGATCTTCCTTCTTCTTGAGCTTCATGTGGTCTGTGAATTGCATTTTGGGTATTCAGAGCTTTTGGGCTAATATTCACTTATAAGTGAATGTACTCCATGTGTGTTCATTTGTGATTAGGTTACCTCACTCAGGCTGATATTTTCTAATTCCATCCATTGGGCTAAGAATATATAACATTTCATCCTAAACCAAAAGAATATACCCTCTTCTCAGCACCTCATGGTAACTTCTCCAAAACTGACCATAAAATTGGTCACAAAACAGGCCTCAACAGATTCAAGAAGATTGAATTTGTCAGATCGCCACAGACTGAGGCTAGTCCTAAATACCAACAAAAACCAATGGAATGCACACATACATATGGAAGCTGAATAACACTCGACTAGGAAGACAGGGGGAACGGGTGCAGGAAAGGAAAATGGGTAAAAGAAGGGACCATTTTCTTATTTTCATCTCAAGATTTTAATTATTTTTCCTTTTCTAATTACTTAGGTCTTGGGTTCTTTTTACTTTTGCAAGACCTTAAACTGTAGCATGATTTTATTAATTGAGAAGTCATTGGTTTCTTTCCCCTAATTTTTACATGAATTCTTTGAGGATTTCATAAAATATGTCTGGACTATATTTATTCCTGTCCACAACTACCCCCAGATCCATTCTACCTTTCCTATTAACTATATATTTAAAAAGGGAAGGCAAAACATCAAGTCTAATACATGCTGTCCAAGTATACACACACATACACATACACACACACACACACACACACACACACACACATGGAGAAAGAGATAGAGATAGGGAGAGAGAGAGAGAGAGAGAGAGAGAGAGAGAGAGAGAGAGAGAGAGAGAGAGAGAGAGAGATTTTCATGCATGCCTTCCACTGGAGTATGGTTACCATTACAGGGACAACTGTTTATCCCTCTTACAGATATCAATTGACAATACATCTTCTTCTGTAGGTGGAACTTCATGTCCAACTTTCTTCTCTTTTGGGAGATTTGTTCTGGCTTGAGTTCACAAGGTGATTACCTACGATGTCACAGTTACCATAATTTCATATGTGCAACTGCCCTGTTGGGGTTAGAACATACTCTACTTTTTGTAGTTATACAAAAGTTATGAAGTTTCAAATATTTCACTACTTTTAGACTTTGAAAATTTATGTGTGTGAGAGAGAAAAAGATAGTGATAGATAGATATGGTATGTCAGTGTCAGAGAAAATATCTGTCACTGTCAAAGAAGGTTTAAGGTAAAGATATTTGTAATGTGTCTCACTTTATACATATGCATAGAAGCAGTGATGTTTATTCCAGTAATGTCTTTCCTTATGGCACTGAGGTAACATCTCATTAGCACTCAATTGCTTTCAGTTATTGGTTCTGTAACATTTTATTGGATTTAAAATGCTATGTATTTTGTTCTTTCTAGACTTGTTAATTATACACTTTGGGAAATATTTGAATCATGGGAAATCATTATGTCTCTTGAGAATGCAGTGTTTCACCTGCTAATCTGCATGTTTTATAAGCTGGAAGGCTCAGTGGCCACTGATAGAATGTATATATATATTCATAATTCTATTACCTAGTTTGTTCTCTTAAAGAAAAATATGTTAAATTTGATACATTTATTTCTTGTGTTTGTTGTGTATTGAATTACATTTTCATTTAACTATTTTATTTGAGATTAGGCCACCTATACTTACCTACTCTAATATATTTAATAATTTGAATGTCATATAATTATCTAAGATTCATTTTTTAGTAAGGGGAAGAAACCATGAAGAAAATTTCAGTTCTTTTAAAGTTTGACTTATAAATTGATATTAGGTAAGTTGCATTTATACTATAAAACTTTCCCTCTCAATATTTGGATTATTCCATATTTGTACTCTCTGAAAAGCCATATGTTGATTAGAAGCTTAGAAGTCATTAAATCAATGTTTAAAACAGTGCACCTTATTTTTTACTTATCTAAGCTGTTTGAATCTCAATACAATTAAATTTCCAAATTACATTTTTAACTCAATTTATTCCAATGTACTTGTGAATTAAAACCATCTAGTGATAGACTTTCTCTGAAAAAAATATTCTTTATTACTGCTCCAAATGATGTGTCTGAGAGTTAAAAGAGAACTTACTTATATAACTTTTTAAGGTGTTGGAAAACTGATTATGGCCTATCCTAATAGACTGTTTGCCAGTCACATTGGCTTTTTTAAATCTCTTTGCATGGAACTAGCTCATAACCCGAAAATTTAACTCAAGTCAAAAATCTTAACTTATTATATTGTATTTAATCATATGCTTGTAGTTATTAAATGTGGTTTAGGAAAATTTAAATGTGCTTTTCTTTTAAGTTCAATTGTAGTATATAATAATGTTGGGAGAGGGGGTGAGAAGGGGAACAGGGGTGGAAATAAGGTGAGGGTGTGTGTGAGAGGACTGGGGGTAAGAATGGCAACCACTGGGTGTTATCTCTGGGTATATATTGAGACCTGTGGCACTGGAGATTCTAGGGAGTCTATAATGGTTGCTCTAGTTGAGATTTCTAGTAGTGGGGGATATGGAGACTGAAGTGGCCATCTCCTTGTAGCCAAGTGGGAATACCAGAGGAGGGAGGGAAACATCAACTTATCCACAAAGCCATAAACCCAAAGTTTGTCCTGCCTACAGAGTTTTCAGGAATAAAGAGGGAACAGAGATTGAATGATTAGCTAACCAATAACTGTCCCAACTTAAAATAATCCCATGTGAGACAGGCAATCCCTGACACCATTAGTTATATTCTGCTATGCTTACAGGTGGAGCTTATGTAACAATCTTCTGAGTCTTATATTTTTGCTATCATTATGGTAGCTTGAAAGAAGAAATGAAAAATCATTAAATCATACAGCCTAATAATGTATCAAAGGAAAATATAAACTGATGATTTCACTTCACTTGTTTTCATCCCAAAGAAGTTACAGGTTTAAACAAAGGCAATGCAATTAGTTAAATTAAATTAATAAATTTTACAATGTTTATAATTATGTCACTACTATCATTTCTCTAAAATATAAACAATGTAAATAACCAAAACCACTCACATCGGTTTTGTCTAGGTAAATATTTCTGACTTACTTGCCCATCTATTTTATTATTGATACACAATTCAGCATTTATTATGTACCTGCTGTAAAGCTAATAAAAGCAAAATTAATCTACCAATGTAATACAGTAAGTTACATCAACATATTGAGACCCCAGAGTGGAATAATGTCAAACCATCTCTCTTTATAACAATTGCAATATATTAAGTAAATTAAATCATTAAAAGTGATATAAAGATTAGCATTTATCACTTATTATATCTCTTCATTCTGAAAAATATACTTTCTTTCATCTATCAATATAATGAAGAAGATTGAGACAAATGTACATAGATAAAAGCATAGATGGATGTACATAGATAGATTTCTAACCTATTCAAGGGACAAAAGCTCATAAAATAAATTTAATCAAGTACTGAATATTTGAATTATTTGTGGTGGAGACTTAATGGTATTGTGGTAAAGACTTAAGTAAGTCAGAAGTATTTTAAGTCAATTAGTAATTCCAATTTTATGTACTTGTCGTGGTAACTTTCATGTTTGTATGTAAAAATAACATACATAATTAGAATTTGATATTTCATAAATAATATATATTAAAACATATTATTCATTCAAACATTTATATATCAATAGTAAGCACAAACATAAATATAAATTATATTTACTGTAAATGTCATATATATACATACATATATATATGTATATATGAAGTCTGTAGCTTTTGCTTTGAAACAAGATGAATGTCCTTATAGCTGCATGATCCCAGTTTTGTCTTCATTATCTTAGAACAATCGTGTCACTGTCTGTTAGCATGATCCTTCATAATTTTGCTAATTATGTGGTTGTATCATCATTCATTTATAGCTAAACTCATTATAGCACAACTTACTTTAGATTTTTCTCATTAGCTCACTATATATATAATGAAGACTCAAAGAAAGCTTGGACTTAAATATGCAACTTCCATGCAATCACAGTCAGATTATCTCTTGGGCATGTAAGATTTTTATAGAGGTAGGCACTTCAGAGTTGCATAGAAACTTTTGACACCAAAAAATATTTCTGTGTATTTTCTTACAAAACCAAATTGACATGTAACAGTGAAAAAGTGAAAGTCAAAGTATTACATTTCATGATATTTTTGTAATTTAACCTAAGATTTTTATTTATGAAAGTTAAGGATTATATATTACCCATAATATTACAAATAAAAATTAGGGTAAAGTAATTGTTAAAAGCAGTTAAGAGTTGGAGCCCTCAATATGTTAAATCACTTTTCTTTACTTATTTTACTTTATTAATTAAGATATAATGAAATAATTACTAACCTTTAATTTCCTCACTCTACTCCTTTCCATGTTTCTCCTATCAAATCGATATATCTTTTTTATTGATATTGTATGTGTGCATGCATGTGCATATGTGTATGCGCATGTGCATGTATGTATGTGTGTGTGTGGTGTGTGTGTACACACATGTGTGTAATCAAATATATAAATATGTCTTTCTGAATCTATTTTGAAATATGGTGTTAGGGTTCACCACTTTATATTGGATAGCCTTCATGGTACTCTTTACCTGAGGAGAATGTAATTAATTCTGCTTCTCCCAGGTATCATTACTCTCCTGTGGTTTTTTGGTGGGCTGAATCTGGCCTTTGCAAATCTCCCCTCTCCATGTTAACAAGCACACTGATGTTACCATTATTCCTTGTCTGATTTACAAACAAATTTCAGGGAGAGTATGTTTCACAGTGACTTTCTGGTGTCTGGCTCTCCCAATCTCTCCCCATCCTCTTCTGCATTGTTCGGTGTACCATAGATGTGAGAACTTTGAAGTTGAATATCCACTGGGCCCAGAACCTCCACGATCTATATGTCTCCATTTGCTATAACGAGAGGCTTTTTTGATGAGTTGTACTTGCATGTAGTTATAAGATTAAGATGTAGAATATATTAAGGAGTTACTCTGGTTTAGCAAAGTGACTGTAGTATATTATTTTCTAAATTCCATGATCCCACAGGCCCACTGAAGTTGGCTAGGTTTAAAGAATTCAGAATGATATCCTTCCTGTTTAGATGGCCTTAAGTCATGCTTAGACTTCTGATGGTTATCCTCAATATATGTATGTCCTTATTGTAGCTTTAGGACTCTCTTTGTCATGCTGACATTGTTGTGGATCATAGATGTCTCAGCTATATAAAACTATCGATTGCTTCTCTTTTTAGCCACTTGCACAGAATTTCTAGTAGTATTGAAGTTAGACCAGAGAAAGGAAGCTCTTAGAATAATAGATACAGCTCATCCTGTGTCCCAAGTATGTGATATCCTCATCAGCAGTGCCTCACCCCAACCTCTAGGAGGCGGTAAAGGGCAACAGCAATTTTTTGGATATGTTTTTGGCTACTATAACCAAAGGGAGGTTTCTCATGCTGAGAACGAAGCATTTTATTAGTATACGGTTTTTGTGGGGACCATTGTCAGAAAAGGGGCAATATTATATGTATTTTTCAAAAATGTAGGTTAGTATAAAATCACTTGGTTTCTTGAGCTATTTTTGGACTATTATTTGGCTCGCCTCCATCCTTCACCTTCTGCATTGATCTCCCTACTGCTTCTTAGGATTAGCCACTTCCTTGTTTTTCCAGTTTGCTCTTTTTATTGCTTCTGTGCTGATATTTTCAAATGGAGAAATGTTGGTCAATAAAACCAACATCTATTTATTAATTATATTAAACCATATGATATCTCTGCTTGAATATAATAAACACCAAGTTCTGCTTTGAATAGTCTAAACCCTGTCTTTCCCTCCTCAGGTCTGAAACAAAGGGAATGGCTCCTGAGAACTGTACAGTTGTAACTGAGTTCATTCTTTTGGGACTGACTGATCGTGCTGAACTGAAGATGATGCTTTTTGTTTTATTTCTGGTGATTTATGTAGTTACCTTGTTAGGGAATCTGTGCATGATCCTGTTAATCCACATCACTCCCAAACTCCACACACCAATGTACTTTTTCCTCAGTTGCTTATCATTTGTAGATGCCTGTTATTCATCAGTCATTGCACCAAAAATGTTGATTAGTTTCTTGGTTGTAACAGAAACCATTTCTTTCTCTGCGTGCATCATGCAACATTTGTTTTTCGGAGTGCTTGTTACCACTGAAGGCTTCTTGCTGTCAGTGATGGCTTATGACCGTTATGTGGCCATTGTCAACCCATTGCTGTATTCTGTGTCCATGTCTAAGCGAAAGTGTATCATGCTGGTCATTGGGTCAGTAATAGGTGGAACTATTAACTCTTTAACACACACCATAAGTTTGAGTAAGCTGTCTTTTTGTGGGCCTAATATAGTGGGTCACTTCTTCTGTGACATACCATCGCTGCTGATACTCTCATGTTCTGACACTTCCATGAACGAATTTTTGCTCTTAATCTTCTCTGGAATTATTGCCATTGGTACTCTCTTGATTGTGGTCATATCCTACTCATTCATTGCTCTTGCCATTTTGAGAATACGCTCAGCTTCTGGACGACAAAAAGCCTTCTCTACCTGTGCTTCTCACTTGACTGCTGTGACTATATTCTATGGCACCTTAAGCTTTAATTACATTCAGCCAAGCTCCCAGTATTCTGTAGAACAAGAGAAGGTGGTGTCTGTGTTCTATACACTGGTCATTCCCATGTTAAACCCAATGATTTACAGTCTCAGGAACAAAGAGGTGAAAGAAGCTGCAAAAAGAGCCATAGAAATGAAATTATTCTTATGTTAATACCACAGTAGTAAAATTTCTGTCATATTTATCAGCCCGTTTTCACTCAGTAACATTTACATTGTATCAGAAAATTATAATTTTTGTGTTTGAAAGTTCTAGTCTCAATATATATTTTTTAAGATGAAGAAACACATTTGAAAGTCAAAAATTTAGTGTGTAATTTCATTTAAAAATTAACTTAGATGAACTTTGTTTGAAATATCATTATTACTTGAATTAATCAGTAAATAAAGCATTAAATATATTTGCTGTTTAAAACTAAATAAATACAAGAGAACATGCTGTCTTTTGGAGATAAATAACAAGTTTTGTAATTAATGAGAACTTCTATAATATTTGTTATATTGATTTTGTCTTTAAAATGTATACCAAGTTTTAAATCATGCTGAAATTTCTGTTCAATAAAGTATTTAAATGTAATGGTATTATTTTACTTGACTATTCTATATTGTATTAATTAACCTATTTTCTCTCTCTGTAGACATGAAGAGACTAACAAGAAAATATAATTGAATAGAAATAAAAAACAATGCATTATTTCTGACATTTTAATAATAAATTTATATGTAGAATGACAATCCTGTATAGTAGGTACAATTAGATACATTTTTTAATCCTTGTCTATCTTCAAAAACTTCTTTCACATTCTGAATATAAGCATACATTCACAATTCTTAAATAATTTAATGATATAATATATACATCTTAGTTTAGATCTTTTATTATAAATTAGTTTCTTAAGTACATGAAATTTACTTATTTAAGAACATTCCACCTACTAAAATACCATTAATAATATTATAGTGGATTTTGTAAATTGAAATTCATTGTATTACCTACTATTTTCTGCCTTTTTGATCAATAATAACATTAACTGAAGGCATTTAAAGTAAACAAATGTCCCACAATGAATGAAAATACACAGGTACTTCACATTGAATTTAGTCATTTTACATTGCTACCCTTCCTCTGGCAGTATAGTTATAGTTATTTATCTAGAGAGACCCACAGTTCGCAAATTAAAAGTACAATTTAATATTTTTTTCTGCACCAAAATATATTTGTATAAAGGATGTCTGTTTTCTAAAATTAGAAAGAAAGGCTGTGGGTGAAGAGCAAGGAAGTATCTGGGAAGAGCTTGGTAAGGAAGTGTGATTAGAATATACCATATGAATTTTTTTCAACAAATCAAAGAAAAGCTAGATGATTTTGACCACAGAGGTTTTTAGCATAGAACTCAGTGTTACTTGCAGGGTTTAAAGTAATGGTGATGTCTACTACTGCATGACGGATGATATGTTCTCTCTCTCTATCCTAATGGAAGAGTCATCTTCACTTTGTAATGCTAACATCTACATGGTGTAATGCTAACAATTGATCACAGGAATGATGTGCTCAATATCAGTTAAATATCTGTGATTTTCTTTTTGTGTATCTTTGTATGTGATGTGCATAATTTTGCTTGCATATGTGTGAGGGTGCATATGAAAATATGTGTGTGTGCTTGTACAGAAATGGGATTGATGGCACAAATCTTCTTCAATCAGCCTTCCACTTTAGTTTCTGAGGTGGTGTCTCTGAAGTAACTCCACAGTTCCTTCATATCCATGATCTTACCAGGCAGGATGTTCAGGAGGCTCTTCATTCTTCCCCACTTTCCTGGGCTCGAATTGCAAGTTGGTGGCTAAAAGCTACTTACACATACATGAATTCTGGAGATCAGATTTTAAGTCTTCTGGCTTACCCAGCACTCTCTCCCTAGCCCCAATACTTGAATTTATGAGAATAAGTTCTTTTCATGTGCATATATTAGTACATATTAAAGAGTAAATAATGATATGAATAAATAAAGTTTAATTAGGGAAACCAATTTGTTGATAGGTATGTTTTGTGATTAACTATCATAGGTTTTCCTAACAATACTATACTAATAGAGTTGATAATCCTAACCTGCACCAGGCACTTAAATGTATGTTAGAAATGCTTCCTTGTAATTGGAAGTTACTATTTTCATTTTTCCATGGACATGATAAGCTACTGAGAACATTTTCATGAACTTGGCTATATATAAATGTTACTAATCATAGCAGAATGGTTCATTTCTACATATAAATACACAAGCAAGCTAACGATCAGATAATTATACTTAGAATGCTATCTTAAAAATAGTAAACATATGTATTAGCTATCAGATACACCTTACAGCTAGGGAAATACAGATTTGAGTAAAAAATGTGTTTATTAAGTAAAATTTGTTTTAAGAGAATTATAATGTTTATATTAATTATAAAGTATATCAAAAAGGGGGAAATATTTTCTATACCGAAAGGTAGTTAAAATCAGAAAACTTTTCTCTCAAAAAAGCATTATAATTGAGTTTAGCAATGCTTTTTATTATATAAGTCTGCATACTTCAATAAAAATATTTCTAATATAAGTTCTTGTTGACTACAAGAACTAAAATTTTAAGATGTGGCTTTTGTTGGCTGAGAATACTGAAATTATATTGTTTTATAATGTGCACTTTACTATTTCTTCATTTAAAATTTATTGCTATTTTTAAAATCAATTACTTTTACTTTTCTTGCTTAGTGTTTCCTAGTTTTGATTTTAATTTTTTTTATATTTCTTTTAATGAAAATAGATTCTTTTGTCACACAATATATCCTGATTATAACCTTGCCACTCCTCCAAGTCTCTTCCCACCCTCTGATCCTTTGGATTAACTCATTTTCTGTCTCTCTTAAACAAGGGCAGGAGTCTTAAAGATAACAACCAAACAAAACAAAAATAAAATATAACACAAAACAAAAACTATCATATTAAAGTTTGACAACACAACTGAACAGGAGGAAAAGAGTACAAGAGTAGACAAAAGAGTCAGAGACACACTTATTCTCATAATCAGGAGTCCTGTAAAAATTCAAAGCTAATAGCTATTATGAATTTGCAGGATCTCTCTAGGACCTGTGTTTGCTGCTTCAGTCTCTGTGAGCTCACATGCACCTTGCTTAGTTAATTCAGAGGGCCTTGTTCTCCTAATTTTATTGATCTCTTCTGGATCTTACTATCTTTCTACCTCCTCCTTTGCCATATTCCCTGAGCCCTGAGGGGAGATTTTTGATGGAGATATTAATTCAGATTTTCTCTTTATATAATTTCTGGCTATGGATCTCTCCATCTGTTTCCATCTGCTGCCCAAGGAGGCTTCGCTGATGATGACTGGACAAGGCACTGATCTGTGAGTATAGCAGAATAACATTAGAAGTTATTTTATTTGTTTTCTTGTTGACCAGAGGTATTTTCTTTTACCGTAGGACTTTGGGATATCTAGTCTAAGGTTCTTGTTTACCCAAGCAGGGTTGGATATGGGTTACTTCTTATGAAGTAGTCCTTAAGTCAAACTAGACTTTGTTGGGGTACTCCCAAAAGTTCTGTGCCACCATTGCTCTAGCATATTTTTAAGACAGCACAGATTGTAGATTAAATGTTCTGTGTCTGTGTTGGTGCCCATGTTTCTCTTTTGGCAGCCTGCATAGCACCTTCATACACCAGACACTAAAACAGAGGGGTTAGGGCTCCATATAGACACCAGCCAAACTTCTCCATGATCAATGAGTTCTGGACAATAAATAGGACACTGATGTCAGTTGGAAGAAAGCACTCCATTGTCATTGCATCAGTCTTGGTGTGTGAGGATTTAAGTTGAACACCCTTGGACAATTACTCAACTTAATGTAACCCAATTTTGCTGCTAGAATCCTTGCCGATTACAAGACATGACCAGTTGTGTCTTTATATTTTCCATCACTACAAGTCCTCTTTAGGATCACCTTCATAGATTCAAGAAAGTTTTTACTATACTCTTTACACAATCCCCAAGTGTCACACAAATCCATCAATCTCTTCTTTAAATCTCTCCTTCCATCCCATTTTCCAAAATATCTGTTTCTTCCCACCACACCCATACCCACTCTCGGACCACTCACAAAATCTATACTATTTCTCCTACCCAGGGATAGCCATGTTCCCTCTCTTCCTCTTACTTGACCTCTCTGTGTCTATGGATTGAAGCATGGTTATTATTTATTAGGAGTTAATGTGCACTTATAAGTGAGTACATACCATATTTTTCTTTCTGGGTGTGGTTTTATCACTCAGCATGATTTCTTTTATAATTCCATCCATTTGCCTGCAAATTTCATAATGTCATTGTTTTAATAGGTAAGTAACATTCCATTGTGTAAATGTGTCACATTTTCTTTATCCATTCTTCAGCTGAGGGACACCTAAGTTGTTTCCAGTTACTAGCTCCTATGAATAAAGCTGCAATGAACATGTTTCAGTAAGTGTTCTTGTGATAGGAAGGAGCATTTTTCAGGTATATACCCAAGAGTTATACAGCTGGATCTTAAGGTAGATAGATTCCAAAAGTTCTGAGGATTTTTCAATTGATATTGAAATTGATTTTTATATAGGTTCTACATGTTTGTATTCCTACCAGCAACGGAGAAATGTTCCTTTGTTCCACATCTTCATCAGCATTAGCTGTCATATGTGCTACTGATCTTAGCCATTCTGACAGGTGAAAGAAGGAATCTCCAAGTAATTTGGATTTGCATTTTCCTTAGGGCTAAGAACGCTGAACATTTATGAGTGTTTCTTTACTATTTAAAGTTTCTCTATTGAGACTTATTTATATCTGTACATCCTTTTTAATTAGATTATTTGTTTTTATGATATCTAGGCCTTTGAGTTCTTTATTTACTTTGGATATTAGTTCTCCATCGAATGTGGAGTTGACAAAAAAAAATTCTATTCTGTAGGCTGCTGCTTTGTCTCATTGACAGCAACCATCACCTTATGGAATCTTTCAGTTGTAGGAAGTACCATTTTAAAATTATTGATCATAGCACCTGTGTTATTGGTGTTTTGTTCAGAAAGTCATCTCCTGTGTCAATATGTTCAAGGCTATTCTCTACTTTCTCCTCTATCAGGATTAGTGTGTCTGTTTTAATGTTTAGGTCTTTAATCCAGTTGTATTTGAGTTTTGTACCGGATGATAAATATGGACCTATTTGCATTAATCTACATGCAGACATAGACTTGTGCCAACTCCATTTGTCAAGGATGTTGTATGTTTTCCAGTGTGAATTTCTGGCCTTTTTAAAAATTAAAAACAAACAAAAAGAGTAAGTATCCATGTTCTATAGTTTTTTGTTTGGATTTTCAATCTGATTCCATCAATTGGTGTGTCTGTTTTTTAATATTTAGAATTTTTAAATTTATCCATGCTCAGATATTATGTTCTGACTGTAGTTTCTCCTCCTTTCTAGTCCTCCAGCCTGCCCCCTCCCATCTCTCTCAGATTCACATCTCTTCAGTTTTCCTTTATAAAAGGGGAGATTTCCCAGGCTTATCAGCCAAACATGACATATCATGCTGCAATAAGACTCAGAACATCCCCTCCTATTAAGGCAGGATGAGTCAACACATTAGGAGGAGAAGTGTCCCAAAACGCAGTCAAAATCATCAAAGACAGTCCTTTTTTCCACTGGGGGGAGTTCCACAAGAACACCCTAGTGCTAGCTGTAATCTCTGCATCTGCTCCTACCAGTTGCTGGCTGAAGCCTCTCTGGTGAGGATTATGCTAAGTTCCAGTATGCAAGTTTAGCAGAATATTATCAGGAGTCATCTCATTGAAATTTTTATTTATATTTATTTGGGAGTCATGTTTGGGTCTTTTCTAGGTGTCTAGGCTATCTAACCTCTGCTTCTGGCTGGCCAACCAGGAAGTGTAAGATATGCGTTCCTTCTTGTTGGATGGGGAACATCCTGTGTCTGTGTTTATGCCACTAATGTATTTTAATACTACTGTTCTGTAACACAACTTGAAATTGGGAGTGGTGAAACAACCAGAAGTTCTTTTAGTGTTCAAGATTATTTTAGCTCTCCTTAGTTTTTTGTTTATTTGTTTGTTTGTTTTCCATATGAAATTGAGAATTGTCCTGTCAAGGTTTGTAAAGTATTGTTTAGGAAATTTGTGGAAATTGTGTTGAATCTGTAAATTGCTTTTGGTTGTATGACTATTTTTACTATGTTAATTCTAGTGATTCATGATCTTTGGAGTTTTTCTATCTTCTCATTTCTTCTTCAATATCTTTCTTCAAATACTTAAAGGTTTACTCCTACAAGTCTTTCACTTGCTTCATTAGACTTATACCAAGATATTTTGTATTATTTGAGGCTATTTTTAAAGATGCTCTTTCCCTACTTTTCATTTTAAATTAATTGTTTGAATATATATATATATGTATATATATATATATTATTTTTTATTTATTTTTTTTACATAGAATATATTTTGGTACTTTTCAAATCCTTCTAATACTTCTGCTAGGCCTACTCCCTTCCATAATAACTTATTTCATTTCTCATTTGTTTAAGCCCCTAGAGTTCTTGGTGCCTATATACTTTAGTGTATGTAGACATCCATTGGAGTTTGTTGACAAACCAGTGGCCACTCCATTGAAGTAAACTAACTGTATTCTTTCCAAGAAGCTATCAATTTTTAGTAGCTTTCTTATCATTTGTTGTCTTTGGAATTTATCTTAAGTATTCTGTCATATGCTTTGTAATTGATCCTACTTTGTTTATTAACACATATATCATTGTGTATCAAATCTCTCTTGTGCTCTTAGTATACATTAGTTTTTGGCTGTTTTGTGTGTGCCTTTGTGTATATAGTATGTGTTGGAGGTGTACCTATGGATAATTTTGTATAGTTAGATATTTCCTTCCACTATTACACAAATTCTCAGGATCAGAATTCTTCTGGCTTGGGTGACAAGTGCCTCAAGTCATTTAACCATCCCAGTTACACCATGACATTATTGTTATGAAAGAAGTTAATAGTTTTGCCATATTTTAATGCACTTTCCTTGATTTATGACTAATATATTTTCTATGTATTCTTGATGGTTGTTGTTCTATTTTAATTGCTTTAGGTATATTATTACACAATTTCTGTCCTCCTAATGTTATCTTGAGAAACATGCCATAGCTTTATTGATTTATTCTTTACTTTACACATAATTTTCCATTGAAGCTCCAGAGATATTTACATTTTATTTTTTATAGTCTGATTATGGTCTTTTTAAACACTTTTCTGTTTTGATTTTAGTAAGTTGTTTTTAGGCTACTTACATAAGCTTTAGAAGACACACATACAGACACACACACACACACACACACACACACACAAACACATGTACATGCATATCCATAGCTTAGATATTTGTTCTAAAGTATATAGATATTTATTCTAATGTGTATAGATGTTTAGTCTAAAGATATAAATATATCTTGTCTCCAACACATTAGTAAAATACACTATCATTTTTGGCATTTTCAATTAATTTATGTATTCACTTTGCATCCTGATCAGAGGCCCCCTCCTTCGGTTCCCCTGTAAAACAACTCATTTCCACATTCTGCATCCCCTTCTCCTCTGAGAAGGGTGAGACCCTGGTTGTGTACCAATCCAGTCAAGCACATGAAATCACTGCAGGACTAGTCACATCCTCTCCCTCTGAAGCCAGACAAGGCAGTGGAGTTAATGGAGCGGGATCCACAAGCAGACAACAGAGTCAAGGGCAGTTCCTATTCAAGTTGTTTCAAGAAACATAAGCAAAGAGAATACTTACAAATATATTTTAAGAGACCAGAACCACCTTAACACCAACAAATATTCTGCAAAAAAAGAATAAATAGCACCCAATATTTTTGTTACATATAAGAAGTCAATGGCCCTTCACCCATACACATACAAGCACCAATAAGTGGATTTAGAGGGTTTAGAAAAAATGCATGATTTTCTGAGAGCGAAGTGGAAAAGTATGAGAGGAGTTGTATGGGAGTGGGTGGGGTACATTTGATGTTAAAACATATTATATATGTATATATGTATATTATATATATATCATTATACAGATTGAATAGTGTATACTTGGGGATATATGGGTATATACATGTATGCATGCAATCCAATCAATGAAGAAAAAAGAGGAAGTTAATTTGAAGAAAGTGTGAAGAAGTATATGGGAGGGGTTGTAGGGAAGCAAAAGAAGAAGAAATCTTGACATTAAATTAGATTCTCTAAAAATGAAATAAAGAAATTCTAAAATAGTAAAACTTTAAAAAGAAAATATCAATAAATCATTAACCAAACAAATTTAAGAATATATTAATGTCATAGAACATAATACACATGGGAGTAGTGTGTTAGTGGTACATAAATGTATTCCCATTTAAATAATAAGAAGAAAAGTATTGTCAAACATATAATAAAAGGACATGCATGGTACGTACTCACTGATAAGTGAATATTAACCAAAAAGTACAGAAAACCTAAAATACAACCACAGACCATAATATGTGTAACAAACAGAAAGGGCCAAGTGAGAGTGCTTCAATCCCATGTATGAGGGGGAAGAAAATAATCACGGAAGGGAGAGGGAGGGAGAGATTTGTGAGGGAGAGCAGTGTAGGAGGGGAAAAGAGACACAGAATCATGTGGGTTGTGGGTGAAAGGAGAAAAGTCAAGATGGCTAGGAGAATGCATGGAAAATGTAGTCTCAGGGGAGGGAGGAAGGGGGAACCTTTAGAAATTACCAGATGCCCAGGAGGTCAGAGACAGCAAGGACTCAATGGGGGTCACCTTATCCAAAATGCCCAACAATGGGGACAGGGAATTCGAAGAATCCACCTCCAGTAGATAGAGAGAACCTCAAGTGGAAGGTCAGGGTTACTAACTTACAGTCAAAAATCTGACCCAGAGTTATTCCTGTCTAATAGAACTGCAGGGGCTAAAATGAAGAAGAGACTGAGGGAAAATCCGTCCAATGACTGGAACAATATGGGATCCATCTCACTGGGGACACCAAGGCCTGACAGTACAACTGATGCTAAGATATGCTAACAGACAGGAGTCTAGCATGTCTACACTCTGAGAGGTCCTACAAGGAGCTGACTGAGACAGAAACAGGTACCTACACCCAACCATTAGACTGAAGTCAGAAACCCCTATAGTTGAAATAAGAGAAGGATTGAAGAAGCTGAAGGGGAGGGCAACCCCATAGGAAGACCAGGAGTCTCAACTAACGTGGACCCCAGGGAACTCACAGAGACTGAGCCACCAACCAGGTAGCATACATGGGCCCCCAGCACATACACAACAGAGGACTGCCTGGTCTGGCCTCAGTGGGAGAAGATGCTTTTAATCTTTGAGAGACTTGAGGCCCCAGGGAAAGAGGAGGCCTGGTGGGAGGGGTGCACCCTCTGGGAGGCAACAGGAATGAGTAATGAGATGAGAAACTGTGAGGGGGGAACTGAAAAGGTGGACAAAAGCTAGAATGTAAATAATTTTTTAAAAAATCAGGAAATCTTCTAGATTCATAGAAGGTATAGGTATTGGTGCAAGCATTGTAAGCATACAGAATAGAGAATATTAACAAATTTAATTTTTAAAATGCACAACATAATCTTCCATTCTTCCTCTGAATATAGAGCCATGAAAATAAAATCACTGTCTCAAAAAATCATAATCTAATAAAGATATCCCACTCCCATATTAATTTCAGCATAACTCATCTACTTACACAAAAAATTAAGGATCACTTAAATTTAAAATAGAAGTAGAAACTACAGTTTGTGATAACATAGAAATTACATTAATGAAAATAAGATGCAAAGAAATACATACTACATTTTCACACGTGTTTGAGGAGATTCAAAAGAATAATAAACAGATTAGCAGAAATGGAATGGGACAGTGACAAAGTCGGCACCGCCAGGTACAGAGTGTTGGCTATAATGCAAATTCTAGAGACCGAAACTGTAGATTGAGAATTAGAGACAATAAAATTGTATTAAATATTAAACTTTTCCAAAGGGAAGGTCTTATGCACTATTATACACATAACTTTGTGTGAATTAAATGCTCTTCATTTATGAATATGTCTGTGTCTATATCATCTATCTCTGTGTCTATAGATACATATATCAATATCTTTAGCTCTCTAGAGAAAGAGAGACAGATATACATATACATATACACATACACATACACATACATATACATATATAAATTCAATAGCAATTAGCAACAAAGGGGCAATGAATTTGAACAACAGTGAAGATCAGTATATGGGGGTATTGGAGGAAGGAATCAAAATCTCAAGAAAAATTAAAGCCTATTTAAATATAGATAGAAAAATAAATAAATGATAAAGAATGTTGTGAAAGATAAGGAATGATGTGGAAAAAATCATAGTTGTTTTATGAACATGCAAAAACAAAAATATTATAAAATATAATTTGTCATGTTATACTTTTATAATGATATATAATACTGAATATTAAACACTAAGTATTTATTTTAAATTGATTCTTTAATACCCTGTAGAAGGCATTTTTAACCTCTTTGTTCCTTAAACTGTATATCAAAGGGTTAAGCATGGGTATCACTGAAGTATAGAACACAGATGCTATTTTATCATTCTCTAAGGAGTGAATAGATTTTGGTTGCAAATACATAAAGAATAAGGTACCGTAGAACACCACAACCACTGTCAGATGAGACCCACATGTAGAGAAAGCTTTTCTTCTACCTTCTGCAGAATGCATTCGACATATGGCTATCAGAATCAGAACGTATGATCCAAGGACTATCAGAAGGGAGGAGATCAAATTCAATGCTGAAAATAATATGATCAGTAACTGTATTTCTTCAGCATTTGAACACAGCATAGGTAACAAGAAAACATCATCACAGTAGAAATGGCTGATGATGTTAGAGCCACAGAAAGTTAATGTGAAAATTTTACTGGTGAACAACAGAGCCACAAAGGTGCTGTAGAGGTACGGGATGCCCACAAGCACATGGCAAAGTCTCTGAGACATGATCACACTGTAGAGCAGAGGGTTGCAGATGGCCACATAGCGGTCATAGGCCATTGAGGACAAGATAAAAAATTCACTGATAATGAACATAAGGAAGAAAAACAACTGTGTGGCACATTCATAGAATGAAATGTTTTTTTCATCCATAACAAAATCCACCAGCATCTTGGGACAGATGACAGTGGAATTTCCAAGATCAATAAAAGCCAGGTGTCTGATGAAAAAGTACATAGGGGTTTGTAGGCGAGAGTCCAGCTTGGTCAAAGCAATCATACCTAGGTTGCCCATGACTGTGACTGCATAGATGATGAAGAAGGCCCCAAACAAAGGAAGCTGAAGCTCAGTGCTCTGTGTGATTCCCATCAAGATGAACCCAGGCAGTGATGTGGTATTCCTTTGCCCCATGTCATCCAATTATATCCTCTAAAAGAAGCAAACATTGTTTTCAACTTTTATTAAGTTATACTTGTAGGATAAACAGATATTTTTTAAAAAAATAAATGGTCACAACCATTATTTGCATATGATTTTTAAATGAATGTATAGAGTATTGTACTTTGCAAATGATCTCTTCAAGAAGATATATAATAAATTTACATATCATTATATTGCAATTATACACATATATATAACATGGATAATAATATTGAAATGTTACATTTTATATAGAGCTTGGTTTTTAGAATGCATCTTTATTTTTTCTGAGTTTTATATGAAAATTTTGTATTCTTGAAAATCAAGACAGAGACAGAATGAAGCTAAATCATTTTGATTATTATAATTCATCACATCAAATCATTCTAAGTTATGAGAGACACACTGAAATAAAAATGCATATTTGTATATCTTTATAAATGTGTCTTTCCCATAGCCAAGTGCAATCATTTTAATATGCTATGTCATTTCTACTCTATTTTACTTATACTATTATGAAATGCATTGGTGAGTGGGACTGCATTATTACCTGGAATTTAATAAGTATGAATTTAATAGAGAAAATATGTCAGCCTATAGTATTTTCTAATTTGGTTTTAAAAAGCTTCTCAACGTACTTAGTGTAGTATATTTAATTGTGCTTGATATTGTATGACGCTAAATATATTCTCTCTGTGCACACTGATATTTAAGTTTTGATTGCTTTTACTGTAGTTGAGATACAAGTATTCAATTTTCCTTCCAATAGAATTCTCACTTATTTTAATCTACCAGATACAGTCCAGTTAAACTATTAATATTCAGTAATTTTCTATGTATACTTTTGCGTAATTATTCTATGATACAATGTAGAAGTGATAAAGCCTGTAATATGTATTTACTTATTAATTTAACTGAACAAAGTATTACTTATAAATCACAATATCATGATTGTGTATATTTTAGTGGTATTTCCATTTCCTTTAACAAAATTGCACAAGCTGAGAAGCAAAGCAGTTTTTCATTGAAGCAAGATAATGAAGATGCACCAGCTAATTCTATCTGATTACTTCCGTTTAGTCCCTCAGTCCCTAATCAGTGAAAATTTTCACCATTGTCAGCATGATTTCCAGTTGTAGGACTAATCAGAGTTTAATGTTTAATGAAGAAAAATGCAGGGTTGGCTTGTCAGCATGTGCAGCACTAATGCTAACCTCCTAACTGCTGTACATGCATCATTGTATATACTCAATAAAACTCTTTAGCGAATAAGAAATTTTATGGAAATGTTCATACTAAAAGATTCTTATACGAATGTATCCTTTTCAATAGGAAATTTGTATCATTCATATATATATATGAATAATATATACAAATAATACAAACAATGAATATATGTATATATATTCAATATATACATACATATATATATTCATTGTTTGTATTATTTGTGTTGTAAATTTATATATCCTATTAAATAAATTCATTTTATTTTAAATATAAGAAGTATCATTTTGTTACCTAAAATTATATAGGATTCTCATCAATACTTATTTTTTTTATTTTATGTGAAGCATATACAATGTACCATCCTGTTTTGCTTCTGAAAGCAATTATCTTCTTATTACTTTTAATGTATGAGATCAGTAATGAATTATTGATATAAGTCTCCTTCTAACTTGAAACTCTCACAAATACAATGGATTCTGGATATATGTTCACATAATAAAAATATAATGTCTTAAGACAATTTTATAACTTCAGGAAACACAAGTAAGTGCACTATTTTTGTCCTGCATCTCAAGGAATAAAAGAGTGCCAGCAATTAGAGGCCAGGTACGATATGAAAGTATTTGTACACTGGCGTCTCTCTGTATCAAATACATGAAATCGCTTACCTTTGAGAAAGGATTAAATTCTAAATTCTAAGTAACTTCTACTTTCTCTTTAAGGTAGCAAGAATTTATGGCTTTCTCTTTGCTCTTTACAACGTTCCCAGGGGAAGTATCATACAAATTGTTCAAATGATCAGATCTAGATCATCTTAGAGACTTAAGACTTTGTTGTGTCTTCTAATTATCTGGGACACTTAGTGTATTCACCAAGGAGAAATATATAGTTAATTGTTGAAAGGAAACTAACAGTCTGAGATTTCCACAGAGACCTAAACAAGTTTAATAATTTATTTATTCAATTAGAGAACATGAGTTACTAGTGTTATCATGGGAAACAGTTTGACATGTGCTTTACAGCTGTACAAGCACAAGACTTTCACAATCCTGATAGAATTATATATCCACTATTGAAGTCACATAAGGTATTGTTCATCTATTATTCAGGAAAACAAATGGGTGTCATTAGATGTACTCATCAAGCCATAATTGTGAGTTAAATATTCCAATGCCTGAAAACATATATGTCCTGCTGTTACCTTGAGTTTTTTCTTAACCATTCTGACTGGTGTGAGATGGAATCTCAGAGTCATTCTGATTTGCATTTCCCTGATGACTAAAGATGCTGTCTTAGTCAGGGTTTCTATTCCTGCACAAACCTCATGACCAAGAAGCAAGTTGGGAGGAAAGAGTTTATTCAGCTTACATTTTCGCATTGCTGTTCATCACAGGACTGGAACTCAAGCAGGTCAGGAAACAGGAGCTGATGCAGAGGCCATGGAGGGATGTTACTTACTGACTTGCTTTCCCTGGCTTGCTCAGCTTGCTCTCTTATAGGATCCAAGACTACCAGCCCAGGGATGGCAGCACCCAAAATGGGCCCTCTTCCTTCGATCACTAATTGAGAAAATGCCTTACAGCTGGATCTCATGGAGGCATTTTCTCAACCAAAGCTCTTTTCTCTATGATAACTCTAGCTTGTGACAAGTAGACACAAAACCAGCCAGTAGAGATGCTGAACATTTCTTCAGGTGCTTCTAGTATATTCTAGATTCCTCACTTGAGAAGATTTTGTTTATCTCTGTACCCCATTTTTTAACAGGATAATTTCATTTTCAGGAGTCTAATTTCTTGAGTTCTTTGTATATATTGGATATTAGCCCTCTATTGGATGTAGATTTGCTAAAGATCTTTTCCTAATATGTAAGTTGCTGTTTTGTCCTGTTGCCAGTGTCCTTTACCTTAGAGAAGCTTTCCAATGTTTTAAGTCTCATTTGTCTATAGTTGATCTTAGAGCCTGAGCCATTGGTATTATATTTAGGAAATTTTTCCCTGTGCTCTTTCGCACTTTTTTTTTCTTTTAGATTCAGTGAACCTGGTTTTGTGTGGAAGTCCTTGATCTACTTGGACTTGAGCTTTGTACAAGAAGATAAGAATGGATCAATATGCATTCTTCTACATGCCTACCAACACTTGAGACAGCAGTATTTGTTGAATATGCTGTCTTTATTCCATTGAATGGTTTTGGTTTCTTGGTCAAAGATCAGGTTTTCATAGGTAAGTGGGTTTAATTCTGCATCGTCAGTTCTATTTTATTAATCTGCCTCTCTGTCTCTGTATCAACATCATATGAGTTTTATCATTATTCCCCTGTACTACAGCTTGAGGTAAGGGATGGTGATTCCCACAGAAGTTCTATTATTGTTGAGAGTAGTTTTCACTGTCTTGAGTTTTGTTATTCCAGATGAATTTGAGAATTGCTCTTTCTATCTCTGTGAAGAATTGAGTTGGAATTTTGATGGGGATTGCATTGAATTTGTAGATTGCTTTTGGTAAGATGGCCATTTTTAATATGTTAGTCCTGCCAGTCCATAATCATGGGAGATTTTTCCCATCTTCTGATGTCTTCATTGATTTCTTTCTTCAAAGACTTGAAGTTTTTTCATAAATATCTTTCACTTGCATGGTTAGAATCACACCAATATATTTTATATTATTTGTGACGATTGTGAAGGATGTCATTTCCCTAATTTCTTACTCAACCTGTTTATTCTTTGAGTCAAGGAAGTCTACTGATTTGTTGTATTAATTTAATATCCACCCACTTTGTTGTAGTTGTTTGTCAGATGTAGGAGTTCTCTGGTGGAGTTTTTGAGATCACTAAACTATACTACCATATCATTTACAAATAGCATTATCTTGCCTTCTTCCTTTCCAATTTGTATCCCTTTGACATGCTTTTGGTGTCTAATTGCTATGGCTAGAACTTTGATTACTATATTGAATAGATAGTCAGAGAGTAAGCAGTCTTGTCTAGTCCCTGATTTTAGTGGGATTGCTTTAAGTTTTTCTCCTTTTAGTTTGTTGTTAGTTATTTGTTTCCTGTATATTGCTTTTATTATGTTTAGATATGGGCCTTGAATTCCTGGTCTTTGCAAGACTTTTTAACATGAAGAGGTGTTATATTTTGTCAAATGCTCTTTCAGCATCTAACGAGATGATCATGTGTTTTTTTTCCTGTGAGTTTGTTTACATAGTGGATTACATCAATTCATTTTTGTATACTGAACCATCCCTGCAACCCTGGGATGGAGCCTACATGATCATGGTGAAGAATCATTTTTATGTGCTCTTGGATTTTGTTTGTGAGAATTTTATTGAGTATTTTTCATTGATATTCATAAGGGAAATTGGTCTGAAGTTTTCTTTCTTTGTTGGACCTTTGTGTTGTCCCCATTTTAGCGTTGGGGACACCCACTCATCTCAAAACTATTAAACCAGAATTGCTCCTTTCTAAATGGGAGCAGGGACAAATGAGTGGAGCAGAGACTGAAGGAAAGGCCATTCAGAGACTGCCCTAGCTATGGATCTATCCCATGTGCAGACACCAATGCCAGACACTATTGCTGATGCTAAGAAGCCCTTGCTCATAGAAGTCTGATATTGCTGTCCCCTGAGAGGCTCTAGCAGAGCCTGACCAAGAGAGATGTGGATGCTCACAGCCAATGATAGGACTGAGCATGGGGACCCCAATGGAATAGTTAGGGTAACCACTGAAAGGCCTGAAGGTGGTTGTAACCCCACAGGAAGAACAACAATATCAACCAACTAGGCCCCCCAGAGCTTCCAGAGACTAAAGCAACAACCAAAGAGTACACATGGAGGGACACATGGCTCCATCTGCATAAGTAGCAGAGGATCACCTAATCTGGCATCAGTGGGAGGGAAGGCCTTTAATCCTGTGGAGGCTCAATGCTCCAGCATAGGGGAAAGCAAAGGCAGTGAGGCAGTAGTGGGTTAGTAGATGAGTGGGGGAGCACCCTCATAGAAGCAGAGGTAAGGAGGATGGCATTGTGGTTTGTAGAAGGGAAATCAGGAAGAAGAATAACATGTAAAATGTAAATAGATCAAATAACCAATAAAAATAAATCTTCAAAGTCCTTAGTCAAGAGGGAAATGCAAATCAAAACGACCCTGAGATTCCACCTCACACCAGTCAGAATGGCTAAGATCAAAAACTCAGGTGTCAGCACATGATGGTGAGGACATAGAGAAAAAGGAACACTTTTCCATTGCTGGTGGGATTGCAAGTTGGTAAAATCACTCTGTTAATCAATCTGGGGGTTTCTCTGAAAATTGGACAGAGTTCTTCCTGAGGACCTAGCTCTACCACTCTGGTCATATACCCAAAAGATGCTCCAACATATCACAAGGACACATGCTCCACCATATTCTCAGCAGCTTTATTTATAATAGTCAGAAGCTGGAAACAACTCAGATGTCCCTCAACAGAGGAATGGATACACAAAATTTGGTACATTTACACAATAAAGTACTTCTCAGCTATTAAAAACAATGACTTCATGAAATTTGTAGGCAAATGGATGGAACTAGAGAATATCATCCTCAGTGAGGTAACTCAGTTACAAAAGAACACACATGGTATGTACTCACTGATAAGTGGATATTAGGCAAAATCTGGAAACACCCTAGATACAATTCACAGACCAAATGAAGCTCACGAAGAAGGAAGACCAATGCATGGATGCTTCAATCCTACTTATAAGGGGAAGCAAAATAATCAAGGGAGTTAGAGGGAAGAAGGGCCCTAAAACTGAGAGAGGACAGGGAAAAAAGTGGGGCACAGGATCAGGTGTGGGAAGAGATAGGGGAGAAGTACAGAGAGTCAAAAAACTGAAAGGAGGTGTGTAACAGTGGAGAATGGGGAACCAGGGGTAGCCATTAGAAAGTTCCAGATGCCAGGGAAGCAAGAGGTTCCCAGGACCCAATAGGGATGACATTATCAGAAATACCCAACAAAGGGAAGATAGAATCTGAACATTTTTTTAAAGTGCTTCTTGGCCATTCAAGATATATTTGTTGTGAATTCTGTTTAGTTCTATGCCCCATTTTTTTTTTTTTTTTTTTTTTTTTTTTTGGATTGGGTTATACAGTTTTTTGGAGATTAGCTCCTTGAGTTCTTATATATTTTAGATATTAGCCTTCATCACATGTGAGGAAATGATGATTTTTTTCCAATCTGTAGGTTGCTGGTTTGTCCTATTCACTACGTACTTTGACTTACAGAAGCTTTTCTGCTTCATGAGGTCCCAGTTATCAATTCTTGATCTTAGAGCCTAAGCCACTAGAGTTCTCTTTGTGAAATTTCCCCACATGTCAATGAATTTGAGCCTCTTTCAAATTTTCTCTTACTAATTTAAGTGTATTTGGATTTCTGTGGATGTCCTTGATCTACTTGGACTTAAACTTTGTGCAAGGTCCCAAAAATGGTTCTATTTTTATTTTTCTGTTTATAGATTTGCAGTTAGACTGGCACCACTTATTAAAGATGCCCTCTTTTTTCCATTGTATATTTTTGTTTCTTTGTCAAAAATCAAGTGTCCATTAATGTGTGGGTTTATTTCTAGGTATTCAATTTTATTCCATTGATCAATCTGTCTCTCTCTTCACCAATAAGATGAAGTTTTTAACACTTTTGCTCTGTAGTACAGCTTGAAGTCAGAGATGATGATTCCCGTAGAAGTTCTTTTATTGTTGAGATTTGTTTTAGGTATCCTGGAACTTTTGATTTTCCACACGAAATTGAGAATTTCTCTTTCCATTCCTGTGAAGAATTGTATTGGAATTTTGATGGGCATTTCATTTAATCGGTAGATTGCTTTTGGTAGGATTGATATTTTTACTATGTTCATTCCACCAATCCATGAGCATAGCAGATCTCTCCATTTTCTAAGGTCTTCTTTGAATTAGTTCTTGAGAGTCTTGGAGTTCTTGTCATCCAGATCTTTCATATATTTGGGACCTCTTTCCTAGGTTTTCTATTTCCAGGATTGCCTTCATTTGTGATTTCTTTCTTGTTTCTACTTCCTGTTTTATGTCTTTGACAACTTTGTTCAATTCCTTTACCTGTATGATTGTGTTTTCATGTATTTCTTTAAGGGATTTATTTGTTTCCTCTTTAAGGGATTCTACTTATTTACCTGTGTTCTCCTGTATTTCTTTCAGTGAATTATTTATATCCTCCTTAAAGGACTCTATTATTTTCAGGAGATATGATTTTAGGTCATCATCCAGGTTTACAGGTGTGTGGGGTATCTAGGGTTTGCTGTGCTGAGAGAACTGGGTTCTGATTGTGTCAAAATATATTGGCTTCTATTGCTTATGGTCATGCTCTTGCCTATTGCTATCTGGTTATGTCTGCTGTTAACTGACCCTTGCATGTCCCTTGTAGTCACCATAAATGTTTTCTCTTTATCCTTCTGTGGCTACAATGTCATCAATCATTTCTTTTGTGACTGTATCCCCTTGATATCTTTGCTTTGCTCGAATACACAAGAAGTTGAACTTACAGTTATGATCTTTGCAGCTTTTGATTTGATATCTTCCCTTGTAGTTGTGCTTATGTCCTACCTGCTCATTCTCATAGCTGTTCTCAGGATGAACTCTGCTGAGGGCAGACGTAAAGCTTTTTCTACCCGTGGGTCCCACTTGACAGTGGTTACGGTATTCTATGAGACACTGATATTTATGTATGTACAACCTGAATTGAGTCATTCCATTGATACTGATAAAATATCACCTATATTTTATACTCTAATCATCCCCATGTTGAATCCCCTCATTTATAGCCTGAGGAACAAAGATGTAAAAGATGCACTACAAAGAACATGGCAAAAAATATTCAACATATTTTCTTAAAATTGCATGCAGTGCAAATCCTTCATACCAGGATTGAATATACACACATTTTACTTTCCTCCAGAATGTAGAACAAGCACCAGTATATTAAACATTGTATTAATTACTTGAGTGCTGGTGCTTATCAAGTTTCCAAATATACTTGCATTATAAGATAATAATTTCCTTCAAGGGACATTCTCTACTATACATGGCTGCCAAGCCTATTGCAAAACATAGTTTAGTGACTATAGAACTGAAGGAATATCTAAAGATGCATCCACTGCATCAGAGAGAGAAATTATAATATGTGCAAAAGAGGACTTTGAATGTTCAAGTGGAATTTTCTATTAAAATAAACATTGTAACATTTATATATGTCAGTGTGTATTTCTGTTTTATAAAATTATAGTGCTTTTAATTTAATTTTGGTTTATGTAGTTCTCAGTTTCATAAATTAATAAAATTAGCCTTAATTATTGTCACTTCAACTCTTGACTCCCACATTACTCCCTCTCCATCTGAAACATTTCTTTTCAAATATTCCCTTCTACATTCTCCCTTGATGTTTGGCCCACTGAGTTTAGTGTTATTTGCACAATGTTAGGTAGCAAGTTGTTTAAAAAATAGGGAAAACTATGTATAGCTTCAACATTGAAGAAAGCGACAATCCATTGCTTTCCTGCAGGAAATGATGGCAACTCAGAGGCTCTATGAAGACATGAATGGAATGTTGGTAAACACAGTCTAGTTCAGTCTGACAAAGATATCCACAGGTGCAGTGAGTTCATGAGTTTAATATCTATGTCATACCCAGATGATACGATTTTAGTTTATATCTTAGTTACCTTAGCCCTTAAATTCTTTCTTCTCCCCTGTTCTCTGATGTCCCATAAGCCTTACAGACAGAGATCACATTTCGTTAATCATGCATTCTACCACTACTTTGCCTACTATGGTTTTCTGCAGTAAGTGTATCCAACTAAAGTAAGAAATATATTGATAAAGGTGTAATGTTTATGACACTTGTATTTTTTCAACCATATTATATCTTGGCATTCTAAGGCTGAATTAAATAAAAATTACTAAAGGACAAAATTGACTAGCATTCCATACCAGAATGTTTACTTTAGTGATCTGAAATTTTAAGTTTTTCATTAGCTCATCATTTCATTCCACTTTTAAATAGCATGTATTGTAAAATTAACTTAAATATTACTTGAAGACAAAACAAATTAGCTTCATCTGAAGGTCTGTTAATACAGTCTAAGGTTGAAGGTTGCACCACTTTAAGTACTATTTTGCAATTTGTCATTTACACCAAATATAAGAAATGTGGGCTAAAGTCATTGTCTTAGGTTCCTAGGAACCTCTTGCTTCCCTGGCATCTGGGACTTTCTAGTGGCTACCTCCAGTTCCCCATCCCACACTGCTATGTGTTTCTATTCAATTTCCTGACCCTCTGAACTTCTCTCCTGTCCCTTCCAATACCTGATCCTGCCCCTCCTTTTCCCATCCCTTCCTCTCTCCCTCCCAGATCTTTCCCTCCCTCTACTTCCTGTGATTTTTTTGTTCCCCTTTCTATGTAAGATTGAAGCATATACATTTTGGTCTTCCTTCTTCTTAAGTTGAAGTACTTTTTTTTTGGTTGGGTCCTTGTGAGGTCTAAGTATCAGAGTAATTGTGACTTCATAGAATAAACTAAGTAGTGTTCCTTCTGTTTCTATTTTATGGAATAATTTGAAGAATATTAGTGTCAGGTCTTCTTTAAAGGTCTGGTAGAATTCTGCACTAAATCTATCTGGCCATGGGCTTCTTTTGGTCTTCTTCAATTTATTTCTTCAGAGACCTGAAGTTATTGCCATACAGATCTTTAGTGTCAATAAAGATTATAGTCAATAGGACAAATGAGCAACCTACAGATTGGGAAAAATAACTTCACTAACCCCATATCTCATAGATGGCTAATATACAAAATATATAAAGAACTCAAGAAGCTAACCTCCAAAAAACCAAACAACCCAATCAAAAAATGGGGTATAGAGCTAAACAAAGAATTCACAACAGAGGAATCTTGAATGGCTGAGAAGCACTTAAAGAAATGTTAAAAGTCCTTAGCGATCTGGGAAATGCAAATCAAAATGACCTTGAAATTCCACCTTAAACTAGTAAGAATGGCTAAGATCAAAAACTCAGGGTATATGTTGGCAAGGATGTAGAGAAAGAGGAATACTCCTCTACTGCTGGTAGGACTGCAAACTGGTACAAGCACTCTGGAAATCAATCTGGAGGTACCTCAGAATATTGGAAATGGATCTACCTGAAGACCCATGTATATCACTCAGGCGTATACTCAATAGTTGCCCCACCATGCCACAGAGGCATATGCTCTGTTATGTTTATAGTGGACTTATTAGTGATGTTGAGAAGCTGGAAAGAACCCAGATGTCCCACAATGGAAGAATGGATACAGAACATGTGGTTCATTTACACAGTGGAATACTATTTAGCTATTTAAGAATGAAGACATCATAAATTTTGCAGGCAAATGGATGGAACAAGATAATATCATCTTGAGTGAGGTAATATAGACCCCAAATGACATTCATGGTATGTACTCACTAATAAGTGCATATTAGCCAGAAAAGTACAAAATACCCATGATGTAATCCACAGAAGTCAAGAAGTTTAACAAGCTGAAAAGCCTAGGTGAGGATGCTCCAATCCCAATTAGGAGGGAAAAGAAAGAAATCATGAGGGCAGTGAGAAGGAAGGAACTTTGTGGAAGAAGGATGGGGGAGGCAAAAGGGGAAATGTGATCAGATATTGGGGAGGAGACAGTAGAGAGGCCCAGAGAGCCAGCAGAACGAATGGAATTATGCAACCTTGGGGGTTATAATGTGGAGGGACCCTTTTGAATGTACCAGAGACCTGGAAGGTGAAAGACTCTCAGGAGACAAGGGGAGGAACATTAGAGTAAATGCCCAAGAGTGGGGAGAGGGAACTTGTAGATTCCACCTCCAGTAGAAATATAGGGCATCAGTTGGAGGGATGGGGTTGCCATCCCACAGTGAAAAACGCTGACCCAGAACTGTTCCTGTGTAAAAGAACTGCAGGGACAAAAATGGAGAAGAGTTTGAGGGAAAAGTGATCCATGTCAAGGGGAGGTTCTAAGGCCTAACACTATTACTGATGCTTTCTTCATGGCATCTAGGTTAGAGAAGCAACTTAAAAATCCTTAAAATGATATATGAATAGTGAATTGTGGTGCATATACATTGTCCAATACTATTTGTTTGTAACAAAAAAATCATGAATATTGTTTGTTAATGGATTAAGACTAGAACAGGTCATAGTGACTTGGGCAACCCACATCCAAAGGGGAAAATTCCGTTCATGTATTTTCTGTCACTGATGACACCTAGCTTCAGATATTTGTATTTCGAGTGGATATGCTGAATAAAGGGCTGGGAGAGAGGAATGGCAGGATACGGGTTGAAAACTGAGCTGGAATTAACTTTAATGCCCACCCATGAATACTGTGTTTACCGTTACCAGAAAATGACATGCAAGCTTCCAAGCAACACTCGCAAACAATCCCCCTACTTTCTATGATATATATGAACCACATCAACCGCCAAAACAGCATAATAACCCTATTTGTATAGCAGCTCCATAGATGACTTTACAGTAGCTATCTTATGTCAGTTACTATGGCTATGTTGAAACATTATAATCAAAGACAAAGTGGGGTTTATTTGGCTTACATATCCTGAGTTCTTGTCTATGGAGGAATCCAAGGCATGAGCTCATACCAGGTATGAATCTGAGGCAGGAGCTGGTGCTGAGGCCAGGAACAATTGCTGCCTACTAGCTTTCTAAGCCTGCCTTCTTACAGAATCCAGTAACATCAATCAAAGTGTGGTGCAGCCACAATGGGGCATGCTGTGCCCATCAATTCCTAATGTTTAAAATGTCCCACAAGCTTACACACAGCCAAATTTTATGAAGAAATTTTCTCAGTTTTTCTTCTTCTCAAATGGCTCTAACTTATTTCAAGTTGATACAAAAGCTTCTCGAACAATAATCAACAGCTCTCTAAATGCACGCAAGACCTTTTAAAAAAAAGAAAACTGTCCTTGATATGGGAAGTCTAGTGAACAACTCCAGGCTACTGATGTCACAAATACTGGATGAGAACCAAGAACTACCTCCTTACTAAATCACCAATAACCCTATCTATATTCTATTTGTTTTTCTTATAGCCACAGTTAAGTTTAGTCCTCACTCCCTCATTAAGAAAATTTATATTTGAAACAGAGGCAGACTATTAAAGAAAATCACACTAATCAAAACACTTATTTGAGAATCCCATAAATGGTACATCTACATAATGTTCCCATATCCATGGTTAGCAGAATATTATCAAAGGGTGATTGGAAATATTATAAGAGCCAGAGGACTTGGGGATTTCCTGCGCCACTTGTCTGTTATTATTATCAAAAGCTAAACCCATAAAGACTCAACAACATGGCTACCCAAACATGAGTTATGTAAAATTAACTTTAATTCACTAAATGTAATTATCTTCTTACAGGACTACATCTGAATGAGCTCACTTTTTATAGTTCTTTCTGAACTCTGGCTGGCTGTTTCACCTCCGCATTTCTGGCTTAAACTCTTCTCGAAGCATACTGCTTCAAACTGACTTCTCTTGGCTTCACACTAAGTGCTCTGCTTGGCCTCAAACTAACTCTGGCAATTTGTTCTAATATTCTGGCTCCATTCTTCATCTGAAACCACGCTCTGTAAAGCTGTCTGGGTAAAATTCGCTTTCTCCCCCATCTCTGCTCTGGTTTCTTAAGTTGCTTTTCTTCACTGAATGTTCTCATGAGAATTGGACATATTCTATCTCTGATTCATTTGGTCATATCATTTTCTAAGTAGTCACTTTATCAGATGCACAATTAGACTTCACTTTCAAACATGGCCGCTTCCATGTACAAACTAACTTTACCTTCATTATTTTCAAGCAAAGGTGTTTACTAAGGGCATATCTGTATTCCAGCCAAAAGAATGTTAACAGAGACCTAGAAGGTTCATATATGTAATAACTTGCCAGAGTAGCCATCATGCCAGATTAAAAATGCTGTACAGAAAAATTTCACAAGGAGAAAACTGAGACAGGACAAAATGTATGCAGGAAATCCCAGGAGGCCTTAACCCCATTTAAAAAAAAAAAAAAAAAACCCAACTACAGAATACTAAGGAATGCTAATATTAGGAGAAATCATCTTCCTCATTCAAGAATACACAAACTGCTTATCTAATACCAAATGATCAGTGCTAAAAATGTACATACATGTAATTTTATACAGATTAAATAGGTTAAAATAAGTACATTTATGCATTTAGCCATATGTTCCATATGTTCATAGTGACTATTAATGAAAAGGAGGCTATGAATTTTAAAGAGAACCCATAGGGTTAGAAAAGTGTATTTAAAGGGATGAAACAAAATTTTCTATAAAAAGATTTGGCATATTTTAAAAATATGTTTATAAACATTTAACTTCTTTAAGTAATCACAATTTAAATTTTAACACAAAGGAAAAATGAATGAGGTACTAGTGGTACTTCAAGTGTTAGAAAGCACAAAAACAGAATCAGAAATGCACACTTACAGATGCGAATGTCAGAGAAAAATTCATCCCTCTCTGAATATATTGGGGATATAGACATCTATCTACCTCACACCTTCTCTTTCTGATATGTCTGAAACTATTTTTTTGATTTCCTTGTTAAATTCTTTTTTTTTTCTGTGTATTTTGACTTTACTTTATTTTATTTTTTTGATACTTTATTACATTTCCAATGTTTCCCCCTTTCTAGGTCTCCTCTTTGGAAACCTCCTATCCCCTCCCCCTCCCCCACCTCTATGAGGGAATTCCACCTCCCACCTACCCGCCTGCCCACTCCCATATTCCCACCTTGACATTCCCCTTTACTGGGGACTCTCCTCCTCCTGATGGCCAACAAGGCCCTCCTCTGCCAATATGTGGTCTGAACCATGTTTCCCTCCGTGTGTATTCTTTGGTTGGTGGTCCAGCCTCCAGGAGGACCAGAGGTGTCAGGCCAGTTGACACTGTTGCTTCCTCCATGGGGCTGCAGACTCCCTCACCTCCTTCAGTCCCTTCTCCAACTCCTCCATCTGGGACCTTGTCTCAGTCCAGCAGTTACTGTGAAGTGAAACTTGGGTATTCCAAACGTTTTGGCTACTATCCACTTATCAGTGAGTACATACCCTGTTTGTTCTTTTGTGACTGAGTTACCTCGCTCAGGATGATATTTTCAAGTTCCATCCATTTGCCTGCAAATTTCATTAAATCATTGTTTTTAATAGCTGAGTAGTACTCCATTGTGTAAATGTACCACATTTTCTGTATCCATTCCTCTGATGAGGGACATCTGGGTTGTTTCCAGCTTCTGGCTATTATAAATATGG
>CM052701.1:84400176-84428928 GCA_028551405.1 Uromys caudimaculatus | reverse complement strand
AGGCCCTGGATCCCGGCAGATCCGGGTGGGTCTGGGTGAGAGGTGTTGTTCCCCTTAACCCCACTCACGGCCTTTCCAGGCTCCTGAGAGGGCACCCCTCTCCAGTGGCCCAGGCAGAGGTTTCCGCCCGCAAGTCGAGCATTTCTTTAGATGTTTTTCAGTCCTGCGAATTTCCTCAGTTGATAATTCTGTTTAGCTCTAGTCCCCATTTTTTGATGGGGTTATTTGGTTTTTTGGAGTCTAACTTCTTGAGTTCTTTGTATATATTGGATATTAGCCCTCTATCAGACATAAGATTGCTTAAGATCTTTTCCCAATCTGTTGGCTGCCATTTTGTCCTATTGACAGTGTCCTTTGCCTTACAGAAGCTTTGCAATTTTATGAGGTCCCATTAGTCTATTCTTAATCTTATAGCATAAGCCACTGGTGTTCTGTTCAGGAACTTTCCCCTGTGCCCACGTGTTTGAGACTTTTCCCCACTTTCTCTTCTATTAGATTTAGTGTATCTGGTTTTATGTGGAGGTCCTTGATCCACTTGGACTTACGCTTTGTGCAGGGAGATAGGAGTGAATCAATTTGCATTCTTCTACATGTTGACCTCCAGTTGAGCCCGCACCATTTGTTGAAAATGCTGTCTTTTTTCCACTGGACGATTTTAGCTCTTTGTCAAAGCTCAAGTGAACGTAAGTTTTTGGGTTCATTTCTGGGTCTTCAACTCTATTCCATTGATCTACTTGCCTGTCACTGTACCAATACCATGCAGTTTCTATCACTACTGCTTTGTAGTACAGCTTGAGGTCAGGAATGCTGATTCCCCCAGAAGTTCTTTTATTGTTGAGAATAGTTTTTGCTAGTCTGGGTTTTTTTGTTATTCCAAATGAATTTAAGAATTGCTCTTTCTAAGTCTATGAAGCATTGAGTTGAAATTTTGATGGGGATTGCATTGAATCTGTACATTGCTTTCTGCAAGATGGCCATTTTTCTATATTAATCCTGCCAATCCATGAGCATGGGAGATTTTTCCAGCTTCTGAAGTCTTCTTCGATTACTTTCTTCTGAGACTTGAAGTTCTTGTCATACAGATCTTTCACTTGTTTGGTTAGAGTCACACCAAGATACTTTATATTGTTTGTGACTTTTGTGAAGGGTGTCATTTCCCTAGTTTCTTTCTCATCCTGTTTATTCTTCGAGTATAGGAAGGCTACTGATTTGTTTGATTTAATTTTCTATACGGTGACTTTCCTTAAGTTGTTTATCAGCTGTAGCAGTTCTCTGGTGGAGTTCTTTGGATCACTTAAGTATATGATCATATCATCTGCAAATAGTGATATTTTGATTTCTTCTTCTCCAATTTGTATCCCTTTGACATTCTTTTGTTGTCTAATTGCTCTAGCTAGAACTTCAGTTACTATATTGGATAGGGATAGAGTAGATAGCCTTGTCTAGTCCCTAATTTTAGTGGGAATGCTTCAAGTTTCTCTCCATTTAGTTTGATGTTGGCTACTGGTTTGCTGCATATTGCTTTTACTATGTTTAGGTATGGGCCTTGAATTCCTGATCTTTCCAAGACTTTTATCATGAAGGGATGTTGAATTTTGTCAAATGCTTTTTCAGCATGCAATGAAATGACCATGTGGGTTTTCCTTTGAGTTTGTTTATGTAGTAGATTATATTGATGGATTTTTTGGGTATTGAACCATCCCTGCATCCCTGGAATGAAGCCTACTTGATCGTGATGACAGATCGTTTTGATGTGTTCTTGGATTCAGTTTGCGAGAATTATATGAGTATTTTTGCATCAATATTCATAAGGGAAATTGACCTGAAATTTTCTTTCTTTGTTGGGTCTTTGTGAGGTTTTGGTATCAGTGTAACTGTGTCCTCATAGAATGAATTGGATAGTGATCCTTCTGTTTCTATTTTGTGGAATAGTTTGAAGTGAATTGGTATTAGGTCTTCTTTGAAGGTTCGATAGAATTCTGCACTAAACCCATCTGGTCTTGGGCTTTTGTTTTGGTTGGGAGACTTTTAATGACTGCTTCTATTTCTTTAGGCGTTATGGGATTGTTTAGATGGTTTATCTGATCCTGACTTAACTGTGGTATTTAGTATCTGTCTAGAAAATTGAGCATTTAATCCAGATTTTCCAATTTTGTTGAGTGCAGACTTACCTCCACTCATGGGCTTGTCCACTCTCCTGGGATGCTAGCTTTATCCCAATGTTATATTGCTATGGAGCTCTGTGGCACAGACTGAGGTCCCTGGCCATAGAAGGAAATCAGATTACTTCATTTTGTGCCTGCCCTCTTGAATAAACACATCTAATAAAATTTCATTACCAATCTTGACAGATAATGAAAGGAAAGATAACAAAATATTTAAGTATATTTTTCTAAGTCCATGAATGTATATTCTGCAGATTTGTCTAATTAATTAATGAGATGATTTTATAGCTAAGTTACTAAAATAACTATCAAAGTTCTATATCAAAATATTTCCATGCATTTTTATTTTTAATATTTAAATTGCCAAGGTAGACTTAAACTAAATTTGATTACATTTGTATATTTTATTCTAAAGTTATCTAAGAGTTGATAAACATATTTTGTTTGCAGTCTCACATTTACAAAAGTAATCTATATGCTAGAACAAAAAATCATACAGATTGTAAACACTTCTTAGACAATGTAATTACATGATTTCTTTCTTTTTCTAATATTACTTAAGTCCTATTCTATCTCTTATTTATGAATATTCAGTTTACTTTGACAATCTTTGTCATGTTTCATATTGTAAATGTATACATTAACATGACTTAATGACATCTGCACTCTTGTGTACGTGCTTTCAGTGTTTTTTAAATTATTGTTTTCTGAAATTAATTAAAAATACAAAAACAAAACCAAAGTCACTGTACAGGAATCACCCCATGCATGTTTAGGGGGTTCAGTGAGTTTTGTTCTGTTTTCATGAGATTTACAAGTAGAGATACAAGTGATTTTTTAACTGTCTTATTTTTTTTTAAAAAAGTCATAATTTTTCACATTAAAATTTACTACTGATAGAAGCATGGATTCTAATATTTAAAACTCTAATATATTAATGAATAATGTTTGATGTACTTATAGCAAAAGGAAGGATAATGCACAGGTGTGTAATTTTTGTTACAACAATTTCAAAGTTAATTACACTTATATACATGAGTCTATGAAAACAGAAAATGGTGAATAAATAGGACCTGGCTGATGGTAATATCAAAGGACATCATACCATCAGTGCCATAATAAAATGGCAGGAATTGGGGAATATTATGGAATCCTATCTCTAAACAGATGTACAGGTAATTGATGAATTGCTTGAGGAGGAGAATTAGCTTCTCCCAGTGATAAGACCCTCATAGTTTGTCCAATGTAGAGTGGTCACCCATGCAAGCATATATATACAAACAACAAAAATGGATCCAGACATATATTTTTATTTTGTTCATGAATATTTACATTTGTAAGAACTATATACAAAGAAAAATAGGCTAAGAAGCTGGGAGTGTATGTAGTGGCACATGCAAGGGATTTAGCACTAAGATACCTAAAAGTGGCAATGGAAGAAATGAAGAGAACATGATGCAATTCTACTTCAGTTACATATGTTGAAATACATACATATGCATACAAACATAATACATATATATTTTAAAAGAAAAATGTAGTACAATAAAAGTGAAAATTATTAAAAACTATAACTTGAACAGAGTGATAGAAGTGGGAGAGGATGTGCCTAATCTTGTACAGTTGTGATGTCCCAGGGAAGGGAGAGATGGGGAAGGCGAGGTAAGGTGAGGTGGAGGTGGTTGGGTGGGCGAGGGGAGTGTGAGGGTTGATGGGTGGATGTAGGTGAATGAGGGGGCTGGGAGGGTGGGTGAGTAACTCTGGGTGGGTGGGGGAATATACTCTCAGAGGTAAAGGGGAGGGAGGATAGGGTAAAGAACTCTTGGAGGGGGGACTGGAAAGGGGTAACATTTGCAATGTAAATAAATAAATCAATTAGAAAAATCACTTTAACTACTGGATTTTTAACTTTATTAATTTATCCAATAAGTAAGTGTAATCATGTTTTTCTTTTACCTCATACAGTGACATGTGTTTATTTTCAACAAATTACATTTCATAGCCTACCTCAGTATTACCAATAAGGAAAATAATCCCTACGAACCAAATATATACTCAGTTTTTATAAGGGACTTTTCATATGCAACATACAAATAGACCAAAATGCAAAGGATCATATGAGCTGTGGATGTCCACAAGAGTCCCTTAGAGAATGTGACTGAGGCTACCATGTTTATTCTCTTGGGCTTCACAGATGACTTTGAACTCCAAGTCTTCCTATTTTTACTATTTCTTGATATTTATCTTTTTACTCTGATAGGAAACTTTGGACTGGTTGTTTTGGTCATTGGGGATTATTGGCTACACAACCCCATGTACTATTTCCTACCTGTTTTGTCTTTCCTGGATGCCTGCTATTCTACAGCTGTTATCCCCCAAATGTTGTTCCACTTTCTAAAAGAAAATAAGTCCATTTTGCTCCTTGGATGTGCAACACAAATGCTTATCTTTGTTACTTTAGGAACCACAGAAAGTTTTCTGCTAGTTGCAATGGCATATGACTAATATGTAGCCATCTACAACCTACTTCTGTATGCAGTTATCAGGTCACCCAGAGTTTATATGTCACTCATCATTGCTATCTATGCAGGTGGCGTTGTGCATTGTGCTACACACACAGTGGCCACTTTCAGTCTTTCCTTCTGTGGATCCCATGAAATTAGGCATGGCTTCTGTGACATCTCTGCATTGCTTGCTCTTTCTTGTTCTGATACCCACACAAATGAGCTTCTACTCTTGTACTTGGTGGGCTTGAGACTGTCACCATCATAATTGTTCTGGATGCCTATGGATTCATCCTCTTTGCCATTCTGAACATGCATTCTGCTGAGGGTAGGAGAAAAATATTTTCTATGTGGCTCTCACCTCACTGGTGTCTCTATTTACCGTGGTACAATCCTTTTCAGTTATATGAAGTCAAGTTCCAGCTTTGCTTCAAATCATGACATGGTAGTATCAATAATTTACACCATGGAGATACCCATGCTGAATCCTATCATCTACAGTCTGAGAAACAAAGATGTAAAAGAGGCAATGAAGAAACTGTGGAGAAAATGTGGTTCAGAATTAATGTTCACTTGTGTACTGGCTAGTTTTGTGTGTCAACTTGACACAAGCTGAAGTTATTACAGAGAAAGGAGTTTCAGTTGAGAAAAATGCCTCCATGAGATCCAGTGGTAAGACATTTTCTCGATTAGTGATCAAGGGGGGAGGGCCCCTTGTGAGTGGTACCAACTGTGGGCTGGTTGTCTTGGGTTCTATAAGAAGGCAGGCTGAGCAAGCCAAGAGAAGCAAGCAAGTTAGTAAGGAAAATCCCTCCATGGCCTCTGCATCAGCTCCTACTTCCTGCCCTGCTTGAGTTCCAGTCCTGACTTCCTCTGGTGATGAACAGCAATGTGGAAGTGTAAGCCATATAAACCCTCTCCTCCCCAACTTGATTCTTGGTCATGATGTTTGCTCAGGAATAGAAACCCTGACTAAGACAAATTGGTATCAGTGAAGTGGGGTATTCCTATGACAACCTGTCCATGTTTTTAGGAGGACTATGGAAGGACTTTGGAACTTTGAGCTAGAAGAGCCATTGGGATGTTAAGCTTTGTGGGATGTTGTGTAGGAGCTTGGAAGATAATGTTGAGAACAGTACAGAAGATGGAGGCCTGGCTTGTGAAATTTCAGAGGGTAGATTAAAGACTCTTATCAGGGCCATTGCTATTTTGACTGTGAAGATTCTGTGGTTTTGGTTAGCAGGAACTGAAGGATCAGCTGTGATTAACAAGATACCAGAACTCCTAAAGCAAAGCCATTGCATTACTGGGACTATTGATGCTGGTTAGCTGGAGTTGGGAAATTGGCAGTGATTGGGAAGAGACCAGCATCATTGAGGTGAAATCTTCGGAGAAGTGTTTTCTGATAGCACAGAGGCTGCGTTCCAGAGATAACCAGGGTTGTATCTTATGCTGTGGCAGGACTTGGTAATGTGTAAGAGTCACCTAGGTGGTACTGGTTTTGAAGGCATGAAGGAGTCATGAAGAGCAGCTGAGGCCTGGGCACTGTGAGAGCCCGCAGAAGGGCATTGGTGATGGTGCAGCCTCGGTTGCACTTGATTGCCCAGGGCTGAAGGGAACAGGCAAAGGGTGTGAGGCTTGGCACCATGAAGAGAGCCTATGAGAGGCTGTTGGTAAAGCCTAGTTGCAGCAGAAGATAGCAGTGTTTTGGAGATGCCAGTACCATGAGATGACCTCCAAGAACAGCAGCAGCAGTGGAGTACAGGCATATGGAGCCTAGAAGACAAGGTGTGTGCTACAAAGGGCAGAGCTGGAGAAGTGACTCAAGCCCTTGGAGGAATCCAGAAGATCGAGAGTGGATCCTAGACACTGGACAGTTGGAGTTCTGTTTTGCTTCTGATTGTGACTGTGCCCTGATATATTTTCCCTCCTGAAGGAAGAAAGTATTTTAGTGTAGCCCACAGTTAAGAGACTTTGAATTTTTAAAAGACTTTGAATTTTAAGAGATTGGATGTTCAAAAGGGACTGAAATATTAATATGTAAGAATTTGCAAAGACTGTGGGACTTTTGAAGTTATTTAGATCCTGGGGATGAATAAGAAAGTAAGGGTCCAGGCTTAATGGTGATGTGTTTGTGTGTCAAGTTGACAAGGGGTCAATTGTACTGGCTAGTTTTGTGTGTCAACTTGACACAAGCTGAAGTTATCACAGAGAAAGGAGTTTCAGTTGAGAAAATGCCTCCATGAGATCCAGCTATAAGTCATTTTCTCAATTTGTGATCAAGGGGGTAGGGCCCCTTGTGAGTGGTATCATCTGTGGGCTAGTAGTCTTGGGATCTATAAGAAAGCAGGCTGAGCAAGCCAGGAGAAGCAAGCAAGCCAGTAAGGAACATCCCTTCATGGCCTCTGCATCAGCTCCTGCCTCCTGCCCAACTTGATTCTTGGTCATGATGTATGCTCAGGAATAGAAACCCTGACTAAGACAACTTGTAAGAGCAACAAAACAAAATTAAGTTATTAATTCCAATTTATATGAAATGTACATAGTTACAAATTACAAACATGCCATGATTTAACTAATAGTGTCTTATATAATAGAAATCATTTTAAAAGCATCAATCTTCTTACAGAAGGCCACCCACTCTATAAACATGCCATTTTTTGTTTCTGCGTTTATCTTTGTGTCTTTTTTTTTTTTTTTTTTTTTTTTTTTTTTTTTTTTTTTTTTTTTTTTTTTTTTTTTTTTTTTTTTTTTTTTTTTTTTTTTTTTTTTTTTTGGTAAGAAATTATTTCCTTTACACTCACATGAATTGATTAGATCTATTGTAAACCTACTAGAAAATAGTGAAAATATGTGTTGATGGCTCTTCTTACTTTTTATTGGTAAGCTTGAAAACACACACATATGTATGTGTGTTTATATATGCATATACACATGAACATTTATGTCCTGAGAGCTAAAACAGTAGATGTTTGTCAGGAACCCCTGTGATCCTAGAACTTTGCTCAGTTGCTAGATTTGTTTTCACTGTCTCTTTGCCTGTGAGATATAACCTTGTATTGTCATTCTAGAAAACTTATGTCCATGTAAAATGTACACAAATTAAAAAAGCATACTATACTGTCACTTCCATCTCCTGTATTTCTACTTATTTTAATTTTATTCTAATATTTGTCTACTTGAGTAGTAATTTTGTGTAGAAATAAGTATTTCTGTAAATGAAACACTGATTTATCTCCAAGCTCACTTTATTCTTTGAAATAATTAGAAGAATCTGACCAAAATATCATAATTAAAGAACGTTGTAGATCATGCTCCTCCTAGAACAGCCATCCTTCATGGACCTTAAACTGCTGCCTCTACTCGCTATGGACCACAAGTGCTTCTATGGCTCAGATGGATCACTCCAGCAAATGTAGAGAATGGAATGAACCTCCCATAAGAAGAGCTGCTGCTACTGCTGCCACATGGGCTGTGGCAAGTGCTCGCAGTGCTGCATCTGCAATGAAGCTTTGGATAAGTACAGCTGCTACACCTGAAGTGGGGACATCTCAACAACTGTGAATAGAATTTGAAGGAACCTAGACTTTTTTGTACAACCCTAACCAGTTCTCCACACCTTTTTCTATAAAGCATGTAATTGGCAATATAAAACGTTGACTTGATTTAAAAACAAAGATAAGAATGTTTTATTTTAAATTCATTTGTCAGGGCATCAAGTGAGGGATGGTGTTGCCATCCCACAGTCAAAATTCTGACCCATAATTGTTCCTGTCTGAAGAACTGCAGGGATGAAAATGGAGAGGAGCTTGCAGAAAAGAAGGTCCAACAACAGGTCCAAAGTGGGATCCAGCTCAAGAGGAGGACCCAAGACCTGACTCTATTACAGAGGCTATGGAGAGGTCACAAAAATGGGCCTATCATGACTTCACCTCTAAAGACTCAATAAGCAGCTGAAAGACTCAGATGCAGATATTTGCACCCAACCAATGAACAGAAGCTCTGACCCCTGTGGTTAAATTAGGGAAAAGCTGGAAGAAGCTGAGGAGGAGGGAGACCCTGTAGTTGGTCCAGCAATCTCAATTAACATTGATCCCCCGAGATCTCTCAAACACTGGACCACCAACTAGGCAGCATACAACAGCTGATAAGAACCCCCAAACACATATACAGTAGAGGACTGCCGGGTCTGGGTTCAGTCAGAGAAGATGCACCTAACACTCCAGAGACTGCCATTCCCAGGGAGTTTAGAGGTCAGGTTGGGTGGGTGGTGGGTGGTGGGTGGTGGGGATATCCTTGTGGAGACAGGGATGTGGGAAAGAGTTATGGGATGGGGAACAATCAAAGGGTGGACAGAGGTGGGGAATAAAATCGGGAGTGTGAAATAAACAAATAAATAATTTCATTCTAGTTTTAAAATTTGTTAACTCCATTTCCTTGTATTGATTTGAATGTTGAATTTAATTTGGCAAGCTTTACCAATGCATATGTTTACATGACTTAATGACTCTTGTACTCATATGTACAAACTTTTAGAATTTTTGAAATTCTTGGCCTCTGACATGCAGGAAACAAAAGCCACTGTGCAGAAATTACACCATGAGTGCTTAATAGATTCAGTGTATTGTGTTTTTCTGAGACTTATAGTAGATATACAAGTGTTTTTTAAGCTATCTTCTTTTTAAAAAAATACAATTTTCACATTAATACATACAAGTTATAGAAGGGTGGATTCTCATGTTTAAATATCTGAAATATTAAGAGTGATTGATGTACTTACGGTAAAAGATTAATGATTACATAGATGTGTACTTTTGTATTAACAATTTGAAAGATAATAACACCTATATTCATGAGTCGTTAAACATAGAAATTGGTGTATTACCTGGTCTTGGGAAATGGTAATATTAGTGAAAATACTAAGATGGAAGAGAAAGAAATTTTCTGGAGACCGTACCCCAAAACAGATCACAAGTAATTAATGAATTGCTGGGAGAAGGAGAATAGCTTCTCCCAGGTATAAGACCCTTATAATCTGTCTTATGCCAAATAGTCATCCCTGAAAGCAATACAAACAAAAAGAAAAATGGAGCCAGAAGTTGTCTTTTCATAATTGTGCATTCCTATTTATGTTAGTAAGAACAATAACAAAAACTAGGCTATCAAGTGGGGAATTCATATAGGGACACATTGGAGGGATTTAGCAGTAAGATACCTGCATGGGTTAAAGAATGAAAACAAGAAGAGAACATGCATACACACACACACACACACACACACACACACACACACACACATATATATATATATATATACACAATACTTAATGCAGTATAATGAAAATGAAAATGTTTTAGAGGATAATTTGAACAGAATGATGGAAAATTATTTAAATAACAAAACTATATTGTTCCTTGACGGTTAAATTTATAAATATATAAAATAAGTGTAATTATCTTTTTCTTTTACCTCATATAGTGAAATGTGTCCCCTTCCATCAATTACCTATCATTTTCTATTGTATTACCAAGATGGTCATGATATAGGTGGGTGTCAGTATGAAACTTTTCTCTTCTCTTGTCTCTGTAAGGCTGCTCTGAAAGTAGTAAAATATGAAAAAAAAATCCAAGAAATCTCCAGGAAAATTTTAAAAATCTATCTCAATTACTATACTGCCTTACAATGTCTCTCCTACAATGTATCAATCCTAATACTGAAACTGAAGATAGGAAACAGCTCCTTATGACTTACTTCTTTGCCCAAAATTTCCCAGACACTAGGGTCAAACTTAAACCTCTTAAGAGGGCATCCCTGACTCCATAGAAAGAAGTCTTAGCATTGGCTTTCAAATATAGCATGTAAGAGATGAGAAAGTCCATAAACAAAAATGCCTAGTGTTCCTTAAACACTTGCAGCTGGTTAAAGTAACTGTTCAGGCTCCCTCACTTCCAACAACCCATGATCTCTTGGTCCCTATGTTAAATTTGTTGAGGCAGGTCACTGAGCCTGTGCCCTTACAACTCCCCTCAACAGTGTCTACGATGTCATTAAAAAGGACATTGAGCTGTTAACCATATCTATAGCCTTCATAGAATCAAATTATCAGATGAGATCACCTTTCAGCCAAACTCTTAGGTGTAACCATGGGTGATCAAGAGGGCCTACACTCCCTTAGCCTGACCACTTACATCTCCAACAGAGAGCCATGTAGTAATAATGATATCAGGATGACCCATATCCTGCCTTTTGTAAACTAAGACCACTTACTTGGTCCTGATAGAGTTTTGGGGACCCACATCTCCTTTTATTCCCCCTACTTTTAGGGTGTGGATGCACCCTTACCAACCTCAAGAAACCCCACCACTAAGTAGTATTTTGGGGGTTATCCCATTTACCCAGTCTTTCTTAATGCTACCTGCCTGTACATTCCTTCTACTGGTAAGTGATCTCATAGCCATAGTGGGAGCTATTCCCCTTCTCCTTCTCCTACAAAACACATGACCTGCCAGACCTTTCCCTTTGCTGGGCTCCCAAGTGGATTCTCAAGTGGACCTTCAAGTGAATCCTCAAACTCCTTTATAGTCAAATATTATCCCTTTCTTGTAACCCAATTACAAAACCCTACCAATTATAGCACCCAAGCATAATACCAACTCTCTCTTTAAATTCTCATGGAACTCAAGACTTTTATTTCTGACCTCTTAAGAACAGGCCTTTTATAACCAATGTCTGCTCTCCTTTTAGCATTCCCATTCTTATAGTTACAAAACCAAACCAAAACAAAATAAAACTCAATGAACCTCCAGCTTGTTTCACAATCTTTAAGTTATTAACTCTGCAGGGCTTCCCCTCAAATCCCTGTTTTCTTTTTCTACAATCCACTCAGAAACTTCCCATTTCTCTGTTAATGATCTCAAGGATGCATTTTCCCACTCTTCTTAATCACGAACCATAAAATATCTTTGCCTTTACTTGTACTGATGTGGATACCCACCTTGGTAATCAATATACCTGGACCATTCTATGCCAGGTATTCTGGGAAAGCCCACAGATTTTCTGTCATGCTTTAGCTTCTTACTTACTCCCTTTGTCTCTTCTTGAATCTAAGCTTAGAAAACATGGTCAATTGGGGCCAACAGAGACTGAACAAGCAACAAAAGAGCATGGAGTGGATGAATCTAGGCTGCAGACACATTAGTAGTTCAATCATCATGTAAGTCACCTAACAATTTAATCTGAATTTATTGCCTACCAGTAGATACCTTTTCCCTAACTGTACTTCACAGTTGACCCACAGTGAAAAAGGATTCAATTAAGCCTAATAAAACTGGGTGTTTCTGGGTGACATGGTATAATATGGGGATTCCCCTTCTCTCAGGAGAAGAGGAGAAGGTGAGTGGTGAGGGACTTGCAAGGATGAGACTGAGAGAACAGGAGGGGTGGGAACAGTGATCATAAGTTAAAGTGAATAAATAAGTAAGGTAAAAAATATAGCTATCTTTACCTCTGCATTATGTTCCTACAAATGAGCCATTCTACTCTATTAAACAAACTCCTGTCTGGCCAAGGATGTAGTCTCATACTCTAATGTCCAACTACCTATCTTTCAAGTTACTTATCTAGGATTAGCTATTATTCCAACCTACAAGGCAAGATAGAACACCCTAGATAGAAAACAATTAATCCAGTCATTCACAGTCCCTACCAAGGACAAAATTGTGTCCTTTCTAGGGATGACTCCTTTCTTATACTGTAGTTTTCCCTTTTTTATATATTTCTTGTTTGCCACCTCTATAAGGTATTCATTGGCTCCTCACATGTTCCCTTCCCTGCACCAATTGCCATGTCTTTTAATAAGCCTCAAAGAGCCTTCCAGTCCAAACCACCAATCGACAGGACAAACTAGCCTTTCAACTGGCAAAGAGACTTGAGCACTTTGAATCAAACTTTTGATCTGACTCAAAATTGACTCTCCTAAGGTATGTATGGATTCTTTGCTATTGTTGGCTTTTGCCACCCAGTATATTTGAATTGAAATTCTAGAGTCTGCCTTTTAGCTACCTCTTCACTCCACTTTCTCTAGTCATTTGTCTCTTATCTGGAGACTTATGCACTCCACAGGGTTCCCATCACATGGGCACCTCTCTGCTAGTATCTTCTGTTGCCCTACCGTATAGGCAACTCTTTAGTTACTAAAGTATGTATTCTTCTCCTGTCAATTACTCTGTTTTAGGCATCCATGTGGTGGGTAAACTGAGGCAAGCAGCTGTTGGGGATCTTGCTTAGAACCGCTAAAAAGGGTGGAATCAGATACTTAACTGTGGATGCTTCCAAAAGCAGCTAGGTATTAGAGAAGCTGTTTAACAGGCATTGTTTTGGGTGAACAAATCTTAATTAATGGGGCTCGTACTCTCTGTGGCCAGTGGAAAAACTATGAACTCTTTTAACTCTTTGGGGCTGGTGTGAGAGAGAAGGAAAGAGAGAAAATTTACACATGTGCATACATACACACACACACACACACACACACACACTGAATGGATGAAACAAAAGGCAGAATCCAAAACCTTCATATACACAAATATATATGCATACATACCTATATACCTACATACATGAATACAGACCTACAGATAGACATATACATATTCACACATAGAATGGTTAGAACAAAGCTCCAACAAGTAGGCTCTAAGCATTCCACACATACATACCTAAATACACAAAACTGGTGGATGGAAGGAACAATGTTCCACCACCCATTTTCACAAACTTTACGTATGCACATACAGTTGATGAATGGGAGAAACAATGTTCCAGCCACACCATACCATGCCATAACATACTCTGTTCTTTCTTCCATAACTTATATTTCCCAGCAAAATCTTTCAAGCAATATATAATTGCAATGTAATTACAAGTTAGTTTTCTTCTAGTAAATTATTATGAAAAAAAAACCAGTGTGTTTTCCAATACCTATACAAAAAATAACATTACATATCACAGATAAAGAAAACATATTATTCTCAAAACCCCACGTACATACATAACCAAGCAATTAGTTATAGATTAACAAAGTGATAGCAAGCAAGGTAGTTTTCTCAGCCAGTTTCTCTTACTGTCACGCAGCAATTTGCAGTTACAAGAAAGGGATAATTATTTTTTTATTTGTCTTTAAAAGTGATAGCTGTCTCCTGAGAGACTCTGCCAGAGCCTTACAAACACAGAGGCAGATGCTTGCAGCCAAGCATTGGACTGAGCACGGGGTCCCTAATGGAGGAGTTACAGAAAGGACTGAAGGAGCTGAAGGGGTTTGCAACCCCATAGGAAGAACAGCAACAACAACCAACCAGATGCCCCAGAACTCCCAGGGACTAAACCACCAACTAAGGAGTACACATGGAGGGATCTATGGATCAAGCCACATATGTAGCAGAGGATGGCCTTGTCAGACATCAATGGAAGAAGAGGCCCTTGGTCCTGAGAAGCCTTGATGATGCCAATGTAGGGGAATGGGAGGGTTGGAAAGCAGGAATGTGTGGGATGGGATAGGGGGTTTCTTGGAGGGGAGAACTAGGAAAGGGGATAACATTTGACATGTAAATAAAAAAAGTAACCAATTAAAAAAATGTGATCTTGTAAGAATCTTAAAAGAATAACAAATCAAACTTCTTATAGAAAAATCAGTCATATCTACCTTAGATCCTCAAAATGCATATCTACACATCAGCAATTTTTAATGAATCATATCAGGAAGCTGAGGGAAAAATGGGTATAAGAAATCAATAAACATCAGTCCAGCCTCAGTGAGAGTCACATCAGCCCTAACCTTAAAAGGTGTCTAGCATAACTATTAAGAGTGTGCCTTTCTGAAATTCATATTGTTCTTTAAGGGTTCTTTTTTTTTTATTATTCATCAAAGCCAGTAGGAAAAGCATCTCAACCTAGCCTCACTAAAACCTTTATTTTTCCAAATGTTTTCTAAGGCTGGTGGTCATTGTTGACGATCTACAATTGTAAATTCTTCTCTAGGGTAGTGATAGAATCATTACTCTGATCCGGCAGTAAAACCTGAATGAAATCAAGCATTAGTACTATGAATGCAGAAATACTGTGCAATGAGGGACTTACAGTTTCCATATAATTCTTAGATTAAGAGAGATGTTAGGGCAACAAGTAGAACAAAACTCCATACAGTTTTCATATAATTCTTAGATAAAGAGAGATGTGAGGGCAACAAATAGAACAAAATTCCATAGTAGCAAAAAGTCCTCAGAATACATGGTCCTGGGCTGTGCCACAGTGAGGTCTACCCATATGGCTGAGGTAACCCATGGGCTGCATTACATTAGTTCTGAAGCAATTTGTTATTCTTCCTGCATGGCCCTCTATACTCACTTCTATTGGAATTCTCCTGTCTCCCTGCCTCCTCTCTGAAGGAAGTATGCTAAGTCCAGTAGATTATTTAAGCACTTCTGGGTCCTTGAGATCTTTTTCCTCCTGAATTTTGGCTTCCTCCTACAACTCTTACTCTTTTTCTCTTCCCTCCTGAGACTTACTCTGTTACCACAAACAGCTTGACCTCAGAATGTCTGAATGTCCAAATTTTTCATGCTCAACTTTCAAATTCTTTCATATGTAACTATATTTTACTACTGTACAAATAAAGGATACCAACATCTTTTCTATCTAAACTTGCTCTTCCCCTCTATTTCTTTCAATCTACACCTGTCTGGGATAGCACTTCTATATGAATATTTACCATCAAAGATAACCCCTACTTTAACCAGCAGGTCATCCTAATAAGGTGGGAAATTGTTTTATGTTGAGTTGTTAAATGCCAATCCAATTATGTAAATCTTCTAATAAATATCTTATTCACTGGAACATAATTCCCATACCTGTTTCCTCTATGATCACAAACGATTTTTGTCAAAGATAGTTGTGTTGACTAGGGTTAAATGATATTTTATCCTCAGATGTAGGCAATAAATGATGATACTATTTCTAAAGCTTCACAGAACTATTATCTGAGTAGATTCCAGACAACGGACAGTATAAAAAAGTAGAAAGAGGCTTACACTGGGATGGGAAAATCTACCATGTGTTGAACTTTAGACAAGCATGCTTAAATTTTGTTGTTCTTAAATTTTAATATAATTCTTGCAAATATTGGATTTCTTTTCTTGAGATACTGAAGAATAAGTCTCATTTTCTTTCTAATAATAAAATAACAGCAACAATATCAAAAATAAAAGCATATTCATTCCTTAGAAGATTCAAAACAAGAGAAACATTATCGGTATTGATTAAACCATAGGTTATGATTAAATTTCTCGAGACATATAACAAATATTTAACTGGAGGTTTGGATGCTACTTTGCAGAAAATCCCATCATGATTGTCATGTATAATGCTCTAGGTATATTTTCTTGTGTGGTGAAAGGGATCAAGGAGTACAAAAGGAAATGGGACCAGAGACTGGAACTTTATGATAGTGTATATATATATATATATACATATGAATATCATATGTATACTATCATATATATATATATATATATATATATATATATATATATATATATATCATGAAACTGATAGAATTACAATCCTCAGAACTTAGAATATATTTTCCCAGCAGAGAAGGAAAATAATTTGTTACTAAAATAATGATCACATGAATATATATCATATATGTACAAATGTTTTCACATACACACACATATATAGGATTCAGTGTTAAAACTAGGCATGTAATGGTTCAGAATGTGGCTGAGTTTAGAGACAAGGTCTTTAAAATGTTATTAGTTACAGTGAAGTCTTTTGATGGCTATTAAGCCAATATACTTACTATCTTTATAAGGAAAGATTAGCAAAAAGACTCATATAAAGGCAATCTACAAGAAAGGTAATAAGAAAGTTTAAACACCTGCAATCCACACAGAAGTCCCTAAGAGCAATTTATCACTGCATAATTTTTGGTTTTATATATTTAACATCTAGACAAGAAAAAATAATGTTTTGCACAAACCAGGTCCTGTTAACTGTATTGTTATCACAGTCCTACCAAGCTCCTACAATCACTTCAGCATATTAGTAACTGACTGTGTCTGGAATATATGTAAGCACAGATTTTATAAGAAACCAAGAGATGGCACATCTTTAGATATGTAAATATAATGTAAAAGTTTATATAATGTGATCAACATTTATTTAAAAAGAGAACATATAAGAATCGTGTGATTCAAATAATGATAATTTAAAATAAAAATGAATGGAATTTAATGTTCTTCAAAATTGAAACAGTTGCCGGGCAGTGGTGGCGCACGCCTTTAATCCCAGCACTTTGGAGGCAGAGGCAGGTGGATTTCTGAGTTCGAGGCCAGCCTGGTCTACAGAGTGAGTTCCAGGACACTCAGGGCTACACAGAGAAACCCTGTCTCGAAAAACCAAAAAAAACAAACAAAAAACAAACAAACAAACAAACAAACAAACAAAAAATTCAAACAGTGAGTGGTGGTAGATGGCTCAGTATGTGAAGTGCTCACTATACATGTATGGAGATGTGAGTTTGAGCCCTAGAACACACACAAATAAAAGGTGACAGGGTGCTTCTATGCTGAGATGAGTGGGAGAGACAGGAGATTGGAGGTAAGCTAACCTGGTATAAGAAGTTACAAACCACAACAATTTTATGTTTGAAAGAATTAAAGACTGGTTTAAAAAAATACAATATAAAATATGTCAAAACATCTTTTTAAGAACTTATGGTAGAAGAAACACAGAATGAACATTTAATTTTTTAATTCAATGTTTAATATGAAATTTTTTTCAGAACTCTTTTTATTGCCTCTTTTACATCTTTGTTCCTCAGACTGTAGATGATGGGGTTGAGCATGGGAATCCCAATGGTGTAAAATATAGACACTATCATGTCATGTTCAAGAGAATAGTTGGAACTAGGTCTTACATACATGAAGAGGCTGGTGCCATAACAAATGGACACAGCAGTGAGGTGAGATCCACATGTAGAGAAGACTTTTCTCCTCCCTTCAGCTGAATTCATCTTCAGAATTGACAACAGGATAAAAGCATAGGAAAACAAAATTATCAGGATGGTGACTAACTCTATGAAACTCACAAAGAAGAAGAGCAAGAGCTCATTTACATAAGTTTCAGAGCAGGAAATAGCAAGCAGAGGAGGTATATCACAAAATATATGTTTGACTTCATTAGACTGGCAGAAAGACAGGCTGAAAGTGGCCACTGTGTGGATAATAGCATGCAGAATTCCGCCAGCATAGGAAGCAATGATAAGTGGTACATAGACTTGAGGAGACATGCTCACTGCATATAGAAGTGGGTTGTGAATGGCTACATAACGATCATATGCCATTGCTGCCAAAAGAAAGCATTCTGTGGTTCCAAATGTAACAGCAAGAAACATCTGTGTCATACAACCATAAAATGAAATGATTTTGCTTTTAGACATAAAACCTACTAACATATTTGGGGTAATATCTGAAGAATAGCAAGCATCTTCAAAAGACAATGCACTAAGGAAACAGTACATAGGGTTGTGAAGTTGGGGATCTCCAACAACTAAAATAATAAGTCCTACATTTCCTATTAGAGTCAAAAGGTAAATTGCTAGGAAGAGGAAAAAGAGAATGATCTGAAGTTCATTGTTGTCTGTGAGTCCCGTGAGTAGAAATGAAGTAGCTTCAGTGATGTTCTTCATGTTGCAATCTCATGCAACAACGTTGAAGATACTTGGGCTATGTTCCATAGTACTATGATAACAATAGATAGGATGTAAGTCAATGAACAATAGAATGATCATATATGCGACTTAAACACAATGAAATAGATATACTGATGTCAATATTGTGGAGATGGATAAAAAGTTCTATTGGTCCAATGCAATTAGCATCAAAATTCTCCACAGACTCTAATAAAACAGTACTGAATTAAGTGGAAAATGAAGGGATCTTCCTGAGCAACACAAAATGGTCTCAAAAAAAAAAAAAAAAAAAAAAAAAAAACTTTTAAAGCTATCTCAATACCTGACCTCAAAATATAGCCTAAAACCATAGGATCAAAAACAGTGTCTATCACTACAAAAATCATATATAAACTGTGAAATGAAAAGAGACATAGAAATAAACGCACATAAATATAACATTGAAACTTGACAAAGACTTCAAAAAATAATCATTAGCAGCCATCTTCTTCAATGAGTAGAAATAGGAAATGGTTATAGTGGGTAGAAGAATGAAATTAAACACCAATCTCTTACTTTGCTCAAAAGTAATTCTTAGTATATCTGATACCATAATTTTAGGAATGGCTTATTGAAAATGCTTGAGGAAAACACCTCAAGATCCAGGCAAGAACATTCTGAAAAGTACTCTAATAGCATGAAATACAATTGCTTAACCTGATGATAAGATTTACAAGAGATTAATCTGCTCTATCCAACAAAGGAAATAATGATCAAAATGAAAACAGTGTATATCCCCCCCCAAAAAAACTTCTTGATTTTGCTCAACATTTATCACACAAGTGATTTTAATATCTAAAAGTTATACAGAAGTAACATAATGAAATGCCAATGAACCAAGCCTTCCATTCAAGAAGGCCAAAGGAATAAATAAATAATTCTAAGAAAGAAAAAAAGAAAGAAAGAAAAAAAGAAAAATATAGAAAGATAAATGATGAAAAAGTACTTGAAAATGTGCAACATTCTTAGGAAAAATGCAAAGTGAAAGTGATTTGAGATGCATTCTCAACACAATCTGATGGCTATCCATGAGAAAACAAACGGCAGCAGGTACTGGAAAAAGAGGACTACTGAAATTGTCTAGTGGGTGTGAAAAAGCACGAATGAAAATGGAAATTTGTATGATGTGTCAGAAAAAATGTTGAATGTAGATGGGCATATGATCAAAGTTCTTTCATTCCGGAACATATATCTCAAGGTCTGCTGGTTCTACCAGAGAGATAATTGCACATCCATGTTGCCTGCTGCGATATTCACAGAGGCTAAGAAATGGAATCATACTTGATGTCCATCAGCATTTCAATGGATATAAGAAATATGGTACAAAAAGAGAGTAAAATTGTACAATCCATAAATACAAGTGAAATCATGTGGAAGAGATGGATGAAGCTAGGAATGATTTGTTAAGCAAAATGAACCATATTTTGTAAAATGAGCACTCACATTTGTGCTTATATGCAGAATCTGGATTTATATTTGTGTGTGTTTGTGTGTGTGTGTATGTGTGTGTGTGTGTGTGTGTGTGTTAGGGGTCATTTGTCTAGAAAAGAATATAAGTAACATGACAACATCAAGCGAGAATATTGAGATAACAAAAAATACAGTCAAGAGACAGTCAAAAGTTGCATAAAAACTTTTTGGAAATCCATAAGATATATCAATGGTATATTCCTAAGAAAGGATAAATGATGAGATTTACATCTTGGTAAATTATAGCTTAAAAAACATGTAAACTTTAAAATACTAGATGTGTATGTGCTAAAAGGATTCTTAATGAGAGGGATAAAGCATGATATCTATAATGGGATTATATCTGCACAAAATGTGTTCATTTATTTTCATGCATATGTATATATATATATATACACACACACACACACACACACACATATATATATATATATATATATATACAGAGAGAGAGAGAGAGAGAGAGAGACTATACCAAAAGTTTTGAAATAAATAAGCTTGAAGAGGTGAGGTATAAGCATATTTAAAAGAAATCAAAGAAAAATTCTATAAAATCTAGTTTTTCCTGAAACCAGAAATCATAGGAAACTATCAGGCTCAATATAACACTTTAAATCACTTCATTGAGATATCTATCTCAAGATTTAAATATAGGATGTGGGAGTTTTAAATGTGTATTCTTTTGTAATTCATGAACACAATCCATGTGTAATGTTAGATGTTAGGTTTTCTCTTTAAATTTGCTTCTGTAGGTCGGGCAGTGGTTGCACACACCTTTAATCCCAGCACTTGGGAGGCAGAGGAGGCAGGTGGATTTCTGAGTTCAAGGCCAGCCTGGTCTACAGAGTGAGTTCCAGGACAGCCAGGACTATACCACAGAGAAACCCAGTCTCGCAAAACCAAAAAAAAAATTGCTTCTCTACAAAATAGATATATATTTGAATAAGTAAAGTGTGTGATGGTTGATGGTCAAGTAGAATGACTACATGGAGGAGTACGATTTCAAGGAAGGTCCTGTAACATACCAGATAAAGAAATAAATCAAGATAAATATGGAATGACTTTTTATAGTAGTATATTCTAATTTAGAAAGTATCCAATATTAGATTGCAAAAATAAGTGTTAAAATAATATTATCAAAAAATATGTGACTAAAGAACAAAGAAATATGTAATTCTTCAGCTATACAATCATTTTTGATTAATATATATCCGAATGTTAGTTTAACAGTATTAAATAAAAAATATTTTCAATACTATACCTTATTATGAATTATATTATTCTCTTTATTTCTAGATTGAAAATATGTGATCTGTTGATATATCCATATCCACCAGACTCAGATACAGATAACCACAATTCAGTTTGCTACATTACAGTGAGTTCAATTTGTTTTCAATTAATAAAATTGTAAAACCTATGCTACTCGGACATAGAGGTACATCTGTCCTAAGACAGAACTAAGTTTGTTGGTTAGGAAAAATACACAAGGGGAAATTTAGAGTTATAAAAATAAAAACAAAAATTGTGAATTAATTTAAAAATGGTGAATGTGAAAGGTAGTACCCAGTGGCTGTCATTCTGGCACTGTAAAGGCTAAAGTAGTAGAGTTATTATGAATTTCACATTATCTTTGGTAACATAATGAGTTGAAGGTTACCTACCCTGGTATACAAATCCAGAACTAATTATTACAACTACTACAAAACAGTATCAAAGTGTCAGCCTTGAAAACATAATATAAAGACTGAAGTGTTGTACTTATGTATTTAGGAATACATGCATATACATCATATCCTTGTATGTGTGTATGTATGTATGTATATGTGTATGAGTATGTGTATGTGTGTGTGTGTGTGTGTGTGTGTGTGTGTGTGTGTGTGTGTGTGTGTGTAATGGCAATCAATGAATTAAAGAAGTCACTAATTTTTAAAAGGAGCAATGATAGTTATTTGGTAGTATTTTCAGGGAGGAAGTCAAAGGAAAAGTAATGATATAATTATATTATAATTTCAAAATAAAAGACATTAAAATGTTACAATCCATATCTGCAAACCACAATTTTAATAGACACCAGAAAAATCATCATTGCTTTATCCTACAAATTACATAAAACATTCCCATTATTAACAGAGGAATAAGAAAAAAAATGCTCTTGTAATTGTTTTTCTCAAAATTTTGAGACCAGAGAATCATCAGCAATGAGTAGGAAACAAAAGTGGATTCTAGACTATAAAACTGTTGCTACTTTATTCTATCAAAGTACAAGTCCTACTGAGTGGAGATGGATTGAGAATATCCTTTCTATCTTTGATGGCTATTATTGTTAATTCTTTGAAATATTTGTTTTCTTTGGGAGAATGGAAATACATACTATTAAATTTGGAACATTTTTATAGATAGTCAAATGTATAAGTCAATACTTGTTGTTTTTATGTTTCCAAGGAAGAGTTCCTTTTCAACATTTTGATGAAATTTGATATAAGTCAGGTATGGATAAATACATTTTATTCAACCATGCAGTCAATAATCAGTAATTAAAAGGTTTCACACTCTATACAATACAAAAACTATGGTAGAAATATTTATGGCCCAATATTGTAATCACCTTAAAAAGTTCTGCGAATGAACTAAAATTTATCTTACCTGTGGAGCCAACAATTTCATGTTTATTAGTTCAAACAATATGGTAAATGTAGACTGTTTATATCTACTTAAACAAATGATGATGAAAGCCCAAGAGATTACCCAAGGGGAATTCTCCCCAATTACCTACTGGTTTAAAATAGCAACAAATATAGTATTTCATCATAAATGAATTAGTATCTTAGAAAACACATTGCAGATCAATATTCATGAAATAAATCAAGTTTTCTAGTTTCTCATTTTGAAATTCTCTTTTAAATTGTTTGATTATTAGGAAGAAAATAATCATAGATGATAAATATTATGACATGGCTTTGAAATTTTGTTATAAATTTCACTTCCTTGAAACTTGATTTCTTCTCACTGTAATATAAGATGTTAAGTATTTCAATTAAGTGGTAATTATGGTAAGGTATAATGATGTGGAAAGCATCATTTTTCTTGAGTATCTGATGAATGGGTTCATGAGCTTTTAAAATATCATACTTTTACTCAATTGAAAGTATAACCTAAACTCTTTGATATAGGTTAATTATAAATATTAAGTTTAATAGATTATTATAATAAGTACAGAACTATAAAATTAAAGAAGACAAAATATAAAATTCAGGCTTTGTAAGTCACATTATTCTATTAATTGTGAATGCCCTATATTTTCATAAATAAAATCATATATTATGTAATATATCATTTTCACAAAGAAATGCAATAAACAGACACAACACTGGCACATATAAGAAAACATACGTTCTGAAAAAAATGCATGTACAGAAATGTGATAAAGAAATTTGACACTGTTAAATATAATGGCATGAAGATCTTTTTCTCTTAATCAATATTCCAGATGCTTTTTACAATATTGATATAAAAAAGGAGATTATATAACATTCTCATTTCACAGAATTCTAATACAGCTAGGCATGCTAGTATATGCTATGTTTGTAATCTAAGCAATTGCAAGGCTAAGTCAATAAGACTATATTCTTCAGGACTGTAAGCTATATTAGAACACCAAGCTCAAAAACAAATACAAATCTGAAGGTAGTGTAATTATTAACTATTCAGCTAAATATCATGACTCAATCAAATTTGAAAGTTTTCTCTCAAACAGATAAATGTGAAGAACCAAGCACCATAAATACCATAAAAATTATTACAAAATAAAAATAGGTAATACTGTCACAGGTTTGAACATAATTTAGATACACTGAGTAATGCATATATACAATGAGATCAACTTTTTGCCAAAGGTTAGCTTTTCAGTACATAAAACTGAGAATAATCAATAAAAATCTTCATTTAATGATGAGCATGCAGCAAAAATTTCTTATGAACAAAGAATGCTATACACATCGACATCTATTCTACTAGTTAAAAGACAAAGAATTAGAAATTAGTATAAAATTGAATGTAACTGAGGCATATCTGACAAAATGATATTCCTTATTAATAAACTCCCAATATTCTTTAAAATGGCACATAAAGAAGAAAAAACCCTGGTAAAATGCTCCATAAATCAATAACAAACCAAATAAAAAATTACGGTAAAATGATTATGCACCATGATAAAGCTCAAGCCATCCTAGGATGACTCAGTACAGCACGTAGCACAAGGATATCAGACAAAATCACATGGGAATCTCAACTGATGGCTAACAAATGATTGACAAACTCGAGCCTTTATTCACTGAATAAAACAGAAATTTTATATAGAAAGATTGTTCCTCGTCATAACAATGTCTGTTTTTATGGTAACAGTTAACACAGTGCAAGAAGAAGTGCTGAAAGCTTTGTAAGACTTGAGATAATTCAAACATACCCACTTTCTATTTTGTGGAATAGTTTGAAAACTATTGGTATTAGGCCTTCTTTGAAGGTTGGATCAAATTCTACACTAAAACCATCTGGCCCTGTTCTTTTCTTTCTTTCTTTCTTTCTTTCTTTCTTTCTTTCTTTCTTTCTTTCTTTCTTTCTTTCTTTCTTTCTTTCTTTCTTTCTTTCGAGTCTTTTAATGATTGTTTCTATTTCCTTAGGAGTTATGGGGCTGTTTAGATGGTTTATCTTATCTTGATTTAACTTTGGTACCTGGTATCTGTCTAGAAAATCATCTATTTCATCTAGATTTTTCAGTAAGATCTATGATTTTTTTTAAATTTTCTCAGTTTCTGTTGTTATCTCTACCTTTTTATTTCTGATGCTGTTAATTTGAATACTGTCTCTGTGATCTCTAGTTAGTTTGGCTAAGAGTTTATCTATCTTGTTGATTTTCTCAAAGAACCAGCTCTGAATTTTGTTGATTCTTTATATAGTTCTCCTGTTTTTACTTGTTTGATTTCAGCCCTGAATTTATTTCCTGCTGTCTATTCCTCTTGGTATATTTCCTTTTTTTTTTTCTTTTGTTTTAGAGCTTTCAAAAATGCCCAATTTCACCATGTTTATTCCAAGTAATGCTAGAAGTTGTATAAAGTAGTCATGAAGAGCAAGCTCTAACTGTTGCTTATGAGGATAGCATGCATGATCTCTACCAGGACCCTGGAAGCACATGAAACTGTTCCTAGTTTTAAGTACGGGAAGCTGATCCGAGCTTCAGTGTTGATGCTATAGAGCACATTGTCTCAGGAACCAGAATAAGCACTTTCTGCAGTATCTTCTACTCCAGCCCCAAATAAATTTCCTTCCCAACCCTTAAAAACAAAAAAAGAAGAGGCAAGAAAGCACACAGAAGGAGACAAGAAAATGTTAACTGAACATTTTTTTACAGTAGTCTGAATTTTGCAGTTAATATGCCATATGTTTTCAATAAAATAAAGTGATTCAGCAAAGGTACAAAACACAAAAGTAGTCTACACAAATCAATAACTTTGCTGTATATTAATACCAAATCATCAAATAGAGACCAAGAAAGAATTCCTGTTAATAACTGCTCCAAAATTGGTAAGGAATTATTTACATAAGGTAACTATTGGTTGTGAGGACGAATGTATTTTACATAGAACATGGAACAGAAGACATTATTTTGGTGTGCCTTAAATATGCTATGAACATTGATAGTATGACATTTAGAGGTAGAGGTACTTCAAGGATGTCTTTGAACACGATGGAATAATAGTTAAGGAACAAATCAATGAGCTCAACAATTTTTTTTTCTAAATTTCTTCCAAAATAACTCAACACAATGGCAAATAGGAATCAAATGAGATCTATTCATTAAACATTCAACAAAATGTCTTGAATATTTTCAGCAAAATGTGTCTTCCACATATTATTGGTTGTTCTGTGTTTTTATTTCTTTTGACATCTACATTTTTCTTGCAGTATTTTAAAGAAAGTTTTATATTTCTATGGATTACTACATGGCAGTCCTGAGATTAAAAAATGACCTAATAGAAATAAAATAATTGACAATTTATTTTGCCAGTAATACTGTAAAAAAAAAGAACATTAAAAGTTATATATTGTCCCCAAATTCTCATTAAAATGTCACCATGTTCATGGTTTTATAAAATGGATATGGGAACACTTCCATTTAACTTTTAGGATGCTATATATCTTATAACACTTGGAATGATTTGTCAGTAGTCATTATTGGATGCACATGAAAATTGAAAATAATTTATTAAGGCCTGTTAATAAGAACATGTATATAAAATATTAGAATAATGAAATAGTTTACATTTCCAAGGGAAACAAACTTCATTTCAAAGAAATTATTTTTTTTGTTTTTGTTTTTAATTAATAAATTTATTTTTTTTGTTACTTTGTTTACATTTCCAATGTTTCCCCTTTTCTAGATCTCCTCTTTGGAAACCCCCATCCCCTCCCCCTCCCCGCCTCTATGAGGGAATTCCACCTTCCACCCACCCGCCCAAACATTTTCTTTTTCCACCTTGACATTCCCCTTTAATGGGGCCTCTAACAACCTCAGGCCCAAGGGCCTCTCCTCTCCCTGATGGCCAACGAGGGCCATCCTCTGCCACATATGTGGTCTGAACCATGGGTCCCTCCATGTGTATTCTTTGGCTGGTAGTCCAAACTCCAGGACGACCGGGGTGGGGGGGGGGGGAGGTCAGGCCTATAGACACTGTTGCTCCCTCCATGGGGCTGCAAACTCCCTCAGCTCCTTCAGTCCTTTCTCCAATTCCTTCATCGGGGACCTCATTCCCAGTCCAGCGGTTACTGTAAACTGAAACTTGGGCACTCTGAACTTTTGGGCTAATATCCACTTATCAGTGAGTACATACCATGTTTGTTCTTTTGTGACTGAGTTACCTCGCTCAGGATGATATTTTCAAGTTCCATCCATTTGCCTGCAAATTTCATGAAGTCATTATTTTTAATAGCTGAGTAGTACTTCATTGTGTAGATGTACCACATTTTCTGTATCCATTCCTCTGATGAGGGAAATCTGGGTTGTGACAGGCAGGTAGATCAATGGAATAGAATTAAGGACCTAGAAATGAACTCACACACATATGGTCACTTGATTTTCGACAAAGGAGCTAAAACCACTCAGTGCAAAAAAGACAGCATTTTCAACAAATGGTGCTGATTCAAGTGGTGGTCTACATGTAGAAGAATGCAAATTGATCCATTCCTATCTCCCTGAACAAAGCTCAAGTCCAAGTTGATCAAGGACCTCCACATAAAACCAGATACACTGAATCTAATAGAAGAGAAGTGGGGAAAACTCTCGAACACCTGGGTACAGGGGAAAAGTTCCCGAACAGAACACCAGTGGCTTATGCTCTAAGATCAAGAATAGACAAATGGGACCTCATGAAATTGCAAAGGTTCTGTAAGGCAAAGGACACTGTCAATAGGACAAAATGGCAACCAACAGATTGGGAAAAGCTCTTAACCAACCCTATGTCTGATAGAGGGCTAATATCCAATATATGCAAATAACTCAAGACATTAGACTCCAGAAAACCAAATAACCCCATCAAAAAATGGGGAACAGAGCTAAACAGAGAATTTTCAACTGAGGAAATTCACAGGGCTGAGAAGCACCTAAAGAAATGCTCAACATCCTTAGTCATCAGGGAAATGCAAAACAAGTCTGAGATTCCACCTCACACCAGTCAGAATGGCTAAGATCAAAAACTCAGGTGACAGCAGATGCTGGTGAGGATGTGGAAAAAGAGGAACACTCCTCCATTGTTGGTGGGATTGCAAGCTGGTACAACCACTCTGGAAATCAGTTTGGCAGATCCTCAGAAAAATGGACATAATACTACCTGAGGACCCAGCTATACCTCTCCTGGGCATATACCCAGAAGATGCTCCAACATGTAATAAAGACACATGCTCCACTACGTTCATAGCAGCCATATTTATAACAGCCAGAAGCTAGAATCAAAGAAATTATTAAATAGCTTGATTACTTTTGTAGTTGTTATTCTTCTCTGATTCATAGTCTTCACCTTAGAATTTTATACATATCCTTATTATGATGAAATATCAGTTTATAAAGTTTGTATATGATTCATGTTTCTATCTTTTAATTCATTGTTCAGATGACCCCATTGATGACTTTGGAATAATCAAAATTACCTGGGTATATACTGTTCCTGAGAGAATCAATGTGTTCTCTCTTTGGGGTGTCCTGTGAACTTTAAGAAGAATTGAAGGACCTGTTGTGAAAAGGAGACAAAATGATGTTCAGAGATTGCTTTAACTGACAGATTATTTTATCAATCTCCTAAGAAATATTTAGAAATTTTATTTTAGGTTTTAAACTGAATAATATACCTCAACAAATACCTGCAACAAGGAAATCTGCTCAACAAAATGTTATTTTACAAGTAAAACATTTGTCTTTCAGAAAGCACAGGGAAGGTTCTCTGTTATTAACTCAGAATTTTTATTGACTTGATTGAAAAAGTAAGTTAACAAAAAACCCAGGATAGCAAAAGCTATCCTTAACAACAAAAGAACTTCTGGGGGAATCAGCATCCCTGACCTCAAGCTGTACTAAGAGCAGTAGTGATTAAAAACTGCATGGTATTGGTACAGTGACAGGCAGGTAGATCAATGGAATAGAATTGAGGACGCAGAAATGAACCCATACACATATGGTCACTTGATTTTCGACAAAGGAGCTAAAACCACCCAGTGGAAAAGAGACAGCATTTTCAACAAATGGTGTTGGTTCAACTGGCGGTCTACATGTAGGAGAATG
>CM052701.1:84384074-84399676 GCA_028551405.1 Uromys caudimaculatus | reverse complement strand
GAGACACTTGAATCAATCCCACTAAGATCAGGGACTAAACAAGGCTGCCCTCTCTCTCCATATCTATTCAATATAGTAATTGAAGTTCTAGCTAGAGCAATTAGACAACAAAAGGAGGTCAACGGGATACAAATTGGTAAGGAAGAAATCAAATTGTCACTATTTGCAGGTGATATAATCGTATGCCTAAGTGACCCGAAAAACTCCATCAGAGAACTCCTGCAGCTGATAAACAACTTCAGCAAAGTGGCCGGATATAAAATTAACTCAAACAAATCTGTAGCCTTTCTATACTCAAAGGATAAACAGGCTGAGAAAGAAATTAGGGAAATGACACTCTTCACAATTGTCACAAACAATATAAAGTATCTTGGTGTGACTCTAACCAAGCAAGTGAAAGATCTGTGAAGACAAGAACTTCAAGTCTCTGAAGAAAGAAATCCAAGAAGATCTCAGAAGTTGGAAAGATCTGCCATGCTCATGTATTGGAAGGATTAATATAGTAAAAGTGGCCATCCTGCCAAAAGCAATCTACAAATTCAATGCAATCCCCATCAAAATTCCAACTCAATTCTTCATAGACTTAGAAAGAGCAATTCTCAAATTCATTTGGAACAACAAAACCCCAGGATAGCAAAAGCTATCCTTAAAAACAAAAGAACTTCTGGGGGAATCAGCATCCTTGATCTCAAGCTGTACTACAGAGCAGTAGTGATAAAAACTGCATGGTATTGGTACAGTGACAGACAGGTAGATCAATGGAATAGAATTGAGGACTCAGAAATGAACCCACACACATATGGTCACTTGATTTTCGACAAAGGAGCTAAAACCACTCAGTGGAAAAAAGACAGCATTTTCAACAAATGCTGCTGGTTCAACTGGCAGTCTACATGTAGAAGAATGCAAATTGATCCATTCCTATCTCCTTGTACAAAGCTCAAGTACAAGTGGATCAAGGACCTCACATAAAACCAGTTACACCGAACCTATTAGAAGAGAAAGTGGGGAAAACTCTCAAACACCTGGGTACGGGGGAAAAGTTCCTGAACAGAACACCAGTGGCTTATGCTCTAAGATAAGAATAGACAAATCGGACCTCATGAAATTACAAAGCTTCTGTAAGACAAAGGACACTGTCAATAGTACAAAATGGCAACCAACAGATTGGGAAAAGATTTTAACCAACCCTATGTTCGATAGAGGGCTAATATCCAATATATACAAAGAACTCAAGAAGTTAGACTCCAAGAAACCAAATAACCCCATCAAAAAATGGGGAACAGAGCTAAACAGTGAATTCTCAACTGAGGAAATTCGCAGGGCTGAGAAGTGCCTAAAGAAATGCTCAACATCCCTAGTCATCAGGGAAATGCTAATCAAAACAAGTCTGAGATTCCACCTCACACCAGTCAGAATGGCTAATATCAAAAACTCAGGTGACAGTAGATGCTGGAGAGGATGTGGAGAAAGAGGAACACTCCTCCACTGTTGGTGGGACTGAAGCTGGTGCAACCACTCTGGAAATCAGTTTGGCGGACCCTCAGAAAAATGGATATAATACTACCTGAGGACCCAGCTATACCTCTCCTGGGCATATACCCAGAAGATGCTCCAACATGTAATAAAGACACAGAAATGCTCCACTATGTTCATAGCCGCCATATTTATAATAGCCAGAAGCTGGAAACAACCCAGATGTCTCTCATCAGAGGAATGGATACAGAAAATGTGGTACATTTACACAATGGAGTACTACTCAGCTATTAAAAACAGTGACTTAATGAAATTTGCAGGCAAATGGATGGAACTTGAAAATATCATCCTGAGCGAGGTAACTCAGTCACAAAAGAACGAACAAGGTATGTACTCACTGATAAGTGGATATTAGCCCAAAAGTTCAGAATGCCCAAGTTTCAATTTACAGAAACCGTTGAACTGAGAGTGAGGTCCCAGGTGGAGGAGTTGGGGAAAGGTCTGAATGAGCTGAGGGAGTTTTCAGCCCCGTGGAGGGAGAAAGAGTATCAATGGGCCTTGCCCCCCCCCCCCTGGTCGTCCTGGAGTTTGGACCACCAACCAAAGAATACACATTTATGGACCCATGGTTTGGACCACATATGAGGCAAAGTACGACCTCGATGGCCATCAGGGAGAGAGGAGAAGCCCTTGGGCCTGAGGGTGTTAGAGGCCCCAGTAAAGGGGAAGACTGTCAAGGTGGGAATATGGGGATGGGAGGGCGGGTGGGTGGGAGGTGGAATTCTCTCATAGAGGCGGGAATGGGGAGGGGATAGGAGGTTTCCAAAGAGGTGACCCAGAAAAGGGGAAACATTGGAAATGTAAATAAAGTATCAAAAATAAATAAATAAAATTGCTGTTTAATGCCATTTATTTTCTACTAATTCCTTTCAATCCTACTGTGAGATGCAAGCTCACTTCCCACAATAAAGTATAAGGAAGTGTTACAGAGATGGTTCATCTCAGAAGGGTTTTAAGTGCTAATAAGGAAGATTCCATTTTGTTCCCTGAAACCCACATGGGGGAAAGAGAAAACTAATGCTTTTTAAAAAAATGTCATTGTTCTAATGCTTTATGTTTCTATTATTTTATTTATTTACATTCCAGTCATTGCCCCGTCATTGCTACCCCTAATACAATTCCTCATCCTATTCCTCCTTCCCTTTGCCTTCGAGAGGATGCCACCCTGTACTAGGCTTCCTCCTTTCCTGGGGCCACAAGTTTCTCAAGGATTAAAACATCTTCTCCCACTGAGGCCAGATCAGGTAGGCCTCTGCTACAAATGTGCCTTGAACCTTGGACCAGCCCAGGTATCCCCCTGGTTGGTGGTTCAGACTCTGCGAGATCCCTAGGGTCTGGGTTAGGTGACATTGCTTGCCATCCTATGGGGTGCTCTCTCTTTCAGCTTCTTCAATCTTTCCCCTAATTCAACCATAGGGTTCCCTGAATTCATTCCATGGGTTGGGCTTAAGTATCTGCTTCTGCCTCAGTCATCTCCTGGTATGGCCTCTCCAGAGGAAAGCCATGCCAGGCTCCTGTCTGTAAGCACATTATAGCATGAGTAATATTGTTAGGCATTGGTGCTCCCCTCCCCCGCCATGAGATGGTTCCCAAGTTGGCTAGACACAGTCAGAGAGCTCCCTCCCCCGTCCCCATTCTCTGATCTTCTGCAGCTCCCAGTGGTGCCTGAATGTAGAAGAGTCTGAGAACCCTACTACCTGGCTTCATCACAGAACCAGCCCCTCTCTCACTGCCAATAAGCTCCAGCTTTCTGAAATCTACAGCTGTACTTTCCAACCACCTAAGTGATGCCTTGGTGATGGCCTAGAGCCCAGCATGTGAGATCATCTCAGTCAAACTTTCTGTGTTCCTCCTTCCCAAGTGGCCATGCCCTATGGCAGAGCAGATATGGGTCCATAACCCTACAGAAATAATTCCAATTTTCTGAGGAACTCCAGATTGATTTCCAGAGAAGCTGTACCAGTTTGCAATCTCATCAGCAATGGAGGATCGTTTCTCCTTCTCCACATCCTCACCAGAATGTGATGTCACTTGAGATTTTGTTTTATCCATTGTGTTGGTGTGAAGTGGAATCTCAGGGTTGTTTTGATTTGCATTTCTCTGATGACTAAGGACCTTGAACTCTCTTTAAGTATTTCTCAGTCAGTGGAGATTTCTCTGTTGTGAAGTTTTTGTTTAGCTCTTTACTCCATTTTTAAATTGGGTTATTTGTGGGTTTGGTTCTTTATATATTTTGGATTTTAGCCCTCTGTTGGATGTAGGGTTAGTGAAGATTTTTTTCCCAATCGATATGCTGCCTATTTGTCCTACTGATGGTATCTTTTGCCTTACAGAAGCTTTTCAGTTTCATGAGGTCCCTTTTATCAATTGTTAGTCTAGCCTGGGCCATTGGTGTTTGGTTCAGGCAATTACCCTCTGTGCCAATGAGTTCAAAATTCTTTCCAAATCTACTGTCTGTTAGATTCAGTATATCTGGTTTTATGTTGGGGTTCTTGATTCACTTGGACTTCAGTTTTGTGCAAGGTGAAAAATATGGATATATTTTCATTTTCCAACATGTAGACTGATGGGTAGACCAGCATCATTTATTGAAGATGCTTTCTTAGTGACACTGCTTGGTTTTGGCTTCTTAGTCAAAGATCAAGTGTCCGTAGGTGTATGGGTTTATGTCTTTGTATTCTATTCCATTGAATAAACTGTCTGTGTCTCTACCAATACCATGCAGGTTTTTTTTGTTTTGTTTTGTTTTTTTGATACTTTATTTACATTTCCAATGTTTTCCCCTTTCTAGGTCTCCTCTTTGGAAACCACCTATCCCCTCCCTCACCCCCACCTCTATGAGGGAATTCCACCTCCCACCCACCTGCCCACCCACTCCCATATTCCCACATTGACATTCCCCTTTACTGGGGCCTCTCTTCCCCCTGATGGCCAACAAAGCCCTCCTCTGCCACATATGTGGTCCGAACCATGGGTCCCTCCATGTGTATTCTTTGGTTGGTGGTCCAGCCTCAAGGAGGACCGGGGGGGGGGGGACAGGCCAGTTGACACTGTTGCTCCCTCCATAGGGCTGCAGACTATGGGGTTTGCAATTCCATAGGAAGAACTGCCAAGGCCCACGGGGTCATCAACATGGACATAAGGAGGGAACTAACAAATGAAGAGACAAGAAACACAGGAACCTGGGAGTAAGACAGAATCCCCTTTCAAGCTCTGACCACTTTATTCTCTACACAGAATTTGTAATGAAGAACAGGGAGGCAGCAGAGGTGGGAGGAAATTCCGTGAGGCGATACAGTCTTCTGTAAATGCAATTCCTTGTGCAGATAGGATACAGTGTCATAGCAAGTAACTTTACTGCTTAACACCTGGCCAGTTATCTTTTCTGCTTAATTGCACAACCACAGCGGGAACATCTAGTCTCTGGGAAGCCTTCCGTTTCTTCTCAGAAGCAGAAACTTAGGCCTACAATCGCTCCAAGCCTAACTCTAATACAAAATGGCATTACCTAGGTTAATCAGAAAAATCCTAACCCTCTTGATTCCAGGCAAGAACAATAGCAACCAACCAGATCCCCCGATGTTCTTTTATTTTTGAGAATTATTTTTGAAATCTTGTTTTGTTTTGTTTTGTTTTTCCCTGAGAATTGCTCTTTCCATGTCTGTGAAGAATTGTGTTGGAATTTTGATGGAGATTGCATTGAATCTATATTTTGTTTTTGGTAAGATGAACATTTTCATCTATGTTAATCCTACCGATCCATGGGCGTGGGAGAAATTTTGATCTTCTAAGGTCTGCTTTGTTTTTGAGGCATTTTTTGAAGTTCTTGCCATACATATCTTTCACTTGCTTGGTTATAGTTCCACCAATATATTTTGTAATATTTGTTGCTAGTGTGAAGGATTTTGTTTCCCTAATTTCTTTCTCAGCCTGTTTATCATTTATATAAAGGAAAGCTACTGATTTGTTGAGTTAAATTATATATCCTGTCAATTTTCTGAAGTTGTTTATCAGCTGTAGTAGTTCTCTGGTGGAATTTTGCAGGTAGCTTATGTATACTATCTTATCATCTACACATAAGGATACTTTGACTTATTCCTTTTCAATTTGTATCCCCTTGATATAATATTTTTGTTTAATTGCTTGAGCTAGAATTGCAAGTACTATGTTGAATAGATGAGGAAAGAGTGGACAAACTTGTAGTTTCCCAGATTTTACTGGTATTTCTTCTAGTTTCTCTCCATTTATATAAAGTTGGCTGTTGGTTTGCTACATATTGCTTTTATTATCGTTAGGTGTATGCTATGAATTCCTAATCTCTACAGTACTTTTAACATGAAGGGGTGTTGTATTTTGTCAATGGCTTTTTCAGCATCTAATGAGAAGGTCATGTTTTTTTTTTTCCCTTGAGTGTATTCATACAGTGTATTACATTGACAGATTTTTGTACACTGAACAATCCCTGCATCCTTGGGATGAAGCTTACTTGAGAATAGTGAATGATGGTTTTGTTGTGTTCTTGGATTCAGTTTGTGAGAATTTTGTTGAGTATTTTTATATGGATATTCATAAGAGAGATTGGTTTGAAGTTCTCTTTTTGGTTGGGTTTTTGTGTGGTATATGTTTCAGAGGAAATGTGGGTTCATAGAATGAGTTTGGCAGTATTTGTTCTCTTTCTATTTTGTAGAATAGTTTGAGGAGTATTATTCTTAGCTCTTCTTTGACGATCTGATAGAGTTCTACACTAAAACCATCTGGCCCTGGCCTTATTTTAGTTGGGAGGTTTTGGGTGATTATTTATTTCCTTAAGGGTTATGTGATTGATTACATAGTTTACATGATATTGATTTAATTTTCGTACGTGTTATCTGTGTAAAAATAATTCACTTCATCTAGATTTTCCTCTTTTTAGTCTATTGTTTTTTGTAGTAGATTCTGATGATTTTTTGAATAACCTCAGGATCTGTTGCTATGTCTATATTTTCATTTCTGATTTTGTTAAATTTAATACTGCTTCCATGCTCTTTAGTTAGTTTGGCTACCGGTTTATCTATCTTATTGATTTTCTCAAAGCACCAGCTCTTGTTGATTCTTTGCATCCTTCTCTTTGTTTCTAACTGGTTGATTCCTGACCTGACTTTGTTTATTTCCTGCTGTTTACTCCTATTTGATGTGTTTGATTCTTTCAAGTTGCTTATATGGTATCTCTTCAATTTCTTTATGAAGGCACTTAGTGTTATGAATTTTCCACTTAACACTGCTTTCATTGTGTCCCATAAGTTTCTGTATGATGTGTCTTCATTTTCATTGAATTCTATAAAGTCTTTAATTTTGTTCTTTATTTCTTCCCTGACCAAGTTATCAGTGAGCTGAGAGTTGTTCAGTTTACATGAGTATATGGGCTTTCTGTTGTTTTTCTTGTTATTGCATTAGTCCATCATGATCTGATAGAATGATTGGGATTATTCCAAGTTGAGCCTTGTTCTATGTTCAGATATGTTGTCAGTTTTGGAGAAGGTTCCATGATGTGATAAAAAGGTATATTCTCTTTTTCTGGGTTGAAATGTTCTGTAGATATCTCTTAAATCCATTTGGTTCATAACTTCTCTTAGTTTCACTGTGTCACTATTTAGTTTCTGTTTCTATTTCTGTCCATTTTTGAGAGTGGGGTGTTGAAAACTTACACTACTATTGTGTGATGTTCAATGTGTGTTGTGTGCTTTGGTAATGTTTCTTATATGAATGTTGGTACCCTTGCATTCAGGGCATAAATGTGCAGGATTGAGACTTCCGCTTGGGGGACTTTTCCTTTGATGAATATGAAGTGTCTTTCCCCATCTAGTTTGATAACTTTTGGTTCAAATTCTTTTTTATTGGATATTAGAATGGCAGCTCCAGATAGTTTCTTGGAACCATTTGCTTGCAAAACTATTTTTCAGCCTTTCATTCTGAGGTTGGGTCTGTACTTGTTACTGAGTTATGTTTCTTGTATGCACTGACATGCTGGATCCTGTTGACATATCCAGTCTGTTAGCATGTTTTGTTTGTTTGTTTTTTAAGGAATTGAGTCCATTGATATTGAGAGATATTATAGACAGATAATTGTTAAAACATGTTATTTTTGTTGTTGAATGTGGTATTAGTGCGTATGATTCTCTTATTTTGTTTCTTTGTAAACTGTGTATTTTCTTTGGTTTTCTTGGGTTTAGTTACCCTCCTTGTTGCAGTATCCTCTGAAGGGCTGGAAGAGTAGAAAAAATTGTTTAAACTTGGTTTTATCATGGAATCTCCTGGTTTCTCCATCTATGGTGATTGAGAGTTTTGCTGGTATAATATCCTGGACTGGTATTTGTGTTCTCTCAGGGTCTGGATGACATCTGTCCAAGATCTTCTGAATTTTTGACTCTCTGTTGAGAAGTCAGTTATAATACTGTTAGATCTTCCCTTGTATGTTACTTGGCCTTTTTACCTTACAGATTCTAATATTCTTTCTTTGTTCTTCGCATTTATTGTTTTGATTATTATGTGACAAGAAGATTTTCTTTTCTGGTCCTATCTTTGTCAAGTTCTATAGGCTCCTTATACATTTATGGCCATCTCATTCTTAGATTAGGGATGTTTTCTTCTATGATTTTGTTGAAGATATTTTCTGGCCCTTTGAACTTGGAATCTTGACCCTCTTCTATTCTTATTTTTCTTAGCTTTGGTCTTTTCAGTTTGTCTTGAATTTCCTGAATATTTTTGGTTAGGAGATTTTTACACTTTGTTTTCTTTGACTGATGTCTCAATTTTTTCAATAGTATTTTTTAAGCCTGAGTTTCTCTCTTCTATCTTTTGTAGTTTGTTGGTGATGCTTGCATCTGTAGCTCCTGACTTCTTTCCTAAGTTGTCCACCTTTAGGGTTGTCTGCCTTTGTTGTTGTTTTTTTAAATTAGTATTTCTATTTCTGTTTTTAGTTCTTATACCATTTGGTTCAATTCCTTTACCTGCTTGATTTTATTTCCCTGTATGTCTTTAAGGGATTTATTTATTTTTCTTCTTTAAGGTGTTCTACTTTTTGCTCCTGTTTTCCTATATTTCTTTAAGGAGTTATTTATATCCTCCATAAATGCTTCTAGCAATTTCAAGAGATGGCATTTTAGGTCATTATCTTTCTTTTCCTGTGTGTTAGGGTACCCAGAGCTTTCACTGGTAGGAGAAATGAGATCTGATGTTGCCCCCTAGTATAAGTTTTCATTGCTTTTGTGTTAATTGGCCTGGGTTTCACTGACTTGAAACGGCCTGCTTGGAGGCAGGTAGACCTTTGTGACCTGAGATAGAGCTGGTCTCCTTGGAGGCAAACAGTGTTGTCTCTGGTTAGTTTGGGCCTACTGTTTATCTGTTTAGAGCAGATCTCCTGTGTCCCTGGTTTCTGTGGAACTCCTGGGACACTCCCAGACTGCAGCATTCAGGCAGATATAGGCAGGATGAAAAAACTAACTCCTGCAAAATTTAAATTATACCTACCTCCACCATTTAATGAGGTATCCTTGAGGACACCTGGGTTATAACCCTTAAGAAGAATTTACTATAATGATTTTGATAAAAGGACAAATTATTTATGAGACTTCAAAGACTTACACACATAGATAGGTGAGTCTGTCAATAATCATCACAGAAAAAAAAAAACATCTTCTTGCCCCCATAACATCAAAACACTCAGCTCTGAATGTGATATCTTCATCACACCACTTTGTGCAAAGTATTATCCCAGAAGAGATATGATTATAAGGAGAGTGTAAGTATCAGGAGCAAATGGATAATAGCAATAAACCTGTATTTTTGAGATACACAGGGCTATTGTGTATCTGAACTGAAAATGTCCTTGATTACATGCATAAAATCTATGTGAGATCGAGAAAGACAATTTAAGCATAGAAAAGGATGTGATGATGAAGTCCCAACCCTAGCTGAGAAGCTATTGATGTTAAATTAAAGATTGCTGAATATGAGAGAGTCATTATTCCACAGGGTCATGTGCTCTGAGGGACTACCCATGCACTGTTGTTTTCATATTCTAAAGTTTTATTCATTTATTGCCTTTGTATCAAAACTTAGTATAATACTTCTTTAATTCAACATATTTAAAAGCATGTCTCTATTTTCTATTCATTCCTGAGTATCCTTATTTTGAAATATATTAATTAACCAGAAAATTTAAACACTCTTTAAGGAGAAGTGCTGTTGAATTCAATATTGTAAATTCTGAGGTTGTTTCTTTATTAATTTCAACAAAACATTGATTTTTGTTGCTAGACATTAATATGAGTAAATCAGAAATTGAAAATACTTGGGACTTTTGCAACACAGTAAATAATCAATATTTTATTAAATAAAATATCTAACCAAGAATAGAACAATTAATCTTCAAATTTTGAATTTCAGCTCCCCAACTAACATACTTCAGATATTCTATAATTACTGACTCAAAAATTTAACATGTAAGTGTGAATATGCTATGAATGCATGTATCTTTGATGCTAAGCACCACAGGGAATGCCCCAGAGAGATTCTGCATTTATCTTCTGGTTTGAAAATAGGAAAATGAAAATGTGCTAAGAAATGTGAAAAAACATAAACAAACAAACAGATAAAAAACAACAGTACTTCTGGAATAAAGCCTCTTCTGCTGCTAGTCACTGGTAGAAACATGTTTTAGCACTATTTAAATGAATGCCAAGCATAAGTTAAAGCTACTCTTTGATTAATGTTTCTGGGATTTGTTTCATTTTTCAACTCATCCTATCTAGCACAGATTGATCTCAGAATAACTATGGGGGCTAGGCTTACCTTGAAACAACTATTCTTCTGCCTGCACTTCTCAATTAATTATAGATTGCTGTATTAAATAATTTAATAGTGAAAACTTATTATATAACTTACAAGAAATATATGTTCCATTTAGAGAGAAAACATTACATCATTCAGTAACATGAAATGGAAAGAAAGGAATTAATGTTAATCAATAAACAAGAGAATATTAAAGTAGTAGAGGCAACCATGGAAAAACTGTATACACCTAACCTAAACTCTCTTTCTCTCTCTCTCTCTCTCTCTCTCTCTCTCACACACACACACACACACACACACACACACACACACATACACAGACATTCACAAAAAAACACTTATATGTATGCTTTGGTGTACGTATTGTTAAATGATATACTGAAATTTTGAACTATAATCACTAAATATATAGCATTAATTATTAACTATTGCTATTTGAATCACATAGGAAATAATGTGAAAGAAAAGTTATATGAATTCAGGACATAACTGAAGGTGCTGCAGGGGCTTGCAAGCCCATAGGAAGAACAAAAATATCAACCAACTAGACATCCAAGAGATCCCAGGGAATAAACCACCAACCAAAGAATACAAATGGAGGGACCCATGGCTCCAGCTGCATATGTGTCAGAGGATGTTCTTATATAGAATCAATGGGGGAAGCCCTGGGTTCTGTGAAGGTTAGATGCCACAGCATAGCAGAATGCTAGGGTGGTGAGGAAGGATTCGTGGGTGGGTAGAGGAATACCCTCAAAGAAGCAGGTAGAGTGGGGTGTGGCATAGGGCATTTTTGGTGGGGAAACTGGGAACGGGATAAAAAATGTGAAATATAAACAAATAAAATAACCAATAGGAAAAAAATTAAAATGGCGAACAAAGAAAAAAAAAAAACAAGAAACAACAGCACGAAAAAGATTCTCTGTAGACTGAAGGCATTCATGTGCTCTGATATTGCTAGGACCTTAATATCAAAGTGATAGACTTAATTTTCTGATATGGTAACCAATATTTTTGAGCTATATTTTATTGAAATATGAATAAATGTAAAGTTTGTATAAATGCTAAAATATTAACAATAAATTTTCATAAAAACAAATACATATATGTATGTATACATGAACAGCAGAGTGTTTATTTTAAAGTTCAATTCATAAAACTAATTAAAAATTGCAAGAGATATCTGTTCTGTTCATTAATATACAGAAAAAGCATTGCTACCCTCTTTAGGTTTATAGACTTTAAAATAATTCTTCTGTGCTACTTCATTTCTTCAACTCTATTGTTCACAACCTGCCTCTTCTTCCAAGAGTGATTATTGTTTGCTGTTTTTTGACTGAATCACATAAAGCAATTATATCTATTAGTTGTGAAATAAGGTAACATGAAACAAGATGTAATTTCTAGGAAAAGATATTTTGTACGGTTTTTCCAGATTTTCTAATGAAATATTTTGCGTCCTTGTTCCTTAAGCTGTAGCTGAAGGAATTCAACATAGGGATGATTAGGGTATAAAAAATAGAATCAGCATTGTCAGTGTTTAAGGAATGACTGGACTTAAGTTGCACATACATAAATATCAGTGTCCCATAGAAGGCAATAACCACTGTCAGATGAGACCCACAGGTAGAGAAAGCCTTCTTCCTGCCCTCAGCAGAGCTCATCCTGAGAATTGCTCTAAGAATGAGCAGATAGGAGACAAGGATGACTAGTGGTGATGAAATCAAGTTAATAGTTGATACGATTAAATTTAAGAGTTCACTTTCCTCTTTATTTGAGCAAAGTAGAGATGTCAATGGCAGACCATCACAGAAAAAAATGGTTGATAATATTGTGACCACAGAAGGATGAAGAAAAAATATGTATGGTGACTATGAGAGCAACAAATAGACTGTAAAGGTAAGGAATTGTCACCAGGAACCAACACACTCTTTGTGACATAATGACATTATAGAGGAGTGGTTTACAGATGGCTACATAACGGTCATAAGACACTGCAGAGAGAATAAAAAATCACTAATAATGAACATAACAAAGAAAGCAAAGCAGACAGCACAAAAATAAAATGATATAGTATTTTTATCTACAAGAAAACTTCTTAACAGTTTTGGTCCCACAGCTGTTGAATAACCAAGGTCAGTAGTAGTGAGGTGTCTGAGAAAAAAGTACATGGGTGTCTGTAGCCGGGATTCCGCCATGGTGAGGATGATCATGCCCACGTTGCCCACCAGTGAGAGCAGATAGCTGATGAGGAACAGTCCAAACAATGGGGCCTGCAGCTCAGGGCGGTCAGTGATGCCCACCAGGATGAATTCAGTCACCACTGTGAAATTGTGTTTCTCCATCAGGGTTATGGAAAAACCTGTTTTGAGTAGAGACCATTACACAGTAAATAGATTATAAATATATTATTCAAAGCAGCTTAATTAAAATATCTTGAAACTTTTTCAATTATTTGTGAAAAATAACCTATTTAAAAGATGTAGACATACTCTTATTATATAAGTCACACAGATACAAACATGTGGCTGGAATGACACAGATATAAGACTTGTTCCTCAAGCAATGAAAGTTTCAATCATTATTAAAATAAATTTGGCCAATAGTACTTGCTTTTCCTAACTATAATGAGAGAAGTCACTATTTCAATATTAGACATTAGTTAATCTGCAAAACCTCCTGCTACCCATAATATGTAGCCAAATAGTCATCCAACCTCAAAATTTATTACTGTCAGGACATGAGCTTGTTGCTATACAGACAGAAGTATATGGCTAGATTAATATATATGAATATATAATATACATGAAAAATAAAGTATTTAAATTTTATATGGTTGGATTTATACACACATTGATAAAATTTACTTTTCTTATTGTTTTTATTTCTGATAATCTTACTACCACATTGTGATATTTAACAATTTGATACTTGTGGTAACATCTAAGATGTGTGTCAGTAATAGTGTACATATACCTACAAAAAATTGTAAAAATTCATAGTACTCTAGTTTCTTGTGTAGATCTACAGAATCTTAACAGGTAAAAATGGAATATTTGGAGTTTTTATCACAGTCAATATTAGTCAGATCTATGATAGTTTAACCTTACACATCAAAATTGTCTTACACTCATAATGTATTGATTTGAAGAAACCAAACACCATGTATGAAAGATTATCTGTGCAATCATCTTATACATTACCTTGCACTACTTTTGGTAAAGTAATGTGACATGTATAGAATGCTTTCTTATTATTTTTAAAGTCAAAAATTTTCTGTATGGATTTTGAAAACCTGAAGTAGAAGTAAGTGATCCAACAAGTCTGAGCTTCCTGGACATAGTCACAAAGATGATAAACACAGGGACTTCAAACATAACTGCATACACTAACTTACCTGAAAGATTTCTCATTATAAATGTGTATGTGTATCAGGTACTATTCAGTTTTAGCTTCTTTGATAGATCTGAAAATATGTGAAAAAGGGGAAATGGGCCACAGAAATAGGGTGTGTGCAAAATATCATAGTATGCAGCTCAAAATATCAAGAGGAAATTTCCATAGTTTTCTCTTATTTTGAATTTACATTTTATTCATTACTATGTTAATAAAATTAATAAGGATGAATTATGTAACAAAATCATCTATTTTCAATACAAAAGAAAATAGAGCATATAAAAATTAAGAAAAAATTAAAAAACCTTAAAAAATTTCGACTCCTTCACATAAATTAATATAACCTTGAAAGAACACTTTTTTTATAGCACACATTGTTTTTATGCCTTGAGTCTGTCACAGACTCCCTTACAAACCACGAAAAATATGAGGAAATCTGAAAAATATTCAGGAAAGTTTATTAAAACAACTTATGAATTAAATCTCAAAATCCCACATTGATTAAGAAGTATATTACAATAGTATACTTTTTAGTCATACAGTTTCTAAGGATGGTTGACCATTGTTATGATAGATGTTTAATGCTTGATAGTGGGTAAAAATTTAACTGTGGAAGAGTTGACAGAAAACGAAACCAAAGTGCAGTAAGATGGCATTTGCATGGATGCAACTGAGGGTCAGAACATCATTCTGTTTAGTTAGTTCACAGAAACATCTTCGAAACCTGACTTAGAAAACACTGTGATACGCCATGTCTGAATACTCCCAGTGCACCAGAGAGAAAGTTACAGGAGGTGAAGAATTTTTTATTTTTGTAAAAATGTGTATGTGTTAAGGATTTCTGAGTAAAGTCAGAAATAAAGTTATTTACAATGGTAATCATGGTAGAAAGTGCAGCCTCTGAGTAAATGGGAGCAAAATCTTCCAGCAGTCTCTGTTCTACGTACAGATGATTATATTCTATTGATACTTTGCTCACGTAACAGGATGTTCTAAAGGGTCATTACCTTATATTATGCCATTCCCTCTATCTACATTTTATGTATTAAGGATGCAAAATGCTATTTTTCCAAAGCTATAATCTAGAAAATTTAACTACACTGAGTACAAAGAAAGAAACGTTCCCACTGTCATAAATGTATTACAGATATATCCTAATTATCAAGAATTCTATTCATACCCATTTTGAAATGCCAACTAATTTTTCTCTCATAAAAGATTAGAAATGGCTCAGGGAGATCTCTCCACAGGTAACAGTATTTAGTTGGAGGGACTGGTATTTGACCAAGAGGATATAATGGAAGTATAGAACTGACTTATGACGTTGTCCCATGATATCTACACATGCCTTATAATTAATTAATTAGCACATTATAAAAATTTTATTTATTTATTTTTTCTTTTTTTTTCTTTTTTTTTCCTCCTTTTTTATTTTTGATACTTTATATACATTTCCAATGTTTCCCCTTTTCTGAGTCTCCTCTTTGTATACCCCCCATCCCCTCCCCAACCCGCCTCTAGGAGGGAATTCCACCTCCCACACCCCCCCCCCCCCGTCCACCCATCCCCATTTTCCGGCCTTGATATTCCCCTTTACTAAGGCCTCTAACATCCTCAGGCCCAAAGGCTTTTCGTCTCTCCCTGATGGCCATCGAGGTCATCCTCTGCCACATATGTGATCCAAACCATAAGTCCATCAATGTGTATTCTTTGGTTGGTGGTCCGAACTCCAGGAGGACCGGGGGAAGGGGGGAGGTCAGGCCCATTGACTCTCTTGCTCCCTCCATGGGGCTGCAAATTCCCTCAGCTCCTTCAGACCTTCCTCCAACTCCTCCATCTGGGAC
>CM052701.1:84363862-84383574 GCA_028551405.1 Uromys caudimaculatus | reverse complement strand
ATAGCGCGGGGTGGCTCGCCCGAAGCGCCTGCGCATTAAGGGTGTACGTGACTAATCACCGCCCACTCCTGGGGCGCGCCAATCAGTGGAGGACACGCTGCCTCAGGGCTATATAAGCAGCGCCATTCTGGGGCCCCGGGTTCTTCCTCCATCAACGGCTGAATAAAGCTGAACTGCAGACGGAGCCTACTGCGTGTCGTGCGTCTTCTTGCTGGCGAGAGGCGAGAGGCGCGCCCGACATTTGAGACAGGGCTGTACAGCCCTGGCTGTCCTGGAACTCGCTTTGTAGACCAGGCTGGCCTCGAACTCAGAAATCCGACTGTCTCTGCCCCATACCTCTCATTTTTAAAGTTAAAATGAACTCTATCTTTATGTGAAATATTTTATTTGCTCATTCATTCATAATCAGATATTATATCATGAAAATTGCACTTATTGTTACAATAATCATGAGATCACAAATTTACCATTGAAAACATAGCTGCAGTATTGCTGATAAATGCTGTAAGTAAGAATGGTGGCTTATTCAAGAAGAAACTAAATCACAGATAAGTACAAATTGATCCTGAGAGTTGATAACCACCAGGCATTATCTCATTAGACTTTCAAAAGTTTGCTGGTAATTAATAATTTTTGATTTCCCCTCAGGGAGATACTCTCTGATTTTAAAATGCACAAGAATAGATCTCAGAAACCAAATAAGAACCATGGTGGGAAATGAAGGCAGGAGATCCACAGCAGGTAAGAGAGTCTCACAGTGAGCCCTGTAGTTTAAGCCTAAGGGGATGTGTGTCTTTTTTACTAGAGTTTCACCATCTGAAAGTTCTTATTTGTGTTTTCCTATCTATTCTTTCAAATATTGCAAGACACCTGTATAGCAGTAACACCTTTTAACTTTAGGTTTTCATGTTAGATTTTAAACATTTCGCTGAGGTTGAGAGGGAAAATGCTGTTAACTACCTTTAAGCACACATGGAAATCATTTCTATGATAATTTGTTCTTATAAATCCTCTCATTCTCTCTCTCTCTCTCTCTCTCTCTCTCTCTCTCTCTCTCTCTCTTTCTCTCTCTCTCTCTCTCTCAAACACATACACACACAGACATATATTCTCAATCTTATTGTTAATGAATGGTCTAGATGAGAATCATAGAAAATAAATTAAAAATGGTTTTATTTAAACAAAGGAATTTAGGAACACAAGTGTTAAGTCAATCATTCTGTGTTCTTACCATACTCAATTATATTTGTTCCTAGATTAACTAAGAATCCCTTACAAACATTACCCTAAACCCAGAGGGGTAGAGCATCTAGGATGAAGAAAAAAGGATGAAATGAGAGAAAATGGAATTAGAACAAGATATGATGATGTGTGTGTGTGTGTGTGTGTGTGTGTGTGTGTGTGAAATAACATTAAAACTCATTATGTTAAATTAACTTAAATAATTGAAACTTTAGCAGAATATCTTGAGGAAAAGATTACTTTTCAGTCTTTTAAAATGTTTATAATGTGCTAATTAATTAATTATAATGCATGTATAGATATCAGGGGACAAGCTCATTAGTCAGATCTACTCTTTCTTCATGGTGTTCTCTTGCTCAAATTAGGATCCCCCCAACTAAGAGCTTTTACCTGTGAAAAGATCTCCCTGAACCATTTCTAATCCTCTATGAGGGAAAAAGTAGTTGGTATTTCAAAATGAGTGTGAATACAATTTCTTGAGAGTCAAGAAATACCTGTAATTCCTTTATGACAGTGGGAAAGCTTCTTCTATTATACTAAATGTAATTAAATTTTATAGCTTTAGAAAATAGTATTCAAAAAATCAGTGAACAAAAGAACATTTTTATTTACTTTGAGTCCTACATCTCTTGAGACAAAAACTTTTGGTCTTTCTATACCTATAAAAAAACTGCCAATAAATGTACTTAAATTTTTACGTCTATATCATGCAAATCTAAATAATATAAAAGGGAACCAAATATTTTGCATGTTTAATATATGAAGTATATATAGGGAGAATGGAATAATATAAAGTAACAACCCATTAAAACATCGTGTTAAGTGAGCAAAGTAACAATAGAATACAATCAGCTGTACATAGAACAGTGACTGCTGGAAGATTTTGCTCCCATTTACTCAGAGGCTGCAATTTCTACCATGATTACCATTGTAAATCATTTCATTTCTGACTTTACTCATGAATCCTTGACACATACACATTTTTACAAAAGTAAAAATTCTTCCCCTCCTGTGACTTTCTCTCTGGTGCACTGGGAGTATTCAGACATGGCGTATCACAGTGTTTTCTACGTCAGCTTTTGAAGATGTTTCTGTGAACTAACTAAACAGAATGATGTTCTGACCCTCACTTGCATCCATGCAAATGCCATCTTACTGCACTTTGGTTTTGTTTTCTGTCAGCTCTTCCACAGTTAAACTTTTATCCACTATCAAGCATTAAACATCTATCATAACAATGGTCAGCCAGGCTTAGAAATGATATGACTAATGATTATACTATTGTAATATACCTCTTAATAAATGTGGGCTTTTGAGAATTAATAAATATGTTGATTTTAATAAGCTCTCCCAAAATTTTTCAGATTTCTTCATATTTTTCATGGTACTGAAGTTAGTTTGTGACAGACTCAGTGCATAAAAACAATAGTGCTATAATAAAAGTTGCTCTTTCAAGATTATGTTAACTTATATGAAGGAGTCTAATTTTTTTATGTTTTTATAATTTTTCTTAATTTTCATGTGCTCCATTTTTCTTTTTATTTGAAAATAGATGATTTTGTTACACACTACCTCCTTATTAATGTTATTAACATAGTAATGAATAAAATATAAATTCAAAATGAGAGAAAACTATGAAATTCCCTCTTGATATTTTGAGATCCAGACTATGATGTTGTGTAGACACCCTATTCCTGTGTCCCATTTCCACCTTTTCACATATTTTCAAATCTATCAAAGAACCTAAAACTGAATCTTGCCTGATACATATACACATTTATAAGGAGAAATCTTTCAGATAAATTAGTATATCCAGTTAAGTTTGAAATTCCCTTGTTTATCTTCTTTGTGACTATGTCCAGCAAGCACAGACTTGGATCACTTCTGGTTCAGGTTTTCAAATTCCATACAAAAACTTCTTGATTTTAAAAATAATTAGAAAACATTGTATATATCTCACATTACTTTACCAAAAGTAGTTCAAGGTAATGTGTAAGACGATTGCACAGATACTCTCACTTATGTGGCATTTGGTTTCTTCAAATCAATACATTATGAGTGTAAGACAATTTTGACACAAGGCTAAACGTATTCATAGAACTGACTAATATTGATCATGATAACAACTCCAAATATTCCATTTTTACCTGTTAAGATTCTGTAGATCTACACATGAAACTAGAGTATTATGCATTTTTAGAATTTTTTGTAGGTTCATATACGATTATTGGCACACATCATACATGTTACCACAAGTATCAAATTATTAAATATCACAGTGTGATAGTAAGCTTATGAGAAATACAGATATAAGAAAAAGAAATTTAATCAATTTGTGTATAAATCTCACCATATAAATTTAAATACTTTATTTTCATGTATATTATATATTCATATATATCAATGTAGACATATACTCCTGTCTGTATAGCAACATTCTCATGTCCTGAGAGTATTAAGTTTTGAGATTGGATGAGTCCTAGGATACAGATTATGGGTAGTAAAAGGTTTTCCAGATTAACTAATGTCTAATATTGAAATAAAGTGACTACTCTCATTATAGTTAGGAAAAGCAAATATTGTTGGCAAAGACTTATGTTATTCTTGATTAACACTTTCATTGCTTGAGAACAAGATTCATATGTGTGTCTTTCTAGCCACATAATTGTATGTGAGTGATTTACGTAATAAGGGTATGTCTAAATCTTTTAAATAGATGATCTTTCAAAAATAATTGCAAATGTTTCGAGGTAGTTAATTTAAGCTGCTTTAAATAATATATTTGAAATCTATTCACTGTGCAATGGTCTCTACTCAAAACAGGTTTTTCCATAACCCTGACGGAGAAACACAATTTCACAATGGTGACTGAATTCATCCTGGTGGGCATCACTGACCGCCCTGAGCTGCAGGCCCCATTGTTAGGACTCTTCCTCATCATCTATCTGCTCTCACTGGTGGGCAACTCAGGCATGATCATTCTCACCATGGTGGAATCCCGGCTACAGACACCCATGTACTTTTTTCTCAGACACCTTGCTACTACTGACCTTGGTTATTCAACAGCTGTGGGACCAAAATTGTTAAGAAGTTTTCTTGTAGATAAAAATACTATATCATTTTATTTTTGTGCTGTCCAGTTTGCATTCTTTAGTATGTTCATTATTAATGAATTTTTTATTCTCTCTGCAATGTCCTATGACCGTTATGTAGCCATCTGTAAACCACTCCTCTATAATGTCATTATGTCACAAAGAGTTTGTTGGTTCCTCGTGGCAATTCCTTACCTTTACAGTATATTTCTTACTCTCATAGCCACCATAAATATTTTTTCTTCATCCTTCTGTGGCCACAATATTATCAACCATTTTTACTGTGATGGTCCGCCTTTGACATCTCTACTTTGCTCAAATAAAGAGGAAAGTGAACTCTTAAATTTAATCTTATCAACCATTAACTTGATTTCATCACCACTAGTCATCCTTGTCTCCTATCTGCTCATTCTTAGAGCGATTCTCAGGATGAAGTCTGCTGAGGGCAAGCAGAAGGCTTTCTCTATTTGTGGGTCTCATCTGACAGTGGTTATTGTCTTCTATGGAACATTGATATTTATGTATGTGCAACCCAGTCACTCCTTAAATATTGACAATGCAGCTTCCATTTTTTATACTCTAATCATCCCTATGCTGAATCCCTTGATCTATAGCTTAAGGAACAAGGATGTAAAATATTCCATTAGAAAAACAGGGAAAACAATAAAAAATATCCTTTCCTAGTAATTGCATGTTTTTTATTGTTTCCTTAATTCACAAAAAATAAATGTAACTGCTTTATATGTTTCAGTCAAAAAAAGAGCAAAGGAAAAACATTCTTGGAAGAAGAGGCAGATTATGAACAATAGAGTTGAAGAAATGAAGTACCACCGAAAAAATATTTTAAAGACTATAAACCTAAATAGTGTAGCAATGAATTTTCTGTATATTAATGAAGAGGACAGATATCTCTTGTGATTTTAATTAGTTTTATGAATTGAACTTTACAATAAATACTCTGCTGTTTATGTATACATGTGTATTTTTGTATGAAATTTTATTGTTAATGTTGTAGCATTAATACAAATTTTATATTCATGCATATTTTGATAAAATGTAGTTTAAAAAATGTTGGTCACTATATCAGAAAATTTAAGTCTATCACTTTGATATTAAGGCCCCTGCAATATCAGAACACATTAATGGCTTCACTCCACAGGGAATCATTTTTGTTGCTGTTGTTTCTTTTTTTTTCTTTCTTTCTGTGTTTTGCATTTTTTAATTATTTTTTTCTATTGGTTATTTTATTTATTTACATTTCACATTTATTATCCCCCTGTCCAATTTCCCCTCCAAAAATCTCTTATCCCTTACCCCTCCCCATCTGCTTTTATGAGGTTGTTCCCCCACCTACCCATCCACACACTCCTGCCTCTGTCCTAGCATTCCCCTATGCAGTAACATCTGTTCTTCACAGGACCAAGGGTCTCCCCTCCCACTGATTTCAGATAAGAACATCGTCTGCTACACATGCAGCTGGAGCCATAGGTCCCCCCATGTGTACTCTTTGTTTGGTGGTTTAGTTCCCAGGAGCTTTATGGTTTTGGGTGGTTCATATTGTTGTTCTTCCTATGGGGTTGCAAACCCCTTCAGCTCCTTCAATTATCTCCTGAATTCATATTAATTTTCTTTCACATTATTTCCTATATGATTCAAATAGCAATATTTAATAATTAATACTATACATTTAGTGATTATAGTTCAAACTTTCAGTGTATCATTTAACAATATGTACACCAAAGCATACATATATGTGGTTTTTTGTGAATGTGTGTGTCTGTATATGTGTGTGTGTGTGTGTGTGTGAGAAAGAGAGAGAGAGAGAGAGAGAGAGAGAGAGTGTTTAGGTTTGGTATATACAGTTTTCCTATGGCTGCCTCTACTACTTTAATATTGTCTTTTTTATTGAATCAACATTAATTCCTTTCCTTCTATTTTATGTTATTTAATGATGTAATGTTTTCTCTCTAAATGGAACATATATTTCTTGTAAGTTATATACTAAGTTTTGACTATTGGATTATTTGATTATAATAGACTTATAATTAATTGGGGATCATAAGCAGAAGGATAGCTATTTCAAGGTAAGCCTAGCCCCCATAATTATTCTGAGATCAATCTGTGCTATATAGGATGATTTGAAAAATGAAACAAATCTCAGAAACATTAATTAAAGAATAGCTTTAACTTATGCTTGGCATTCATTTTGTGGGCTTCAAATAGCGCTAAACCATGTTTCTACCAGTGAATAGCAGCAGAAGAGGCTTTATTACAGAAGAATCGTTGTTTTTAATTTGTTTGTTTGTTTATATTTTTCAGATTTTTTAGCTCCTTTTCATATTGCTGTTTTCAAACCAGAAGATAAATGCATAATCCCTCTGGGGTATTCTCTGTGGTGTTTACCACCTAAGGATAAGTGCATTCAGAGCATATTCAAACTTGTATAATACGTTCCTTGATCAGTGAATTATAGAATATCTGAAGGATGTTAGTCGGGAGCTGGAATTTAAAATTTGAAGATTAATTGCTCTATTTTTGTATAGATATTTCATTTAATGAAATACTGTTTATTTGCTGTGTTGTGAAAGTCATAATTATTTTCAAATTCTAATTTATTCATAATAATGTCTAGCAACACAATTCAAGGTTTTATTGAAAGTAAAGAGGAACCAACCTCAGAATTTACAATACTGAGTTAAAAAGCACTTCTTCTTAAAGAGTTATTAAATTTCCCCATTAATGAATATATTTCAAAATAAGGATAATCATGAATACAGAGAAAATAGAGAAATGCTTTTAAATTTGTTGAGTTCAAGAAATTATGCATTAAGATTTGAATCAAAGACAATGAATACATGAATAAGCCTTTAAAATTTTAAAACAACAGTGTATGCATAGTCTCTCAGAGCATGTGTACCTGAGGAATAATGACTCTCCCACACTCAGCAATCATTAAATAGCATGAATAGATGCTCAGCTAGGCTTTGGACTTGATTACCACACTCTCTTCTGTGTTGTAATTGTTGTCTTTCTTGATCTCACATAGTTTATGTGCATGTAATCAAGGTCATTTTCAGTTCCTATGCACAACAGTCCTGTATATCTCAAAAACACAGGTTTGCTCTTATTATCCACTGCTCCTGATGCTTACATTCTCCTTACACTCACATTTCTTCTTGCATGATACTATGTACAAAGTGGTATGATGAAGATGTTACATTCAGAGCTGAGCGTTTTGATGTCCATTTTAAACACCCTGTGCAATTGGGGGTATCTCTTAGTCAGCATTTATGGAGAAAAAGATGCTTTTTTTTTTTTCCTGTGATGACTATCGATAGACTCACTTATCTATGGGTATAAGTCCTTGGAGTCTCATTAAGAGTTTGTTCCTTTATCAAAATCATGATAGTAAATTCTTCTTAAAGGTCATAACCTAGGTATCCTGAAGGTTGTGGCTCATTAAACACTGCAGGTATAATTTAGATTTTGCAAGAGTTAGTTTTCTCACCATGCCTGTATTTGCCCAAATCCTGCAGTCTTCGAGACTCCCAGGAGGTCCACAGAAACCAAGGACACAGGAGGTCTGCTCTAACCAGAGACACAGGGGGCCCAAACTAACTAGAGACAACTCTAAGGAGAGGCTAAGGATAGCTCTATCTCAGGTCACAAAGGTCTACTTGACTCCAAGGAGGCCAGTTCCAGTCAGAGACATCCAAGCTAGTTAAAAAAAAAGAGACAAGCAGAGGGCTAGAGACAAGCACAAGTTCATAAGCAATGGAAATCAATGCTAGTTGGCAGCATCAGAACTCAGTTTCCCTACCAGAGAAAGTTCTGGGTACCCTAACACACATGACAAGCAAGAAAATGACCTAAAATCCCATCTCATGAAGATGCTAGAGGCCTTTAAAGAGAATATAAAGAACTCTGTAAAGAAATATTGGAAACCAGGGGCAAAGAGTTAGAACACTTTAAAGATAAAAAATAAAGACCTCAAAGAAATACAAGGAAATAAAATTAACCAGATGAAGGAATTGAACATAATAGTATAAGAACTAAAAACAGAAATAGAAACAATAAAAAACCACAAAGGCAGCCAAACCTTTAGATGGAAAACTTAGGAAAGAGATCAGGAGCTACAGATGCAAGAATCACCAACACACTACAAAAGATAGAAGAAAGAATCTCACCCTTTGAAAATATTGACACAACAGTCAAAGAAAACACAAAGTATAAAAGTCTCCTAACCCAAAATATCCAGGAAATTCAAAACAAAATGAAAAGATCAAAGCTAATAAGAATAAGGATCGAAGAGTGTCAAGATTCCAAGCTCAATGGGCCAGAAAACATCTTCAAAAAATCATAGAAGAAAACATCCCTAATCTAAGAAAGAGATGGCCTTAAATGTATAAGAAGCCTGTATTACACAAAAAAAATTGGACCAGAAAATCTTGTAATATGATAATCAAAATAATATATTCACAGAACAAAGAAAGAATATTAAAATCTGTAAGGGAAAAACTCAAGTAACATACAAAGGAAGAACTAACAGTATTATACCAGACTTCTCAACAGAGACTCTAAAATCCAGAAGATCCTGGACAGATGTCATCCAGACTCTGAGAGAACACAAATGCCATCCCAGGATACTATACCAGCAAAATTCTCAATCGTCATAGATGGAGAAACCAAGAAATTCCACGATAAAACCAAGTTTAAACATTTTTGCAACAAAATGTTCAACACAAGGAGGGTAACTACACTGAAGAAAACCGAAGAAACTACACAGTTCACAAAAAAGGAGAATCATACATAGATAATACCACATGCAGCAAGAAAACTAACATGAAAAAACATTTATCTTTCTTTAATATCTCTCAACATCAATGGATTTAATTTTGCAAAAGAAAAAAAAAAAAAACACATGCTAACAAACTGGATACATCAACAGAATCCAGCAACATTTTAGTGCATACAAGAAACACATGCAGTGATAAAGACAGAGACAACCTCAGAGTAAACAGTTGGAAAAATGTTTTCCAAGAAAAAGGTTCCAAGAAACCAGTTGGAGTTGCCATTCTAATATCCAATAAAATAGACTTTCAACCAAAAGTTGTCAAACTTGATGGGGAAAGACATTTAATATTCATCAAAGGAAAAGTCCCCCAAGGGGTAGGCTCAATCCTGCACATTAATGTCCTGATTGCAAGGTCTCTTACATTCATAAAAGAAACATTACTAAAGCACACAACACACATTGAACATCACCCATTATAGTGTAAGACTTCAACATCCCACTCTCAACAATGGACAAGTCATTGAAACAGAAACTACATAGAGACATAGTGAAACTAACAGATGTTATGAACCTAATGGATTTGACAAATATCTACAGAACATTTCAACCCATAAAAACAGACTATCCCTTCTTTTCATCATATCATGGAACATTCTCCAAAATTGACCACATAATTGAACATAAAAGAAGGCTCAACTGATACAAGGCGATTGGAATAATCCCAAGCATTCTATCAGATCATGATGGACTAAGGCAATAACAAGAAAACCAACAGAGAGCCCATATACTCATGGAAACTGAACAACTCTCAGCTCAATGATAACTTGGTCAGGGAAGAAATAAAGAGCAAAATTAAAGACTTTATAGAATTCAATTAAAATGAAGACAAATCATACAGAAACTTATGGGACACAATGGAAGCAGTGTTACGTGGAAAATTCATAGCACTAAGTGCCTTCATAAAGAAATTGAAGAGACCTCATATAAGCAACTTGAAAGAATCAAACACATCAAATAGGAGTAAACAGCAGGAAATAAACAAAGTCAGTCTGGAATCAACCAGTTAGAAACAAAGAGAAGATGGAAGAATCAACAAAACCAAGAGCTGGTGCTTTGGGAAAAACAATAAGGTAGATAAACTGCTAGCCAAATTAACTAAAGGGCATGGAAGCAGTATCAAAATTAATAAAATCAGAAATGAAAATATAGACATAGCAACAGAACCTGAGGATATTAAAAAAATCATCAGAACCTACTACAAAAGACTATAGACTAAAAAATGGAAAATGTAGATGAAATGGGTGATTTTCTACATACCAAAGTTATATCAATGTCAGTTAAACTATCAAAACCGTCACATAACCTCTAAGGAAATAAATAATCACCCACAACCTCCCAACCAAAAAAAGGCCAGGGCCAGATCGTTTTAGTACAGAACTCTATCAGACCATCAAAGTAGAGCTAATGCTAATACTCAAATTATTCCATAGTAAAGAAACCAAAGGAACACTCCCTCATTCATTCTATGAACCCACATTTCCTCTGAAACATATACCACACAAAGACCCAAGAAAGAGAACTTTAAACTAATCTTCCTTATGAATATCAATGAAATAAATACTTAACAAAATTCTCACAAACCGAATCTGAGAACACATCAAAACCATCATTCACCATGCTCAAGTAGTCTTCATCCCAGGGATGCAGCAATGGTTCAATATCAAAAAATCTATCAAGGTAATACACTATATTAACACAGTCAAGAAAAAAAAAAAAAAAACATGATCATCTCATTAGATGCTGAAAAATGCATTGACAAAATACAACATCCTTTCATGTTAAAAGCACTGTCGAGATTAGGAATTCATAGCACATACCTAACCATAATAAAAGAAATATGTAGCAAACCAACAGCCAACATCATATAAATGGAGACACACTGGAAGCAATACCACTCAAATCTGGGACACTACAAGGCTGTCCACTCTCTCCCTATCCATTAAATATAGCACTTGAATTTCTAGTTCAAGCAATTAAACAACAATATTATATCAAGGGGATACAAATTGCAAAGGAATAAGTCAAAGTATCACCACGTGTAGATGATAAGATAGTATAGATAAGATACCTGCAAAATACCACCAGAGAACAACTACAGCTGATAAACAACTTCAGAAAATCGACAGGATATAAAATTAACTCAAACAAATAAATAGCTTTTCTTTATGTAAATGATAAACAGGCTGAGAAAAAAATTAGGGAAACAAAATACTTCATACTAGCAACAAATATTATAAAATATATTGGTGGAACTATAACCAAGCAAGTGAAAGAAGTATATGACAAATGCCTCAAAAAAAAAAAAATCATAGCAAACCCAAAAGATAAAAATTGCTCCCATGTCCACGGATTGGTAGGATTAGCATAGATGAAAACATTCGTCTTACCAAAAACAATGTATTTATTCAAAGCAATCTGCATCAAAATCCCAGCACAAATCTTCTCAGACATGTTAAGAGCAATTCTCATGGCAAAACAAAACAAAACAAAACAAAAAACAGTATATCGAAAATAATTCTCAACAATAAAAGAACATCTGGGGGATCTGCTTGATAGATATTGTTGTTTTTTCCTATGGAATTGCAAACCCCATTTAGCTCCTTCAATCCTTAACCAAACTCCTGCATTAGAGTCTGCATGCTCAGTCAAATGATTGACTGCTGGCATCCACATCTGTATTAGTCGGGTTCTGGCAGAGCCTCTCAGGAGACAACTATTCAAGTCAGCTGTCAGCAAACACTTCTTAGCATCAGCAATGGTGTCTTGGTTTGGCATCTGCAGATGGGATGAATCCCTTTGTGGATCAGTCTCTGGATGGACTTTCCTTCAGTCTCTGCTCCATTCTTTGTCCCTGCATTTTCTTTAGACAAGATAAATTCTGAACTGCTATGTCTCTTCCAGTTGAGAAAAATGATCAGTGATTATGAGGCAGAGGAAGAGTAAAGTGAGTAAGTAGGAAGAGAAGGACTGGGAGGAAGAGGAGGAGGAGGAGGAGGAGGAGGAGGCGGAGGAGGAGGAGGAGGAGGAAGAGGAGGAGGAGGAGGAAGAGGAGGAGGAGGAGGAAGAGGAGGAGGAGGAGGAGGAAGAGGAAGAAGAAGAAGAAGAAGAAGAAGAAGAAGAAGAAGAAGAAGAAGAAGAAGAAGAAGAAGAAGAAGAAGAAGAAGAAGAAGGAGTTGTTAAGACAGAAAATATGAGAAAAGATAAGGAGGATGACAATGGCAAAGATACAACAATAGAAAACAAGAAACAAGAAGGAGAAATAAATTCATCAGGAAGAGTTGAATTAGACTAAGATCATTTGGAACAGAAACCTTGCAGACCTCACTCAAGAGTTGACCAGATTTCTGAGCAGTCAATGTGTATGGTTCAGAAATTGCAGGGAAATGCAGTGGTGTATAGAATGCAGTAGAGGTGGTAGATAACAATTTCTCACAGGTTGGTAGATGAGACCTGATAGCTATGGAACTCTATGATTTATTCACTGGGGATTATGAACCAGGCCTGTGCTTAGCAGTGGTTTCAGTCTCCCTCTTGGCCAGGACAGACATTACTTTGATTGGAGGCACATGTTTTGCTACAACATTTGTAGGTTGACTTGGTAAAAGCATGGTTTCCCAGGATTTTCTAAGGAATTTTATAGTTTGTATTCTGTTCCTAGATCTTCAGGCATGTGGCATTTTTCTAGTGTCAGGTGTTTGGTATTGAGACTTGCAACAATTTTTTGCTGAAATGTTACCTGGGTTTTTTGTTTGTTTACTTTGTTTTTTTGTTTTTGTTTTTGTTTTTATACTTCTCTGGACTTGGTCCTTTGATTTGGGGCCAATGTTGTTCATTCCTTGGCAAACACCACTGAACTTAAAAAAAAAAAAAAAAAAAAAAAAAAGAACAACATCAAATAAAGAAGCAATTCTGGGTTAATATTTTTGACATGGGTGGGTGACCCATTCCTCAAGCCCGGGCTGAACATAATGACTGGATAAGTTCTTTGCAGATTCTATCTCTCTTTGTTGGGTATTTCTATTAATGTCATAATCAGACACTCCATAGTTTCCAGGGATTAAACCACCAACCAAAGAGCACATGTGTAGCAACACATGGCGCCAGCTGCATATTTAGCAAAGGATTGCTCTATCTGGCATCAATGGGATGGGAGGCCCTTGGTACTATGGAGGCTTGCTGCCACATTGTAGGGGAATGCTGGGGTGGTGAGGCTGGAGTGGGTGGGTGGGTACATTGGGGAGCACCCTCATAGAACCATGTTGGGAGGAGGATTGAATAGGGGGGTTGCTGAGGGGAAACCAGGGAGGGGGTAACATTTGAAATGTTAATAAATAAAATAACCATTAAAAAAAAGCAAAAATAAAGAATACCATCCAGACCTGACCTTGATCTGCACTACAAAGCAATAGTGATAAAAACTGCTTTGTGGCAGCCCCATGGAGGGAGCAAGAGCGTCAATGGGCCTGACCCTCCCCCTGGTCGTCCTCTAGTTCAGACCACTAACCAAAGAACACACATCTATTGACCCATGATTTGGACTACATATGAGGCAGAAGAATCACCTCGATGGCCACCAGGGAGAAAGGAGAGGACTTTGGGCCTGAGGGTGCTAGTGGCCCCAGTAAAAGGGAATGTCAAGATGGGAATATGGGAATGGGTGGGCGGGTAAGTGGGAGGAGGAATTTCCTCACAGAGGCGGGGAGGGGGAGGGGACCGGGGTTTCCAAAGAAAAGGGGAATCATCGGAAATGTAAATAAAATATCAAAAAAAAAAAAAAAGAAAAAAAAAACACAAACAAACAAACAAAAAAAAAATTGCTTTGTATTGGTACAGAGACAGATAGGTCAAGCAATAGAATAAAATACAAAGAAGTAAACCCATAAACCTAGGACACTTGATCTTTGACAAAGAAGCCAAACCAAGCAGTGTCAAAAAGAACGTACCTTCAATAAATGGTGTTGGTCTAACCATCAGTCTATATGTTGGAAAATAAAAATAGATCCATATTTATCACCTTGCACAAAAGTTAAGTCCAAGTGGATCAAGAACCCCAACATAAAACAAGATATACTGAATCTAATAGATGAGCAAGTTAGAAAGAGCCTTGAACTCACTGGCACAGAGGGCAATTTCCTGAACAGAACACCAATGGCCCAAGCCCTCAGATAAAAATTGATAAATGGGAGGGACCTCATGAAATTGGAAAGCTTCTGTAACACAAAAGGCACCATCAGTAGGAAAAAGAGGCAACTTACAGATTAGGGAAAAATAATCTTCACTAACCCTACATCCAGCAGAGGACTAAGATCAATAATATACAAGGAACCCATGAAGTTAAACAAACCCACAAATAACTCAATTTAAAACTGGGGCACAGAGCTAAACAGAAAATTCACAACAGGGAAATCTCCACTGGCTGAGAAACATTTAAACAGAGTTCAAAGTCCTTAGTTATCAGAGAAATTTAAATCCAAACAACCCTGAGATTCCACTTCACACCAACAGAATGGCTAAAATCAAAAACTCCAGTGACATCACATTCTGGTGAGGATGTGGAAAAGGAGAAACACTCCTCCATTGCTGGTGAGATTACAAACTGGTACAGCTACTCTGGAAACGAATCTGGAGGTTCCTCAGAAAAATTGGAAATAGTTTTGTAGGTTTGTAGACCCACATCTGCTCTGCCACAGGGCATGGCCACTTGAGAAGAAGGAACACAGGGAGATTTACTGAGCTGATCCCATGTGCTGGGCTCTAGGTCTTCACCAAGGCACCACTCAGGGAGTAGAAAGTGCAGCTGTAGATTTCAGAAAGCTGGTGGTGGTTGGGGGTGGGGGTCTGAGCCTGTGATGAGGTGAGGTCTTGGGGTTCTCAGACTCTTGTACATTCAGGCACCACTGGGAGCTGCAGAAGATCAGAGAATGGGGACAGGGGAGGGGGCTCTCTGACTGTGTCTAGCCAACTTGAGAACCATCTTATGGGGGGGGGCACCAGTGCCTAGCACTATTACTCATGTTATAATGTGCTTACAGGCAGGAGCCTGGCATAGCTTTCTTCTGGACAGGCCATATCAGCAGATGACTGAGACAGAAGTAGATATTTAAATCCAACTTATGGAATGAAGTCAGGGAGCACTATGGTTGAATTATGGGAAGGATTGAAGAAGCTGAAAGGGAGAGTTCCCCATAGGACAACCAGTAGTGTCCCATAACCCAGAACCCAGGGAGCTCCCAGAAACTGAATCACCAACCAGTAGGATACCTGGGATGATATAAGGTACCTAGAACATATGTAGCAGAGATCTACCTGGTCTGGCCTCAATGGGAGAAGATGTTTTAATCCTTGAGACACTTGAGGCCCCAGGAAAGGAGGAAGCCTAGTACAGGGTGACACCCTCTCGAAGGCAAGGGGGAGGAGTGATAGCATGTTGAACTGTATTAGGGGTAGCAAGAAGGGGGCAATGACTGGAATGTAAATAAATAAAATAATTTAAATAATAAAAACCTAAAGCATTAGTACAGTGACATTTTTTTAAAAAGCATTACTTTTCTTCTTCCACCATGTGGGTTTCAGGGAACATAATTGAATCTTCTGTATTGGCACTTAGAACCTTTCTGAGATGAACCATACCAGCAACACTTCCTTATAATTTATTGAGGGAAAAGAGCTTGCATCTCACACTAGGTTTGAAAAAAATTAGTAGACTATAAAAGACATTTAACAGCAGTTTTAAATAATGACAATTTTTAAAATTTTGAACTTGTTATTACAAAATTTTCTAGGTTAATATTTTATAAAACAAAATTCAAGTATTTGAATTTTGGCTGAAAAACTGACACTCTATCTACCATATTATTTATAAATTTTTATCATTGTAAAACAAACCCATAGAAAAGGGGAGAATAGGTGGCTTCCAGAATTTCTAGAGATACTTTTTCTATTTTAATGGTCTTATCTTTATTCATGGAAAGCTATCATCAGATTCACAGAGAATATGGGTAACAGTATAGATGCCAAAACTTGAAAGTTTCATTTTATGCCAGCAAAAGTACAAATACAAAGATATCACCTTTTTAAAAGATGTTGAAAACAATCATTCCAACATCATTTATTCAGAACACAATATGTCTACCTTTCTCATCTACTCTGTCTCATTTTTTTCTACAAAGAAAATACTTTGACATTCAATTTTTTTCAATATTTAGACCTGTTGCTTTGTTGTAATTTTCACTATTATGCATAGGAGGTGCTTAGATTTATTTTCTCTGAGTATAACACTATTTGTACTGTGCCCTATATCACAATGGTTAGATGATCTTGTGCTAGCAGTATAGGAAGATTTTCTATCACACCTGTGAATCCTTACAAATGTCATCTTACATATTTTTCCACTACGAAGTTGGTGTATCCTATTCAAATATATTGAAAATGAAAAAGTCATAATTATTATATATATTTGCGTGTTTCTGGGACACTATACTTCTTTCTGCGTTGTCTTATTTAGTCTTTTTTTTTTTTTTTGATACTTTATTTACATTTCCAATGCTTCCCCCTTTCTAGGTTTCCTCTTTGGAGACCACCTATCCCATCCCCCTCCCCCATCTCTATGAGGGAATTCCACCTCCCAACTACCCGCCCGCCCACTCCCATATTCCCACCTTGACATTTCCCTTTAATGGGGCCTCTCCTCTCCCTGATGGCCAAAAAGGCCCTCCTCTGCCACATATGTGGTCCGAACCATGGGTCCCTCCATATGTATTCTTTGCTTGGTGGTCCAGCCTCAAGAAAGACTGGGGGGGGGAGGGTGTCAGTCCAGTTGACACTGTTGCTCCTTCCATAGGGCTGCAGATTCCCTCAGCTCCTTCAGTCCCTTCTCCAACTCCTCCATCTGGGACCTCACTCACAGTCCAGAGGTTACTGTAAAGTGAAACTTGGGAATTCCAAACATTTCAGCTAATATCCACTTATCAGTGAGTACATACCATGTTCATTCTTTTGTAGACTGAGTTACCTTACTAAAGATATTTTCAAGTTCCATTCATTTGCCTGCAAATTTCATTAAATCATTGCTTTTAATAGCTGAGTAGTACTCCATTGTGCACATGTACCACATTTTCTGTAGCCATTCTTCTGATGAGGGACATCTGGGTTGTTTCCTGCTTCTGGCTATTATAAATATGGCTGCTATGAACATACAGGAGCATGTGTCATTATTACATGTTGGAGCACCTTCTGGGTATATGCCCAGGAGTAGTATAGCTGGGTCTTCAGGTAGTATGATGTCCATTTTTCTGAGGGTCTGACAAACTGATTTCCATAGTGGTTGTACCAGCTTGCAATTCCACCAACAATGGAGGAGTTTTCCTCTTTCTCCACATCCTTGCCAGCATCTGCTGTCACCTGAGTTTTTGATCATAGCCATTCTGACTGGTGTGAGGTGGAATCTCAGACTTGTTTTGATTTGCATTTCCCTGATGACTAAGGATGTTGAGCATTTCTTTAGGTACTTCGCAGCCCTGCGAATTTCCTTAGTTGAGAATTCTCTCTTTAGCTCTGTTCCCCATTTTTGGATGGGGTTATTTGGTCTTTTGGAGTTCTTTGTGTATATTGGATATTAGCCCTCTATTGGATGTAGGATTGGTAAAGATCTTTTCCCAATCTGTTGGTTGCTGTTTTGTCCTATTGATAGTGTACTTTGCCCTACAGAAGCTTTGCAATTTCATGAGGTCCCATTTGTCGATTCTTGATCTTAGAGCACAAGCCATTGGTGCTCTGTTCAGGAACTTTTCCCCTGTACTCATGGGTTCGAGATTTTCCCCCACTTTCTCTTGTATTAGATTCAGTGCATCTGGTTTTATGTGGAGGTCCTTGATCTACTTGGACTTGAGATTTGTCCAGGGAGATAGGAATGGATTAATTCTCATTCTTCTACATGTAGACTGCCAGTTGAACCAGCACCATTGTTGAAAATGCTGTCTTTTTTCCACTGCATGGTTTTGACTCCTTTGTCGAAAATCAAGTAACCGTAGGTGTGTGGGTTCATTTCTGGGTCTTCATTCTATTCTATTGATCTACTTGCCTGTCGCTGTACCAATACCATGTAGTTTTTTTCACTACTGCTCTGTAGTACAGCTTGAGGTCAGGGATGCTTATTCCCCCAGTTTTTTTGTTGTTGAGAATAGCTTTTGTTATCCTGGGTTTTTTGTTGTTCCAAATGAATTTGAGAATTGCTCTTTCTAAGTCTATGAAGAATTGAGTTGGAATTTTGATGGGGATTGCATTAAATCTGTAGATTGTTTTTGGCAGGATGGCCATTTTTACTATATTAATACTGCCAATCCATGAGCAGGGGAGAGCTTTCTACCTTCTGAGGTCTTCTTCGATTTCTTTCTTCAGAGACTTGAAGTTCTTGTCATACAGATATTTCACTCCTTTGGTTAGAGTCACACCAAGATACTTTATATTGTTTGTGACAATTGTGAAGGGTGTCATTTCCCTAATTTCTTTCTCAGTCTGTTTATCCTTCGAGTATAGGAAGGCTACTGATTTGTTTGAGTTAATTTTATATCCAGCCACTTTGCTGAAGTTGTTTATCAGCTGCAGCAGTTCTCTGGTGGAGTTTTTCGGGTCACTTAAGTATACGATCATATCATCTGCAAAGAGTGATATTTTGATTTCTTCCTTTCCAATTTGTATCCCTTTGACCTCCTTTTGGTTTCTAATTGCTCTAGCTAGGCCTTCAATTACTATATTGAATAGATAGGGAGAGAGAGGGCAGCCTTGTTTAGTCCCTGATTTTAGTGGGATTGCATCGAGTTTCTCTCCATTTTGTTTGATGTTGACTACTCTTTTGCTGTATATTGCTTTTACTATGTTTAGGTATGGGCCTTGAATTCTTGATCTTTCTAGACTTTTATCATGAAGGGATGCTGAATTTTGTCAAAAGCTTTTTCAGCATCTAAGGAGATAACCATGTGGTTTTTAATTTGAGTTTGTTTCTGTAGTGGATTACATTGATAGATTTCTGAGTATTGAACAATCCCTGCATTCCTCGGATGAAGCCTACTTGATTATGATGAATAATCATTTGATGTGTTCTTGGATTCGGTTTCCGATAATTTTATTGTGTATTTTTGCATCGATATTCTATTGTTCTGATGTTTTCTTTCTTTGTTGGGTCTTTGTGAGGTTTTGGTATCAGTGTAACTGTGGCCTCATAGAAGGAATTGGGTAGTGTTCCTTCTGATTCTATTTTGTGGAATAGATTGAAGAGTATTGGTATTAGGTCTTCTTTGGAGGTCTGATAGAATTCTGCAGTGAACCCATCTGGACCTGGGCTTTTTTTGGTTGGAAGACTTTTAATGACAGCCTCTATTTCTTTAGGCATTATGGGACTGTTTAGATGGTTTATCTGATCTTGGCTTAGCTTTGGTATTTGATATCTGTCTAGGAAATTGTCCCTTTCATCCAGATTTTGCAGTTTTGGTGAGTATAGGCTTTTGTAGTAGGATCTGAAGATTTTT
>CM052701.1:84342429-84363362 GCA_028551405.1 Uromys caudimaculatus | reverse complement strand
TCAGTTGCTGTTCCTAATGTCCACTGGGGTTCCTACAGCTCCAGGAGATAGTATCAAAGATTTTTTATCTTCAGTGCTGTGAATCACAACTCTGGTCACCCTCATTGAGTCTTGGGAGCCTCTCTTATTCCAAGTCTCTGTAATGTCCTTGAGATGCCCCCATCTCCTCATCCATGTCAGTTGCAGATTTCCATTAATTCTCATGGCCATCTTGCCATCTCTCCTGTCCCTTACCATATCTGACCCTGAACTGCCAATTGTTCCCCATCCCTTCTCCCACCAAGTTCCCTCCCTCCATCTGTCTTCTATGACAATTTTATTGCCCATTCTAAATGAGATTCAAGCACCCTTGCTTGGGCCTTCCTTCTGGGTTAGCTTCTTTGGCTCTGTTGAGTGTGACATGGGTATCCGATATTTTATTGTTAATATTCACTTATGGGTGAGTACATACTGTATATGTCCTTTTGGGACTGGGTTTCCTCACTCAGGATGATAGTTTTCAGGTTCAATACATTTGCCTGCAAAGTTCTTGATGTCTTTTCTTTTTATGGCTGAAGAGTATTCCATTGTGAAGATATATCACATTTTCTTTATCCATTCTTCAGTTGAGGGAAATTTATGTTGTTTCTAGTTTCTGGCTATTACAAATAAAGCTGCTATGAACATAATTGAGCAAATATCTTTGTGTGGGATGGTGGAGCATCTTTTGGGTATATGTCCATGAGTGGGATAGCTGGCTCTTGTGATAGAACTATTCTCAGTTTACTGAGAAACCACCAAATTGATTTCCAAAGTAGTTGAACAATTTTGCACTCCCACCAGCAATGAAGGAGTGTTCCTCTTTCACCACATCTTTGGCAGATTGTGCTATCACTTGTGTTTTTTATCTTAGCCATTCTGACTGGCATAAGATGGAATCTCAGAGTTGTTTTGATTTTCATTTCCCTGATTAATGACTTTGAACATTTCTTTAAGTGCTTCTTGATTGTTTGAGTTTTCTCTATTGAGAATTATATATTTAGTTCTGTACTCCATTTTTATCGGGTTATTTAGTGTATTGGTGTCTATCTTCTTGAGTTCATTATATATTTTGAATATTAGCCCTCTGTCAGATGTAGGATTGGTGGGAATCCATTCCCAGTCTATAGGCTTCTGTTTCATCCCCTTGACTGGGTTGGTGGCCTTACAGAAGCTTTTCAGTTCCATGAGGTCACATTTATCAAATGTTGCTCTTAGAGCCTCAGCTATTGTTCTCTTCAGGAAGTTATCTCTTGTCCAAAGGAATGCATGGCTTTTTCCAATTTTCTGTTCTATTAGGTTTAGTGGACCTGGGTTTATGTTGAGCTCTTTGGTCTACCTGGACTTTTGTTTAAGGTGATAAATGTGTGTCTATTAGAAGTTTTCCAGATGCAGACGTCAAGTTAGATCAGTATCATTTGTCACAGATGCTTTCTTTTCTTGAATGTATGGTTTTGCCTTTTTTGTCAAAAATCAATTGTCTGTATGTGTGTGGATCCATTTCAGGGTCTTTGATTCAATTCCATTGTTCAACCTGTCTATTAATATACCAACACCATGCCAGTTTTAATTACTATTGCTATGCAATATAACTTGAGGCTGACCTTAATGGTGATAACTCCAGAAGTTTTTTGTTTTTGTTTTTTTGTTTTTTTGTTTTTTTATTGTTCAGAATTGTTTTAGATATCTTAGAGGTTTGTTTGTTTGGTTTTTTTTTTTTATATAAAATTGAGAATTGCTCTGTCAAGGTCTGTAAAGAACTGTGTTGGAATTTTGATGAATATTGCACTGAATCTGTAAATTGCTTTTGTTTAATGGCCATTTTCACTATGTTCATCCTACCAATCCATTTTCATGGGAGATCTTTCCATTTTCTGATATTATCCTCAATTTTAACTTCAGTGTCTTAAAATTCAAGAGCTAATAAATTCCTTCTCGATATTAAAAATCTTATGGTTGAGTTAATATTGAATATGTGAAAACTTTTCTAGATTTTCAGAGATAAAAAGAATGAGCAAAATAATTTATAATTTTATTATTTTGCAAGATTAATAGTAATATCTATATGCGATACATATTAATTTTGTATTAGGTGTACAGTTTTCAGGCTAGAGGTTTGGCTGAGTCAGACTACAATTTTGACTATATATGCTCAAAGCCCTGGCTCAACCTATACCTCAATGAAGGCAACATTTGAGTAGTTATATGGTTTATAAATATTATGGTTTACCGTTGATTTTTCACTCCAGTGAAGATTTTCTTTGTCTCAGAGACAGTTTTAGCTTCACTCAGTCTCACTTATCTGATGTGTTTATTTTGTTTTATGGCATACACATAGTTTAGTACAAAGCAAAACCTCTGTTATGAATGGTAATAGTGTTTTATTTTAAAATAATTTTGTATATCTAAGATTTACCTCAAAAATGTATATAGCAAAGAGGGATCTTGAAGTTCTATTCATCTTGCTAACACATTGTCAGTTAGGCTTTTCATTCTATAACCAAGTTTTAGCATATAATTTTAAGCAAATATTATTTTCTGTATGTAGAGAAAAGGCAACCTATTCATTAGAAAGAAACGGTTAGTAACAAATTATGGTGAAGCCAGTAGAAGAAAAGTAACATAGTAAACAGTTTCATAGCAAATTTAATTCATCCACCATAATAGTCCAAACACTTGCATGTGCGTATCTTCCTTGTTAGAAAAAATTAAATGTTTGTCTTAGTTAGTATTTCTATTCCTACATAAAACATCATGACCAAAAGCAAGATGGGGAGGAATGGTTTTATTCAGCTTACATTTCCACATTGCTGTTCATCACCAAAGGAAGTCAGTACTGGAACTCACACATGGCAAGAACCAGAGGCAAGAGGTGATGCAGAGTTCATGGAGAACTGCTGCTTACTGGATTACTTCCCTTACCTTGCTTGGCTTGCCTTCTTATAGAACCCAGGAAGAACAGCCCAGAGATGGCACCACTCACAATGGGCCCTCCTCCATTGATCACTAATTAAGAAAATGCCTTACAGCTAGATCTCATGGAGGCATTTCTTCAGTGGAGGTTCCTTTCTCTGTGATAACTCCAGCTTGTGTCATATGGACACACAAAATCTGTCAATCAGTACAATGTTGATTTAAAATTACTCACCTTCTAGTCAATAACTGTATTGTTACTAAACAACATTGGATTCATACATGATGAGAGATTAGGAAATCTTATATGTATGGAAGGGAATGAGCACATTGATATGAATGGGACCTTAATATAGAAGTAATGCATTTCACCTCCGGATGTGAAGATCAATTTTAAATTTGTTTTTTTTTTTTTTAAATTCATTCATGCAAATGTAAAAATACTTAAATATAATAAATGCTTGGTGTGTGAAAAGAAGTGTTTTGAAAGTATTTGCAGCCTGGAGTCCACCATTGTAAAGAGGATCACGCCCATGGTGCTCACCACTGAGATCATATAAATTATTAAAAAAAAAAAAAGTCTAAACAATGGTACAGGATGCTCTCCAACTATCAGTAATGCCCATCAGGATAAATTCAGTCACCACTGTCAAATTTGCAAGTCCTACTAAGCTTATCAGAAAGCCTGTTCTGAATAGAAACACTACTATCATTAGTAGTTTTCAAATTTATAGGATGACTCTTATTTTGGAAACTAAAAGAAATAATACATTTTAGTGAAATATTTAAATCTGAGACCATCTAGACAAAAGATAAATATATATGTGGGGATTAATCCATTTCCTTTAAAATTCCCTTTGCCACCTGAATGTGATCAGGCAAATTTATCTCATGACATAGGAAAATCAAAACATGGATGTATATTCTTTGAAAACTACCTCAAACACATTTATCTAAAAAAAAAAAAAAAACTCAAAAATTGTAAAGCCGGTAATCCTAGATGGAAAGACTCACATGGAGATGTAAATGTATTATAGATGAGAAAAACAAAATATATCTTTAAAAATTCTAGAAAGTTAGGGATCAACATACTTAGATGTAAATCAATCCTTCTATTTATGTTTCTAATAAAATTACAGTTACATTTAAACACTTAATAATTTTATTTTATGCAAATAAGAAGCATCCCAATTGTAACACACATGACTATTGTGAGTTTTAAAAAATTGAGACTTTAGTTTCATGTGTAGATCTTTAGAATCCTAAAACCTCCTGATAAGCAGTTGTAATTTTGCAAACATTTAGTCAACATACTTGAGATGTATGAATGAGAAAAACATTAGAACACCATACTTGTAATTGTCTTCATTTAAATAAACAAAGCAGCATGTCAGTATATCTGTGTAATCCTCTTGTACTTTGAACTAGGGTGTAGAAATGTCCATTTCTGAAAATAACTTATGATATTATATAACTACTTTGTTGACATGTATAAAACCAAGAAAATTTGCAGGATTCATTAAAAAAGATTAAGGAAGTCTAAATGATTAAGGGAGTCTGTTTTCTTTGACCACAGTTCAAATAAACAATGAACACATGGATTTCAGTCACTGGTTAGAGTAAATTACCTCAAAGATGTTTTCTTATGTAAGTATTTTTAGAGGATGGAAGCTTAGCTTTACTGTTAGATGTAAAAAGATGATCAAGCCTGTCACAAAACACCTGGAACACTTGCTCTCTTAGTATTCACCTTTACTAAACAATGATAAAATTTAACACTGTTCCTTTTTTTATGTTATTTTGTTTACATTTCAAATGATATCCCCCTTCATGGTTTCCCCTCTGCAATCCCTTTCCCTTGCCCCCTCCCCATTGCCTCTATGAGGGTGCTCTTCCACCCCCTTGTCCATTCCCACCTCCCTGCCCTAGCATCTGCCTAAGCTGGGGCATCAAGTCTCCACAGGACCAAGGATCTCCCCTTCCATGGATGCCAGGGTAGGGGAGCACAGTCATAGAAACAGGGGCAGGGGGGATAGGATAAGGGGTTTGCTGAGGGAAAACTGGGAAGTGGGATAACACTTAAAATGTAAGTGAATAAAATAAAAAAGGAAAAATGCTTTAAAAAGGCAAAAAAAGGAAAGAAAGAAAGAAAGAAAGAAAGAAAGAAAGAAAGAAAGAAAGAAAGAAAGAAAAAAAGAAAGAAAAGAAAAAATTTCAAAAAAAAAAAAAAAAGATTTCCTGTGGAGTGAAGCCACTTGTGTGCTCTGATATTGCTGGGGACTTAATATGAAAGTGATACACTTCACTTTTCTTACATGAGATCAACATTCTTTAAACTACATCTTATAGAAGTATGCATGAATATAAAATTGATGTAAATGCTAGAACATTAACAATACATTTTCATAAAAACAAATGCATATATATACATGACCAACAGAGTGTTTGTTGTAAAGTTCAATTTGTAAAACTAATTAAAATCACAAGAGATATCTGTCCTCTTCATTAATATACAGAAAAATCATAGCTATCTGCTTTAGGTTTTTAGACTTTAAAATAATTCTTCTGTGCTTCTTTATTTCTTCAACTGTATTGATCATAATCTGCCTCTTCTTCCAAGGAAGTTTTCCTTTGCTGTCTTCTTGACTGATACATATAAAGCAGTTACATTTATTTGTTGTAAAGTAAGGTAATATTGAACAACATGTAATTTCTAGGAAAAGATATTTTGTATAGTTTACCCTGTTTTTCTAATGGAATATTTTACACCTATGTTCTTCAAGCTGTAGATCAAGGGATTCAACATTGGGATGATTAGAGTATAAAAAATGGAAGCTGCACTGTTACTGTTTAAGCAGTGACCTGAATTAGGTTGCACATAAATATCAATGTCCCATAGAAGACAATAACCACTGTCAGATGACACCCACAGGTGGAGAAAGTCTTCTGCCTGCACTCAGCAGAGTTCATCCTGAGAGCAGGTCTGAGAATGAGCAGATAGAAGACAAGGATGACTAGTGGTGATGAAATAACGTTAATAGTTGATAAGACTAAACTTCAGTATGTGATATCTTTCTAGAAAACCATCCATTTCATCTAGATTTTCAAATTTTGTTGAGTATAAACTTTTGTAGTAGGATCTGACGATTTTCCGAATTTCCTCTATTTCTATTTCCTTTCTGATTTTATTAATTTGGATACTGCCTCTGGGCCCTTTAGTTAGTTTGGCTAGGGGGTTATCTATCTTCTTGATTCTTTCAAAGAACCAGCTTTTGATTTTGTTGATTCTTCGCATTGTTCTCTTTTTTTCTATTTGGTTGAATTCAGCCCTGAATTTGACTGTTTCCTGCCACCTACTCCTCTTGGGTGGGTTTGCTTCCTTTTATTCTAGAGCTCTTAAGTATGCTGTTAAGTTCCTAGTGTAAGATCTCTCCAGTTTCTTTACCAAGGCACTTAATGGTATGAATTTTCCTCTTGGCACTGCTTTCATTTTATGCCATGAGTTTTGGGATGATGTGTCAATATTTTCATTAAATTGCAGGAAGTCTTTAATTTCTTTCTTCATTTCTTCCCTGACCAAGTTATCATTGAGTAGAGAGTTGTTCATTTTGCATATGTATGTGGGATTTCTGTTGCTTTTGCTCTTATTGAAGACCAGCCTTAGGCCATGGTGATCTGATAGGATGCATGGGACTATTTCAATATTCTTGTATCAGCTAATGTTTGTTTTGTGACCAATTATATGGTCAGTTTTGGAGAAGGTACCATGAGGTGCTCAGAAGGAGGTGTATTCTTTTGTTTTAGGGTGAAATGTCCTGTAGATATCTATTAAATCTATTTGGTTCATAAATTCCAGTAGTTTCACTGTGGCTCTGTTTAGTTTCTGTTTCAATGAGAATGTCCATTGGTGAGAATGGAGTGCTGATGTCTCCCACTATATTAGTATGGTGTTCAATGTGTTTTGAGCTTTAGTAAAGTTTCTTTAATGAATGTGGGTGCCCTTGCCTTTGGGGCATAGATGTTCAAAATTGAGATTTTCTCTTGGTCGATTTTCACTATGAATATGAAGTGTCCTTCCTCATCACAGATGATAACTTTTGGTTTAAAGTCTACTTTATTGGATATTAGGATGGCAAATCTAGCTTGAAGAATTTGCTTGGAAGACCTTTTTCTATCCTTTTACTTGTTGTTATTGAGGTGTGTTTCTTCTATGCACCAAAATGCTGGATCTTGTTTGTGTTTCCAGTTTGTTGTCCTTTATGGGTGAGTTGAGTCCACTAATATTGAGAGATATTAAAGACAGATAACTATTGGTTACTGTGCTGTGAGAGACTCTCAGAAATCAAAAGGTGGGCCCTTAGTCAAGATGGCCTACAGTGGGGAGAGAGAAGTTGTAGAGCCCACCTCTAACAGAAAGTCAGGGCATCAAGTGAGCGATGGGTTGCTATCCCACATTCAAAACTCTGACCCATAATTGTTCCTGTCTGAAAGAGCTACAGAGATGGAAATGGAGAGGAACCTGAGGAAAGAAGGTCCAGCAACAGGCCCAAAAGGGGATCCAGCTCAAGGGGAGGCCCCAAGACCTGACACTGTTGTTGAGGCTTTGGAGCACTCACAAAAATTGGACCTATCATGACTGTCCTCTGAAAGACCCAACAAGCAGCTAAGTAAGTCAGATGCAGATATTTGCACCCAATCAATGGATAGAAGCTGCTGACACCTGTGGTTGAATTCAGGAAAAGCTGGAAGAAGCTGAGGAGGAGGGTGACCCTGTAGGAGGACTAGCAGCCTCAATTAACATGAAACCCTGAGATCTGTCAAACACTGGACAACCAAACAGCTAGTATTCCCATCTGATATGAGGCCCCCAACACATATAGAGCAGAGAACTTGCAGGTCTGGGTTTAGTCAGAGAAGATTCACTTTACTCTCAAGGGACTGGAGGCCCCAAGGAATTTAGAGGTTCAGTGAAGTGGGGGGTGTTGACATCCTCATGGAGACAAGGGGTAGGGAAGATGTATGGGATGTGGAATAGACAGAGGGGGGGAGGATAAAATGTGTTGTTAAAAATAAATAAAAGAATGGCTGAATAAATAAATAAATAAATAAATAAATAAATAAATAACACACAGAGGAAAAAATTTGATAAGATTAAATTTAAGGGACTGAGGGAACTAAGGGAGTTTGCAGCCCCATGGGGAGGGAGCAACAGTGTCAAATGATCAGGCCCCCCGGTGCTCCCAGAGACTGGACCACCAACCAAAGAATGCATATGGAGGGGCCCTTGGTGCTGGTCACATATGTGGCTAAGGAGGGCCTTGTTGGCCATCAGTGGGAACAGAGGCCATTGGGTCTGAGAGTGTTAGATGCCCCAGTATAGGGGAATGCCAGGGAGGGAAGACAGGGGTGGGTGGGTGGGTGAGGGAATACCCTGATAGAGGCAGGGGAGGGGGATGGGATAGGGGGTTTCCAAAGGGGAGACCTGGAAAGGGGAAAACATTTGAAATGTAAATAAAATACTAAATAAAAAAAGATTAAATTTCAGATTTAACTTTCCTTTTTATTTGATCAAAGCAGAGATGTCAAAGGGGACCATCACAGTAGAAATGGTTGATAATATTGTGGCCACAGAAGGAAAAAGAAAAATATTTATGGTGGCTATGAGATCAACAATTATACTGTAAAGTTATGGGATTGCCACCAGGACCAAATACATCTGTGGCATATGGTTTACAGCTGACGGCATAATGTACATAAGACATTTCTGAGAGAAAAAAAAATTCACTAATAATGAACATACTGAAAAAAGACAACTGGACAGACAAAAATGAAATGAAATAAATAAAATAAAAATAAAATAAGACAATAAAATAAAATGATACTGTATTTTTTGATCTACAAGAAAGCTTCTTAACATTTTTGGTCCCACAGCAGTTGTGTAACCAAGGTCAGTAGTAGCGAGGTGTCTAAGAAAAAATACATGGGTGTCTGCAGCCGTGATTCCACCATGGTGAGGATGATCATGCCCACGTTGCTCAGCAGTGTGATCAGATAGATAATGAGAAACAGTCCCAACAATGGGGCTGGCAGATCAGGATGGTTTATCAGGTCAGTTATACCCATCAGGATGAATTCACTCATCACTGTGAGGTTCTGGTTTTCTATCTGTGTCACGGAGAAACCTGTTTTGAATAGACATCATTTCACAGTGAATAGATTTCAAACATCATATTATTCAAAGTAGTTTAATAAAATATCTTGAAACACTTGCATTTTTGAAAAATAATCTATTTAAAAGATGTACACAAACTCATATACATATATATATATAAATCACACAGATACAAACATGTGGCTGGAAGGACTGAAGCAATGAAAGTTTATCTTTGTTTTGTTTTACTTTGTTTTAATTTTTTATTTTTGATACTTTATTTACATTTCAAATGTTTTCCCGTTTCCAGATCTCCTCTTTGGAAGCCCCCTATCTCATACCCCTTCCCCCTTTTTATATATTTATACCTGATATGCTTACTACCACATTGTGGCACTGAATAATTATGCAATTGTTATAATATGTAAGATATTCGCCAGTAATAGTATATATACCTACTAAGACATTTAAAAAAGACAAATAACTCTACTTTTATGTAGAGATACACAGAATTTTAACATGTGAAAATAGAAAGTCTGGAGTTTTTGTGATACTCCACATTAGTCAGATCTATGAACAAACTTAAGATTACTTATTACACTCAGATTTTCTTGATATAAAGAAACCTAATAGCATGTAAGTAAGATTATATATGCAATCCTCTCACACATAACCTAACATGTACAAACGTTCCTATGGAAAATACGGTGAGATATATAAAATGCTTTCCTGCATATAAAAAGTCAAGAGGTTCTGTATTGACTTTGAATACCTGAAGTAGAAATAAATGATCCAAAAGTTTGTGCTTCTAGAACAAAAAGATGATGAACACACACATTTCAAACAATCTCTGGATACAATAAGTGACCTGAAATTATTGTCTTTATGATGGTATATGCATATCATGTACAATAGGATCTTAGCTTCTGTGTTAGCTCTGAAAAGATGAGCAAAGAATTTGTTGGTTGTGAGAACATGGTACCAAGAAGCTGCCATTGTCTGTAGCTCAAGAGCCAAGAGCAAATATTCATATTTTATTCTCATTTTGAATAATTGTTTTATTCAATATCATGCTAATAAATAAGAATATATTGCATGGGAAAATAATTCATTTTCAATAAAAGAAAAATGAATCATATCAAATCTTAAAATTAAAAGTCTTCTTTAGATATATTAAGGTTTCTGTGAAAGAATACTTTGTATAACACAATTTGCTTTATATAATGTGTCAGACACAGGCTACACTTAAGGACCAAGAAAATATGAAGACATCTGAAAATAATTAAGAGAATTTAATAAAATTTGCTTATGGCTGACCTATCAATATCCCACATTGATAAAGTAGTAGTATATTACAATAGTATACTTTTCATCTCAGCATTTCTAAGTGTGGCTGACCAGTTATTGCAATAAATGTTTAATACTTTATATTGGATAAATCTTTAAGTGAGGATTAGAGAACACAAATCAAAACCAAACTCAGTGAGATGGCATTTGCATGAATGAAAATGAGGGACAGAAAATCTTTCGGTTTGGTTAGTTCAAGAAACATCATCCAAACATGACATAGAACACAATGTAATATGCCATGTCTGAATCTTTCCAAAGCATCAGAGACAAAAGCACAAGAGAGAAAGAATTTTTACTTTTGTGAAAATGGATATGTGTTAATGTTTTCTGGGTAAAGTAAAAACTAATGTGATTTACAATGGTAATCATGGTAGAAAGTGCAGCCTCTGGGTAAATGAGAGTGAAATCCTCTAGCAGTCAGTGCTCTGTGTTCAGCTGATTGTATTTGACACTTCACTCAATTGGTTTTTTTTTAAACTGTAGTTGCCTGATAGTATTCTATTCTCTACATATACACTTCATATCTTTAGCATATAAATACTAATTAATACACAACTGAATAATATCTGCTCATGATCCATTTTGTATTAGTTTCATTTGTAATGATGAAAAGGACAAAAATTAAGTACACTTACTATCAATTTTCTTATAGATAAGTTCAGACCTAAATGTTTTCCTCTGAAGAGATTCAGGACTAAATGAAAAGAAAATCATTCTTTAGTATACATTCTTTAGTTCACTGATACTTGAATGCAATCTTTCAAAACTACAATCTCAGAAAATTTCATTGTATTTAGTCCTAAAAGAAGCTTGACTATTGTCATAAAGGTATTATGGGTATCTTTTGACTCTCAATTAATGCTTTTCATACCCTTTGTAAAATATAACCTCAATAATTCCCCTCATTAAAGAATCAGAAATTGCTCAGAGAGATCTCTCCACAGGTAAAACTGCTTAGTGTAGGGACCTGAGTCTGAGAAAGAGGACACAAAGATGGAAGGGAAGAACTGATTCAGGAACTTGACCTCTGACCTCTGCACGTGCACTAACAATTAATTAATTGATTGATTAATATACTGCAAATACTTAAAAGATTAAAAAGTAATCACTTCTACACCCTTCTTCTACCAATTAACTTTTCAGTTATTTAAGTAGGTTAACAATGGGTTTTATTATAGCATTTTCATAATATATATTATCAAATATTGTTCTAATTCCTCTCTCTCTTCTATCACTGTGTGACCAGTTGTTTTCTTTATCCTAGATGCTTCTACATTCTGGCTTTAGGATAATATTTGTTGGGGATACTCAATAAATCTCAGCCAAATATAATTTAGGATTCTTAAAAAATCATAAGAATAGACTTAACATTTGTATTCTCGACTTTTTTCTTTAAATGAAATTACATCATTTCATTTACTATCTATCTCTTCTAGACCTTCACTAGTTATAAAATTGTGAGTGTGTGTGTGTGTGTGCACATGAGAGAGTGTGAGAAAGAGAAAGAGGGGGAGAGAGAAAATATTTTTTAAGAAAATATATCTGTGTATGTTTAGAAGATAGTTAATGCTATTTGCTCTCTCCACCTCAAAAAATGTTTTTAAAATAGAACAAAATAAAGAAATAAAGATGTATTATTGATGCCAATGCTGGTGGATTATTAGAAAGAATAGATATCAAGCAACAAATGATCCCTTTAGATATTGAAACCATAGAAATAGATGCCCAGATCTTTCTAATGCTTAAACTACAGACCTCTGTGTGACAGTTTGTTATCTGCAATGAAACTCCTGTCTTCATTTCCAACAGTGGTTCTCAGCTTTCATTTTGTGTGTGTGTTTTTTTTTTAAACCATAGAGACTCTCCCTGAGGACACACAAAAATTTATAATTACAGGCAAACATTTGAAAGTATAATGAGATAATGTCTGGACATTATCAACTCTCAGGATCAATTTGTTATCAACATTGGTTTATAAGCCAGTATTCTTACTGACAAATACATATAATAATGTATTGAGTATAGATTCTATGGGTAAATGTGTGATCTTCTGTTTATTACAATATATGTAATTTCTACGATGTAAATAATGAAATAGACCACCATGGATAAGTGAGTACAAAAGTCATTTATACAAACAATAAAGTATTATAATATATACAAACAATAGTGTATTATTCTAACTTTAATAATGTAAGCTATGTTAACAGGGGTGAACATGACGAATACCAAGCTGAATGAAATAATGCTCAATTAAGTGATGATAAATTGGGTAAGATTTCAATTACATAATGTGCATTAAATTAGAAAAGAGGAAAGAAGACGAAGAGATCAAATGACCACTCCAGTTTTGTTAATATCTGAACAGAACAAAATTAAAAAGGAAGACTGTTGCATTAGAAATTACTGATGGCTTGTGCACACAGAAAAACAAGTAAAAATATTAATTTTCATTATAACAGGCAAAATTGTCTGATAAAGATAATGATCACATCTAGACATCAACATATACGTTTTCACATGAAGACCATAAAAGCAGAGGTTTACTATGGACCACGTAGTTGTCATAGGACACTAAAACAGAATAAAAAGCTCACAAGCAATGAACAAAAGATAGAAGGCTAATTGTGTAGCACAAAGTCTAAAACATACTGGTTTTTGTTTTTGTTTTTTTTTGTTTTTTGGATATTTTCTGTATTTACATTTCAAATGTTATCCCTTTCCCAGGATATTGTGAAAGATAAAGGGATATTAAATGAATCACTCTATAATATATTCACATATATAACTTGGGATATTAACATTTTTGAGGATACTCATTATAATTAACCTGTTTTGCTTAGTTACAAGTTTTAAAAATTAATATGGAGAAAACATTTTAGTGGTAGGATGGCAGCTTGAGCACAATGGGGAATGAGAAAGTACAGAATTGCTATTAGAAATGGTCAGTTAGAGGTTTCTGGAACATGGTGAATTGTGACCATCTTTGAAAACATTCCTGATGTAAATCATAGAAATCATAGTTTTAATTCTCCGTGTGACTTATTTTTATTATTTTATTTTTATTGATTCACTTTATATCCCACGCACAGACCTCCTCCCAGTCACCCCTTCCACTATCCTTCTACCCTTCACAGTCCACTGATTCTCTGTGATGGTTTGTATATGGTTAGCCCAGGGAATGGCACTGTTGGGAGGTGTGGCCTTGTGGGTGTGGGCTTTAATACCCTTGTCCTAGCTACCTGGGTCACTATAGCTTGGCTAGGGGCTTATCTATCTTCTTGATTCTTTAAAAGAACCAGCTTTTGGTTTTGTTGATTCTTTGTATTGTTCTCTTTGTTTCTATTTGGTTGATCTCAGTATGAAGTTGATTATTTTCTGCCATCTACTCCTCTTGGGTGAGTTTGCTTCCTTTTTTTCTAGAGCTCTCTTGTGTGCTATTAAGTTGTTAGTATAAGATCTCTCCAGTTTCTTTAACAGGGCGCTTAGTGCTCTGAATTTTCCTCTTAGCACTGCTTTCATTGTGTCCCATAAGTTTGAGTATGATGTGTCAATATTTTCATTAAATTCCATGACGTTTTTAATTTCTTTCTTTCTTTATTGCCTGACCAACTTATCAGTGAATAGAGAGATGTTTAGTTTCCATATGTATGTGAGCTTACTGTTGTTTTTTTCTGTTGTTGAATATGTGCCTTAGGCCATGGTGATCTGATAGGATGCATGGGATTATTTCAATCTTCTTTTATTGGTTGATGTTGTTTTGTGACCAATTATATGGTCAATTTTAGAGAAAAGACTATGAGGTACTGAGAAGAAGGTGTATTTTTTTGTTTTAGGGTGAAATGTTCTGTAGATATTTGTTAAATCCATTTGGTTCATAACCTCTAATAGTTTCACTGTGTCTCTGTTTAGTTTCTGCTTCAATGACCTGTCCATTGGTGAGAATGCAGTTTTGAAGTCTCTCACTGTTATTGTGGGGTTCAGTGTGTGTTTTGAGCTTTACTAAAGATTAGGGAATGTTAGGAATGTGGGTGCACTTGCATTTGGGGAATAGATGTTCAGAATTGAGATTTTCTCTTGGTGGATTTTCCCCTTGATAAATATGAAGCATCCTATCTCGTCATGCTTGATAACTTGGATGAAAGTCTATTTTATTGGATATTAGGATTGAAACTACAGGTTGTTTCCTGTGACCATTTCCTTGGAAGACCTTTTTGCATCCTTTTACTCTGAGATAGTGTCTGTCTTTGTTATTTAGGTGTGTTTCTAGTATGCAGCAAAATGCTGGATCTTGTTTGCATCTGTTTGCTTATGTTTTTTTATATGTGAGTTGATTCTATTAATATTGAGAGATATTAAATAAAAATGACTGCTAGTTCCTGTTACATTTGTTTTTGTAGGTGGCTTTATGTGCTTGTGGTTTTCTACTTTTGGCTTTGTTGTGAGATGGCTAATATCTTGTCTTTTCTTTTGTGCAGATACTTTGTTGTGTTGGAGTTTTCCTTCTAAGATCCTCTGTAGGACTGACGCGGTAGATAGATACAGTTTGAATTTGGTTTTGGCCTGGAATATTTTGGTTTCTCCATTTATGTTGATTGAGAGTTTAGCTGGGTATTGTAGCCTGGGCTGGCATTTGTGTTCTCTTAGAGTATGCATGACCTCTGAGCAGGCTCTTATGGATTTCTTAGTCTCTGTTAAGAAATCTGGTATTAAGAATTCTGATAGGTCTACATTTATATGTTACCTTTCCATTTTCTCTTTCAGCTTTTTGTTGTTGTTGTTGTTGTTGTTGTTGTTGTTATTTCCTCTGTCTTAGATTTTATTCTCTTTATCACTGATTTTCAATGTCTTTTTTTTCCAAGTCCAAATAAGTATTTGCTTATTTTATTTTATTGATACTTTATTTACATTTCAAATGTTTTCCCCTTTCTAGGTCTCCCCTTTAGAGACCCCCTATCCCATCCCCTCTCACCCTGCCTCTATGAGGGAACTCTACCACCCACCCACCCACTCCCTTCTTCTCTCCCTGGCATTCCCCTATACTGGGGCATCTAAAACCCTCAGGCCCAAGGGCCTCTCCTCCCATTGATGGCCAACAAGGCCCTTGTCTGCAATATATGTGACCAGCACAATGGGTCCCTCCATGTGCATTCTTTGGTTGGTGGTCCAGTCTCTGAGACCTCTGGGGGTTCTGGCCAGTTGACACTGTTGCTCCCTCCATGGGGCTGCAAACCTACTCAGCTCCTTCAGTCCCTTCTCCAACTACTCCATCCGAAACCTCATGTTCTGTCCAAAGGTTGCTGTGAATTGAATCTTGGGTATTCCGAACTTTCAGGCTAATATCCACTTATCAGTGAGTACATACCTTCTTTGCTCTTTTGTGACTGAGTTACCTCACTCAGGATGATATTTTCAAGTTCCATCCATTTGCCTGCAAATTTCATGCAGTCATTGTTTTTAATAGCTGAGTAGTATTCCATTGTGTAAATGTACCACATTTTATTTTTATCCATTCCTCTGTTGAGGGATATCTGAGTTGTTTCCAGCTTCTGGCTATTATAAATATGGCTGCTATGAACATAGTGGATCATGTGTCCTTATTACATGTTGGAGCATCTTCTGGGTATGTGCTCAGGAGTGGTATGGCTGGGTCCACAGGTAGTATTATGTCCAATTTTCTGAGGGTCCATTAAATTGATTTCCAGAGTGATTGTACCAGCTTGCAATCTCACCAACAATGAAGAAGTGTTCCACTTTCTCTACATCCTCACCAGCATCTGCTGTCCCCTGAGTTTTTGATCTTAGCCCTTCTAACTAGTGTGAGGTAGAATCTCAGCGTTGTTTTGATTTGCATTTCCCTGATGATTAAGGATGCTGAACATTTCTTTAGGTGCTTCTCAGCCCTTTGAGTTTCCTCAGTTGAGAATTCTCTGTTTAGCTCTGTTCCTCATTTTGTAATAGGGTTATTTGGTTCTATGGAGTCTAACTTCTTGAGTTCTTTGTATATATTGGATATTAGTCCTCTCTGAGATGTAGGATTGGTAAAGATCTTTTCACAGTCTGTTGTTTGCTGTTTTATTCTATTGATAGTCTCCTTTTCCTTACAGAAGCTTTGCAGTTTTATGAGGTCATATTTGTAGATTCTTGATCTTAAAGCATAAGGCACTGGTGCTCTGTTTAGGAATTTTTCCCTGTGCCCATGTGTTCGAGACTTTTTCCCACTTTCTCTTCTATTAGATTCAGTGTATCTGGTTTATGTGTATTTCTTTGATCCATTTGGACTTGAGCTTTGTATAGGGAGATAGGAATGGATCAATTTGCATTCTTCTACATGTTGACTGCCAGTTGAACCTGCACCAACAGACAAAATGCTGTCTTTTTTCCACTGGATGGTTTTAGTTCTTTATCAAAGGTCAAGTAACCATAGGGGTGTGTATTCATTTCTGGGTCTTCAGTTCTATTCCATTGATCTACCTGCCTGTCATTGTACCAATATCATGCAGGATTTTTTCACTACTGCTCTGTAGTACAGCTTGAGTCCAGGGATGTTGATTCCACCAGAAGTTCTTTTATTGTTGAGAATAGTTTTTGCCATCCTGGTTTTAATATTCTTTTTTTTGTTCTGTGTGCTTTGTGTTTTGATTATTATGTGACAAAAGGATTTTCTTTTCTGATCCCATTTATTTGGTGTTCTATATGCTTCTTGTACCTTTATGGCCATCTATTTCTTTAGGTTGGGGAGGTTTTCTTCTATGATTTTGTTGCAGACATTTTTAGGTCCTTTGAGCTGGGAATCTTCATTCTTCTCTATTCCGATTATTCTTAGATTTGTTCTTTTTACTTTGTACTGAAATTTCTGGATGCTTTTGGTTAGGAGTTTTCTACATTTTACTTTTCTTTGATAGTTGTTTCAATCTCTTCTACAGTATCTTCTACACCTGAGATTCTCTCTTCTATCTCTTATATTCTGTTGGTGATACTTACATCAGTAATTTTTGACCTCTTTCTTTGGTTTTCCATTTCCAGGTTTGCCTCCATTTGTATTTTCTTTATTGTTTCTACTTCCACTTTTAGGTCTTGGACTGCCTTATTCAATTCCTTCACCTGTTTAGCTGTGCTTTTCTGTATTTCTTTCAGTGAGTTATTTATATCCTCCTCAAAGGACTCTATTATCATCATGAGATAGGATTTTAGGACAGATTCCTGATTTTCAGATGTGTTGGTGTATTCAGGGCTTGCTGTGGTGGGAGAACTGGTTTCTGATGGTGCCCATGTATATTTTCGTCTGTTGCTTATGGTCTTGCACTTGCCTCTCACCATCTGGATATCCCTGGTATTTGTTGGTCTAGGTGACTCTGTCTGGAGTCTGCCTCTTTTGTCTCTGGGTTGCTTCAGGTCTCCTGGTAGGCCTCTGGGCCTGGCTGTAGTAGACCAGTTATGGGGCCTTCCAACTGGGGCTTCTTTAGAGGGGCAGAGAAGCTACTGATCTGTTGCCCTGGATGAATTAGATTTCCTGGGATGCCTTCAGACTGCTGGGTCTTCAGGGCAGTCAAGCTGAAGTCCTGTGTAAAGATGTTCTCTAGGGGTGCCTACAGTTTGTGGTTTCTGTTTCCTGTGTGCAGCAGAACTCCAGGGAGGCTTTCAGCCTGTTGGGTCAGTTGCTCTGCATGCCTTCAAGCTTTGGTGTCTTCAGGGTAGCAGACAAGCTGGCAACCAGTCGCTCTGTTGTCCTGTGTGCGCCACATCTCCTGGGATGCTTCAGGCTGTAGTGTCAGTTGCCAGACTGCTCTGAGTGCAGAGGATCTTCTAGGATAGCTCAAGTTATGTTGTCTTCATGGGAGCAGACCAGCTACCAGCCCAGCAAAAAGGATCAGGCAGATGGGTGTCCTGTGTCCATTTTTAACATACTAAAATCTTGATATGATTTTTCTTCACACAATTTAATCTTTTACTGACAGGGAATTTTATAATGACTCATACATATATTCACACAATACTTACATAAGTATTAAAACTACAAACTGATCTAGAAAAATATGTGAAAATTAAAAACATTAAGGGAATTACAATTGTTAAATTGGGCTCATATGATGAAATGTCAAATTTTTCTTGTGATAACCAGGTAACATATTTAAAAGAGAACATTTTAAAAATTTATTCTTCTCTCAAAAATTACTTTTCAAGTCTGTCTCCTCTCCCTCCTGTTTTCTTAGTCCTCCTCCTATCCCGCCTCCCTTCTTCCTGAGCTGTATTCCTCCTCTGTTTCACTTCTGCAAAGAGCAGGTTTCCCATGGATATCAATTGAATATGGCATAACAAGTTACAATAAGACAAGGCAGATATCCTAATGTCACGACTAAATAAGACAGGGTGGAGACCTCTGCCTGGGCCACCAGGAGTCCATAGCCAATGAGCTCCAAGAGAAAGCTACCTTCCCAGGAGCTTGGAAAAACCATGAGTGGGGTTAAGAGGAGCAACACCTCTCACAAGACCTGCCAAGAATCTGCAGGATCCAGGGCCTGAGAACCCTGGGGCAGTAAACCTCTGAACCTTCCGGTTTCCATCTGTGGGTGGACACCTCTGCCAGGGCCACCAGGAGTCCATAGCCAACTAGCGCCAGAAGAAAGCTACCCTCCCAGGAGCTTGGAAAAGTCCTGAGTGCGGTTAAGGGGAGCAACACCGCTCACAGAAACCCACCCAGATCCAGTGGGATACAAGGCCTGAGGAGAACTCAGGGACAGTAAACCTCAGAAACTTCCAGTTCCATCTGTCGGGGGAGACCTCTGCCTGGGCCACCAGGGCTCTCTGTGCCTGGGGAACTCAGCCTGGGCCACAGGGCTCCAGGAGAAAGCGGGTATCCCAGGAGTGCTGACACACCTTTGAGCACAGGCAAAACCACCACTTCTGTTCAGACTCACTGGATCAAGAGGGACCCTTGCAGAGCCATCAGGACACAGGAACCAAAGGACAGCTGGGGACAAGATCCTTCTGATTTCTGTCTGCACCCCAGAGCGGACCCTGTGCCACAGCTCTCCAAATGCAAACACCTCTCAGAGAGAGCTGGTCTTCAAGGAGTATTAACACAGAGGCCTGCAGGAGGGGCAAGCCACAACCAGACAGAATAAGATTAGCTAACATCAGAGTTAACAAGATGGCAAAAGGCAAGGGTAAGAACACAAGGAACAGGAACCAAGAGTACTTGGAACCATCAGAACCCAGCTCTCCCACCACAGCAAGTCCTGGATACCCCAACACACCAGAAAAGCAAGACTCAGATTTAAAATCATTTCTCAAGATGATGATAGAAGACGTTAAGAAAGAAATGAATAACACCCTTAAAGAAATACAAGCGAACAGAGATAAACAACTAGAAGCCTTTAAAGAAGAAATAAAAAATCCATTAAAGAATTACAGGAAAACACAATCAAACAGGGAGAATTTCAAGAAAACACAATCAAACAGACAAAGGAAATGCACAAAACTATCCAGGAGATAAAAATAGAAATAGAAATAATAAAGAAATCACAAAGGGAGACAACCCTGGTGTTAGAAAACCTAGGAAAGAGATCAGGAACCATTGATGTAAGCATCACCAACAGAATATAAGAAATAGAAGAGAGACTCTCAGGAGCAGAAGATACCATAGATAACATCAACACAACAGTAAAAGAAACTGCAAAATGTAAAAAGATTCTAACCCAAAATATCCATGAAATCCAGGACACAATGAGAAGACAGAACCTAAGGATAATAGGTATAGAAAAGAGTGAAGATTCTCAACTTAAAGGACCAGTAAATATCTTCAACAAAATCATAAAAGAAAACTTCCCTAACCTAAAGAAGGAGATGAACATAAATATGCAAGAAGCTTACAGAACTCCAAACAGTTGGGCCAGAAAAGAAATTCGTCCCGTCACATTATAGTGAAAACAACAAATACAAAAAACAAAGAAAGAATATGAAAAGCAGTAAGGGAAAAAGGTCAAGTAACATACAAAGGCAAACCTATCAGAATTACACCTGACTTCTCACCAGAGACTATGAAAGCTAGAAGATCCTGGGCAGAACTCATACAGACCCTAAGAGAACACAATTGCCAACCCAGGCTGCTATACCCAGCAAAACTCTCAATTAATATAGATGGTGAAACCAAAATATTCCATGACAAAACCAAATTTTACACAATATGTTTCTACAAACCCAGTCCTACAAAGGATAATGGATGGTAAACATCAACTCAAAGAGGGAAACTACACCCTAGAAAAAGCAAGAAAGTAATCTTTCAACAAACTCAAAAGAAGATAGCCACATAAAAGTAAAAATAACAACAAAAATAACAGGAACCAACAATCACTATTTCTTTCTTTTTTTTTTTTTTTGATACTTTATTTACATTTCCAATGTTTCCCCTTTTCTGGGTCTCCTCTTTGGAAACCCCTTATCCCCTCCCCTTCTCCACCTCTGTGAGGGGATTCCTCCTCCCACCTACCTGCCCACCCAT